>CP136064.1:130482128-131134628 GCA_032622095.1 Siphonodentalium dalli | reverse complement strand
TTCAAGTCGATAGCTCCACCCGTTTCCGAGATCTGGTCTGCGCATGCGCGAAGCTGGCACCGCACGGGCTCGGCGACCAGATAAAATTCGTATCCGGGGCAAGATACATTCACATACCAAATTTCAAGTCGATAGCTCCACCCGTTTCCGAGATCTCGTCTGCGCATAGCGCGAAGCTGGCGCCGCACGGGCTCGGCGACCAGATAAAATTCGTATCCGGGGCAAGATACATTCACATACCAAATTTCAAGTCGATAGCTCCACCCGTTTTCCGAGATCTCGTCTGCGCATGCGCGAAGCGGGCGCCGCACGGGCTCGCCAATACGACAACGTCCACCGCCTGGTCAAACTACACACACGTACCAAGTTTGGTCCCGATCGGTTGAGAATCGTAGATTTGTATAAATGACAAACATACAGACAAACATACAAACATACAGACAAACAAACAGACAGAGGTCTTCAAAATATATATGAGACAATGAGAGACAGACAGACAGATAGAGGGAGACAGACAGACAGACAGATAGAGGGAGATAGAGTGGGAAAGAGACAGAGACACCAGTCCCATATGCAGATTATCAATCGAGAATAAGCCGGATTCGATTCCCGGATTTGAACCAAGTCGATTGGAGCAAGGGAGACAGACAGGCAGAGTGAGAGAGAGAGAGAGAGAGGGGGAGAGTGAGAGAGAGAATGGGAGAGAGAGGGAGGGACAGAGACCCGAATCACAGATTATCAATCGAGATTCTCGGATTTGAACCAAGTCGATTTGTATGTACCGACTCATGAAAGAACGAGAGAGAGAGATAGAGAGAGAGAGAGCGAGAGAGAGAGAGAGAGAGAGAGAGAGAGAGCGAGAGAGAGAGAGATGGGAGACAGACAGACAGTTTGAGTGAGAGACAGAGAGCGACACTGCTCGCGTTCCATCTTGGTTGTTGTCACATTGCATGCCACTACATCAGATGTTTAAATATGCATGTTATGTCGAGATCTCGAGATAATTATGTCGAGATCTCGAGATAATATATGTTGTGAGCATGTCGCAAATCAGCCACCGTATTTTAACATATAAATCATATAAAGGTTGATAAATTGACACCAACAAATATCATGCATATGGATGATACCATATAAAATAATATTTAATCATATATAATAAATTTTATACTTCATGAATTGTAAGCTATAATGTCACATTCTGAGGTTTTTTTCTCATCAAGATCTATGTCCACTAACTCTGGCAGACCTAACGAGCAAGCTGTATAGCACAGATTCACCAGTTCCACTTTGTTTTAAATTCTCCATGTTTTAAAGAATTCTTTATCAGCCATCAGGCAAATAATTGTTAATTACTTTTGGCAATTATATATCAAGTTCCAAGCTTCTGTGCAAAAAGATAGAGAATGTGGCAGCCATTGAATTTTGACTGCGTCAACCATCGGTGGCATCGTAGAAACATTCGATTTTTGCCGAGATTTACCCAATAAAAACACAATTCTCGCTTTTACTGCATAATTAGAAGCCGGCAAGATGCAACTGCAGGACACATCTATTCATTTTTGTATCTAAGGCTAAAAAGTCACGATAATGCGTAAAATAGTGACAGCTAAATCGTTTTGACAGCCGATTATCATTATTTACATTGACGACGCACAATGTTCAGCGGATATTATCTCACTTGACCTCTGACCTCAAATTCGCTGCGGAATGTTTACATGGCTTATAATTTACGGAGTGTCTAAAGAACGGTATACCGCTCTTTAGCACTGAGGGCTAAAGAACGGTATATACCGCTCTTTAGCGATGAGGGCTAAAGAGCGGTACGGATTATAACGTTATACGTTGGCGCAATGCGCAAACTATCTTGAAAAGCACGTGCCGCTCATCCAACATGGACCGCTCTTTAGAACCGATGGCTAAAGAGCAGTATACCGTTCTTTAGCACCAAACACTAAAGAGCGGTATACCGTTCATTAGCGTATCAGGCCCATATAGCTAAAGCGCTGTATACTGCTCTTTAGCGTTTGTCACTAAAGAGCAGTATACCGTTCTTTAGCACCAAACGCTAAAGAGCGGTATACCGTTAATTAGCGTATCAGGCCCATATAGCTAAAGCGCAGTATACCGCTCTTTAGCGGTTTGGTACTAAAGAGCGGTATACCGTTCTTTAGCCACGGCCTATAATTTACAAATGTACTGTGATAATTAAAATGCAGATCGCTTATACTTAAAGGGGATAAAATACATGGGTCTCCATACTCTGTGGAAATAATTATATGAGCGGAATAGACTTTTTTACAAATTAATAAATGGCGAAAATGACTGTATACAAGTAATAACATGACGACGAGCACTGAACGTAACCGAGTACAGTGCCGGTACATGAGTAGTATTGGCTGTCACTCTGGCCCACCCCCTCGCTCGGGGGTGGGCCAGAAAAAATTCAAATCAATTTATCGGGGTCACTCTGGCCCATTGGCCAGAGTGACCCGAGCGAGGGGGTGGGCCAGAGTGACAGCCAGCGAGGGGGTTGGCCAGAACAAATCCAAATCAAATTCTCGGGGTGGGCCAGAAAAAAATCCAAATCAAATTCTCGGGGTCACTCTGGCCCATGGGCCAGAGTGACCCCGAGCGAGGGGGTGGGCCAGAAAAAAATCCAAAACAAATTATGCGGGCCACTCTGACCCATGGGCCAGAGTGGCCCGCCCAGGGTCGTTCCAGAGGTTGTGTTAGATTCCAAAGAGTAAGGTGAGCGCTTCGAAGGGTTTTTTGACAGAAAAGAGCACAATTTACTAATGTATCGATTTTTTCTCGAATTCTAATGGCAGTGTGGTAAGCTAAGGGCATTCCCCTTCGTTGTACACACTGAACTTAGAATAATACCGAACAAAAATAGATGCATTGGTAAATTGTGCAACTTTACCAGTGCATATTTAACAAAAGCGAAAATCTTCGAATAATTTCGAAGACGATAGTGCTGTGAAAATGTGCATGCAAGAGCCATCTGATAGCAGGTTTTGGGTGGCCCTGAAAAGGATCGTTTTACGTCAGATCACAAGAAAAGTGGATAAGGGTCTTTAGGAACTCAAATCCATCCTCTTGATCCAACTCCCGAAACACAAGCGAACCCTCGATGAGAGATGGAAATATACCTTTCGGTATACTCACATTCCTCACTGGGGATACGCTGAATCTTTATTGCTTTTTCTCTCTCCAAAACACGAGCTTTCTCTGCAGAAGGGTTGCCGCCACCGTAAGTAAGACATATGTTGTCCCAAGCCATTCGATATGTTCTATCTCCTGTCCACTGAACAGTGTAGGATTGCGAGCCCAAGTTGCACAGACAAAAGTGAATAGTTCAAAGAACTTTTCACCTGTACCATACACTGCCCAGGAAAGGGCCTCCCACACCGCAATGTCACTCGGGGCCGATACACGGATGGCTCTGACATAAGATCCAAGATCAGTAACAGCGTATTCCATCGTGGAGAAATGATATGCTCTAAATGGGGTTATGTTATATGTAAAACGCGCGGACGTCGTTGGCGACGTCATTGTGTTTTTCTACCATTTTCCCGAACGTCATTTCAAATGTGTTTCTTTTTTGGTGAATTAAGATCTTCATCGACATTGCCGAAGACGATCATTAAAAAACAGACACTGTTTTTCAACAACATAACTTTTATTTTTGAATTAAGAATCAACATATTTACAACTGATCATGAAATTATTATATTTACAATCAATAACTGGTAATGCAATGAACATAATTTACATTTGGTAACTCATTTCATCATTAATCAACATATTACAAAATGATTATGATTTTTTAACATATTTAAACAATTGGTAATGAGTACATTTTATCAATAATGAAATTCACAGTAAGTCTTACAAGTTTGTCGAAATACATGTTTGGGTAATGTTTCTGATTCTTTTCGTAAAGGCTCATAGTTTCTATGAAACCAATCAAATACTTTTCTATCATTTTTGAAGTAGTCACCATCAAAATTCATTTCAACTAATACTTTTATACCATATCCGCTTTTCAAGAAATGTAAAGCAAATATGCTGTAGATACCACACACGTTTGTACCGTGATGTTGAAACCGCCCAACGTTTATTTTACATTCGATCGAATTTCTTTGAATAAATGATTTGATATATTTATCAATAACTGGTATCCCAAACGAATCGAAATATGTTGCAATGTTTCCATTGAAGAATATTGCAACCCAGTGTTCTCCTGGTTTTTCTGACGTATGTGTATTTACTATGTATGCTTTTACATGATGAGGTTTCTCGTGTGGTAACTGATCTTTTGCACACACCACACCATACAATGAACAGAGGTAGGATGATTTGTCTAGTATATGCTGAAGTTCGCTAGTGTTCATCTTCGTAGTATTTTTTTACTTTTTCACACCACAAGTCAACAAAAAGCGAATTAAATTGGTTACAGTTTGCATGAACAACTTCCTTTATATCTTTCCAAAGTTTGAATGCCTCAAATTTCTCTTGTGGTGTAAATGATTCTATTTCTGGATACCATTGTTCCATAACTCGGTAGATGTTCAATTTAAGTAGTGCTATATCAATGAACATATCTACCCATTGTATAGGTGGTGTCCAAAGACAAAGTAAATGTCGTGTCTGACTTGGATGATCTATTTTACATCCTTCACAAATGAGTGTCACTTCTTTTGAAATTTGATTTTGTATTTCATGAACGAAACATTACTCGAAAGTTTCCGAACTTTGTCAAGGATAGAAACATATGGAATGAAATCGAGTCCTCCAACTTGCACTCTCAATTTTTCCTCCAAATGCAATCCATCCATGTTTTTAATAATCTGTTATTATTTCTCGCAAACTGTTGATTTCAATTTTATTATCGAACTCAGCATAGACTATCACGTTGATCACTGAAGCTAGAGCTGCAGCAAACTGAAGCTCTAACCTTATGTTACCGGTTTTTATAGGATGCAAATGTCCTTCCTCTGCCCCTTGGTCAGGTGGGAGGTCGTAACCCCAGAAACAGTAACCATTCATGTATTTTCGAGATTCAGACCAAAGGATTTGTTTTGTCCAAACATACCCGAAGACTGATACAGTGATGAATAAGATCTTAGGCATTGTTCTGATTCAAAGTTTGGTTCAAATGGTCGGTTATGGATGGTATGTCCGCCCTGACTGATTGAAGTGTTGGAAATGAAATGGGTTCGTTTCAATATCGCCATTCATATCTTGTTTGATACCAAGTCTATGAAAAGTCTCTTTGGCAATTGTCCTTGAAAAAGGTGATCTTCAATTTTTTATCTAAGCCCTGCACCAATAATGAATGTTTTTACTTCAACTCTTCTAATCGGTATTTCATATTTTTCTGTATTATTGTTTGGTTCAAGTTATTTGCTACTACTGGCATCAGCGTAATTGTACGAACATTGAAAACTGCCGTTTCAAATACTATTTTTCCGTCGGCCTGACCAATTAAAGAGAATTTTGGATTCGCTCTATTGAGACGAATTCTTATCTCAATTCCATTTGGTAAGTATTTCTCTTGTCGAAATACATCTGTGTGTAAACGACCACACAATTCTACCGTTTTACTACCTGCTATGATTGCTTGGCGAGATTTCAATCCATCATTACCACCAGCTTTAGTGTTTTCGGTGAACTGTTTAGCGGTGTTTGGATACCACATTTCTAGTGCGGCAAGTTGATTTTCTTTACATTCACCAGAATAAGCCAAGAGATTTTCCATGTAGGCTCGATAAGGATAGGTATCTCCGTTCGCCGTTACAAGTTTGTTATTTAGGTAAATATCGATACTATTGAACATGCTATGGAAAAAGTTGTTAATAGGCGCAATTTCATCAGTACCATCAACCAAGTTTGTTCCATCTGCTTTTGTGATTTTGAATTTCAGGTACAAATATGATTGATTTACATCTGTCCATTTTTCAGTTTGAGGCGGAATTACCAAATTCTACCGGTGTGGAATTATTCAAAGAGCTAATCGGATGATGTTCTATCCATTGTGATTCCAACATCGTTGTCATTGTTGGTGGGACATCAGAAGCATCTAACTCGGACTTGCTGCATTCGCATGATCCATTTTGCATCATCATGATTAATCAAATATATCGAGAGATCGTTTTGATTTCTTTACAGGCGTTTTAATGGACTTACTTCTAACTCGTTTGCGAGAATGATTTTTCAAAGGTCGCGATGATCTATTTATGCGTTTTGGTGTTGATATTTTCTTTATTGTTTCCCTTCCAAAAGATTTCAATGCTTCTTTACCTTGTTTCAAAAATACTTCTTTTGGACTTTTACCACGATGAATGATATATTCGACTGCAGCAAATCCATGCTTGAATACTTGTTGTTTAGCAATTTGACCAATATGTTTTAGAAACGGTACTACTGTTCTCATTGCAGATTTGAATAGTGAACCAATTCCATTTCCATACTGTCTACATACGCCTCTATACACGGGGATCATCATAAATACAACTTACTTACTTACCATAGACTTTCCACCAATAAACTGAATTGGTTTGCCAGTATCACCAGTTATATATACATTTATGGTATCAAAGCTAGACTCGTAGAAACATTCGATTTTTGCCGAGATTTACCCAATAAAAACACAATTCTCGCTTTTACTGCATAATTAGAAGCCGGCAAGATGCAACTGCAGGACACATCTATTCATTTTTGTATCTAAGGCTAAAAGTCACGATAATGCGTAAAATAGTGACAGCTAAATCGTTTTGACAGCCGATTATCATTATTTACATTGACGACGCACAATGTTCAGCGGATATTATCTCACTTGACCTCTGACCTCAAATTCGCTGCGGAATGTTTACATGGCTTATAATTTACGGAGTGTCTAAAGAACGGTATACCGCTCTTTAGCACTGAGGGCTAAAGAACGGTATATACCGCTCTTTAGCGATGAGGGCTAAAGAGCGGTACGGATTATAACGTTATACGTTGGCGCAATGCGCAAACTATCTTGGCAAAGCACGTGCCGCTCATCCAACATGGACCGCTCTTTAGAACCGATGGCTAAAGAGCAGTATACCGTTCTTTAGCACCAAACACTAAAGAGCGGTATACCGTTCATTAGCGTATCAGGCCCATATAGCTAAAGCGCTGTATACTGCTCTTTAGCGTTTGTCACTAAAGAGCAGTATACCGTTCTTTAGCACCAAACGCTAAAGAGCGGTATACCGTTAATTAGCGTATCAGGCCCATATAGCTAAAGCGCAGTATACCGCTCTTTAGCGTTTGGTACTAAAGAGCGGTATACCGTTCTTTAGCCACGGCCTATAATTTACAATGTACTGTGATAATTAAAATGCAGATCGCTTATACTTAAAGGGGATAAAATACATGGGTCTCCATACTCTGTGGAAATAATTATATGAGCGGAATAGACTTTTTTACAAATTAATAAATGGCGAAAATGACTGTATACAAGTAATAACATGACGACGAGCACTGAACGTAACCGAGTACAGTGCCGGTACATGAGTAGTATTGGCTGTCACTCTGGCCCACCCCCTCGCTCGGGGGTGGGCCAGAAAAAATTCAAATCAATTTATCGGGGTCACTCTGGCCCATTGGCCAGAGTGACCCGAGCGAGGGGGGTGGGCCAGAGTGACAGCCAGCGAGGGGGTTGGCCAGAACAAATCCAAATCAAATTCTCGGGGTGGGCCAGAAAAAAATCCAAATCAAATTCTCGGGGTCACTCTGGCCCATGGGCCAGAGTGACCCCGAGCGAGGGGGTGGGCCAGAAAAAAATCCAAAACAAATTCTGCGGGCCACTCTGACCCATGGGCCAGAGTGGCCCGCCCAGGGTCGTTCCAGAGGTTGTGTTAGATTCCAAAGAGTAAGGTGAGCGCTTCGAAGGGTTTTTTGACAGAAAAGAGCACAATTTACTAATGTATCGATTTTTTCTCGAATTCTAATGGCAGTGTGGTAAGCTAAGGGCATTCCCCTTCGCTGTACACACTGAACTTAGAATAATACCGAACAAAAATAGATGCATTGGTAAATTGTGCAACTTTACCAGTGCATATTTAACAAAAGCGAAAATCTTCGAATAATTTCGAAGACGATAGTGCTGTGAAAATGTGCATGCAAGAGCCATCTGATAGCAGGTTTTGGGTGGCCCTGAAAAGGATCGTTTTACGTCAGATCACAAGAAAAGTGGATAAGGGGTCTTTAGGAACTCAAATCCATCCTCTTGATCCAACTCCCGAAACACAAGCGAACCCTCGATGAGAGATGGAAATATACCTTTCGGTATACTCACATTCCTCACTGGGGATACGCTGAATCTTTATTGCTTTTTCTCTCTCCAAAACACGAGCTTTCTCTGCAGAAGGGTTGCCGCCACCGTAAGTAAGACATATGTTGTCCCAAGCCATTCGATATGTTCTATCTCCTGTCCACTGAACAGTGTAGGATTGCGAGCCCAAGTTGCACAGACAAAAGTGAATAGTTCAAAGAACTTTTCACCTGTACCATACACTGCCCAGGAAAGGGCCTCCCACACCGCAATGTCACTCGGGGCCGATACACGGATGGCTCTGACATAAGATCCAAGATCAGTAACAGCGTATTCCATCGTGGAGAAATGATATGCTCTAAATGGGGTTATGTTATATGTAAAACGCGCGGACGTCGTTGGCGACGTCATTGTGTTTTTCTACCAATTTTCCCGAACGTCATTTCAAATGTGTTTCTTTTTTGGTGAATTAAGATCTTCATCGACATTGCCGAAGACGATCATTAAAAAACAGACACTGTTTTTCAACAACATAACTTTTATTTTTGAATTAAGAATCAACATATTTACAACTGATCATGAAATTATTATATTTACAATCAATAACTGGTAATGCAATGAACATAATTTACATTTGGTAACTCATTTCATCATTAATCAACATATTTACAAAATGATTATGATTTTTTAACATATTTAAACAATTGGTAATGAGTACATTTTATCAATAATGAAATTCACAGTAAGTCTTACAAGTTTGTGAAATACATGTTTTGGGTAATGTTTCTGATTCTTTTCGTAAAGGCTCATAGTTTCTATGAAACCAATCAAATACTTTTCTATCATTTTTGAAGTAGTCACCATCAAAATTCATTTCAACTAATACTTTTATACCATATCCGCTTTTCAAGAAATGTAAAGCAAATATGCTGTAGATACCACACACGTTTGTACCGTGATGTTGAAACCGCCCAACGTTTATTTTACATTCGATCGAATTTCTTTGAATAAATGATTTGATATATTTATCAATAACTGGTATCCCAAACGAATCGAAATATGTTGCAATGTTTCCATTGAAGAATATTGCAACCCAGTGTTCTCCTGGTTTTTCTGACGTATGTGTATTTACTATGTATGCTTTTACATGATGAGGTTTCTCGTGTGGTAACTGATCTTTTGCACACACCACACCATACAATGAACAGAGGTAGGATGATTTGTCTAGTATATGCTGAAGTTCGCTAGTGTTCATCTTCGTAGTATTTTTTTACTTTTTCACACCACAAGTCAACAAAAAGCGAATTAAATTGGTTACAGTTTGCATGAACAACTTCCTTTATATCTTTCCAAAGTTTGAATGCCTCAAATTTCTCTTGTGGTGTAAATGATTCTATTTCTGGATACCATTGTTCCATAACTCGGTAGATGTTCAATTTAAGTAGTGCTATATCAATGAACATATCTACCCATTGTATAGGTGGTGTCCAAAGACAAAGTAAATGTCGTGTCTGACTTGGATGATCTATTTTACATCCTTCACAAATGAGTGTCACTTCTTTTGAAATTTGATTTTGTATTTCATGAACGAAACATTACTCGAAAGTTTTCCGAACTTTGTCAAGGATAGAAACATATGGAATGAAATCGAGTCCTCCAACTTGCACTCTCAATTTTTCCTCCAAATGCAATCCATCCATGTTTTTAATAATCTGTTATTATTTCTCGCAAACTGTTGATTTCAATTTTATTATCGAACTCAGCATAGACTATCACGTTGATCACTGAAGCTAGAGCTGCAGCAAACTGAAGCTCTAACCTTATGTTACCGGTTTTTATAGGATGCAAATGTCCTTCCTCTGCCCCTTGGTCAGGTGGGAGGTCGTAACCCCAGAAACAGTAACCATTCATGTATTTTTCGAGATTCAGACCAAAGGATTTGTTTTGTCCAAACATACCCGAAGACTGATACAGTGATGAATAAGATCTTAGGCATTGTTCTGATTCAAAGTTTGGTTCAAATGGTCGGTTATGGATGGTATGTCCGCCCTGACTGATTGAAGTGTTGGAAATGAAATGGGTTCGTTTCAATATCGCCATTCATATCTTTGTTTGATACCAAGCCTATGAAAAGTCTCTTTGGCAATTGTCCTTGAAAAAGGTGATCTTCAATTTTTTATCTAAGCCCTGCACCAATAATGAATGTTTTTACTTCAACTCTTCTAATCGGTATTTTCATATTTTTCTGTATTATTGTTTGGTTCAAGTTATTTGCTACTACTGGCATCAGCGTAATTGTACGAACATTGAAAACTGCCGTTTCAAATACTATTTTTCCGTCGGCCTGACCAATTAAAGAGAATTTTGGATTCGCTCTATTGAGACGAATTCTTATCTCAATTCCATTTGGTAAGTATTTCTCTTGTCGAAATACATCTGTGTGTAAACGACCACACAATTCTACCGTTTTACTACCTGCTATGATTGCTTGGCGAGATTTCAATCCATCATTACCACCAGCTTTAGTGTTTTCGGTGAACTGTTTAGCGGTGTTTGGATACCACATTTCTAGTGCGGCAAGTTGATTTTCTTTACATTCACCAGAATAAGCCAAGAGATTTTCCATGTAGGCTCGATAAGGATAGGTATCTCCGTTCGCCGTTACAAGTTTGTTATTTAGGTAAATATCGATACTATTGAACATGCTATGGAAAAAGTTGTTAATAGGCGCAATTTCATCAGTACCATCAACCAAGTTTGTTCCATCTGCTTTTGTGATTTTGAATTTCAGGTACAAATATGATTGATTTACATCTGTCCATTTTTCAGTTTGAGGCGGAATTACAAATTCTACCGGTGTGGAATTATTCAAAGAGCTAATCGGATGATGTTCTATCCATTGTGATTCCAACATCGTTGTCATTGTTGGTGGGACATCAGAAGCATCTAACTCGGACTTGCTGCATTCGCATGATCCATTTTGCATCATCATGATTAATCAAATATATCGAGAGATCGTTTTGATTTCTTTACAGGCGTTTTAATGGACTTACTTCTAACTCGTTTGCGAGAATGATTTTTCAAAGGTCGCGATGATCTATTTATGCGTTTTGGTGTTGATATTTTCTTTATTGTTTCCCTTCCAAAAGATTTCAATGCTTCTTTACCTTGTTTCAAAAATACTTCTTTTGGACTTTTACCACGATGAATGATATATTCGACTGCAGCAAATCCATGCTTGAATACTTGTTGTTTAGCAATTTGACCAATATGTTTTAGAAACGGTACTACTGTTCTCATTGCAGATTTGAATAGTGAACCAATTCCATTTCCATACTGTCTACATACGCCTCTATACACGGGGATCATCATAAATACAACTTACTTACTTACCATAGACTTTCCACCAATAAACTGAATTGGTTTGCCAGTATCACCAGTTATATATACATTTATGGTATCAAAGCTAGACTTTGATACTGGTACATAATGTAAGTTTTTGAATTCATGCTTAATATGTTTACCATCATGTATTCTTTTACTCTCGAATGATGTCACTCGTGATATCGGTGCCTCAACATCACTAAGAATTGTATAATCAGCAATGTCAGAATAAACAAACAACTGATTATGCTCCGCATTTAAATCAACTCCATATGGAAATGTTATCGGAGGAATAGCAAATGTAACAGTCTCTGGTTCTGTTCTGTAACCAAGTTTATCCAAAAGAGCTCTGGGGAGTATAAGACCTACTTTGGTGTAACTATTGGTTGAAATTTTAACTCGTTGTTGTGCTTTGGAATATCCGAATTCGAATTCTAGTTCTGGAATCAATCTGCCTATTGTACTATCAATTACACCTTGAATTGTATCTGTCAAATGTGATGCACCAGAATATGCTCCTTCTTGTGTTTTTAATTCTATACCATTTTCTGGTTTTGAAATAACTACTTCACTTATTGGTAACTTGTGCAGGTACTGTAACATTCTTGGAACAGAAGTTTTTATTTTTATTATGCAAGCATCTCCAATAATGTTGTATGTTTCTGATGGTACAATTAGTTCAACCATTGCAACTTCCCAAAGCTCTTTATCAATATGTATGGTTTTTGGTAACTTCACTGTGAAACAGCATTGTGAGTTGGCTGGGTAAAGTGACATTGAACTATCACTCATGAGAGTTATGTAGAATGAATTCATTTTTTCTCAGTATTTTTCAATAATTTCAGTCCAGGTGTTGGTAGAATATAACCTAGATAACTACTTAGAAGAATAAGCCACAATTCTTTGTTTGCGCTCTGGATAATAATGTGTACAATAGATGTAATTATTATGATATAAATAATAATTATCTGCGTGAAGTAGGTGACTTGGTTCTTAGCAACTGTTTCACCACAGAACTTAAATTGTGATGGTTCATCGAGATTAATTGAATCTGAATGATTTTGCGACATGATATATTCTGTTTTATACTAAATTTGAAGCTGGGATCCAACTGTCAAAAGTTTTTGGATATCCAAGCCAATGAACTTTAATTTCTTTTACTGTTTTACAACCCACTCTTCTCGTTCTTTTATCAATAACTGATTCTATTTCATACAACTTACTGTCTTTTATACTGTCTTTTATATGCTGGATTTCATGTTTGTAGAATGATCCATCAATCTCTTCACCATCAAGATCAGAAACTTTGTATGTTATTGGATTAGTTTTACAAATATTATCAACTTTGAAAATTTCACAATTCCAGTTTGGTAAATAACCCTTTTCAAATGTTCTTTTGGTTTTGTTGATACGAACCAAGTCACCCACTTTCAGTGTAGATTTTCCTTTTTTATTCCCTGTTCCATATAGATTTTTTGAAATTTCAGCTTCAGTTTTCAAAGTAACTTCCGACGGTTTCGATTTTACGCTACGGTGATAACTATTGTTGTAAGAATCGACTAGGGGCTGTAAAACATCAATATATCTTGAAGTTTTATTGCGTGTGAAATACTTCCACATACGAGTTTTTAAAGTTCTTTGAAATCGCTCAACAATACTTGCTTTAGTCTCTGGATTCTCAGTTGTGAAGAAATGAATGCTTTCTGATCACAGAAATTTCAAAAACTTTTCATTTTTGAATTCAGAACATTTATCAGCTTGAAACGATTTTGGTTTACGTTTTGAAAATTTCAAAATTTTCCTGAATGATTCGATCAAAGTTTGTCCAGATTTATCGTGGATTGGCAGTACCCACGCAAATTTTGAAAAAACGTCTATCACACACAACAGATATCTGTAATTATCATTATGTTTTTTCAAATTCTGAAGATCAGCTAAATCTGCCTGCCATTGAATATCAATCCCAGCTACAACAGTCTTTCTACGTTGGAATTTTCGAATTATTGGTTTGTGTAAAGTATATGTCGACTGACCTTGCAACCATTTCTTCACATCTATGAGTTTTATTTTTTTATTTTGCTTTTTCGCTTCATCAAAAAGCTTCTTTACACCGCCATAACTTCCAACTTTCTTCGGATTATAGAAAATTTTAGATAACTGTTCATCTAGTATGGATCCCATTGTGTTTTTTTTCTGTTTTAATACCCTTTGGTGTCAACCTATCTGCTATTTTAGTTTTTGAATGTCTTGCTTTTATACCTTTCATTGGTGTGAATCGATGAGAATCAAATCGTTTTGGTGTTATGCTTTGTACCGGAGTTTCAAAATCATCATCTGAATCATCTTTCAAATGTTTTTTAATCCAAAGCCAGCGGTTTCTGTTCCCTACAAAATCTTGAGGTACATTAAGCTCGCTCAATCCTTGTGAAAAGGTTTGCCAACCTGTTGGTTCGAAACCTTTTCTTTGTCGTACAATATCATTGAGGAGATCAAAAATATTTGATCCTCTAATAACTTTTTCACCATACGTTAATTGTCCATGTTCATCAAACTTCATTTGTGGATGTTTTGAAATCAGTTGTAAAAGTTGTTCAGCTTTTTTTCTCATCTTTAACGGAATACTTTCTAGCACATCCCTATGATGATGATTAAATGGTTCTGTTTTCGGGGCTGAAGTAGCTCTAACTGATTTTTGAGAAGTTTTCAATTTGTGCAAAGTTGTACCATATAATTGAACCTTCTCAGATTCTGACAAATTTTGATCAGAAACTGAATTCAATTCTCTGCTTAGTTTTGAAACATTCGTAATTTCAGGATTAGGTGGTAATTTCGGATTAGTTAGACTCATTCTCCATTTTTTAATGTCATCCAACATTTTGAAGGGAACAGCGACCATTTTCTTCATGTTTAACCGCGAAGTATTCCAGCGACTGCTTTACCAAGCAACGGTGCTAGCATAAGAAGTGGTAAAAACCTTCTTTCTGGTTTAAAATTAGTTTTTTTCGTTTCAAAGATGTTGATTTACTTGCAAGTTCTCTGAGGTGTCTACACCTCGGACGAAGTTTGCACTTCTGAGCTTCTGTTAGTTTTACATTGCCTTTTAAAATATTTTACAGCATTCTGACATGAAATCAAACACTCTCTTTGGGGCATCTTTTATCATTTTTTTCCGAAAATGAGTTGGTGCCTGATTCATAGCCATTACAAAACTACCATATTTTTTAATCAGTGGAGTTTTTTTCGCCATCTTTACTCTTTAACAGTTGAATGTCAAATGACTGAATTACTTTTTACTTTTACGTTTATTAAAATTACGATCAAATGCCATCAAAGCTAATTTCGATGGGTTTGAAAAATTCATAATTTTTGAGTATCGTTGAACCAATGGGTAATGTTCTGCTTCTTGAACTGATTGAATTGGTTGCGGGCCATTATCGTTGAGTGGTTGAAATCTAGCAAATGTAGAATTTAATCCAGTAGAATTTACTCTAGGTGGAGTAGCTCGCTGTGCAATTGTAGAATTTACTCTAACTGGACTAATTCGCTGTGCAATTGTAGAATTACTCGAGTAGCATTTACTCTGTTTGATCTAACTCGTGCAATTTATTTATTTTCTTTTTGTCTGAGAAGACTTCTGATCAAAACTCCACCAAGAAAACCACCTCCACCAGTTTTTAAAAGTATTTTCTTTTTTTAATCGATATGAGTTCTACTGTCAGCTATTTTCTTCAGCTCTTTTTTGTGTTTTTGCAGGAATGTTCGTGTCTGCTTTGGAAGCTTTAAGTGATCATCAAGTATTAATTTATCTATAGTCGAAAATACACTCAAGACTGCTTCATGCGACTCCATGATTGGAAAATGAAATATTATGCTGATACACTTATCTTTATACCGATGAATATATTACCGCACCTCGATCGTCATTTGTGAGCCAGCGATGGAAAATATCAGTTCTAAGTCTCAACGATTTATCCGTTTTTGGGTGAAAATCGAGTAGTAAATAACCATGATTGGTTGAAGTTCCATCATCATATGCTTGCATTAAATGAAGTATTTGCATTTGAGAGGCAAGAATTTTTATTTTGCCTTTATCATGCACGCTTTGAAATAATACCATGTAATGTGCATTCAAACTCAAAGTTCTACTCGCTTTAGATTTCTGAAACATGTTTTGGGTTATGTAAATAACAGACGTATTTCTGTGATGTCCTTTTCTTGTAAACCACAACATAATTTTTTCTTCATCTTTATCACCTAACATGTCATCAAAAACGACGAGGTGCGGTAAGTCTGTGTCATCGACAAGTTCATTGTCATCATCCGGTATTCCATTTATAAATTGAATATTGTGAAATTCTTGCATCTGACTATAGGTATTTTGCCATTCTTTGTAACACCAAAAGACTTTGTATGTAACAGGTTTGAACAAATCATCTTTATATTCGATTAATTTCTTAACAAAATCTGTTTTACCACAACCACTTGGCCCCGATATGAACATGTTACAGGGATGTTTGAACAACAATGATTCGTCCATGTAAGATTGATTAGGATTGTTCGGAATCAAACTTTTTTATTTTTAATGAAGAGTCACCATAACTCCAGATTATTCCAAATGTCCATATGAGTTCATTATCTAAGTCTGAAATAGGTCTAGTGGTTTTTACAATATAATCCAAAGACACTTTTTCTTCAAATAACTTTTCAGCAGTGAAAATTGTACATGGTTCTCGGAGAATAATGTATCCATATATTCTCGTCACCTCTTCGAATTTCAAAGTTTTTTCATTGAGAATCCTGTCTTGATATTCAGCAAAACGAATAAAATTATTTTCAACTAATTCACGAATTTCGTTTATTTTGTTTTTAGGAGCACCATGAAATATCCAATAATCTGAAAACAGGTGATCCAATATATCCATTAAGAAATCAGTTTCAAATTATGATCTCCCAATAAAACATCTCAGTCGACTCTGCCCCTCAGAGAAATGTCCGTTCAGCAAAGTCTGCACTATAATTTTACTTTCCCTCAAAAACCAAGTTTGCTTAAGTTCTCGTTTGATTTCTTGATCCATTTTTGACATTTCGATCAAGTTATTATAAATTTTCAAAAGCATCTCTGCTGGTAACACATCAATTCCATCCATAAGGAATTGTGTTGTATTCACCCACAACAAGTCGTTTGTTGTACATAGATCGGAATGTTTTTGTTTGCTCTTCACTAATTACTTCTCGGTTCTTTGTGTGTTTAATTCTGCATGGATAGTTTATGACACGTTGAAAATTTGACCGGTCATTAACACATTCAACCATTGAATGAAAATTTATTTGCTGTTTAGTTTTATAATCCAGAGTGATGCCCTTGACATTACATACAGATTTTATGACACCATCTTTCACGTACTGATATCCATAATTTTTCGGTCCTAACCCTACAAATTTCATGAATTTAGCATCTGGATGCTCATCAGTCCATTTACCAAGGTAGCTGTCTTCAATTTTGATATTTTCTTTTTCTGGATCGAAAATATACATACAGCTATCGGTGTCGAAATACAACACCCTATCTTGGAGTTTTTCTAAAACTTTATACAACTCCAAGCGTGCATATGCTGTGACAAATGAAGCAACAACTACATTGGCAGATGGATGTGGTTCTATAATATCGGTTTTATTTTCATAACTGAATAATATGAATTTATCCTGTTCAAATATTTCAACTGCTTTGACGGTGATATTTTTATCAGTTAGTAGTTCAAAATATCTGGATGGTTCTGAGATATATTCAGTTTTAGTAAGAATATTATTTTGTGCATTTTTTCCCCATATGCAATTTATCATTAATTTTGCGCACTGGCGGAGTCCTGGTTTTTTTAATAATTTTTTTTCTTCAAGTTTTATACCTTCAACCTCATAATAATCTTTAATGTATTTATCTTTATCTTCTTCACTTTTAACATAATTTGGATATCCACTTGCTTCTTGTTTAATTTTGAGGTATTTATCAATGTAATCCCTGTATACTTTGTCCGACCACTCAGTCCAATGCCAAACTTGATACACTTCCAGAATTTTGTAACCCAATTCTATTGCTTTGAATAATTCTACATGCGTCCAAACTCCAACTAAAACACGCTGTTCAGTTTTATGACTACACTGTCCACTTTCATTTTCTGCACAAGTTTTACACAATGTATATATCATTTTGTTATTACAGAAATTACAGTGGATCGGTAGCACTGGAATGTACAATTTATTTGGAGGTAATACTTTGCATTTAATGAGTCCTTTGTAAGATTTGATGTCTCCTATTTGTTCCTGACTTAGAATTGCAGGATGACCAAGAGGGTACTCCCTATATTTATTCACACTAGGATACAAACTGCATATATCAATATATTTTATTTCCTGTTTAGATTTTGGTTCTATTTCATGATATAATTTTAGAGCATTAGTCCTGCCACCAAATAATGCTTCCCTTGGTTTAATTGGGTCTTGATGCAAATAGAATTGGTCCATAGTTTGTTTTTAATTTTTGTCTTCTTTACATTTATTGTCCAGGTCATGTTCCCAGATGCATATTAATTTGCATCCCAAACTTTTGATTTCAGTTTCCGTTTTTATTGTTTTTTCATACAATTCATGCATTGTTATATTACTGTATGGGTTTCGGCGGTTTCTATCTGGATAGCAAGTAGGACAGCCATGAAAAAAAACCACCCATACATTTCATACACTGTGTTTGATTCTGCATGATAACCATCAACAAAATGTCTGCCTATTTTAACTTCACCACCATTTAAAGCATGTTTTATGTTTATATTTTGTTTTGTAGCAATGTACTGTAGCCATCGAATTGCTTCATTGAAAATTTACGCGCTTGTGGATATCCAGCGTCTGAAATTATACCTAGAGAATTCTCTGGTAATGAATTTTTTCTCCATGCAAGGTTACAGGTTTGAGCTAATGTTATTGCTTCCCTGAATGGATCTATTTGATCAGTTTCCATTACACATAGTCTGAATTTGCCACATCCACGTCTTAAAATGTCTACATCTGATTTACAATACTTTTGAATTTCTTATTGGAAATCAAAAATATCCTCACCCCTAGCTTCGTACCATTTCAGAAATGAATCCCTATTTTCCTCAGACATGATTTCAGGCTTATAGTATTTTTTGTCTAGATATGGTCCTACGTAATTCTGAAAGTCATGTGTGTTTTCCCAATGTGGAAAATCACCTTTAGCCATTTCTTCAAGTTGGAATGTTTTTGGAAATTTAGATAATGCCATTGGGATGAAACTCAATGAATCGATTATTCTAACACCATTACATTGTAAACTCAGTATTTTGTTACCATTCATAATAAAACATTAGGTTTTGAATTTCCATTGTTCCAACAGGTAATGTAAGAGGAACTGACTATCGTAACCTCTTGCATTGTGAGCAATACATGTTGTACCTTTATGATCGTTGGTGTAAACAACCATTTACTAAATCTTTCCAATACATTTTCACCTTTAAAAACATATTCTCTATTTGACAATACAGAATCACATGAATTGCATATTTCATCAATGGGTTTACATATACAATTTTCACAAGCAGTTTGTACAACACAAAAATTGGGTATATGAACACCAGTATCTTGTTGACATTCAAAATCAAAAAATATGAATGGTACCTTTACTTCTTTCTGTATTTCTTTCTTTTCGTACTGTTGAATATGACATCTGTGGTCTGATGGAACGATTTCCTTACAGTATTTACACTTCTTTGTTCCCGAACAGATATGTCTTTTCTCCTTTCGTGTGACGATATCAACCCCGCATTTCTGGCATTTATGTATCATATCACAAATAGTTTTGTCTTGTTTTGGTGATTTTTTCAAATGATTGTCGAGACATCGTTTACTTCTAAAAGTCCTCTTACATTTGATGCAGTGTATCCATCGTTCAAAGGGGCATATCTGACCCTCGAAACACATACACTTGTATGGACATAAATGATCACCTCTGTTGTTCGAACCGACATCACAGTGTTCACAGTAATAAATACATCCAAGGAATCCTGTGACAGTTGTGATCACATCGTAGTGGTTGTCATTGAAATATAGATGGACAACTTTACTTTCTTTCCCAACTGGTGGTGGTTGAAAAAGAAAGCCTTCGTCAGCAAATTGATTATTTATTTTTATAACATACTCCGGATATAATTGTTCCTGAATAATTTTGTATTCCTCAGCCCCGCAACTGGTGTCGTGTGATAACCCCACTTTATCCAACAATGACTTTGCAGCTTCCAGTTGTGGAGCTCTTGCTGGTCTCGTAATCCGTTTCCATTGTTGCTTCCATTCAGTGGTATCTTTTTTGTCAGCATTACACATACCAACAACGACAGCCCTCGCAAAACACATGTTATCTTCTGCGTTCTGAATCAGAAGAATACTTTTCTTTACTGTTTTCATTTGATTTTTTTCACCGAATGCTCCATAATGTAAGGTATGTCTTGCGGTACGTACCTGTAGGCATATGCATGACAGTGATATCAAATGTCATCTGTCCGTCATGAATTTAGAATTTTTTGTTCGATTGTGCAACTTTTTCTATGTTGTCAAGCAATAATTCACACGTCAGGTCTTTTGCTTCAGTGAACGGGACGTGAATCCCTAGATCTAGCCCTGGATGAAAGATGGAAATTCTCATTTGATCTTTTGGTCCTGCATCACACTCATCTTTCAAACTGTTCACCAGATCTTTGAAAATTCTGTGAACAGTTTGAAATGGTTGATGAAATTCTTGAAATGTAATGTTGTATTTCTTTGATGCTGTTTTAAATTTCCTCGAGTATTTATCAGTCAGATTTTTTATAGTATAATATTTACAGTCATCATCCAGTCGCACTCTCTTTCTATTATCTCGTTCGCTTTCGCTATCTGAATATGGCACAAGGCGCTTCATCGTGAAATGACGACGTGATGAAAAATCGCGTCGCTTTTATGCTCTGACACGGACATGCGCAGTCATCGTCCGTGTCAGAGCATAAAAGCGACGCGCTTTTTCATCACGTCGTCATTTCACTGACGACTGAATAACGCACCGAACGCTCACAATGGATCCACGATTGCAGAGTAACAACATACAACATTTACGAAAAATTGCATTAGAAGTTTTAAAGAATACAAAGTGGATACCACCACACGGTAACTGTTTTAGATGCAATTCGAGTTCACATTGGGCTTTTCAATGTGATGGCACTACGAAAAAAAGGATTGATCAGATGAAAAAATCATCATTGATGGTGAGTGAATCTATACTCCTGGGAAGTCTACTTGGACGCACACATCAGACAACGATTATCTCACACCATGTGATGTAATGGACATTGATCAAACTGAGACATCAACTAACGAGATCGCGGATGTGAAAGCTAAAAGTGGGGAACAATGCAACTCAACCGCGATGTCAATTAACGAGATCGCGGATGTGAAAACTGAGAGTGTCAAATGATGAAATCACTATTCTAAACACGGAGGATTCGCAGATGGAAGTGATAAACGCTGTAGCCAAAGGCGCTAACGATACTGAAATTAAGCAAAACACTTTGCCTAGCAGAAAGAGAAAAAGACGTTTATCGCGATAATCTTCCAAGAAAGTTAAAATTGGTGAATAAAATATTATTGATTTAATTACTTGTTACGTTTTTTTAGCAATTTCAGAGCGTATCTTTTGAAAAATTTGGGTGGCCCTGAAAAGGGCCGTTTAAATTGTTTGCTGAGTCAATAAAATTCAGACAAATCAGGATAAAATCCCCCCTTGTTATATGTGGGTCTCCAGTATGGATCCTGCATGTATTCTGCTGCCTCAGTGGTAATCCACCTTGGTAGCAGCTTTGGAGGATTAAATTCAGACAAGTCTGGATATAATGCTCCCTCCTTATACGTGGGTTTCCACTCTGGAGTTTCCACATACACCTTGGGAGGACTAGGTCTCCGTATTTGCAGGAATTCTTGAACTCCAGCTCTAATGGCTAACTTATGGCTCTCCGAATCTCTAACATTCTTCTGCCAATACTTTAATCGAGCATCGGCAGAGAATTTTAGCAAAATTTTCTCTTTTAGTTTAGAGAACATTTTGAAGATAAAAAAAACGCTACACTGCGCTCCATATTATATGAAACGCGCGGACGCCGCTGACGACGTCATTGCGTATTTCACCAAATATCCCCGAACGTCAATTCAAGTGTGATTCTTTTTTTTCGGAATACCTCGAGCGATGTGGGGTGTGTCAGTGACAGGTCCCATAACCTGGGCTGTTACTCTGACCCATGGGCCAGAGTGACAGTCAGCGAGGGGTGGGCCAGAGTGACAACCCAGGTCGGATTCATCGGTCCAGAGGTTGTGTTAGATTCCAAAGAGTAAGGTGAGCGCTTCGAAGTGTTTTTTTGACAGAAAAGAGCACAATTTACTAATGTATAGATTTTTTCTCGGATTCTAATGGCAGTGTGGTAAGCGAAGGGCATTCCCATTCGCTGTACACACTGAACTTAGATTAATACTGAGCAAAAATAGATGCTTTGGTAAATTGTGCTACTTTACCAGTGCATTTTTTAACAAAAGCGAAAGTCTTTGAATAAATTCGAAGACGATAGCGTTGTAAAATGTACTTGTAGAAATTGCCGTTCAGTGAAATGTTATGAGATAATGGTAAAATGGTACAGATAAAATTTTCCCGAGTCAAATCGGTGTTTTATTCATAGAAATATGATGTTTTTGACAAAAAAAGAAACACAATTGATTTGACGTTCGGAAAAATTTGGTAGAAAAACGCATGACGTCCGCGCGTTTTCAATAAAAAATTAACAGATATCCCCATTCTTCATTCATACCGAAATGGATTACCGAGATCTGTATCGGAGCTATTTGGAGGATGGGATGCTGGTGAGAGGTGTGTTTGGGGATGAAGTACAGATGATATGGAAGGCTTTGAGTTTAGCAGAAACGGGTACTGTAGATAACTTCTTTGATATCTACAGATACACCGTTATGCTGATGACTGACCACAGAGACCGGGTCTTTGTATTGCCACCACGGTGGTTCCGACATACCAGATTGCTGGGGACGTCAAGATTGATGGTGCGACTTGCAGCTACATCACTGCAGTGGTCTATCATAATCTTCTCAGGGCATAGAGTTTACGAATTCTTGCCGCTCTGGGGGATACAGACAGGCCAGCCGTGCAATTGTGCCATTTGGTTGCGATGTTCCCAAAACCACTTTCAGCTGTATTCAAACCCAAACACATCGTGCGGTTTCTTTTGAAACCATCCAAAACGGTCCTTTTCAGGGCCTCACAAATTTTTAAAAAGATACGCTCTGAAATTGCTACTGTACGATTCGTTCATTCTTCCTGAAATTGGAGAGAATGTTCACATAATTTATCAAAGAATACTACCCTAACAATAAAAAAAGCCCACAACCACCCTTCATATCTATAATACGATCATCATATAGCATAATAATACAGAGCGTATCTTTTGTGAATTTTAAGTGGCCCTGAAAAGGGCCGTTTAAAATAATATAAAAAATCATTTCTTTTCTTTCTTCATCACTGTTAAATCTTTCCCGAGTGATCCAAATGTTGATCGCTTCGTAGGTTCTTTCTGGAAATCATGTACCTCAATTGGTATGTCAATCGTGTGAGGTTTCAAGTTGATTGTACATTCAGCCGGTTTTTGTGTTATTTGCTTTCGCAAATCCTTCATTTCCTGCCAAATATTCCGTAACAATTTTGTCTGTTCTTCCCATTGTGAACTGTTGATAACTTGGTATATAACAGGTTGAGTCATTTGTTGTGTTTTCACCGGCGGTGTATACACTGGTTGTTGATCCGTTCGCGGATACACCATTGGTACCTGTTGCTGTTCTACCCGTGGTGTCACAATGCCTGCATACAGTGGATTCGACATTTGCGTTGTTGCAGGAACATGGTCGTACTGCACATCAATAGTCTTGAGAAATTCCGTTACTGGATCCATGTTTCAAAATAACGCTAACGTTACAATTTAAGCATGTAATAACGTTAACATCTTCGAGGATCAAATATATGGGGTGCGCGGGCCTCGTTGACAACGTCATTGAGTTTTTCTACCAATTTTCCCCGAACGTCAAATCAGCTGTGTTTCTTTTTTTTGTCAAAAGCATCATATTTCTATGAATAAAACACCGATTTGACTCGGGAAAATTTTATCTGTACCATTTTACCATTATCTCATAACATTTCACTGAACGGCAATTTCTACAAGTGCATTTTACAACGCTATCGTCTTCGAATTTATTCGAAGATTTTCGCTTTTGTTAAAAATGCACTGGTAAAGTTGCACAATTTACCAATGCATCTATTTTTGCTCGGTATTATTCTAAGTTCAGTGTGTACAGCGAATGGGGGCGCCCTTTGCTTACCACACTGCCATTAGAATCCGAGAAAAAATCGAAGCATTAGTAAATTGTGCTCTTTTCTGTAAAAAAAAAACCCTTCGAAGCGCTCACCGTACTCTTTGGAATCTAACACAACCTCTGGACCGACCCTGGGCGGGACACTCTGGTCCACCCCCTCGCTGTGGGCCACTCTGGCCCATGGGCCAGAGTGGGCCAGAGTGGCCCGCAGAATTTGATTTGGATTTTTTCTGGCCCACCCCCTCGCTGGCTGTCAATCTGACCAGAGTGACCCCGAGCGAGGGGGTGGGCCAGAGTGACAGCCAATACTACTTACATGCATATAATATATTTTATTTACCACTTGGATTTGGAGAGAATATACTTATATTTCGCCTATATAAGGCGGATGCTGTGTTGCTATTAGTATTATCGCTGCCGCTAGGCTCCAATGCCGATGTGGATTCGGAGTCTCCGCTAATTTCAGTCCTGATTGCATGCAGTGCACCCGACACCATCTCGGACATCTCGGAGACTCCCGCCATTTTGTCGATAAAAATGTGACATAAACTTTAACTTTCGTTTCATGTTTCCCCTTTCCCAAATGCCACGTGTATGTTTATTAATAATCTGCGCGAGGGATCCTTCGTTTTAAGCCTGTTCTTGTCAATACTGCCGAATTGGAGATATCTCTTAGCGGCCGAGGAGATATCTCTTAATTCAGCAGTACTAACAGGGGGGGGGGGGGGGGGTCGGAAAAAAATTCCAGGCACGTATGATGATTTTTTTTTTCCGGCCTCGGGGGACCCACCCACCCAATTTCTTCCGTTTCCGGCCTTTTTTTCCAGGCAATTTTGGACACCCACCCTTTTTTTTTCCGTTTCAGGAAGTTTTTTCCGGTCAGTTTTGGACACCCACCCCCCCTAAATTTGAGAAAATTATCAATTGAGCAACCAAATAGCTGATTATCCTGCATTATCATAATTTATTGAACAATATTTGAATAGAACAGTGCATAATGAGATAACGATACTATTTGAATTTATCATATAAGTGTCATTAATCAAGAAATGTGTCAACATAATCACATTTCAAGGGATATATAGGCAGAGTGCCAAAGTTTTTATTAACATTCATTTTCATAATATATAGTCACATGATCTAGTCACATAATCACACTTGAGTATTCTACATAATACATGGTACCGGTACAACAAATTTCAGATTATTTGATATTTTGATATTTGCTATGTGAAAAACAGTAATGCCCTAATTAATCAACTCCATAACCACAGCAGAATAATAGGTAATTTTTCAGGATTTAGTCGGAAATAGGGGAGAGCTTTCCGATGAATGACAACAAGCCATATTTCTGACTAAATCCTGAAAAATTACCCACTATTCTGCTGTGGTTATGGAGTCGTTTAATTAGGGCATTACTGTATTGCTGGAATCAAATTGTTTATCAAAACATGTGGAAATACAACTGTTCATCCCAGTTCATCCCAGTTTGAAGAATAATGCTAATACGGTATTAGCATTATTCTTCAAACTGGGATGAACTGGGATGAACAGTAGTAATACCAAACATAACCATGATATACCCGCGCTACTCTTCTTGGGGCATCTCAGAAACCAGAACTGAGGAAACATGTTATAGCGTGTAATGGCAGGCTGGTAGCCACTGCCTGAAGAAATAGGCTTCGTAATAATTGGGAATAATATGGATGGATAGCCCAATTTCACTTCATGGTCAAGTGTGCTTTCATTCTATTACTTATTTTCAGCTGAGTTCTGCATAGTTATTCTTATTTTGTTGTATCAGTAGATGGAATCCTGATTAAATTTTATTTTTCCAATAACGCAGTTTCTAGTTCTGTCAAGTTGAATTTGGGTTATTGTTGGCCATTGTGCAACTGATCCAACTTCTGATAACCTCTATATGTAGTATAGAACTACTATTAACTATATATGACCCGTTTCTGTTCAAAACACATCAAAATAAGACTGAATAACAGGAATGGACAAAAAATTTGGCATATGGAAAAAACTGCTTTTTGGACCCAAGAGACACCCACCCACCCCATCATACGTGCCTGGAATTTTTTTTCGACCCCCCCCCCCCCTGGTACTAAGAGATATCTCCTCGTGGCTAAGGGAATCACTGAACTAAATGGTTTCCCATAGGCGACAGTGTTAACGTTTCGGCCAAATCCACTGAATTGAAGCCTGCAGGCCATACCAGTGATGTTTGTAAACCTAGTTAGATTGACACCAGTTGATCACGAAAATGCATGAAAAATCATAGGTCATGTGTTTACTTTTTAAAATAAATCCCCATGTGTACGACAGGGCTATCACACAGCCAAATTTGATCTGGAACAACCCAGACCTACAGCAGCTAGTTAAATAAATTTCCCGCTCACAAAAATCCATTCCCCCATTTTAAATTATTTAGATATGATGTACAAATCAAATAAACGCGATGTCATCCTTTAATAACGTGTCGCATGTATGAGTTACCTTCACCTTTAGCGGTGTACTCGCTCCCCGACTCTAGAACACATTTAGCTCCCTTATTCCTAAGAGATATCTCCTCGCGAATTAAGAGATATCTCTAAATCACTAAGAGATATCTCCTCGCGAATTAAGAGATATTTCTAAATCGTGCCACTAAGAGATATCTCCTCGCGAATTAAGAGATATATATAGTTCTATTCGTTTGAGTAACGAATTAGAATGGAACTGATTTCTCAGAGGGATTAATGATTGATTGGGCAATCAAGCTGTTAGCTTCTAGCGCACGGGTGCGCGTAGAAGAGTACTCAGCACGGATTGTGTGAGGTAATGTCAATCCGTGCTGACTGAACTAGGGTCATTCGCACCTGTAGAGTCGCAGCGAGCGGTTATTTATTTAAGCATATATAAGCTTGTTGAATATTCATAAACTCATTGCACGTATATGTGTATTGGAATTACTAAGTCTTTTGCAAGCAATTTGGTTTCTACGCATCACCGCGATTTTGTCAATATATATATATATATCAGTACGACGTTAAGTCAGTCAGGCAACCTTCGGGTGTTGCATGACATACTATGCGAGAATCTTTTCATGCAGATTATCTATGCAGGCTATATATGATGTGCATTCATGTCGAGCGATACATTGCTATTTCGATAAGAAATGTGAATTTGTTCAGGTTCACTGAAGCAAGCATTTGAAGCAATGACCACTCATATGGAGCCATTGTCTCCGTGTATCTTATCTATATATATATATATAGATATGCATATATATTGAATGTTCTTTCTTTCTTTTCTAGTTTCAGTGTCGATTGCAGTATTGGCTGTAGTGTATATCTGTATATATATATACAGGCAGTGAATTTCCACGATCAATTAATTCGAGTGCGTTCTGCCTTAATTGGTGTCCGGGCTACGATGCTGGTAATTTAAGCCTGGATCTGGAAATTTCGGTTCGAGTGTGCTCTTGTCCAGCTGGAATCTGCTTCGTCGGTATCGACCAACAAAGCTGGTGTGCTCACGAGATGTGTTATATAGTTATTCATATTCGGATATCGTTCAGTGCCGTCTGGAGCTTGGAATGATCTAATATCCCATATATGCTTGTGTCTGAAATTGCAGGTTGTGTACGCGGTGAAAGCGGTATCGCTATGATATATGTTTGTGGCGTATACATGCATGAAGCTGTCGATGTGTTTTCAGCAGTATTGCTGGAAATTGCTGCATACGTCTGGATCTTGGAAGGATCTAATATCCCATATATGCTGCTTGAAATTGCAGGGTGTGTTACCAGTATAGAGCTATCGACATGATAGCTGTTTGTGGCGTATGCCTGAAGCTGTCGATGTGTTTTCAGCATTATTGCTAAATGTTGCTGCTTAATTCTGGATCTTGGAAGGATCTAATATCCCATATATGATTGATGGCGTGCTTGGAATAGCAGGGTGTGTACCAAGTGTGCGCGTTATCGCTATGATAGCTGTTTGTGGCGTTTACCTGAAGCTGTCTGTGTTTTCAGCAGTATTGCTGAATGTTGCTGCAGACGTCTGGATCTTGGAAGGATCTAATATCCCACATATGCTTGGTGTTCTTGTAATAGCAGGGTGTGTACCCAGTATAAGCGGTATCGATATATGATAGCTGTTTGTGCCGTATGCCTGAAGCTGTCGATGTGTATTCATCAGTATTGCTGAATATTGCTGCATATATACGTCTGGATCTTGGAAGGATCTAATATCCCTTATTTGCATGCTTGATGATGTGCTTGAAATTTCAGGGTGTGCACCCAGTATAAGCGGTATCGCTATGATAGCTGTGTGTGGCGTATGCCTGTGGCCTGATGCTATCGATTATTTTCAGCAGTATTGCTGAACGGTGTTGTATGTTAATATATACATGCCATGTGCATCAGTTATGCAGTGGGTCAGTGGTGTTGGAAGAGACTATATACATGTATAATTATGCATGTTGCCACTATCCGCAGTCGGATGAACAAAACGAATTACTTGTACTTTTCTCGAGCACAATAAAATTCGCTGTGCCCTCTGGGGACTTCCTATGTAAGTCGTGTTTGTTTTATTTCCCAAACAAACATTGGGGTCTCGGAGAACTGCTAATGAATTGGAGATATCTCTTAATTCGCGAGAAGATATCTCTTAGAGATTTAGAGATATCTCTTAATTCGCGAGGACATTAGTGTTCGGTCCGAATATTCTAATATTCGAATATTCGCTCGTAAAAATAAATATTCGAATATTCGAATAATTATTTGACTATTCGGATATTCGAGAATAATCTCCGGGTAATTGTTTCCTGGTTTGTTATTAGTCTGAGGGTCTGTTAAATGTATAGTCTATTTTCCACTGACCATACACGAATTAATATGACGTAACTGTAACGTTCTGATATGATTGGCGTCATGACGTCGAAATAATTTTATTGGCTATGTGTAAACCAGACCGTGCTTGCATGTGGTCATATATAGGAAGCGGACCTCTAAGGCATCGTTTTTTTTTTTCGCGTTGTCACTAAAGTCTTGTGTGTATAATATGGCGTCAAATTAGAAGATATCAGATATATGGACTCACTTCACGTTGGATGCCAAAACTAAAAAGGCTACCGCAGGGCTGATCTCTACTGAAAAACGCAACCGGTTGAAGCCGCAGACTGTCCGAATGCTGCACTTCTTGAACAAGAACCATTAAGCCATGCATGGGACATTGACTGCTTGAACTTCATAAACAGATAAACTCTTGCTATTAAGCCAAAAGACTTTTTTTCTCTCTCTTGTTTGCGTATAGCATGTGCATGGATAAATATGCTATTTCATTAACTAATAAATTGGTTCCAAAATATGTTATCTATATAATTTTATAATTTATCTAAATATTCGAATATTCGCTCGTTATTCGAACCGAATATTCGAATACCGAAATCCGTCGAATACCGAACACTAGAGGACATATCTCCTCAATCATGTCGATTAAGAGATATCTCTAAATTGCTAGCAGATATCTCTTAATTCGCGGGGAGATATCTCTAAATCGCTAGGAGATATCTTTTAATTCACGAGGAGATATCTCTTAGCCACGAGGAGATATCTGCAAATAGGGGATAAATAGAGGAACGGCGCCCCATACCCTGTTCATTCCAATTTCCAACTTAATTATAGATGAGCTCAGTTGTATAGCACACATGATCGGGTTGTTAGCGGACAAAACTTGCAAGGCCTGTATAAAGTTCCATGTAAATCGTCAAATACACGATATTTACAGAAATTACGTACAAGACTATAGTGTGTATCCACACTTACCTGTATGCCTTGTACCGATAGCGATGACATGGAAGCAAGCACATACATTGAAATCGCGGCATTCGGTAGACCTTTCAAGTTGCGCATGTTTCCATCGAAATTCAATCCTGCGTGTATTTATATATCCAGCTGATATACTGATGTAATGGGGAAATGTCCGAATACAAACGTATTTACGTTTCAGAAGTTATTTCGCTAGTATATTAATGAGTTTGCAACCGTTCCGGCCGCCCGAGTTCCTGCATGCAATCTTTAGAAGTTTTTAATACATCCATTAGTGCAGGCCAACAAGCATAACTGTTTCAGAGGGCAACAACGAACATTTTAAGTTTGAATACTGTACACACTTATCAAGTCGAGCATGCAGTGAGTTTGATGTGTTTTCGTCGCAATTAACATATAATTAACACACACACACACACACCCTCATATATATATATATATATATATATATATATATATATATATATATCTATATATATATATATATATATATATATATATATATATATATATATATATATATATATATATATATATATAGCTATATATATATATATATATATATATATATATATATATATATATATATATTTTGAAAGTGTGGAGAGCGCGGGCACAGGTCGGAATCCGATTTCTTATGTAATTATTTCTATGGAACTAGCTAAATTTTGTTAGGTTGTGTCGGAAATTGACATAAATTTTGTTAGGTTGTGTCAGAAATTGACATCAATTTTGTTAGGTTGTGTCGCAAATTGACATTGAATAATTTGTTGAGCATTGTTGCCATTCAAAGATGGAACTAGCTAAATTTGTTTGGGTTGTGTCGGAAATTGACATAAAATATTGTGTTGAGCACAAACTAAGGATAATGGTGTTGACATAAGCTAAAAGCTAATTGAACTGCGTGTTAATCAAGGTCTGAGTCTAGATCGAACGAGCATATCTCTCAAACTGGGATTTTTCTTGTAGGCAATAATAACCCGTTTGTCGAGAGGCTCGGTCAATTTAGTGTTTAATAATGCAAAGTTTTTTCTGAAAATGTTTGCGATTTCAACATTTCTACGATTGTAGATCAGAGGAAAGCACAAGAAATTTCGAGAAACACCTTTGTAGTCAATGTTAAGTCCGAACGGAAGATATGTTTTAAGTACGCCCATCCAATGATTTTCGCGTTCTAGGCGTATTGAATCGGTTTGGTCTTCGTCGGCTAGAATTGGTGTCTGTTCTATTGGCTGAAAGCTGAAATGGGATTTAATGTCATGATTAGATGAGTTGAAATGATCGGAAATTTGCATGTCGAGTGTTTTGCGAACACTGGAAAGATGATTAGACATTCTAACTTTGAGAGAGGTTTTTGTTTGTCCAACATATTGTATACGGCATCTTTTGCATGTGATTAAGTAAATTACATTTTTAGAATCACAATTAAGTTCGCTATGCATTTGATACGATATGCGTGTTTGTTCGCTGGTGAAAGTGTTACTAGTATTGATATATCCTATTGTATTGATGTAACATCGTTTTTTGTGACAAAATGAGGCTGAACCATTACCCAACACCGGCCGGTTGTGCCGTATCCTTGTTGGTTCAGTCGATGTTGGGTCATGGCGTGACGAGTTCAATTCTCTGAGAGTTTCGGACTTTACTTGGCGCAGTAATCTACTAGAGTAGCCGCGCGGTCGTAAAGCCTGGAAAAGCACTGAACAAGCTTGATTTAGGTCGCTTCTGTTCGTGCAGTTCCGGTGATATCGAATGATTTGAGATTTAATCAATCCATTGAAAAGTTTTGGCGGATGGAAAGATTTACGATGAAGTAGCTGGTGAGAATCCGTTGGTTTCGTAAAAAGTTTTGTATCTAAAATGTTGCATGATGTAAATTGTGGGCCCTTAAATATTGTTAAATCAAGGAAATCAATGCTGGTTTGCGATATTGATTCTTTGAGTTTGATTGATTCGTCATGACTGTTCAAGATGTCCAAGAACACCCTAAACTCATCCAGACCATGAGTCCAAATGATAAATATGTCGTCCAAGAATCTATAATAGGCTAATGGTTGTTTATCAGATTTGGCCAGGGCGCCTTTCTCCCACTCTGCAACAAAAATTGAGGCAAAATTAGGACTAAACTTCTTGCCCATACTGCAGCCGGAGACCTGTAAATAATATCGTCCATTAAATTCAAAGTCATTCCCTTTAAGAGAAAGTTCTAATAATTGAAGTAGTTCATCTCCAGGTCTATGAGGATCATGGTGGAAATCAAATGCATTCTTAATTGACTTTAATCCGGCATCGATTCCAATATTTGTATACATAGATTCCACGTCGAGACTAATTAGGTAAGCAGAAGATGGAACTTCAATTTTCGACAATTTAATGAGGAAGTCCTCCGTGTCTTTTAGATAGCTCGGATGGCGGGTAGCAATTGGTTTCAAATAGAAATCAATAAACTCCGAAATGTGGTACGACTCCGAAGCCACGTCGCTGATGATGGGGCGACCGGGTGGTGTGTATGGATTAGTCCAACAGCTCAAAGGTTTGTGTATTTTAGGTAGCAAATAAAATGTCCTATTATTGGATTCAGGTTTTGCAATTAGATACTGAACATGTTTTTTCTTTAAAACGTCCTGGTCCAGCAAGCTTTTGAGAATGAGATTGAATCTTAAAACATTGGATTTCCAAATTGGCCCATCCAATGGTTTGTAATATTTAGTGTTGCTTAATTGGCGCGTCGCTTCTAGAATGTAATTTTCTTTAGACATGATGACGAGCGAGCTGCCTTTGTCACAAGGTTTGATTACAATGTTTTTATTGCTGCGAAGAGTTTTTAGTGCAGTTCTTTCAACTTTAGTGAGGTTATCCTCGTTGTGAAATTTTGGTAAATTTGTGATGTCGGTTTTGACTAAGCCAGCGACCTCGGGAATGGAGTGGTCAATCTGGCGATCAGAGGGGGTCCATATCGAAGGTTCTTTAAATTGATCTTTTAAACCTGTCGAATTGCGAAAGAAATCAGCCATAGCTGTTACTTCCCTAAATTGCATGCTTGCTGGACCGCCGTTCATTTCCATGGCATACATAGAGTCTGGTAAAACCAATGTTCCATCCTCCGTCTCAACAACATGTGGTGTTTCTTTGAGATCGGGTGGGGTAGGAACAAAGGTTAGACCATACCTAAGTATTGATTTCTCACCAGCGCTCAGGGAAAGGTCGGGTACAAGATTGACTATCTCGGTGCCGAGACCGACTCTTTCCGCATGGCTGATGCCCTTCTGAGGAATTAGTTTAAATGACCTTTAAAGATGTTGGTCCAGCCTTGGTAGATTTTCGCCGCCGTCTGTGATGTCCAGTGGATGTTGTCATTCTCCACGTGAACGTGAAAGTCGCGGGGGGGTATTGCCTGTATGACCTTGAGGTTCTGTGTCTGACGAGCTTGGCTGTTAATGGCACGCAGAACATCCTGGTCCCTAGAATCTAAACTGAATGAGATATTTATTTCCTGAAAATGAAGTGTCGCATTAGGAAAAACTTTTCGGAAATTACTAACCATGTTAGTTACCCTGCTTTTAGCTGTGGTGCCTGCTGTTTTGCCTTTGTCGTTGTCTGTCTTCCAGTCCTCTCGGTTGTTGATGCCAATGTTGATGATGACGTGTCGAGGTGTCTTTTCTGGCTTCGATTTCAGTTTGTGGGCCATGTTGCAGAAATGACCTAAATTGCCACCTGGGTAAGAAGCAATACAAACATTTTTGGGAGGATCGACATCGATCCGGGACACATTAGAAGAGCCTAAAATAACAACAGGGTTTTTTATCTGTTTAGGGAAGGACCAATCCTTCTTAGGGCCAGGTTGACGAAATTTATAAAATTTGGATACCTTAGGTGATGTTGATAATACCTCGGCATACGATGGTGATGATGTTGAAATCGCTGGCGATGTCATCGAAGCAATGGAACCAACAGGCGAAGGAGGGCTGGAAGAGATGTGCTTTGGTGGTGTTGTTTTCTTGGCTGGTGAATTTTGAAGTGATGTATTTGGTGGAGTGGATATGCGTGACGTCCGTGGTTTTGGTGCAGGTCTCTGTGGCTGTGGTGTGGCTTTGACGCGTTTTGGTGTGGATCTCACAGACGACGACGTTGTCTGATCCCTGCCTGGACTATCCTGAAATTGAAGCTGGCGAGCGATTAGTGGGGGAGGGGAGGGTGACCGACCACGTTTGTTTGTATGAGTTTGGACGCCAACTCGTGTACCTATCGAGGACTGAAGATTACCACAGATGCTCAAGAACTTTGATTTTGTCTCATTGGTTAATTTGGTGCCAAAATTCTTCAGTCTCCATTTTAATGCCGTGTCACGTGCTCGGTCGAAGTCAAGGGTTTTAGAAGAAAGAGCCGAAAGAACCTTGACTTCAATTTCTGATTCCGTTTTCCGATAATAATTTACCAAAGTTTTCATGGAGTTTAAACCCCACTGAAAAGCGTCCGCTTTAAGCGAATTGAAGACATCCTCACAGGGGAGCACTGGTCGGAATGTCTTCTTTCGCCCTGACTCAACGATGGCCGAAAAGCCTTTCGGAAGGACCTTCTTCTCCAAACGGTCCTGTAAAAAATTAATATGGTGCCAAAGTTGTAGAATTTTGTATAGCAACTTTACTAGATTTGAATGGTCTAAATAAGCCTGGTCTTTTTGCCGCTCTGGGCGGTTAGTTTTTCCACGTTTATGTTGTTTTGGTTGAGTCATTTTGATCCAGGACTTGAATTTTGGCTGTGAATAAAGGTAATGATTAGTAACATATAATACACAAAGAACGGAACGCGAAGATATAAAATAAAAAAGTACTTAGGAGCGCACTGTCAAGTTGCCTCAACGTTTCGGTAGAATTACCTTCTTCAGGAAGCAAGCTAGGTTCGAATGTTGAGGTTTTTCCATGGATCTTATATACCCGTGTGAGATAAGCTCCCATTGTGCTCCAGGGTTTCGAGAGACGTGTCAACAGCTATGTTCCTGTTTAAAACAAACAGTGAAACAATGCATACAAAATGTTTGGCGCCGTCACGACGCCCGTGTTTATTTAAGATCGCGCGTTCTTAATGGGTTGTGTAATGGCTTCCGGAAGCCCCTAATCCAAATCCTAGTGACAGTACGCAATTAGACAGTAATACATATGTGTTAAGTAAATAGAAATAAAAGATATCCCTGGCACAGGCGATATATATATTTTGAAAGTGTGGAGAGCGCGGGCACAGGTCGGAATCCGATTTCTTATGTAATTATTTCTATGGAACTAGCTAAATTTTGTTAGGTTGTGTCGGAAATTGACATAAATTTTGTTAGGTTGTGTCAGAAATTGACATCAATTTTGTTAGGTTGTGTCGGAAATTGACATTGAATAATTTGTTGAGCATTGTTGCCATTCAAAGATGGAACTAGCTAAATTTGTTTGGGTTGTGTCGGAAATTGACATAAAATATTGTGTTGAGCACAAACTAAGGATAATGGTGTTGACATAAGCTAAAAGCTAATTGAACTGCGTGTTAATCAAGGTCTGAGTCTAGATCGAACGAGCATATCTCTCAAACTGGGATTTTTCTTGTAGGCAATAATAACCCGTTTGTCGAGAGGCTCGGTCAATTTAGTGTTTAATAATGCAAAGTTTTTTCTGAAAATGTTTGCGATTTCAACATTTCTACGATTGTAGATCAGAGGAAAGCACAAGAAATTTCGAGAAACACCTTTGTAGTCAATGTTAAGTCCGAACGGAAGATATGTTTTAAGTACGCCCATCCAATGATTTTCGCGTTCTAGGCGTATTGAATCGGTTTGGTCTTCGTCGGCTAGAATTGGTGTCTGTTCTATTGGCTGAAAGCTGAAATGGGATTTAATGTCATGATTAGATGAGTTGAAATGATCGGAAATTTGCATGTCGAGTTTTTTGCGAACACTGGAAAGATGATTAGACATTCTAACTTTGAGAGAGGTTTTTGTTTGTCCAACATATTGTATACGGCATCTTTTGCATGTGATTAAGTAAATTACATTTTTAGAATCACAATTAAGTTCGCTATGCATTTGATACGATATGCGTGTTTGTTCGCTGGTGAAAGTGTTACTAGTATTGATATATCCTATTGTATTGATGTAACATCGTTTTTTGTGACAAAATGAGGCTGAACCATTACCCAACACCGGCCGGTTGTGCCGTATCCTTGTTGGTTCAGTCGATGTTGGGTCATGGCGTGACGAGTTCAATTCTCTGAGAGTTTCGGACTTTACTTGGCGCAGTAATCTACTAGAGTAGCCGCGCGGTCGTAAAGCCTGGAAAAGCACTGAACAAGCTTGATTTAGGTCGCTTCTGTTCGTGCAGTTCCGGTGATATCGAATGATTTGAGATTTAATCAATCCATTGAAAAGTTTTGGCGGATGGAAAGATTTACGATGAAGTAGCTGGTGAGAATCCGTTGGTTTCGTAAAAAGTTTTGTATCTAAAATGTTGCATGATGTAAATTGTGGGCCCTTAAATATTGTTAAATCAAGGAAATCAATGCTGGTTTGCGATATTGATTCTTTGAGTTTGATTGATTCGTCATGACTGTTCAAGATGTCCAAGAACACCCTAAACTCATCCAGACCATGAGTCCAAATGATAAATATGTCGTCCAAGAATCTATAATAGGCTAATGGTTGTTTATCAGATTTGGCCAGGGCGCCTTTCTCCCACTCTGCAACAAAAATTGAGGCAAAATTAGGACTAAACTTCTTGCCCATACTGCAGCCGGAGACCTGTAAATAATATCGTCCATTAAATTCAAAGTCATTCCCTTTAAGAGAAAGTTCTAATAATTGAAGTAGTTCATCTCCAGGTCTATGAGGATCATGGTGGAAATCAAATGCATTCTTAATTGACTTTAATCCGGCATCGATTCCAATATTTGTATACATAGATTCCACGTCGAGACTAATTAGGTAAGCAGAAGATGGAACTTCAATTTTCGACAATTTAATGAGGAAGTCCTCCGTGTCTTTTAGATAGCTCGGATGGCGGGTAGCAATTGGTTTCAAATAGAAATCAATAAACTCCGAAATGTGGTACGACTCCGAAGCCACGTCGCTGATGATGGGGCGACCGGGTGGTGTGTATGGATTAGTCCAACAGCTCAAAGGTTTGTGTATTTTAGGTAGCAAATAAAATGTCCTATTATTGGATTCAGGTTTTGCAATTAGATACTGAACATGTTTTTTCTTTAAAACGTCCTGGTCCAGCAAGCTTTTGAGAATGAGATTGAATCTTAAAACATTGGATTTCCAAATTGGCCCATCCAATGGTTTGTAATATTTAGTGTTGCTTAATTGGCGCGTCGCTTCTAGAATGTAATTTTCTTTAGACATGATGACGAGCGAGCTGCCTTTGTCACAAGGTTTGATTACAATGTTTTTATTGCTGCGAAGAGTTTTTAGTGCAGTTCTTTCAACTTTAGTGAGGTTATCCTCGTTGTGAAATTTTGGTAAATTTGTGATGTCGGTTTTGACTAAGCCAGCGACCTCGGGAATGGAGTGGTCAATCTGGCGATCAGAGGGGGTCCATATCGAAGGTTCTTTAAATTGATCTTTTAAACCTGTCGAATTGCGAAAGAAATCAGCCATAGCTGTTACTTCCCTAAATTGCATGCTTGCTGGACCGCCGTTCATTTCCATGGCATACATAGAGTCTGGTAAAACCAATGTTCCATCCTCCGTCTCAACAACATGTGGTGTTTCTTTGAGATCGGGTGGGGTAGGAACAAAGGTTAGACCATACCTAAGTATTGATTTCTCACCAGCGCTCAGGGAAAGGTCGGGTACAAGATTGACTATCTCGGTGCCGAGACCGACTCTTTCCGCATGGCTGATGCCCTTCTGAGGAATTAGTTTAAATGACCTTTAAAGATGTTGGTCCAGCCTTGGTAGATTTTCGCCGCCGTCTGTGATGTCCAGTGGATGTTGTCATTCTCCACGTGAACGTGAAAGTCGCGGGGGGGTATTGCCTGTATGACCTTGAGGTTCTGTGTCTGACGAGCTTGGCTGTTAATGGCACGCAGAACATCCTGGTCCCTAGAATCTAAACTGAATGAGATATTTATTTCCTGAAAATGAAGTGTCGCATTAGGAAAAACTTTTCGGAAATTACTAACCATGTTAGTTACCCTGCTTTTAGCTGTGGTGCCTGCTGTTTTGCCTTTGTCGTTGTCTGTCTTCCAGTCCTCTCGGTTGTTGATGCCAATGTTGATGATGACGTGTCGAGGTGTCTTTTCTGGCTTCGATTTCAGTTTGTGGGCCATGTTGCAGAAATGACCTAAATTGCCACCTGGGTAAGAAGCAATACAAACATTTTTGGGAGGATCGACATCGATCCGGGACACATTAGAAGAGCCTAAAATAACAACAGGGTTTTTTATCTGTTTAGGGAAGGACCAATCCTTCTTAGGGCCAGGTTGACGAAATTTATAAAATTTGGATACCTTAGGTGATGTTGATAATACCTCGGCATACGATGGTGATGATGTTGAAATCGCTGGCGATGTCATCGAAGCAATGGAACCAACAGGCGAAGGAGGGCTGGAAGAGATGTGCTTTGGTGGTGTTGTTTTCTTGGCTGGTGAATTTTGAAGTGATGTATTTGGTGGAGTGGATATGCGTGACGTCCGTGGTTTTGGTGCAGGTCTCTGTGGCTGTGGTGTGGCTTTGACGCGTTTTGGTGTGGATCTCACAGACGACGACGTTGTCTGATCCCTGCCTGGACTATCCTGAAATTGAAGCTGGCGAGCGATTAGTGGGGGAGGGGAGGGTGACCGACCACGTTTGTTTGTATGAGTTTGGACGCCAACTCGTGTACCTATCGAGGACTGAAGATTACCACAGATGCTCAAGAACTTTGATTTTGTCTCATTGGTTAATTTGGTGCCAAAATTCTTCAGTCCCCATTTTAATGCCGTGTCACGTGCTCGGTCGAAGTCAAGGGTTTTAGAAGAAAGAGCCGAAAGAACCTTGACTTCAATTTCTGATTCCGTTTTCCGATAATAATTTACCAAAGTTTTCATGGAGTTTAAACCCCACTGAAAAGCGTCCGCTTTAAGCGAATTGAAGACATCCTCACAGGGGAGCACTGGTCGGAATGTCTTCTTTCGCCCTGACTCAACGATGGCCGAAAAGCCTTTCGGAAGGACCTTCTTCTCCAAACGGTCCTGTAAAAAATTAATATGGTGCCAAAGTTGTAGAATTTTGTATAGCAACTTTACTAGATTTGAATGGTCTAAATAAGCCTGGTCTTTTTGCCGCTCTGGGCGGTTAGTTTTTCCACGTTTATGTTGTTTTGGTTGAGTCATTTTGATCCAGGACTTGAATTTTGGCTGTGAATAAAGGTAATGATTAGTAACATATAATACACAAAGAACGGAACGCGAAGATATAAAATAAAAAAGTACTTAGGAGCGCACTGTCAAGTTGCCTCAATGTTTCGGTAGAATTACCTTCTTCAGGAAGCAAGCTAGGTTCGAATGTTGAGGTTTTTCCATGGATCTTATATACCCGTGTGAGATAAGCTCCCATTGTGCTCCAGGGTTTCGAGAGACGTGTCAACAGCTATGTTCCTGTTTAAAACAAACAGTGAAACAATGCATACAAAATGTTTGGCGCCGTCACGACGCCCGTGTTTATTTAAGATCGCGCGTTCTTAATGGGTTGTGTAATGGCTTCCGGAAGCCCCTAATCCAAATCCTAGTGACAGTACGCAATTAGACAGTAATACATATGTGTTAAGTAAATAGAAATAAAAGATATCCCTGGCACAGGCGATATATATATTTTGAAAGTGTGGAGAGCGCGGGCACAGGTCGGAATCCGATTTCTTATGTAATTATTTCTATGGAACTAGCTAAATTTTGTTAGGTTGTGTCGGAAATTGACATAAATTTTGTTAGGTTGTGTCAGAAATTGACATCAATTTTGTTAGGTTGTGTCGGAAATTGACATTGAATAATTTGTTGAGCATTGTTGCCATTCAAAGATGGAACTAGCTAAATTTGTTTGGGTTGTGTCGGAAATTGACATAAAATATTGTGTTGAGCACAAACTAAGGATAATGGTGTTGACATAAGCTAAAAGCTAATTGAACTGCGTGTTAATCAAGGTCTGAGTCTAGATCGAACGAGCATATCTCTCAAACTGGGATTTTTCTTGTGGGCAATAATAACCCGTTTGTCGAGAGGCTCGGTCAATTTAGTGTTTAATAATGCAAAGTTTTTTCTGAAAATGTTTGCGATTTCAACATTTCTACGATTGTAGATCAGAGGAAAGCACAAGAAATTTCGAGAAACACCTTTGTAGTCAATGTTAAGTCCGAACGGAAGATATGTTTTAAGTACGCCCATCCAATGATTTTCGCGTTCTAGGCGTATTGAATCGGTTTGGTCTTCGTCGGCTAGAATTGGTGTCTGTTCTATTGGCTGAAAGCTGAAATGGGATTTAATGTCATGATTAGATGAGTTGAAATGATCGGAAATTTGCATGTCGAGTTTTTTGCGAACACTGGAAAGATGATTAGACATTCTAACTTTGAGAGAGGTTTTTGTTTGTCCAACATATTGTATACGGCATCTTTTGCATGTGATTAAGTAAATTACATTTTTAGAATCACAATTAAGTTCGCTATGCATTTGATACGATATGCGTGTTTGTTCGCTGGTGAAAGTGTTACTAGTATTGATATATCCTATTGTATTGATGTAACATCGTTTTTTGTGACAAAATGAGGCTGAACCATTACCCAACACCGGCCGGTTGTGCCGTATCCTTGTTGGTTCAGTCGATGTTGGGTCATGGCGTGACGAGTTCAATTCTCTGAGAGTTTCGGACTTTACTTGGCGCAGTAATCTACTAGAGTAGCCGCGCGGTCGTAAAGCCTGGAAAAGCACTGAACAAGCTTGATTTAGGTCGCTTCTGTTCGTGCAGTTCCGGTGATATCGAATGATTTGAGATTTAATCAATCCATTGAAAAGTTTTGGCGGATGGAAAGATTTACGATGAAGTAGCTGGTGAGAATCCGTTGGTTTCGTAAAAAGTTTTGTATCTAAAATGTTGCATGATGTAAATTGTGGGCCCTTAAATATTGTTAAATCAAGGAAATCAATGCTGGTTTGCGATATTGATTCTTTGAGTTTGATTGATTCGTCATGACTGTTCAAGATGTCCAAGAACACCCTAAACTCATCCAGACCATGAGTCCAAATGATAAATATGTCGTCCAAGAATCTATAATAGGCTAATGGTTGTTTATCAGATTTGGCCAGGGCGCCTTTCTCCCACTCTGCAACAAAAATTGAGGCAAAATTAGGACTAAACTTCTTGCCCATACTGCAGCCGGAGACCTGTAAATAATATCGTCCATTAAATTCAAAGTCATTCCCTTTAAGAGAAAGTTCTAATAATTGAAGTAGTTCATCTCCAGGTCTATGAGGATCATGGTGGAAATCAAATGCATTCTTAATTGACTTTAATCCGGCATCGATTCCAATATTTGTATACATAGATTCCACGTCGAGACTAATTAGGTAAGCAGAAGATGGAACTTCAATTTTCGACAATTTAATGAGGAAGTCCTCCGTGTCTTTTAGATAGCTCGGATGGCGGGTAGCAATTGGTTTCAAATAGAAATCAATAAACTCCGAAATGTGGTACGACTCCGAAGCCACGTCGCTGATGATGGGGCGACCGGGTGGTGTGTATGGATTAGTCCAACAGCTCAAAGGTTTGTGTATTTTAGGTAGCAAATAAAATGTCCTATTATTGGATTCAGGTTTTGCAATTAGATACTGAACATGTTTTTTCTTTAAAACGTCCTGGTCCAGCAAGCTTTTGAGAATGAGATTGAATCTTAAAACATTGGATTTCCAAATTGGCCCATCCAATGGTTTGTAATATTTAGTGTTGCTTAATTGGCGCGTCGCTTCTAGAATGTAATTTTCTTTAGACATGATGACGAGCGAGCTGCCTTTGTCACAAGGTTTGATTACAATGTTTTTATTGCTGCGAAGAGTTTTTAGTGCAGTTCTTTCAACTTTAGTGAGGTTATCCTCGTTGTGAAATTTTGGTAAATTTGTGATGTCGGTTTTGACTAAGCTATATATATATATATATATATATTTTTTTTTTGGTTCTTTTCTTTCTAATGTGTGAGCAAGACGATTCGTATACTGACAATATGCATGTCTAATTAATAGGAGGTGTCGTGACATCAATTAATTACTCCTTATTGGACATTCGAAAAAAAAAGTTATCGTCCAATTTCCACGGAATAAACGGCATTTTAGGGTGACATTTTGACGAATAATTAAGATTCCACTCACAAAATTGGTTCGGTAAAAGACAGACCAGAATAAGTAACGAACAGACCGTAATCGTAATCTGGATTCAGATTCTGATTCCGTAATCGGAATCAAAACATTCATAATGTAAACAAACCGAGATTTTCCCACCTCGAAGTTTAAAAACACAATAAAACATAAGAATCCGTCCCTTAATTTGTGTACAAATTATTGCAGAATATAAACGATCTATATCAAAGAATTTTAAATGTGGAGACAAGTTTGTGTTATCGAGTGTAAACGGGGAGAATATTACTGATATTAGCCAAATAATAATGTTATTGGTAGTAACGCTGGGGGAGCACTTCGGTTGATGGCGAACTTGATTTCAAGATTCAATGAGATTTATTTCGTATTCAATATAATTATAATATATATATATATATATCAACAGGACCCCACAAAAAGTTTAACTTGCAAGGGCAGGGCCCAGGGATGTGGCTAGAGGGTCTCCGTTGGGGGGTGGTATCCACCTTGGGAAATTCCAACTGCACCCCCCCCCCCTTGAGTCGGAACCACACCAACACAACTTTTTGCATAATTCCATTTGCACCCCCCCCCCCTTGTACCTCATGCTCAGGCCTAATTTTCGATATATTCATAAGCCATGCTTCTATGTTCCCAGTATGAGAACATTAAGATATTTAACCTGAAAATTGCCCAAAAAAAAAACTAGTGGTCTAATTCCAGACAAATGCACACAGCTACCGACAACAGACCAGGAAACACCGGGCTGACCATGGTTGTTCGGCCCGGTGTGAGAAAATTTTGAAAACTATACAAGAAAATCGCAATAGACTGGCCTCAACTGAAGCTTTCCTAGTGTTGGAAATTTCAAACCTCATGCTCCCCCTCAGGTTGGAAAATTCTTCAACTGATGACCATTTATGTCTACAAGTTTGACCAAATGTAGTAAAATATTGTTTTGCTAAACTAATTAGCAGTTTTGTATTGGCCATGTGCTACATCAAATTTTCGGCCAACTGCACCCCCCCCCCCTTTGAACCAAACATCAAACTCACAGGTTCGCATAATTCCATTTGCACCCCTTGGAAATGGGAACAGGTCTCTATTCCGAAGGTTCGCTATTCCGAAGGTTCACTATTCCGAAGGTTCGCTATTCCGAAGGTTCTCTATTCCGAAGGTTCGCTATTCCGAAGATTTTTGTTATTTTAAAGGTTAATTCTATATTCTAAAGTATTGAGAGGGTTCTTTATCACGAAGACTCTTTTTCTGAAGGAAATAACTTAAAACATTCAAACAATAAATGTGACCGACTTTTTTCTTCGCGGGTTTCCTTGAGATTAAATGTTATTATGTATGACGTTATTTACCAAAACATATTCACGTCAGGCAGCCCACACAATTGCTATGTTTCCATACGATTTAATGTCATCACGTATGACGTTATATCTCAATTATCTTAGAGGCAAGAATACGCCAGCTAAAGGCTAATTTTCGAGTCACCGACTATTTTTTTTATAGTGCCTTGATATCAGGTTTTAATAACAATCTGTGCCATAAAATATGATTAAAACACTATAGTTCATCACCATTTGAAACGTCTGTATCAGAAGATGTCCATAGAGAAATAGAAAACAGCTTAAATCATAAAAAAGATCCCCCCGTTATGGCTCCTAGAATGCAACACAATCCAACCTAATGTATTTTCAATTGAAGGGGAATAACACTATCTTTATAATATAGAGATATTCCCCTCCATTGAAAATAATACACTTTGCGCAACAAAACCAGATGAACCTTAAGCACAAAAACACGTCGTTAACTCAACAAAAACAACATGTTCACAGTTTATTACACCGGATAAGCTGATAATACAGTGTTAGAGAGCTTCCTATTTCCAATGGTATATATACTGGCATATCTATTATATATTTTGGAAGATCTGTCTGTGTGTGTGTCTGTGTGTGGTGTGTGTGTGAGGGTGTGTGTGTGTGTGTTTGCGATGAACTCGAAAACGGTCCAACCGATTTCGATGAAACTTGGTATGTGGGGATACTTTCGGCCGGGGGGTGGCATAGGCATATTAATTTGTCCGTGCGACGTGACCTTGACATCGGGTAATTTCAAGGTCAAACGCCCGAATATCACGGGATTTCGATGAAACTTGGTATGTGGGGGTACCTTCGGCCGGGGAGTGGCATAAACCTATTAATTTGCCCGTGCGACGTGAAATTGACCTTGACATCGGGTCATTTCAAGGTCAAACGCCCGAATATCACGGGATTTCGATGAAACTTGGTATGTGGGGGTACTTTCGTATGGGGAGTCTCATAAGCATATTCATTTGCCCGTGCGACGTGACCTTGAAATCGGGTCAATTCAATGTCAAATCGCCAATTTTGATGGGATTTCGACGAAATTTTATACATAGGGTTACTTTTGTCCACTGAGTGTTTTGGACGGGTCAAATAGTGATCCCGATCTGACCTTGACCTTCAAAATGATCAATTCAAGGTCAAATCGGGTAAAACCGGATGGATTTCGACGGGCACGTTTGTCGGGTACTTTTGTCCGGGCAGTGTTTTGGACTGGTCAAATCGTGACCCCACTAGACCTTGACCTTCAAAATGGACAATTCAAGGTCAAAGCCCGGACGAAGTCGGGTCACCTTCTAGTATGTGATATATGTGATCTGTGTGTTCGAATATTAAGTGGGCCTTTAATGTTGATGTTTCTTTCAAATACAGATAGCCAGTTCGGAAAAACTCTATCTCTTACATGTAGTTTATTTCAGTCATCGTGTTTTCAACTTTCCATAATAACCGATAAACTGATACTGTCTTCTTGCTATTAATAACGGACATCTGGAACAATTTGGGAATTAGAAGTTGGTGTATATATGTACTATATGTGAATACTAGCGTAATAGTATTTTTCATTCCTCGTGTGTTTTTTGTGGTGGGGGTCCAAATTTTCATTAATTTCTGGTTAAATACGCCCAGAATAGAAAACCTTCAGAATAGCGAACCTTCGGAATAGCGTAACCTTCGGAATAATGAACCTTTGGAATAATGAACCTTCGGAATAGCGAACCTTCGGAATAATGAACCTTCGGAATAGAGAACCCTACCCCTTGGAAATATCCAACCTGACACACCCTAAGATTGGAAAATTACAAACTTTTACTGGTTGAAAAATAAAACAATGAGAACAATTCCAACCTATATATGGTACCGTGTCAAATTAATGTCCAACTAATGTTGTGTCAGGCATGAAATTTCCAACTGCTTGAAATGTACCAAAGTTTAGTTTAAACATATTTATTTGTCAAATTTAGATAACACATGATATATAACACATACATTTGTTTATACAGACAATGGGTTGGAGGACAAGTGCTGACTCACTTGAGGGTACCCGGTACCCCCTCTCCCATATGTTATTACACTGAAAAATAAATAATTAATAATGGCAAAGCAACATGACTCCCAAAACAAGTTGAACATATATACAGATCACCGATCACCCCCTCCCCCGAGTTAGTCATAAGTTTGTATATGTATTTGTTTAAAATCGGATTTGTTTGTTGCGTTTGTTGACTTGTACATATCAGTATTTGGAATAGTTAGTCAAAAGAATCCTGATTTGCCTCACGTACGAATGACAACAGCTAAGATACCAAAGTTCGGGGTGGGGGGGGGGGGGGGTTCGATACACCCCAACCAACCCCTGTCGCCACGTTACTGTACAACTGACAAGTTTCGTGTTTTCTCCACAACGTCTTCGGAATTTGATTCAGGAGATCTAGAGCTGTTAGAAATGCCTGCACTCATCAATAAACACACTTTAACTTGAAAAAAGATGCGATTAAGTCGGATTGGCAGCTAATTTAGTGCCATGTATATACACATAGAAGAAAAGCATGACTTTCACAACAAACATGAACATTATAAATATGAGATACAAATGATACTTGTGTCAAATACATGAGCCATGTTTGACGCTGGGAGAACATTAAATGTAGTATCGGAGACCACGTTGATTTCAAACTCTGACCTAGAATCCGCGTAATCTCGATTTAGCCCCACCCCGTAGTCGGTTTAGGATTCTGAATCCAGATTCTCCCACCAAATAACGACTCGGCATTTTTGGCCAACGTGCTGTACAATAGTTGGAAAATATGTTGTGGTCTTGTTATCGCGTGTGAACGGCATCTCCCAATCAGGGACGTGGCTAGAGGGTCTCCGTTGGGGGGGGGGGGGGGGTGTCCACCTTGGGAAATTCCAACTGCACCCCCCTCCTTGAAACAGAATCAGACCAAACACAAGTTTTGCATAATTCCATTTGCAACCCCCCCCCCCCCCCCCCCCCCCCTGCACCTCAGTTCTCAAAGCCTAATATCCTATATATTCATAAACCATGGTCCTATATACCCCGGTATGACAACATTCAGATATTTTAACCTGAAAATTGCATGAATCCTAACATCTAGTGGTCTAACTCCAGAAAGATGCACACGGATGCGGGCAAGAGACCAGGACACACCGGGCCGACCATGGTTGTTCGACCCAGTGTGAGAAAATTCTGAAAACTAAACAAGAAAATAGCAAAATCCTAGCATCAAGACTGGCCCCAACTGAAGCTTTCCTAGTGTTGGAAATTTCAAACCTCATACTCCCCCTCCGGTTGGAAAATTCTCCAACTGATGACCATTTCAGTCCAGAAATTTGACCAAATGTAGTAAAATATTATTTTCTTAAACTAATTAGCAGTTTTGTATTGGCCACGGGGGAGGGACAATGACACACCGGGCCCGGTGTGTGAAACTTTTGAAATTGGAACAAGAAAATCGCAAAACCCTAGCATCTAGACTGCCTCAAGCCTTCCTAGAGTTGGAAATTTCAAACCTGTCACCCCTACGGTTGGAAGATTTCCAACTGATGGCCATTTCAATAAAAAATTTGGACAAAAAATAGGAAAATATGCAAATATTGGTCCAAAAACAATTAATTCCCCCCAATAAATTGTTTGAAAATCAAACTACAAGAACATTTTCAACCTATTGTTGGTGTGAAATTTCCAACTAATGTTGTGCCAGGTATGAAATGTCAGTCAATGTTTTGATTAAGTACCCACACTTACACGTTCTAGTGACGTGGCTAGAGGTTTCCAATGGGAGTGCTCCATCAAATTTCCGACCAACTACACCCCCCCCCCCCTTGAACCAAACATCAAACTCACAGGTTCGCAGAATTCCATTTGCACCCCTTTGGAAATATACAACCTGACATACCCTAAGATTGGAAAATTACCAACTTTTACTGGTTGAAAAAATCAAACAATGGGAAAAATTCCAACCTATATATGGTGTAAAATTAATGTCCAACTAATGTTGTGTCATGCATGAAATTTCCAACTGCTGAAAATGTACCAAAGTTTAGTTTAAACATATTTATTTGTCAAATTTAGATAGCATATGATATATAACACATACAATTGTTTATACAGACAATGTGATTGGAGGACAAGTGCTGACTCACTTAAGGGTACCCCCCTCTCCCATATGTTATTACACTGAAAAATAGATAATTAGTAATGGCAAAGCAACATGACTACCAAAACAAGTTGAACATATATACATATCAGGAGACCTAGAGCTGTTAGAAATGCTTGCCCTCGTCAATAAACACATATGCGATTAATTCGGATTGGCAGCTAATTATGTGCCATGTATATATACATAGAAGAAAGGCATGACTTTCACAACAAACATGAACTTTATAAATATAAGATACAAATGATACTTGTGTCAAATACATGAGCCATGTTTGACGCTGGGAGATCATTAAACATGGTATCGGAGACCAAGTGGATTTCAAAATCTGACCTAGAATCCGTGTAATCTCGATTTAGCCCCGCCCCGTAATCGGTTTAGGATTCTGAATCCAGATTCTCCCAACCAAATAACGACTCGGGGTGTGCCGATGTATTCAAATTTGAAATCTAAGATGTTTTTGTTAACGAAATTCAAAAACCTATGACTCCCATCTAAAGGTCATCCCGAAGATCCATATGACGTTTGGTGAAGATTGGATGAGAGGTGTGACTAATGGAAATTGTTGGATGGACGGACGTACGACGGAAGTTCAAACTTGAAGTTGAGCTAAAAATTCTAAAAATTGGAGATTATTTTGTTGCATGTGTGAATATTAACATACATTTCAAGGCACCGTCGGGCAACGGAACCCTTTGACACAGAAATATAATAGCCATATGGTTATGCGATCAATATGAACAATTAATACTTAGATTTCTTACTTCTAAAGCATTTTATGGTCAAATTATGAAAGAATTTATCACACTAACATCGTAAGATCGTCTGCATCGAACTTGTCTGGAAACAAACGAGACAGTCAACGGCTGTGGGTAGCTCACCAGACTGTAGAGACTGAAACTCTGAAGACTACAAGACTCGGCACTTGTCAAATTTACTTCAAAATAATTAGTTAGAACTATACACTCAGCTTTGAAAATGAAGTGATTACATTGACATACATACACATTCTTAATTCAGATGTTGACTTCATGTGCACCACATGTGTACATGTGTTGGAAGACAAAATTGTATTACAATACTATACATCAGAAGATTTTTTTTTAATCTGAAAAGTGTATGTTATCGTGAACTGATTCTACAGGTAGCTCATCTCAAATTTAAAACAGACAAAGGGTATGAAAGGTTTTAAATAACCACACCAATCGTGCAAGTTTAAATAAATTTATCCAGCAAGTGTTTTTTAAGTGCAATTATTTCCTCACGAGAAGCTGGACCCACCCCATGATATCTTGTTATAAAAAAATAAGTATTGGGTAAATATCAAAACTACGAGCCCCCTTCTCTTGATCAATGGTCTATTATTTGATATTCAATTTAGTTTGTGTAATTGGTTTTGGAAAAAAAAATTACATCTCATTGAACAAATCTGCACCTGTGTTCACATCCCTGCGAGAATAGGACATGTTTGATTTATTTGGGTGTCTGACAACCAACTCAACAGGCAATAAAACCCCCACCCCATGTTCAATTGAAGACAAAACGTCTGTGTCCCACTGTTGTGAGTAAACATAAACATATAAATCAAGACTTTGCAAATAAAACAAAAAAATATGGGTTAACCCTTCCATGACTGGAGCGAAATTTTGCGAAAACCCTGTGTCAATGCATGCTCTTATATATACAGGAAGCCTCACATATATAAGAGAATATATTGGCCTAACATTATTTCCTTGACCTTGAAAGCCAGTGTATTCTCGTATATGAGAGACTCCCTATGGGAGACTCGCATATATAAAAGAATGCACTGGCACAGGATCTTAATGCTGCACCCCCTGACATGAATGGGATAATACCAATACTAATAATAAACTGCCAAACTGTATTTGTTTCAGACAGCAGTAAAAAATTGGATTAAACTGCATTCATCGGAAGGTTCCAACCCACTATCTGCTAGTGACCCGCGTGTATTATAAGCTGCTGTCTCCTGGTAATGTATGGACGCTGGGGGTTTTATTTATAGAAATTGGGATTTTTGGGACGCATTAAAATTTGTAGTGCTACCCCGAGGCCGAGTCCTGTAAAATGTGTAGTTGGGAATTTCAATTTCGTTTATTGTCATTTACATTATTATTTCATGCAGCGGACATCTCGAGAGAAATGCTTGATTGACCCATGGTTTGTTATTGCATGCCAAGAAGTGCAAGGCGATTAATTCTAGTGGGAATTCGCGTGTTAACCATTAGCGTGCTACGCGTTATGTGTTTCTATTGTTCTTTAACCTGCTTTGTTGCATTGTTATTTGAACATCTTTTCGTTTATTTTCACGTAACATAAATCGGAATGCTATCTACTATTTTATTGCACGGGGATTTGATGATTGTATAAGAAATTTAATTGGAACATGAATCCTACTAGGCTACGAGGTGTTTAGCATGTTATTTAATATCGTTTAGTGAAAATTTTCATTTAGTTATACGCGACAAATATCGGAATGTTATATTCAAAATGAATTGGGATGGTCATTATTGACCAATTCCCACGTTACTCCTTCATGCTGTTTGTAAATATTGACTTTTCATTTCTTTGTATGCGGAATATACCGGAGCTATGGATAGAAATGTTATTGAGAAAAGTTCCAACACTAACCCTTCACATTGGTTGTGGCCTAATTCTAAACATCATTTTTATTTGTGTACCGAGGATATATCAGAATGCTATATGAATTGAAGAATGTTCAGAAATTACCCACCCAATTCCTGTGACCATGTTTTAATTGATCCTCATGGGGGAGGGGGCATATTACAATTAGACCTCATTGGACCATATTTTAATTGACCCTCATGGGACTATATTGTATTTCACCCCAGTGGGACCGTAGTTTAATCAACACTGATGACACCATATTTTTTATTTCAATTAACCCTCATAATGGGACCATATATTTATTCTTTAATTAAGTCACGTTGCCATATTTTAATTGACCTTAATGGGACCATATTTCAATTAACACCTATGGGTCCATATTTTTATTAACCCCCATGGGACGATATTTTAATTAACAATCAAGGTACAATTTTAATTAACCATCATGGGACCATATTTTGTATTAACCGTGATGTGACCATATTTTAATTTACCCTCATCAGACCACATTTCAATTAACCCTCTCTGGGTGTGACCATATTTTAATTCACCCTTATGGAACCATACATGTATTTTAATTAATCCTTATGAGAGGTCATATCAGGACTGCATTACCTGAGGCCATTCTTAGATCAGCATTACGCCCTCCTAGGGTGTATATTGGCAAGTATATCTGACCCTGTCGCAGGAGGTGGTGGACTAAATGTGATTAAAACATACTCGGTATTTGCGTAGTTGGATACTACATGTGATTAGAAACGTGCTCGTACTTGAACCATGTTACGAAGATCGCAAATTTTTGCCCAATTATTATTCTGCATGCTATTTCATGCGCTACATTATTTCAAATGAAATTAGAAAAAAATATCACATATAATCAACAGAACTTTCACAATCACCCCATTAAAGTTGTTATATTTTATATATGGCTAATAATATGATTATCGAGGGCGCTACCATTTCTGACTATGGTTTTCTTGTTAGTGTATAATGTTCTGCAGAGTGTCAGTTGTACATAGTGAAGCCAGTGTGTTGTGATATCTACACAGTGGAATGCCAAATGGCCTGTAGACTACAGCTGTAGTCAGAATACGGCATTTAATGTGCAGGGCAGGGATCTGGCTATAGTGTCGAGTGGGAGGGACAGAGATGGGAGAGTATGGAGAAGAAGAAGATTCTTGATGGACGGACAGCCAGATGGATGGACGGATGGACAAGGAGTGATGACTTTATAGCTCCACCGGAGATTTCGTCTCTGGTGAGCTAAAAAACCCTGGTCTGAAATGGCTTAATTTCGCTTTACAAACTTTTACATATTATTATTATTATTTACATTTAAGAAACGCATTCTACATAATGTTCCAATGCGCTTTACAAGTGAATACAATAAAAACACATAAAACTATAAAAATACAAACAATAGGCCTACTACTATTAAATACAATTTGGTAAAGATGTAACGAAAATTACTGTAAAATTAAAACTAAAGAAAATTGAAATTTCAGTAAAAAATTAAAATGTTTGATTTATAAAAAAAAATTAAGATAAAAGAATAAATTATAACTTTAACAACGGTGTGTATTGAAATAACAACTGCAATAAGATTTCCAAAAATAACGATCTATAAATTGAAACATTTTTTGAAAAGATGGGTTTTCAGTTTTTTCTTAAATTCGGAGGTTGTTTTTGAACGTCTAATCTTTAACGGTAGCTAGTCCATTCCAAATCTGGATAGATGTCTCTTGGAAGCATTTTTCACCATAATGTCCGTCTGGTTTCCTGATGTTGGTTAGGTCTAGACCACACGCACTTGAACGGGTAACTCTGTCACACGATTTCAGGATAAACATGTCTGTTATGTATGACGGTACTTGTTTTCTGAGGGATTATACATACAGCATAACTCTTCCTAGCCAAGGTAAAAGCTCGTGGCACGTGTTTGACAGTTGAGCTAAAATAAAAAGTGGCCATATAGACACCAGACAAGATCGCATCCAACAAGGCTGCCGCAAAATTTATTTGATATCTTTATGAGACTACGGTCAAACACTCCATGCGTGGACAAGTGAGTATTAATTGATTTTGCAGGAAGCTATTGATTCATCAAGCAACGCATCCTTCGATGCGCAAGTAATTTCATTGGAGCGATTCCTCCCATTTGCAATGAAAGTGTCCATGACAACTTGTGAAGAAGTTAAATTTTTGTGATGAATGATGAATTTAATTTTGAAATCGAAGAAGACAGCTGGTGGTTATGTTTTTTTTTTGCTGAATGTCAGACCACAAAATGACTCGTTCCCATCTACACGTCAAATGTTAATATCCATGACAAACTTCATGATGACTCAGCCAAAGGTACGACCTCTAGCCCGTTCCAAAGGATTTAGTCATGCAAAGAGTAAAATCCAAGATGGCTGCTGGCGGCCATGTTTTATAGTCGAATGACCCCAAAATGAGTCGTTCCCATCTACATGTCAATATTAACATCCACGACAAATTCCATGATGATCAGACAAATACTCCGGCCTGTAGCCCGTGCTAATGAATTGAAATTTGAAATCAAAGATGGCTGCTGGTGGCCATGTTTTTCTGCTGAATGGCCCCAAAAGTACTCGTTCCCATCTACATGTCAATGTCAACAGCCATGACAAATTTCATAACGATCCAACCAAAGGTACGACTTGTATCCCATTCTAATGGAAATTGTTGATGGACTTCTCCACACGACGGATTCCAAGCCATGGCAATAGCTAAAACTTTACAAGTAAAGTTGAGCTAATAATTTATTCCATGGGAGTCCATATAGACCTAGATGTTGAATGAAACCTTGGTCTAATAAAACACTTGTGGTTTATATTAGTTTTTGCCAGTATTACAAAATAGCATGTAAGTATATTAACAAGACAGTCAATGACTGTGGAGTCTCCCACCTGACTTCAAAGACTGGGACTCTGAAATTACCATAGTCAGTACTTGTCAAAATCACTTAAAACAAGCAGCTCTAAACAGGGACATAGGAAGAGCAAGGATATAGATTAAAGAAAAACATTCAATAATTAAATTTGGAAAATGAAAGTGTCAATGACACTGTAGCTCAACTTGGAAAGGGAATAATTTAATGTATTACAGTCAATGGAGCGATTAGGAATGTGGAAAGTTGAATGTCTAATACTAGTTTATAGACATGAAGAGAAAAGTAAAATCCAAGATGGATGCTGGCGGCCATGTTTTCGGCCGAATGACCCCAAAATAATTGTATCCCATCTACATGTCATTATTAACATTCACGACAAATTTTATGATGATCAGACTAAAGGTACGACATGTAGCCTGTGCTAAAGAATTTAGTCATACAAAGAGTAAAATCCAAGATGGCTGCTGGCGGCCATGTTTTCGGCCGAAGGACCCCAAAATGAGTCGTTCCCATCTACATGTCATCGTTAACATCCATGACACATTTTATGACGATCAGACTTAACGTACGACCTGTAGCCCATGCTAAAGAATTTAGTCATACAAAGAGTAAAATCCAAGATGGCTGCTGGCGGCCATGTATTTTGGCCAAATGACCCCAAAATTACTCGTTCCCATCTACATGTCATTGTTAACATCCATGACAAATTTTATAATGATCAGACGAACAGTACGACCTGTGGCCCATGCTAATGGATTAAATTTTGAAATCCAAGATGGCCACTGGCGGCCATGTTTTTTGTCCGAATGACCCCAAAATGACTCGTTCCCATTTACATTCCAATTTCAACAGCCATGACAAATTTTATGATGATCAGACTAAAGGTACAACCTGATGTAGCCCGTGCTAAAGGATTTAGTCATACAAAGAGTAAAATCCAAGATGGCTGCTGGCGACCATGTTTTTTGGCCGAATCACCCCAAAATGAGTTGTTCCCATCTACATGTCATCGTTAACATCCATGACAAATTTTATGACGATCAGACTAAACGTACGACCTGTAGCCCATGCTAAAGAATTTAGTCATACAAAGAGTAAAATCCAAGATGGCTGCTGGCGGCCATGTATTTTGGCCAAATGACCCCAAAATTACTCGTTCCCATCTACATGTCATTGTTAACATCCATGACAAATTTTATAATGATCAGACGAACAGTACGACCTGTGGCCCGTGCTAATGGATTAAATTTTGAAATCAAAGATGGCCACTGGCGGCCATGTTTTTTGTCCAAATGACCCCAAAATGACTCGTTCCCATCTACATTCCAATTTCAACAGCCATGACAAATTTTATGATGATCAGACTAAAGGTACGGCCTGTAGCCCGTGCTAAAGGATTTAGTCATACAAAGAGTAAAATCCAAGATGGCTGCTGGCGGCCATGTTTTTTGGCCGAATGACCCCAAAATGACTCGTTCCCATCTACATGTCATTATTAACATTCTTGACAAATTTTATGATGATCAGACTAAAAGTAGGACCTGTAGCCCGTGCTAAAGGATTTAGTCATACAAAGAGTAAAATCCAAGATGGCTGCTGGCGGCCATGTTTTTTAGCCGAATGACCCCAAAATTACTCGTTCCTATCTACATGTCAATATTAACATCCATGACAAATTTGATGATGTTCAGACTAAAGGTACGACCTGTAGCCCGTGCTAAAGAATTTAGTCATTCAAAGAGTAAAATCCAAGATGGCTGCTGGCCGCCATGTTTTTTGGCCGAATGACCCCAAAATTACTCGTTCCCATCTACATGTCAAAATTAACATCCATGACAAATTTCATGATGATCAGACGAACAGTACTACCTGTGACCCGTGCTAATGGATTGAATTTTGAAATCCAAGATGGCCACTGTTTTTTGTCCGAATGACCCCAAAATGACTCGTTCCCATCTACATTCCAATTTCAACAGCCATGACAAATTTTATGATGATCGGACTAATGGTACGACCTGTAGCCCGTGCTAAAGGATTTAGTCATACAAAGAGTAAAATCAAAGATGCCTGCTGGCGACCATGTTTTTTGACCGAACGACCCCAAAATGACTCGTTCCCATCTACATGTCATTATTAACATTCTTGACAAATTTTATGATGATCAGACTAAAAGTAGGACCTGTAGCCCGCGCTAAAGGATTTAGTCATACAAAGAGTAAAATCCAAGATGGCTGCTGGCGGCCATGTTTTTTGGCCGAATGACCCCAAAATTACTCGTTCCCATCTACATGTCAATATTAACATCCATGACAAATTTCATGATGATCAGACGAACAGTACGACCTGTGGCCCGTGCTAATGGATTGAATTTTGAAATCCAAGATGGCCACTGACGGCCATTGTTTTTTGTCCGAATGACCCCAAAATGACTCGTTCCCATCTACATTCCAATTTCAACAGCCATGACAAATTTTATGATGATCAGACTAATGGTACGACCTGTAGCCCGTGCTAAAGGATTTAGTCATACAAAGAGTAAAATCAAAGATGCCTGCTGGCGTCCATGTTTTTTGACCGAACGACCCCAAAATGACTCGTTCCCATCTACATGTTATTATCAACATTCATGACAAATTTTATGATGATCGGACTAAAGGTACGACCTGTAGCCCGTGCTAAAGGATTTAGTCATACAAAGAGTGAAATCAAAGATGCCTGCTGGTGGCCATGTTTTTTGGCCGAATGACCCCAAAATGACTCGTTCCCATCTACATGTCATTATTAACATTCTAGTCAAATTTTATGATGATCAGACTAAAAGTACGACCTGTAGCCCGTGCTAAAGAATTTAGTCATACAAAGAGTAAAATCCAAGATGGCTGCTGGCGGCCATGTTTTTGGGCCGAATGACCCCAAAATTACTCGTTCCCATCTACATGTCAATATTAACATCCATGACTAATTTCATGACGATCAGACAAACATTACGCCCTGTAGCCCGTGCTAATGGATTGAATTTTGAAATGCAAGATTGCCACTGGTGGCCATGTTTTTTTACCGAATGACCCCAAAATTAATCATTCTGGTCTAAATGTTGATGTCAACAGCTATGACAAATTTCATAATGATCGGACCATACGACCTGTAGACTGCATTGTTGACGCCTTACGTACACACGCACACACGGACGACGGACGACAAAGCCATGGCAATGGCTCAAACTTTACAAAGTAAAGTTGAGCTAAAAATGCATACTGGTTATTTAAAAAAAAAAATCAAAATGGTTAAATGTTCAAAATTCTAAACCTCTGACAATTAGTGGCCCGGTGACCCAATTTGAATAAATTTGATTCCATACCAAATATGAAAGTGTCAATGACACTGTAGCTCAACTTAGGTAGGGGAATAATTTAATCGTTGACAGTATATAGGAAAGGAAAGGTGCTAATTGCAATGTCTGACCTGTGCCAAAGGATTTAGTCATGCAAAGAGTAAAATCCAAGATGGCTGCTGGCGGCCATGTTATTTGGCCGATTGACCCCAAAGGACTCGTTCACATCTACATGTCATTGTTAACATCCATGACAAATTTCATGAAGATCTGACCAAAGCTACGACCTGTAGCCCGCGACAAAGGATTTAGTCATGCAAAGAGTAAAATCCAAGATGGCTGCTGGCGGCCATGTTTTTTGGCCGAACGACCCCAAAATGACTCGTTCCCATCTACATGTCATTGTTAACATCCATGACAAATTTCATGAAGTTCCGGCCAAAGCTACGACCTGTAGCCCGCGCCAAAGGATTTAGTCATGCAAAGAGTAAAATCCAAGATGGCTGCTGGCGGCCATGTTTTTTGGCCGAACGACCCCAAAATCACTCGTTCCCATCTACATGTCAATATTAACATCCATGACAAATGTCATGATGACCTGTAGCCAGCGCCAATGGATTGAATTTTGAAATCCAAGATGGCTGCCAGCAGCCATGTTTTTGTTGCCGAATAACCCCAAAATGACTCGTTCCCATCTACATGTCAATGGCAACATTCATGATAAATTTCATAAACATCAGACAAAAGGTACGACCTGTAGCCCGCGCCAAAGGATTTAGTCATGTAAAGAGTAAAATCCAAGATGGCTGCTGACGGCCATGTTTTTCGGCCGAACGACACCAAAATGACTCGTTCCCATCTACATGTCATTGTTAACATCCCTGACAAATTTCATGAAGTTCCGACCAAAGCTACAACCTGTAGCCCGCGCCAAAGGATTTAGTCATGCAAAGAGTAAAAACCATGATGGCTGCTGGCGGCCATGTTTTTTGGCCGAACGACCCCAAAATCACTCGTTCCCATCTACATGTCAATATTAACATCCATGACAAATTTCATGATGATCAGATGAATAGTACGACCTGTAGCCCGCGCCAATGGATTGAATTGAATATTTGAGCAGCACATTTTATTCAATTAGATTTTAACGATAACACACATCAGAGCTATGTGATTGTTTATATTTCATACTCCAGTCTGACAAATAATACAAAATCTCACTTGATGACATGTGTACAATTAAATCTAGCTGACCAAATCTATTATCATTGACTGCTCCTTCTGGTGTGAGCAGTGGGTTTGGGGGGGGGGGGGGGGTGGGAATCTGGTCAATGGGGGAGGGGGTGATGGAAAGGGAAAGTTTAATGGGTCTCAATGATTTTATTAAAGAATTCATAACTCTGCAGATGTTATAGTCATGTTAATATTTTTAACATGTTTAAAACAAAAATTAATTGAGCAATGAGTTAAATCTTAATTTTATTTCAATTTTTTTTAGTTTACCCCATTTGAACAAATTTGAATCCCAGTCACACAAAGAATCTCCATACCAAAGGTGCAGGGGTACCCTATGAGCTCCCAACCTATTATATTTGTGTTTTCAGCGCTGCTGTGTGACCTTTTGACCTCTGGTCATCAATCATATTTTTTTGTTATTTCATCATGATCAGAAATGAAAGTGTCATTGACACTGCAGTTCAACTTGGGGAAGTGTTAATATTTTTATGCTGTGCAGTCAATATAATGATAAAGAAGGAAAGTCAAAAAGTTTCAGTAAACGGATTGTGTAAATTTCATTTATAACATTTCTCCACTGAATGTGGGGCTGCAGGGTATGCCTTTGGATTCAAATGTGAAATCAAAGATGGCTCCATGTGCCCGTGTTTTTTAGCAAATTTCAGAAGAATTGGCAGCTTCCATCTAGAGGTCACACCAAAGAACCATATGAAGTTTGGATGAGGGACCGCTGAACAAAATTTGGAAAATATCTTTGGCTCCCATCTGGAGGTCACCCCAAAGAACCTAATGAAGTTTGGTGATGATCGGATGAGTGATGTGGCCTGTTGGGTGTGCCAAATGATTTCGTCATGCAAAGAGTAAAATACATGATGGCTGCCGGTGGCCATGTTTTTTAACAAATTTTGGAAAAAATTGATGGCTCCCATCTGGAGGTCACCCCGAAGATCCATATGAAGTTTGGTGATGATCGGATGAGGGATGCAGTCTGTAGGGTGAACCAAAGGAAATTGTTGATGGATGCACTGATGGACGCATGCACGCATTGGACGACATATGCCAACCCACAACAATAGCTCAGACTTTACAAAGTAAAGTTGAGCTAAAAAAGGGAAAAAAATTAATTTCATTTTTTTTTTTAATATCATTTTTGAATGTGTTCAGATTGAACTCCTTGCTCAATTTAACATTTGAAATTTAAATATTTTAATTAAAAAAAAAGGTTTTGAGACAGTGCGAAAATTAAATTTGCTTCTAAAAATAGGCGCCTTGTGTGTTTTATAGTCCCAGACATGTTCAAAGAGCAACTCTCGGCATGTTTCAGAGATGTATATATATCATGCCACTGCACCATATCTGCTATATATATATATATAAAAAAATATAGTTTTATGAAAATTATGACAAGTTTCATACAAATAGAAAAACAGTGTTATAACCGTGGATAAATTACCAACATCATGGCACAAATAGAAATTTCTGTACAATATGATATGACAAAAACAAAGGTGTTAGAATATAGCCAATTTAACACTGAATGTATGCATATTCAAATTAGAGTGAACAAAGATGGCATTAGAATTTGTAATGAAACAAATGACCAACTCAGTCGCTGATTGGTCTAAAATATCTGCTAATATTGATTTGATTGACAGCTGTGGAAAGGTCTATTGTTGCGTTATCACAGCGTTGGTGAATGGCTGTCAAAATGGCCACAAATTCCAAGCCATGCTGCGATGAAACCAACATATTGTATAGCCACCAAGGAGTGAAACTACGTATTGGTGATATACAAGTCTGGTTGTTAAATATCTCTAAAGGTACATGGATCATTAAAATAGATCCATCTGAAGGATTTATTGGTCATTGCAATGTGAGTCAAACCCAATGTTTTACATCTTTAATAGTTCGGGTTTTCTGCTTAGAATACATCCAACAGTCGGGCCAAATATAATAATTTTTGGCATGCAACAACACACAAAGTAATGTTTTGCCACACAGTGCAAGGTAGTTTCATTCGGCATGATGATTAACTATTGAATCTAGTGCAGAAACTGAAGTGCATACCTTTGCAGTGTGAATACTAGTTACATTTCCGGAATTTTCCATGATAATAAATGATGCACACATGTCGCAATACTTATTATACTGTAATAAACACTCATCTATTCAATAGATTAGCACCGCATCTCACCAGATCAAAGAGACGGTACATTGTACATTTTTGTAAGAATAATTTTCGTGCTGCTACCAAACAGGTTTCTTAGAAGACAATTTTTTTCAAATTACTTCAGTCGGCACTTGATACCAAGCAATGCACAATATTTGTTTTCAGTATCTTGTTCTTAGAAAATATCTTACCAATACCACCATGAACTTGTTATCTCAGCATTAACCATTCACTCAATGTTGCTATTTATGCTTTTGTGTGCAGCAGATATGTGTAACATTCGGGAGAAGGGATAAACATGGTTGTAGAAAACATAGTACCTTTCGAGTATATGTGACCTTGGTGAATTTAACTAAATATTATTTCCAGGTATAAACAAAGTCTCTGCCACAAAGTGTGTAGGCAATTTTGGTCAAATTTAGAATTTATTGAATATATAGTCTACAGGGACCAGCCTAGACCAGATTTTCAGGGCGAAATGACTTCGCCCTACTATAAAAATCAGGCGAAGTGGCCGTTCTATAGGGCGAAGTGAGTCTACAAAATTTAAATTGATCAGTACTACGACAGGAGTCGCTATATAACGAAAATAGGAGAGATGAAATATGTCAATTAAACTTATGAAACAATGGTTGAAATATGGAGTCATTATGTTCACTTCATGACCCTAATAACTATTAATAATACCCAAACATAATTGTGAGAGGATAGCAGCATTTTATTATCGTAATTGTGGGAGAATGACAGGATTTTATTTCATATTTTTCGGGTTGTTAAAAATGCCAACAATATTTATCAAACAGAAACGAAACGAAATCATGAACACTTTTACTGCGCTCTGTTAGTAATCCCGTTTGAAATTTTAATATGCTTCACAAATGAATTTGTTTTAAAATTTCTTTAACCAAACTCCATAGAGGGAGTGATGAATTGACACATTGTGAGAGGTGTGAGTTGTAATCTTTATTGTAAGGTGTGGTAATCACGGTAATCTATAAATAACAACAACCAGATTAACACTTGAGGCCCGACGATGTTTTCACAGCTGCCAGTAATCAGACTCCGTTGTCAACATGCTTCCAGATTGGAGCATTACAGGTGTTAATTGTTTTATAACACCATGATACACCCTGATAGTGGAGTATTGTGTGCAATCACAGTTGACAGTTGTAAATTATTTGGGGCATTTCGCCGAATTTCGTCAGTCAACTTTGGAATTTTTAGGGCGACTTGAACTTCGCCCGACTGCAAAAATAAGGCGAAGCGGACGGCGCTAGGGCGAAGAAGTCGCCCACGTCGCCCTCTCGGCTGGTCCCTGATAGTCTATGGTACTGCTATGTGTTTTGATAAATTGGGTTCATAGTATACCACCATATTCATGTTTCATCACTTTATTGGATGCAACTAATTTTGATCACTACATGTATTTTGAGACATGGACAATAGGATCTACAGATTTTACCTAGTACCAGGGTTGGTGATTTAATTTTTTTTTTTTTTTTAACTCATTTGGGAATTAAGTGATTCTTTTGGGAAAACATTACTCAGACGAGATTGTTTGCAGAAATGCTTACTTTTATATAATTTTATAGCAATTTATGCATTTATTTAATGTTGGGTCAGACCATATGTCATGGCAGAATTCTCTGCGTGACAACTCATACTATATGGGTAATTATCCGTAGTTCATAAATATTTGTGAAGATATCACCAAATTGTGACTGGTTGCTATGGCAACCGATTTTCAGAAAATTGTGTGTTTGGGTGTTGTAATTTCGCTATGTTTGCGACATTTTGAATCAAATATAAATGATTTCCAAAGGTAAATGATCCAGGAATATTTTGCCAACATCTGGAACTAGCTTTGCTCGAAAATCACCAACAGAGGGTGCCACTTAAAATGGCCACCTAACATCAAATGCTTACTTTTATATCATTGTATAGCAATTTATGCGTTTATTTAATATTGGGTCAGACTATTTGTCATGGCAGAATTCTTGGCGTGACAATTCATACTGTATGGGTGATCATCCGTAGTCTATAAATCTTACAAAAATTTTGGGCAGATACATGTACCACCAAATTGCGACCGGTTGTCATGGCAATCGATTCTTGGGAAAATTTGCATTTGGGGGCTGTAATTTCCCTATATGACATGATGTTTGCGACATTTTAAATCAAATGTAATTTCCAAAGTTATATATAATATATATAATATACTTAAATTGCTCTCCCTTCTGATTCCTTTTGCTGAAGGGGTCAAGATCCAGCTGCCAGGAACCGACCTAGCAAGTCGCCAGCGCACAATTGGCACTTTAATATATCTATTGTCCTGGCACATAAAAGTTGATTAGAGGCATGTAGTCTGGCATGCATGTACTGGTACTTTGAATTTGGTGGTTGACAACCAATGCCCATGGCACTGTAAAATGCTAAACAAAGCAAAGAACTGACATGCAGTTTGACCCAACTACAAGGCTAAACACAATACTAGTAAAAACAAAGCAAATGTGTCATTCAAGTGCCATTTTGTTTGATTACCCAGATATTTGAGGACATTTGGTGCAATTTGGCCACATGCACTCAATGGGAAGTAACTCTAAATTAATTAAGCACATACTATGGCTGGATTTGTGTGATTGGTCAATTTATAGTTACTTCCCATTGAGTGCATGTGGTCAAATAGTGTCCAAGTTCTGGGTAATCAAGTCTATACGATAGAATGTTCAGCAATAAGAGTGAGGACAACCGAAAAAATTTCTACGTGTCTGCGGCTTACTGGGTGCCGCAATTTTGGAACAATGACGTCACGAATCACGGCATGCGACCCCCAAGTGGTGCCAAAAATAGGTTACATCATCCTGGACCACTCACTGAGTGATCGGCCTATATTGACAACATGTTAATCTGCGCAAAAACATTTAATTATAAAAGAATCATTCACAGATAACAATTGCATGAAGTAGGAAACAGATATATCCATTTCCCGTTCTGTATGTAATGTTTTGGGAAACTGATATATCCATTTCCCATCCAAAAAGAGTTCATAAGTCAAAAAAATTGATTAATTTGATTTAAATCAGATTTTTTTTATTTAAATAGATTTAAAAAAAAAAAAATTCTAACTGTTATAAAAATATGTATTTGTGCAATGTCTTTGATAATTGAAGGTTTTAAAAGCTGTTGCTTATTATATCCAAGGCTGGATTAATCAGAATTCTATTATAATATTATTTATTATTTTGTGTATACCTATCAAACACAAATATGATGGCAGTACAGATATAGCGACCATGTACTTTATGCATACACGTAGGTCCATGTGAGTTCCAATGTTGTGATATCTGGATAGGTAGACCTCTGCTTAAACATTTACTAATAAATTTAGTAAATTTTAGGTGAAAACTGAATATATTATCAATCACGTTTGCTCTTCGGTGACTTGAAGACATAATCACACCATGTATTGAATATAGACATTAGATAAGTAGAGTAGTTTAGATGGCAGAGTATATGGTAGAGTTACTCGGTTAGCATTTACATGTACAGCAATCTGAAAAGGAAAGGAAATTCAACAGTGTAATGATGAGTGCTGAATCTTAGTGTAGTTACAAATAACACTAACAATGTTAAGCTAAACAGGCCGTTGCTGGAGAAGTACGTACCATGCAGCATGCCTGTAGTTTCTATAGGGTTGACAATTACTGTACAATTTCATATCTATCATCCAATTTTGGATGTTGTTTAATCATCCTCATGTTATAGTTTACAAACACCTTGTTAAATATTGCAGTTCCTGACTCTTTGCCATCATTTCAATTTTTTTTTATTTAAATCAATGATTTAAATCGCTTAATTTAAATCAGCCAACCCTGACTAGCACTTTATGGATATCTATCATCCTTTCTATAGCAGTGAACTATGAAAGGTTTGATATTGTAGATATCAAAATAAATGATGATCGGTCACATTCATGAGACTGCTCTAAGCATATATATTTCTGTTCTAGAAAAGGTCACAGAATTAATACATCCCTATTAAATTCCATGTAACAGTTTAATTACACATATATCACACGCAAAAGTCTAGATTTAACTGTTGTATGAGACCGTGCTTTCGCTTGCTCTCTTGTGAGATACATTAGAAAGAATTCTTCCTCACATAATTCAAGCTATTCAATTTTGCAAAAATGTAAATTCCATCCCATTTTGGCAGCCATTTTGGAAGATATTCTGCAGATATGGTTGACGACTAAGCATTGTTAATATATATTTCAATGTTTTACAAATTTGGCATTAATTCAGCATTTTCCGATAACAACTGCCATTGGACGTCATATTGAACTGAGAATTTTTCCCAAAGAAGATTTTGTACACATTTTGAGACCAAAATGGCTTCTTTGCCAATTTCTTCTGGGTCTAACTGCCTAACGACCATTCTATTCATGAGTCTGGTTTATGGATTGATATCACGAGCACCGTAACATTGTCCCCACTGAGCCTGAGCACGGCTTCCTTGACAAGATGCTGACATGCTGATTCATACTGACTGTCTTTTGAAGAACTTGTATCTGGGAGCAAAGAAGTATCCTGAAACAGAAGTGTCAGTTAAACTATGTTTCTCTGCAGTCAGCTCTACAACTTTCAATTCAATTTGAAACTGGCATTCCCAGTTAGAACATTATCAAATCGGTGAATACCATTGCTAATGTCTGATACAATCTTTTCGTATCAATATTCAGCAGTCTTTAGTCAGTCGTTTCATTGTTTTGACGTTTTGAGTATAATTGGAAGTTCATTTTCATAGCAATGCATGTACATGAAGTACATACTTGTTCTTGAATTGTTCTGAGGTCAACATTTTGTTCGGAAATACTTTGCTTACTAGCTGCTTCATTTAAAGTTGATCTGAATCTAAACGATATCACTAGTTGGAGGAGCTTACAGTCGCTAGGAGACAATGTGTCTGAAGAAATAGTTTGATTAATTTATCTGCGCAAGCCCTTATGCTATAAATAGCTAAAACAGTCTCCTTTGTGCGCTTTGCAGACATTTTGATCTTTTAAACATTTTGATTAAAAATTAAAAAAAAGGTTTTTTATTTTTATTTAGATTGAACTCCTTGCTCAATATAACATTTACCCTTGTACCCGAGGCACCACACCAAATTTGGTTGAAATCGGTCCAGGGGTCTGGGAGAAAATTGCATACAAACAGATGAATCCTACTCAATTATATATATTAATTCAAATATTTAATGGTATAAATCCAACAAACGGATTATCACCAAATATAACAAACATTTTGTGAACAAAATTGCACTAAATAAAAAATAATTAAAGATATGTGTTTGTGCTGAAAAAAGGAAATATATACCTTTGATGACGAAACATGAAGATGATTCATGTGAAGTTATATAGAAAACAGACAGATAGGCGGACAGACATTCAGATAGAAATTCACAAATATAGGCACCAAATGTGGCATCTGTAACCTACATGATTTGATTCCTCGTATCATTCGAGAATAAAACAAATTATGATCAGTATGTCGTGTCTCAATCTCTCACCCAAATGGCACCAATGTGGCATATTTAAACCACATGATTAGATTCCTTGTATCTCGGAGAAGAATATGTATCACTTTGGTGGAAATCGGTGCTAAAAATATGTGTTATCTATGTTGGTGTCCCTCCCCTTCCGGGCACCCCTGACTCAAACGGCCCTACTTTTGACATCTTTAGACCATACAATTAGATTCATGATATCATGCAGATGATAATGTATAACTTTGGTGTCAATGGGCGACTAAACAAATTCTTATAAAATTGATTCCTCCACCCCATCTCTCACTCAAACGCACCAATTTGACACAATTAGATTCCTCGTATCCATGGAGAAAAATGTTGGTGGAAATTGGCACTAGAAATATTTTTTATCAATTTTGGTGCCCCTTCTTCCATTTAATGTTCTCCTGACTCTAATGACGCCACTTTTGACACCATTAGACTCCTGATATCATGGATATGATTATGTATAAGTTTGGTGGTAATCGCCGACTAAACAAATTCTTATAAAATTTAGTGCCCCTATCTCTAATCCAAACGGCACCAATTTGGCATCTTTAAATCACACGATTAGAATAATTGTATAATGTAGAAGAATGTGCATCAATTTAGTGGATAAAATATTGATATCAATTTGGTGCCTCTCTGCCCATTCGTGCATCTTTTACTCGAACGGCGCCACTTTAGTCATATTCAAACCACACCATTAAGAGTCCTTGTGTCATGGAGATGATTATGTATAAGGTTGGTGGAAATCTTGAACAAAATATTTTGATGCCCCTCCCCCTTTTCTGCCCCTGACAACAGCGTCACTTTAGAAAATTCTAACCTGCACCATTATCTTCCTTAAAAAAAGTTACCACTGTGCAATCAAGATGGTCCCCCATTAATTTCTATAGAACACAGACAGACATTCGCAAATATAGATATAGATGAATAAATTGTATTAATCATATCAGGAATAAGTTAATTGAGGAGTTTCTACTTCCTGTATACGTAGTTCACTAAAAATATTCTCCTCAGATTGATAATGTAAGGATTTCAATAAGTTTTATCGATAATTTTGTTATTAAATCTTGTTGTTCATCTATATAATGGAAGTAGAGCATGTGCATGCATGAGAAAACATAGGATTGGCATTGTCAGTGTTAATAATATCAAGTTTGAGAGGTGTAAACTTACTCTACTGCAAAATGTAGAAAATAACCTTTGTGCTTGTGAGACAACTCCTTTAGCCATGATACTACTGGATATCACAAATTATAGTTATGAAGGATCCCATTGTGTATTACTCAGTTATATGATGAGAGACTTGCGTTTTGAGTACATACTGTGGACACCAGTCAATATAATCTTATTAATATCCATATCATGAGAACAAAACATAAAGGAAAATATATCTTGATTTTGAGTTTTCCTAACTTTGGAATAGTATCACTCAATGAATCCGTTAGACAGCTAGGTCCTTTCAGTAGTAAGGCGACTACAGTTTATCTCCATTGCTGATTCCGTGCAACCACCGCTGGAAGTCGCATGATTTTTTATAGAAAAAGTGAAGTGATAAAAAGTTCATGGACACGGTATACTGTAAATTATGTGTGATATCACAAGTACGAATGCCCGCCTGTCACCTATACATTATGCAACAAGAAGATATGAAATCTTGTTTCATAGAATGATCATAGTGATTTGTGGTCACTAAGATAATTAATCAAGATAGCTAAGTTGATTAATCAAGATAATAAGTAGATTAATCAAGATAGATAAGTTGATTAATCAAAGACAATATGTTGATTAATCAAGATAGCTATAAAGTTGATTAATCAAGATAGTAAGTTGATTAATCAAGATAGTAAGTTGATTAATCAAGATAATAAATAAAAGTGGTGTGGCGGTTCTAAGCAGCCGTAGCAGACACTGCGGTAAATCCCAATGGGCAAAGGGAAAGAACTCTAAATATGAGGCATGGATATCAATTACACCTTCCATGACTGGAGCTTCCTGAAATTTGCGAAAACCCCATGCCAATGCATTAATTATCTTATATATGCCACTCTCCCATAGGGAGCCTCGCATATCTAAGAGAATAGATTAGCCCAAGCAATATTTACATTGACCTTGTAAGCCAGTGTATTCTCTTATATATGCGAGGCTCCATGTGGAAGACTCGTATATATAAGATAATGAACTGCCAGTGGATCCTTAATGCTGCATCAGCGCAGCTCCCTCATGAAAGGGTTAATTAAGCTTTTTGACAAAATTGTAATTGCGATAGATCAAATATAACCATATTAATATAGTAAATGGCAATAAACACTAGTAATATAAGTATTATCTTGACTATTAAGACTTGAAATAGTCTCTACCACAATCAATGCATTGGGTAACTTCATTGGGAAAATTGTTAACGAATCAACACCATGATAGCACCTGGAGAACTGTATGATATGTTGTGGAAAAGCATTGGGCTGGATTCAGATTTTTTTGCGATAATGTAACAAGCCTAAAAACATAATGGGGAAGTTTGTATTAATGTGTTTACCAGTGGTAGGAGTGATGCTTAATTAGATTATCATTATGACTCTTGTAAAATCACCCATATCACACTTCTACAGAATAAATCAAAACACACAGTGAATACTTGGTTGGTGTATGCAATAATCCGGTCGGCAATTTCCAAACTTAAGGAAACTTTATTTTTCACAAATTTTCCTGAAATTTTGCTTTATTTATTTCATAATTTGTTCCACCTAAGACCCTGGAAATCTTCTGTACAGTTCCAAGACATTTTGAATCTGATGGAGCAAGCTCGGAATTTTTTTTTTTAAAGTATAAATTAATTGGTACTTGAAGTGAATAAAAGCCCCGCTGGGTGGGAGAAAAATTATGTTGTTCCTAGCTACCATGAATTAGTCAGTGGAGCTTGAATTTATGAACACTTCACAATAACTATGTGAACATAGCAAAAAGGCTACCGCGTTTGTTTACGCTATTTCCTTTACTTAACTGGAGAGTAGAGTTTTTAAGCAGAGAGCAATCTCCATTCTCCGGTGGAATTTCCATTTGCATTTTGACAAGATCCCTTACTCAGAACAATCATGATGTATATATATTATAGACCTAGGTTCGTACTGGTAGGCCAAAATTGGACATTGGCGGCATTAGATCAAAGAAATTAGATTATTGTTGAGTTTTATCCTTTCTAATGCCCTGAGAAGGTAACTGGCCATATTGTTTAACCCTTTCAAACTTATATATATTCCCTAGGTAAATACCCCTTGAGACTTGGATTAATATAGAGTATTTCACCGCTACCATTACCATAGCAACAAACCCAGGTTGTTATCAACTACAGACAATTGATATAAGATTTTCAGCAAGTAAAAAGCTACATATATTTTTACCAAGAGATATAACCTGGCTTGATGAACAAGCATCAATTCAGACACATTTGTATTTGCCAACCCTTGGTATAGATGGGGATGCATCATTGTTACCATGGCAACCATATTTGTCTATATTATTATTATCAACATTTTTATCATAAATTCCAGATAAAGTAAAGAACGATTTTGGCTTTGTTGTGTCTATAGTATGACAAAATGAACCAATAGTATTTTCCAGCTGTAATATTGTTGTGACCTTTATTGTCTACATGCTTTAATTATATGTGAAGTTTGACTCCTTATTATGGAAACATAATATATAAATAAGTGATATTACACAGGCATATGTTTAAACTTCCATAATTGTATTCAAATTCAAACATCCAGTGTCAGTATCATTTTTACAAACAGAGCCTCCATGCATGTCTTGCAAGTATAGTAGCATTGGCTCACATAAGTATTTCTTCCTCCGAGTAAGAACTTTGTTATAATGAAGAATTTTATCCATGACCCAATTTACGAACATAACAATATAAACTTGCCAACACTGTAACATATCCCAATGATGTGCATGGAAATCGGAAACATCAAATTTTGTCTGTTTCAGGTGCCTGCATATTTTGGACTCCAGAATGCGTTATCGCTATCGACATTGTCCACCTATTCACATTGTTTCGAGTAAATTGTTATCATTCCACTGCTTTGACCCACAATTTATACAAAATTCATGTCTCGCTGGCACAGACAGCAGACAATGTTATACTTCCACGTTAGACACAAAACATTCCCCGATACGTATATTTATATTTATATGACTTCATATGTATATATACGTACCAAACAACCAAAGGTTTAAATGTATTATTTCTAAAACTTCAATTACAAATCAGTTTAGCCTGGCTGCGAAGTTGAAAAGTGTCACTCTTATACCAGTGCGATCACAAGTATGATGTCACATCTCGCATGATGGCAGCCTGTAGACTTTCTAAATTCTCTCGAAAAAGAAAAATCCTTATAACTAATTTCTTTGGCCTATCACAAAATCAAGCCAAGATTGAGTCAGATTTTGATGGACTAGTCCTGTGTCTATAATAATTATGTCTGTTTGTTTTTCCTGTATATAATTCACAGTTACACTGCTAAAGATTCATCTTCCATCATCTATATCATTGCAGGAACCAATATGAATTATGTCAGGATCTACATTATTTAGTTGTGGCAATTCTGCTAAATACATGTGTTTTATTCAAGCAGTGTAGCATTGGGCATTATGTAATACTCACAAGTGATTTATTGATGATATTGATACTTTCTTGCATTGTGAAACTTTTCCACAAGCCATCACAGGCAATAATGAGAAACCTGGAAATGAAGAAAACAGAAAGGTCAGTCCAACTTACACAAGTATAAATGTGAAAATATTTCCTTCTAAAAAACAGATATGGCTCGTTTGAAACTCCAAATCACATGTTACAGTACCCCAAGATGAAGCAGCTTCATTAGCTCAACACATTTATTAAATAGAATCTACTTTTAATATCAAATTCGTTCTATTTGGCATGCTTTCATACCTGGATTTAATAAATGTCCCACACAAAGGCAAAGCGGACTTGACCAGTGTTCGCGCTGTTGATGGTCAAATTGCCCAATGGCCAATTTTTTTCGAAATTGGCCGATAAAAATTTCATTTGGCCAAACTTTTATTTACCCCAAATGGAGACGGAAAGCTAATTTAAAAATGCTGAATAGGTCGATAGTGCCGACAAAGTTTTTTTGTTTACATATGCTTTGAAGAGAGTTGTTAGCAGTGAGCGCAATGAATATTGGATATAAAACACTTATCATCAAAATGCTTAATCTATACACTGGTTATGTAATTATTTGTTGATTAGGCAGTCTGTAAGATAAAATAACTACATTGTTGCAAAATTGGATGTACAAAAGTACTTAACTCAATGGCATGTCAGTTACGCAATGTGTCATAAACTGCCTCCTGTCTGATAACAACCTGGCTTCACATCATAAAGGTTTTGAATACTATATATATTCAACAGTTATCGCCTCACGTTAATAAGCAACATTTGTTTTTATCTTGGCAAATAGCGATGACAACAAACACGTTATTAGATGGCGACCATGGTGTCAGTGAGTTATTGCACTTGGTTATTGCAATTGGATATAGAAAAAATATATGACTTTATTCACCTGCGCCTTAGGTACAAACCACCACGAGCGCCTGTGGCACGCTGGTGGTTGCTATTTTTTTCTGAGATGACTATATAAGCATCTAATGCTTGTTGTCAAATCCTCTTCTCCCTCAAGTCTCTCTACATGTATACATGTGTCATTCTCATTAATTATATATTTTATTTTGGGACGAATAAATATTGTTTAAACCAGAAGAAGTTTTTTAAGAATTACAATGGCGGGAAAGAGTTATGGTCCTGGCTTCAGACCTATTTGACCTGGTGACCTCATTCAAATAAATCTGAATGTGAGTTACCAAGGGAACATCCACACCAAATATGAACCCAGTTGGTCTTATGGTTCTGGAGAAGAAGTCATTTTAAGAATTACTATGGCGGGAAACAATTATGGCCCTGCTATGCAACTATTTAACCACGCCTACGTAATTACCTCCTAGTTACTTTCGCTAACTCTTACAAACACTGAGGGCTGTGGTGGCTCATGAGCTAGAGCAAGTGAAAGCCAATGATGCTATATAATTGCCAAAATCGTTTGGGCATTAAATAAAAAACTAAAACAATACTATTACAAATGAGGGAAACAATGTAATGTTTTGATATGATATGACTCAATTCATGTTCCGAGATAGGTCTGCACACAATAAAAAGTAATAATGTGCAAGACAAAAATTATGCAAAAGTGATTTCTTTTTCTTCGGCGTGAGTTAAATTCGCATGGTAACGCTCGCCGGGTGCTAGAAATGATAATGAAGTGAGAAAAAATATTTGTAAAGGATAATATGTAGGGGCCCCAATGTATACACGTAGTGAAAGTACGTAGCCCTCTCTGTCAATCTTAATTTCCACACATGTGCCGGTGTAACAGTTTATCTCCCCCCCCCCCCCCCCCCCGCCCTGGGTATTTCCCCCCCCCCCCACTCATATATTTTTTTTTCCTCACTTATTTTATATTATTATGGTAAGAGAAATGCCGAGAAAACTATTTTCGTGGGTCGCGCACGTGTTTCCCTGTTTGTCGTTCGGTGGCAATCAAATAATTCTCATATGGTTCGTACGGGATCTCGCGGTCGGGCCCGCGACCGTTCGTCTCGTAGCAGTCGACAGGATGCATCTGCCAGCTCGTCTCGTGCTGGTCCTGCTTCCAGTGACCGTGTTAGGCCTTCTTCTCGGGTTTCGGCCAGTGTGTCATCAGTGGCTGATTCACGGGTGCGCGGCCGTGGACAGCATTCGCGTGGCAGGCCTGCTCGTGGCTCTGGACCGGTTTCCCATTCTCGTGGCCGCGATCCTGTTCGTCAGCCCAGTCGTCAGTCTCGTCGCCAGGCTAGTCGCCGACAGGATGGTTCTCCGCGCCCCAAGTTTCCGCGCTATGAATCCAGGTCACCATCAGCGTCTCCTTTGTCGACCCGTCGACGAAGCAGTTCTGACGACACCTCCACTTCTCTCCGCCGCCGCGAGGATTCCCGTGTGGCTTCAGTGATACACCGACCGAACGCTCCGGCAAGAGACAGAACTAATCCGGATAATCCCTTATTTAGTTTTCCATCCTCGCTCGTCTCCCCTTGGGACCCCCCGTTGCCGATTCCTACGGCGGCAGACGGCTTTGGCTCTCACGTTTCCCGATCTATTCGCGACAAATTTTTCCGGGGCGATTTTATCAATTTGGATCAGCTGCAGGAACCCGCCACCTCTATTCATACAGTTGACCCCCATCAGTTGGTTGTCTCTGCTTCCGGGCGAATCCGCGTTGCGCCAAGCGGGCATGCTGCTCCAATAACGTCTGTTGACTCGTGGACCGATGCTTTTCTCACTTTCGTTTCGGTGTACCTCGACGTTCACCCTGAATAGTCGGCCCAGCCCCTTTTGCGTTACCTGCGCACAATTCGTTGGGCGGCTGCTAAATGTGGGGGATCTGCCTGGCGGGTGTACGATACCCAATTTCGGTTGAAGTGGGATGGGAATACAGCTACTCCTTGGGAGACCATCGACCCTAACATTTGGCTGCTGGTCATGACGCCCCAGGTTCGGCAACCTCCGCAGCCGACTCCGCCTCCGGTTCGTGCCTCCGGGCGTGCGGACAATTTTCCCACGCGTCCGGGCCGTCCCAGTCGCGTCTGTTTTGAATTCAACGCCGGCCGCTGCTCCTGGCCAAACTGTCGTTTTCGACTCATCTGCTCAGAGCCTCATGCCGCAACCGCTGCCCATGGACAAGACTTTCGCCGCTCAGCCCGCGGCGGTCGCCAGCAGCGTCTACCAGCTCGCCCCTTCCGCCGTTAATCTTGACTATTTGTGTTGGTGGCTTGGGAAGTACCCTCGCCACCAAGTCGCGCGGGAACTCCGGTTCGGTTTTACTCATGGTTTTCCACTCCATTATACTGGCCCGCGTATGCCAACTGACGCTCCGAACCTCAAGTCTGCTTGTGACCGTCCCAAGGTCGTCCGGGAAAAGATCCTTAAGGAAGTTCGCCTTGGTCGCATTGCTGGTCCTTTCTGCGCTCGTCCAATTCCAACGCTCCGCGTGTCGCCGCTTGGACTGGTGCCTAAACATGAACCTGACTCATTCCGTCTCATCCATCACCTCTCCTATCCGGCAGGCCAGTCGCTCAATGATCATATTCCGCGCGAATTCACTACTGTCACATATACCAGTTGACGCTGCTGTTGCCACCATCCAGTCCCTTGGGGCCGAGACATTGCTCGCGCGCGGGGATTTAGAGGCTGCATATCGTAATCTTTGCATCTACCCGGGCGATTTCGATCAACTTGGTTTTAAACTGGACGACATGTATTATTTCGACAAATGCTTACCTTTCCGCTGCAGCGTGTCGTGCGCAACTTTTGAAAAATTTTCAACATTTTTGGAATGGGTTGTTAAGCAGCGGTCCGGCAACCCACACATCTTGCACTACTGCAATGACTTCCTGTTCTGTGGTCCGCCAGCCACGTCCCAGGCCTCAGACAGTCTTGACATGTTTCATCGCGTTTGCTCTGATCTTGGCGTACCTATTGCTCATGACAAAACGGTCTCGCCCACCTCGAAGCTCTGCTACCTTGGTCTCGAACTCGATACGTTGGCTAACGCGGTGCGTCTCCCTGCTGAGAAGCTCACAGCTATTCAGTCCAAAATCTCTATGGCTTTGCGCTGCCGTAAAATCTCGGTCCGTGAACTACAGTCGCTCATTGGCTCATTACAATTTGCGTGCAAGGCGGTTCGTCCGGGCCGCCCATTTTGTCGTCGCCTGATTGATGCCCTGCAGGGATTTTCTAAGCCGCATCACAAAATCCGAATTAATTCTGGCATGCGTGCCGATCTGGCCACGTGGTTACAGTTCTTCACGTCATTCAATGGGATCTACCTTTTCCCTTCTGCGACCAGGCTCCATGATACCGACATCAATTTCCACACGGACGCTTGTGGTGGTCAGTCCGGCGGCTTTGGCGATTATTTCAACGGCCTTTGGGCTTTTGGCAAGTGGCCCCTTCCTTGGCATGCTTTGGGCCTGACCCGCAATATGGGTGTCCTCGAGATTTTCCCCGTCTTAGTGGCCATCAGCGTCTGGGGGCGTCGCCTCCGGAATCATCGCCTCCATTTACACTGTGATAACATTACCGTGGTCCGCGCCATCAACGACCAAACTTCCAAATGCAAGCCGCTCATGGCCCTGTCGCGCCAGCTGGTCCTGCTGCTCCTGTCTCACAACATCTCCTTGCGTGCTTCATGGATCGCGTCTCGTGATAATGCTCTCGCTGACAGCCTCTCTCGTTTCCAGATGAAACGTTTCCGTCGACTGGCGCCGTCCGCCGCCCGAACGCCAACACCATTTCCCAGGTGCCTGTGGACCTGCGTCGACATGTAACGCTGCTTTTGACTTCCTCCCGGGCGCCAAAAACTCACCGCACGTATCGCACCGCCATACAGACTTATCTCGATTTCGCACACCAGCATCGATTGGCCGTTTCCTGGCCGCTCCCGGAACACGCTATCGTCGGGTTTATCGCGGGGCTTCATCGCTCCCAGCATTCTGCTTCAATCATTTCCACCTACCTGGCTGCCATCGGTCGGCAGCATCGACTCCGGGGTATGCGCGATCCCACCTCGACTTACCTCATTCGCCAACTATTGACCGGGGTCCGTCGCTTGACGCCTTCATCCTCTCGTCCTGCTCCAGTGACAATACCTTTGCTGCGCACCTTGCTCCGCGTGCTTCCTCGCCCCATGAGGTTGCTTTGTTTACGTCTGCCTTTACAATGGCCTTTTTTGGACTGTTCCGCGTGGGGGAACTGGCCGCTGTGTCCAAGGCCGACTTTGGACATGCTATATTTCTTCGCGATGTCTCGTTGAGCGGCTCCGCCATTGACGTTTGGCTCCGGCATTCTAAAACGAACCAATGTGGTCCTCCCGCTCATACTCGCATTCCGTGCCTGCCGACTGATCCACATATCTGCCCGCTGCGCTCGGCCACCACATTTCTTGCAATTCGCGGCTCCCGGTCGGGACTGTTCCTTTCTCACCAGGCTCAGACCCCGCTCACAGTCGCCCAGTTTCGGGCCGTGCTCCGTCAGGCTTTGCGTACGTCCGGCTCTCGACAATATATCACGCCACATTCATTTCGTTCGGGTGGTGCTACCTATCTGGCGGATCTGGGCACCCCTTACCATGCCATCCAACACCGGGGTCGTTGGCGGTCTGATGTTTGTCGTCGATACATCCACTCAGTCTCGTTTCAGTAGCCATTATCTGGGTCTTGGGTTCGTCCCACGTCTACTGGGCTCACCAGCGTGCTGTGCGGCGTCCTGTTGGCCAACATCTCCAGCTGTCCAGCCGCGGCGCTTCTGTTCGATGGATCGGCACTCGTGGGATGCTCTGGGGCGATTTCCACGCCACGTTCGACCAGGAGCTCGCCGCTTGTCCGCAGTCTCGGCATCCTGCCCACATCATCATCCAGCTTGGCTCAAACGACATCACAGCCGGTGGGTACCGTGACTTGCGTGCCAATGTTAAGCGGGAACTTTCATATGTGCAAAAAACATTGCCTGCCTGCACCCTTATTTGGTCACAAGTATTCCCGCGCCGCTATTGGCACAACGCCCATCGCCAGAGTATTGGTGCTCGCCAGCGCCGGGACTTTAACCAACGCATATTGGGCTTCGTCTTACATCACGGGGGTCGTGGCATCAAGCACCCAAACATTTGCGCTTCTGATAAGGGCATGTTTCGTTCAGATGGGATCCATCTCTCCCCCGTCGGCAACGATATCTATCTGAATAGTCTCCAGGGCGCCCTGGATACCTTCCTGGCATCTGACACTATGGTTTTCCGGGTGGTTTAACTGTTTCATTGATGTAATTGGGCATGGAGCTCCTGGTTTGGGGGAGTGCTGCGCCCTCTATGGCGGTCCTGCAGATAGTGGTAGTGTCGCCATAGCGTTATAACCTGTCTGGTAACTTTGATGGGTGGCTTATCAATAGTAGCTTAGTATGTTTATGACTGCGCAGTCATCTTATGCTTATTCGAGAGTGCTCTCGAACTGTAGCCTGAGTGTAATATTCCAGGCCGGTGCTTAGCCATAGGGAGTTGGGCTGTCCAGTGGTCTCTACTGCCATTATTGCGTCGCACTCGTTGGCAGTCCTTCGATTTTGAGGCGCGCAATTGCGCTTGCGCGCCTTGGCGCACGCGGATCTAAAAACCAGCGAGTTATTAAATGCGCACGCCAAAAAATTTAAATGCGCGCGTCGGAATTTGCAGCCAGTGAACGAGATTTTAACAAACAGCACATCAATGGTTAAACGCCGACAAGACTATTCACTGTGTATCTTTCTCAGTAGCGATGACGTTGATTACGAACATAATAACAAAGATCAAAGCGGCCGCCGGCGTCTTTCTCACTCAATGATTGGGGCACACCTCGTCACAACTGCTGCACGTGCGAGTTCCCGCAAAAAAGTGTCAATTCTTTGGCAGCCTCGTTTGATGTTTCGGCATGCGGGATTCGCCGATTCATTTTAATATTATTGCCATAGATTAGGTTTTAAGTTTAACTATACTTCGAAGCTATACTTCGAAGCCAGTATCTATCGACTCAGAGAAAGCGAAGAATGGACATTGGAGCCTCCTCAAATACCGACTCTATCAAAACTAAAGAGAGCCCCGGTTGATTCGTCGGATTCCGGTGAATCTGATTGCGGTAACGATTCCACTTCCGAGTTTGAATTTTTAAGCGACTGCGAGTCTGGTGAGCATGCGCTCTCAGACGCGGAAGTGGACTCATTACCGTTATTAGATTCACCTGGATTGCCAGATAATCGGATTATTGTGGACTAGATATTGTACTACAATATAAACATATGTTTTTATTTCTGTTTTCACTTTAAGTTGCCAAAGGCACACACTTGGAATTACACGTGTGTATCATTATAATTGTGTTTGTCTTTATTCAGTAATCATTTCATCCATGTTAATTTGAATTGTGCTCCCGCAAAAAATGCGCGCGCAAATTCCAAAAGCTCCGAGCGATATATCGCGCACCTACGTTTTCCAAATTCGAAGGACTGCTCGTTGGGCTTCTCCCTGTTGGCCGTGTGAGCTTATTGCTTAGGGCGCCTCATAGCAATTCTTGGGCGCCGGCTCTGAATCGTACCTTAGCTCGTCGGGCCATGCTCATGCCTGCGCTGTACAGCAGTATTTCTTCAGCGTTCTCTGCTTCGGCTTCTCGTCAGAACGAAGGCTCTGCTTAATTGGTTTTCCATGCGTATGGGCTATCTGCAGGACAAGCTTATAATGTTACATTAAAGCTGAGATCATACCCCACTCATGTGTTGTCGTTTAAATATTCCATGTGATAAGAGTGTTTTCTCTGTAGTGCATAAACAATCAATGCAGTAGTGGCAGGGCTGTCACTGGTGGGGGTAGTGTCTCTTGGATCTGAGTGATCACATAATGCACCCAGGGCCGATAAGGTTCGGGGTGATTTATGTGGTTCTTTGATCCTGTCATCCGGCAGACATTCCGGTTTTTCGGTACGATCCGTTCCGTATCGGCCGAACTTAAAGTCCGCATTTTACATCCGCCCGGAATGCTGCCTCCTTCCGGTAACTGGAAAAGCAAGTCACTCTTGAATTATACGCATCGCGCTCCCTCCCTCCCCCCTTGGAGCTCCATGCCCCGCTTTGTTCGGCGTCCCGAAGTGGCACGCCATATTCATTGTTCTGTGATGCCTGTTTTGTTTTGGGCCTAGGGCCCTGTGTGTTTGCATCTCGTTGCTGCTGTTTGCTTTCCCTTTCAGGTGCTGTGTCATCAGTGCCATTGATCCAGCTTTGGTGCGTCCTGCAGGGGTAACTGTGGTGTTACCCGCCCATACCACGGTGCTTAGCCATAGGGAGTTGGGCTGTCCAGTGGTCTCTACTGCCATTCCTGCGTCGCACTCGTTGGGCTTCTCCCTGTTGGCCGTGTGTGCTTATTGCTTAGGGCGCCTCATAGCAATTCTTGGGCGCCGGCTCCGAATCGTACCTTAGCTCGTCGGGCCATGCTCATGCCTGCGCTGTACAGCAGTATTTCTTCAGCGTTCTCTGCTTCGGCTTCTCGTCAGAGCGAAGGCTCTGCTTAATTGGTTTTCCATGCGTATGGGCTATCTGCAGGACAAGCTTATAATGTTACATTAAAGCTGAGATCATACCCCACTCATGTGTTGTCGTTTAAATATTCCATGTGATAAGAGTGTTTTCTCTGTAGTGCATAAACAATCAATGCAGTAGTGGCAGGGCTGTCACTGGTGGGGGTAGTGTCTCTTGGATCTGAGTGATCACATAATGCACCCAGGGCCGATAAGGTTCGGGGTGATTTATGTGGTTCTTCGATCCTGTCATCCGGCAGACATTCCGGTTTTTCGGTACGATCCGTTCCGTATCGGCCGAACTTAAAGTCCGCATTTTACATCCGCCCGGAATGCTGCCTCCTTCCGGTAACTGGAAAAGCAAGTCACTCTTGAATTATACGCATCGCGCTCCCTCCCTCCCCCCTTGGAGCTCCATGCCCCGCTTTGTTCGGCGTCCCGAAGTGGCACGCCATATTCATTGTTCTGTGATGCCTGTTTTGTTTTGGGCCTAGGGCCCTGTGTGTTTGCATCTCGTTGCTGCTGTTTGCTTTCCCTTTCAGGTGCTGTGTCATCAGTGCCATTGATCCAGCTTTGGTGCGTCATGCAGGGGTAACTGTGGTGTTACCCGCCCATACCACGGTGCTTAGCCATAGGGAGTTGGGCTGTCCAGTGGTCTCTACTGCCATTCCTGCGTCGCACTCGTTGGGCTTCTCCCTGTTGGCCGTGTGTGCTTATTGCTTAGGGCGCCTCATAGCAATTCTTGGGCGCCGGCTCCGAATCGTACCTTAGCTCGTCGGGCCATGCTCATGCCTGCGCTGTACAGCAGTATTTCTTCAGCGTTCTCTGCTTCGGCTTCTCGTCAGAGCGAAGGCTCTGCTTAATTGGTTTTCCATGCGTATGGGCTATCTGCAGGACAAGCTTATAATGTTACATTAAAGCTGAGATCATACCCCACTCATGTGTTGTCGTTTAAATATTCCATGTGATAAGAGTGTTTTCTCTGTAGTGCATAAACAATCAATGCAGTAGTGGCAGGGCTGTCACTGGTGGGGGTAGTGTCTCTTGGATCTGAGTGATCACATAATGCACCCAGGGCCGATAAGGTTCGGGGTGATTTATGTGGTTCTTCGATCCTGTCATCCGGCAGACATTCCGGTTTTTCGGTACGATCCGTTCCGTATCGGCCGAACTTAAAGTCCGCATTTTACATCCGCCCGGAATGCTGCCTCCTTCCGGTAACTGGAAAAGCAAGTCACTCTTGAATTATACGCATCGCGCTCCCTCCCTCCCCCCTTGGAGCTCCATGCCCCGCTTTGTTCGGCGTCCCGAAGTGGCACGCCATATTCATTGTTCTGTGATGCCTGTTTTGTTTTGGGCCTAGGGCCCTGTGTGTTTGCATCTCGTTGCTGCTGTTTGCTTTCCCTTTCAGGTGCTGTGTCATCAGTGCCATTGATCCAGCTTTGGTGCGTCATGCAGGGGTAACTGTGGTGTTACCCGCCCATACCACGGTGCTTAGCCATAGGGAGTTGGGCTGTCCAGTGGTCTCTACTGCCATTCCTGCGTCGCACTCGTTGGGCTTCTCCCTGTTGGCCGTGTGTGCTTATTGCTTAGGGCGCCTCATAGCAATTCTTGGGCGCCGGCTCCGAATCGTACCTTAGCTCGTCGGGCCATGCTCATGCCTGCGCTGTACAGCAGTATTTCTTCAGCGTTCTCTGCTTCGGCTTCTCGTCAGAGCGAAGGCTCTGCTTAATTGGTTTTCCATGCGTATGGGCTATCTGCAGGACAAGCTTATAATGTTACATTAAAGCTGAGATCATACCCCACTCATGTGTTGTCGTTTAAATATTCCATGTGATAAGAGTGTTTTCTCTGTAGTGCATAAACAATCAATGCAGTAGTGGCAGGGCTGTCACTGGTGGGGGTAGTGTCTCTTGGATCTGAGTGATCACATAAAGCAAATTAAGCAATAATTTTTGTCATATGTAGGTGCTGGGTGGGGGGAAGATACTCAGGCCTGGGTATCACTACTGCGCGCACACCCATTAAATGCCCATTAATGATATACCATTACAAATCCATTAAAAAACCCATGATTTTCCCGTTAAAAACCCATTAAAATACCCCCTTAATATGTAACCTTTCACAGCCATTAAATTGCCATTATTATAAGAAAGTTAACGGCCATTAAAGCTAAATTATTTTAATGGGTATGTGTATGGCCATTAAATTAACTGGGGTAATGGGCATTAAATGAAGGCGGGAACTAAAGGCCATTACAAAATTAATGGCAACATTCTGTGTTTAATTGCCATTAAAACCCCTTTAAAATCCAATGAAAGGTTACATATTAAGGCCCATTAAATATAATGGGCATTAAAATGGGTCATTATAATGGGCATTAATTTTGGGAGGTCAATTTTTATGCCCATTAAATTTATGGGGGCAGGGTGCCCACAAAATTGATGGCCATTAAATACAGCCTATATTTAATGGTTGGTTCATGGGGCATAATAAGGCCCATTAAATATGATGGGCATGAAAAACTGGTCATAAGCAGAATGAGGTCTCCAGAAGGTGAGTTTGGCGACGCTGGTCCGCTTCACTGAAATGACTAGACACTTTATCTCCAAACTTGGGTATGATACCCGGAATAGGTGTTTATAGCCAGAATATGGCCCGGGACCTTGAATGTCCCTTTAAAGTGGTACTGTGTGTATATTTATGGACTTCCCGATTCCTCATTTCTCTGTACAATATAGCTCAAGATGATCTATTTTTAAATGGGGCATCAACTGTGTTGAAATTAATTACAATTGGATAGAAATAATAATAAAACATATATAAGGCCATTACAAATTCAAGTCTGGGTTCACAAGCAATTATGTCTAAATGTTTTGATAAGGGAGGGAGGGAGTCTTTTTATATTTATTATTTATTTAAAAAATTTCAAAACATACTCAAAATCCAATATTAAATCTTTTTTCATGATTCCAGGTTCATGTAATACAACTTGTATCTGTGTAATCACATGTATAGCTCAATACATGGGAATATTCTGACACCTCTGTTGCCCAATTCCAAAAGCATGGCTCTAAATGGATATTGAGGAAAGGCATAGCATGAGTTTTGTCTGGTTCTATTCATGATAGTCAGAAGCACTCAATGTCTCCCACCAAATATCATAACTGTACAATGTAACCACACATACATGTATAGAGAAACACACACCACTCAAATTACAAAAAACTTCTGACAATTATATTAGGAATTCTGAGAAATCTGATTCAAATGTAGCAGTGCCATAAATTGCTCTACATGTATTTATTTACTGCAATGCCCATGGATATCCACTATCAGGAACAATTCTCAGTGACACTGATGTAATTTTTCTAGTGTTCCACAAGAATCCTATATACCGGTTTATATCATTATACTTTTATACTGATGGCTGCTGATGTGAGAACATACCTTCTCAAAATTAACTTTAAATAAGTGTCCCTCTCAAACGTTGGAACCGTGTTGAGAATTGACCATCGACGCGATTCTCGTGTTAACGGAACGCGGTCGTAACGTTACTCCAATGCAGTTGTGATTTTCCTCAATGCGGTCGAGGTAACCGTCAATGCAACATAGCGCGGTGGGCATGACTGTAAACGCAACAAACGCGGTTGAGATAACCGTCAACGAAACGGAACATTGCCAACATAATACAATGTTATTTTGGCATGGTGGGAGGTATGGATAAAATGATTGATTGGTGTTAAATGTTTTACATTTTCATTAGAATTTTTCTGGAAAAAGCTAATAAATAAATGTAGATCGCATTGATCGTGCTGCACGAATTAATAGAGATGCAATTGAGATTTCTAACAACAAAAACACTTTTGAGTTCAAATGACACTAAATTAGTCATATGTGATCATAAATTATATTTAAAACAAAAAATTTAATGGTTAAAAAACTACTTACATGACTCATCGTCTGTACATGTATATATTTTCGGCGCGGTGATTGTAATCTTCGCGTGTTGCGTTGATCCTTGACGCAACGCATTTAACATAAACGCGGTCTGTGTTAAACTTCAACGCGGTCGTAACGTACCAACACTGCGTTATCAACGCAACGACCGCATTGTGTTGAAGGTACCCCGCTGGACAAAACAAGTGTCCACTTAACCGCGGTGCGGTTTGCGTTGCCACCGTGGCCGAACTGCAACTACACCGCGGCTCCACCAGCTGACTGCAGTTCGGCCGTGGTGCACTTGCCATTCGGCCGCGGTGTACTTGCCATTCGACCGTGGTTACACACAATGACACCGCGGGCCGAACGGAAAGTACACCGGCGGGTCACCGCTGTGTCAGTGGACACTTGTTTTGTCCAGCGGGGTACAACCGCGTTGTTAACTCCTGAGAACCCCGTTAAAAGGGACACTTATTTTGAGAAGGTCTGTGCATGTGCTGTCAAAGTGACAGTTCTGATGGTTGAATTCAATTTCAATGATTGGGAGGAACGTACATGTACTTCAAAGATTGACAAGAAGAAAGTATTTGTGAATAACTTCATTTTTATTTTTCTATTAGATCACATATTTTGGCACCAGGAAACACTTTTTGCCCATTGAAACTACTCGAGTTTCCAATAATGGCAATATAGCATTCGGTTTAATGTATTTCAAATCGTTTGGAATTTTCCGGATTTCGCCAAAATCATCAGATTTATTGCATTGCATTGTCGCAAATAGTTCACCAACCAACATATGTTCCTTCGGTTAATCCTCCATATACACTCAACGGTATAACTGTGATCCCTGACGTAATGCACATCGAAAACGAACTCATTTTTTCCAATTTATTTGTCCAAAATTGAAAAAATGGACAGACGATAAAATATCAGACCACGTGCTTTTTACCGGAAGTAAATATAACCGGTGTTCTTAAACATGTGACCGGTGAACCAAAAATAAGTCCCTATCACTAGCGTATTGAGGGAGGATTTTTTTTTTTTTTGGAGATTGCGCTAAATAGTTTTGCTGCAGCCATGAAGCGGACTTTTAGTGATGCGGGCGTTAATTATACCCCCTTTAAAAAGAGGGTTAAACTGTTTTGCACCTATCCGTCCGTACATGTGTCTGTGTGTGCGGCCGTACGTACGACCGTCCGATGTTTGTTCATGTCATAACTTGAACAGTAGTGCTCCGATCTCAATGAAATTAGGTATGGATGTTCACTACAATGAGGACATTAAATAGAGGTTTCCATCGTTTTGTTCCGATTTTCCATTCTAGAGTTATTCATCTTTCTTTATCTGGAAATGTTGGCTTTTGCATGGTATGCCTGGTGTCAGTTCATGTTGTAACTTCAACAGTTTTGATGGGATCTCAATGAAATTTGGTATGGATGTTCACTACAATGAGGACATTAAATAGAGGGTTCCGTCGTTTTGTTCCGATTTTCCATTCTAGAGTTATTCATCCTTCTTTATCTGGAAATGTTGGCTTTTGCATGGTATGCCTGGTGTCAGTTCATGTTGTAACTTCAACAGTTTTGATGGGATCTCAATGAAATTTGGTATGGATGTTCACAACTATGAGGACATTAAATAGGGGTTTCATTGTTTTGTTCGGAGTTTCCATTCTAGAGTTATTCATTTTTGATTATCTGGAAATGTTGGATTTTTGGTCCGTCTGGTGTCTGTGCTTGTCATAACTTGAACAGTAGTGATCGGATCTCAATGAAATTTTGTATGGATGTTCACTACTGTGAGGGCACATGCAATAGAGGGGTCCATCATTTTTTTTCGGATTTTATATTCTAGAGTTATTCATCTTTGTTTATCAGGAAATGATGGCTGTTTGGTATGTATGCATGGTGTCAGTTCATGTTGTAACTTCAACAGTTTTGATGGGATCTCAATGAAATTTGGAATGGATGTTCACTACTATGAAGACATTAAAAAGAATCTTCCATCGTTTTGTTCGGATTTTCAATTCTAGAGTTATACATCTTCGATTAACTGGAAATGTTGGATTTTTGGTCCGTCTGGTGTCTGTTCGTGTCATAAATTGAACAGTAATGCTCGGATCTCAATTAAATTTGGTATGGATGTTCACCATTATGAGGACATTTAATGGCACTTCAACTATTTGTCTTGTTTTGTTTTTTTGTTCTATAGTTATTCATCTTTGTTTATATGAAAATGCTGATTTTTGGGTCCATCTGTCTGAGTATAGCAGTCATATTTTATAGATATACCCACACTAGGCGGTATGTAACAAGGGAGTATGTACCGGACGACAGTCCATCTCTTGTTTTTAATGGCCTAACTTTAAAAGATTATGCAATATATTAATTAAAAAATAATATAATATAATACTACTTGTATTGTTAATAAACAAATAAAAAATAGAAGGTCTCTTCTCACTAGGGCCCAGTGAAACTTCGAGTACATGTATTCTATATCGTAGTGAAGCTTCCGATTCTTATGGATTAAAAATTTTGAATGGTGGGGTCAACCTGACAATCAAACAAATGACCAATGGGCTCACTTCAGTAAAATACACAATCAGAAGAAGATACGTGAGGCCAAAATAAAAATAAAACATCCATGTTTCCGGTTTGTCTTGCTTCTCAATTGCATACATGGCTTTTTCATTGATTTACCTCCTTGATTTACCTTCTTGTTTATATTTTCCCCACCATGCAAGAGCCCTGCGTGGTAGTACTTGTATAGTTGGTTAGGCATGGACTAGCATAATGAGAAAGAATAGGGCTTCAGTAACCACTGCTTGAGATAAAAGTCTCTCTTAAAGTGGAGCAGAGAAATACATAAATGATCATCATTGTCTGAGTTTGTGCCTCTGTTGCGTCATGATGTGAGCTTCTGCTTAAAGTGACGTGAAACACCAATTAAGAAAACAAACCACCATTCGAGAAATTCAAATGGCTGATTCAGTGGAGCATAGACATAAATGATTGCCATTGCCTGATTGTGTAGGTCATGTTATGAGCTTCCACTTAAAGTGACGTTAACTACATGTAGCTGACTATATAAGTACTTTCCTTGGTTGAAACCATGGATATGGTCAATTCATGGCCATCACCTATGCAGCCATTGAAATAATTTCCTAGTGATGGGCATTAGTGCGCAATAATAATTTAATGGGCATTAAATGTGGTCATTTGATGGACATTACCTGGGCAGCCATTGAAATCATGGCCATTAATATTACAACAGTTGTGAGTGATGGGCATTAATTTGCAATAATAATGTAATGGGCATTAAATTGGTTAGTTGATGGCCATTACCTATGAGGCCATCAAGATCATGGGCATTAATTTCATGACAAGTGTACTTGGCATTAAAAGTATACCAAATCATTGCCATTAAATTCAGTCAATACAAATTTTAATGGGGTTTAATGGGCATTAGAAAAATAGAATGTGTGTTTAATGGCCAATTCAATGTTTATAATGGTGAACTGGCCATTAAATCTTTAAAATTAATGGTGTTTTAATGGGTTCAGTGGAGCCCCATTAAAATTGTTGTTACAAGAATTAATGGTATAAACTAATGGTTTTGGCCAATTTAATGGTATTTTCATGGCATTTTAATGGAATGCATGTACAGTAGTGTATCTTCCCCCCCCCCCCCCCCCACCCCAAATTCCATGACTATATAAAGCAAATTAAGCAATAAAATCATACGTTTAATTTTTTGTCATATGTAGGTGCTGGGTGGGGGGGGGGGGGGGGGGTGAAGATACTCAGGCCTGGGTATCTTCTACCACCCCCCCCCCCCACCCCAAATTCTTACTCTAATCAAATTTTGCTCATATAAAGTTAATTTCTCGCCATTTCATGACTATATAAAGCAAATTAAGCAATAAAATCATACGTTTAATTTTTGTCATATGTAGGCGCTGGGTGGGGGGGGAAGATACTCAGGCCTGGGTATCTCCCCCCACCCCAAATTCTTACTCTAATCAAATTTTGCTCATATAAAGTTAATTTCTCGCCATTTCATAACTATATAAAGCAAATTAAGCAATAAAATCATACGTTTAATTTTTGTCATATGTAGGTGCTGGGCGGGGGGGGGGGGGGGGGGGGGGGGGGGGGGGGGGGATACTCAGGCCTGGGTATCTCCCCCCCCCCACCCAAAATTTTTACTCTTATAAAATTTTGCTCATATAAAGTTAATTTCTCGCCATTTCATGACTATATAAAGCAAATTAAACGATAGAATCATAAGGTAATATTTTGACATATTTATGCTATTATTGGGTTAAGTTAAACTTCAAAATAACCAACAATTTTTTTTTTTTAATAGTTTTCTCGGCATTTCTTACCATAATAATATAAAATAAGTGAGGGGAAAAAAATGAACGAGTGGGGGGGAAGATACCCAGGGTGGGGGGGAAGAAACCCAGGGGGGGAAATATCATGTTACACCGGTATTTAGCAATTAACTGGTTCTACCCAGCCAGACATGTCAGTTTCTCAAAAGCAATCATAACATGAATGACGTCAGAAATAGGTGCACGTGCTAATCAGATTTTGCCACAAAGGTGACAACCATTCATCTGAGTTATGTGTCGACTTTTTTCTTTGATGTACAGGTGTGACGTCACCCAAAGGGAGCAAACGTGTTTGGTTTTGAGTGTAATATTAAGCCGATGACCATTTCGAATTGCCGGGACAAACACCTGTGTTATTCAACCTGATATATTGGTCTTAATGAAGTTCTAAACTAATGAATGACACAACCTATAATGGATGTGTCGGATTACCACACAGGAAATGAGGTTGCATTTCATTTGATTTTTCACACGTTTGATCCACGAAGGCATTGGTAATCGACACTAGAGAAATAATAGAGTTTAGTTGTTGCATAATATAACAAAATGAGCTTTAATAACACGGAAGTGATAAACTTATATGTATTTTGAAAGAAAAATATATTGTTTAAACTGTTAGTACTTCCAACCAACTATATGCACCCATGCATCGACTAATAACAATATGTTTTGCTCTAATTTCTATTATATATTTTTAGTCATTATTAAGTTTGACTTTGTACTTTCAACGATGCCAGTTTTTGTAGTCGAATCTCAGTACAGTATATAATACACATCGTTTAAAGTCGAAGTTTTGTCTTAAGTTAAATAATGTCAGATAGAACTGTTCCTTCAAATCTAACTTCCCCATGTCTGATTTCTTGACAACTTGTACATATGATAAAGGATGAGTTGAGTCATTTGAAACAAGAAACTTGTATATGGTATCAAAACGGTAATTACTGAATCCGGTATAATATTATAGAATGTCTACCGAAAAAAAACGGTGGTGATTTGTTTGCATCATTGTTCTGTTTTTTTTTAAGTCCCTCTTTGAAACAAAGTTTATTTTAGCAAACTATATCGCTTAAAAATCCGAAATATATATCAACTATATTAATCTACCTTTGAACAAACATATGTATTCTTTGTAATCCAGTCGATATTGAAGTTTTCGTGACTTTTGTTGCACAGTCTGATACAACGTAAATATCGTTCATTGTTAGTTTTCGGCTTCGGAAATGGCCAAAATATCACCGTTGATTTACCGTTAGAATCTGGTTCCATTTTTTTATATAAGGACTGTCACTATTACAAGATGCATAAGCAAACCCAGTCTGGAGTAAACTACATACCCACATATAAAAAAATAGTGGGTCTGACGACCTTTCGTTCAGTTTTCATTTCCCAAACCCGGGATTCCTTGTAATTACCGCCAATCAAAACAATAAAAAGCTAGTAACATGTCACGTGCTCTCGGTGAGGAAATTCCGAAGGTGTGGCTAAATGTTGTTAATATAGTATCCATGACGTCATGTTATACCGGAAGAGAAATTCACAAATCGACAAATAAAGTAGATTGTTGACGAGCGGTCGAAAGTTTAAAATCAAGAATCACCGGAATTTGGATTGCAGGCAACTGTAATTAGGGTACAACTAGCCAATCTTTGGAGCTAATAATACGGCTGTGTAAGGTCGGGGAGGGTTCGGTGGGGTTGGTGTAGAATTGTGTTGCTTTTCGCTCGTTTTGGCTGCGGTGGTACTACTGCCGGTACTGGGGAACTGATAGATCGTTTTGTTATGTCATTTAACTTTTTTTAGTTCTGTAGTTGTTTTAGCAGATAGTCCCGACATTCATGTATTTTTGATTCGTGGCCGTTGATTTGTGTTATTTTTTTGACAACATGGGCGACAAATCGCCTGGCCAATCTAAAAAATAATTCGTTCTGAGACTCTGAGTCCAAGAGATCCACATAAATTGACATTTTTTATAATTTCAAGAAGATCTGTCTTAGTTATTGTACATATTATTTTGGATCCCGGAAGCTAGCTGTTTCCCTTTATTGTCAGTAAAACAACCGCCGAACGAAAAGTCACAAACCCTGCAACTATTAATTCCGATTCTTAGAATCGCCTTCTCAGGGTTGAAGCGGCCATGACGGCACTGGCACGTGACCATATTTACGCCTGTCAATCACAACTAATTTCAGATTTATATTTAGTGCGGTGTGACGTAATTTGGGGGAAGCCCACAACCGTTCAGAAATGAAAAGTTGATGGGAATGCAATAGACTCAGTATCAGTATGAATCTGAGTGTATGTTTACATAGACTGAAGCAAACCTAGGCATCTTTAAAGTCTCGGAAAGAAGTTATATTATCATGTTAAACAACATTTTAAAACGAGTATAAATGCTCCATCAAGAGGTTCTTTTGTTTTGGAATGCAACGTCCTTGAACTTCGTTCGCTGTAACACGATTGGTCAATAATCTGAGATTCGTCAATTGCAGAATGTCAATGCATTAGGTGGATTCACATCAAATTTATATCATATCTAATTTGTAATTTCCAATTTGAAAAGTGATTTTTGATGACACAATTGTTAGTTGTTCCTCTGCAGCAGTTTCATTTTATTTACATTCAAGTCAATCTTGACTTGGGCGGCCTTGAACTTCTTTTATCAGCAATTTGTTGTGGGCAAAATCGCCCAATAAAATTTCACCAATTGTTCGAAATGGATGCTCGACTAACGGAAATTATGATGCCAGAGCATAATTATAAGCAATTAACATATCTTGTTGTTGCATTTATGGGCTTATAAAATTGCAAGTGGCTGAACAATATAATTGGGTATAATTTAGAAGGATTCACATACATTGAAGGGAAATGTTTACATAATAAGATCAACTGCGAACATGTAGTCGTATGCAGTGTTCGCGCTGTCGGTAGCCAAATTAGGCAATGGCTAAGCTTTTTCGAATTTGGCTAATAAAAATTTCATTTGTCTAAACTTTTTTTGACCCCAAATGGAGACTGAAAGCATGGAGTCAGAAAGCTAATTAATAAAAGCGCTCAATAGATCGACATTCAAGACGAAGTTAGGTGACGAAAGTATTTCATTATTTTCGTACTTATGAAATATCGTTCCGTAGCAGCAAAAGGTAAGTTCTAACATTTAGTGATGTGAACGATCTAGGCCAAAAAACAACGGAAGTGTGAATATATCGCCGACTGTAAAAAGGGAAACCCGATCGCGGACAGTACAAAGGGAAAGCCGATCGACAACTCTATCAACCAAGCGATCACAAAGTGATATGCAATCATATTTAGTGTTTTAATCTGGAGAAAGATTACGTCACTCTGCATGAAACAGCAAAAGGTCATTATTTTACATTTAATCCCCTAATCCCCCATTGTCTGTCTGGTCACTCCCGGGGCCTCTGCACAATGCATGTTTATGATGACATTGTATTTATGACCGTCGAGGTTTATGAGCACCAAGTGTAAGACAATAGCTTAATCAGCCAAATGTGAATCACGACAGATATTTTGTGGCTATTTGTCGTCAATATCGATACAGTCCAAATAATATGCATGCTTTTATGACAGATTGTAATTTGATAATTGCTTAACAATATTAAGATATTAGTTTCCAGATGTCACTTAGATATTTTCGCAAGGATAAATATTTAATGATTTAAAAAAAGATATTGATATAAAATAAAACAAAAATTAAGGAAAATCCCGGGTGACCCCCCCCCCCCCCCCCCCCCCCCCCCCAAATCACTCTTTCACATAAAGATTAAATAAATTTTTAATAAATGATGTATATAAAAATACTTCTAGTTCATCAAAATTATTTAAATTATTGTGTATTTTACCTGTGTCTGTTAGATTTTACGTTTTAGTAATTTATTGTGAACCGACCATAAAACGATGATTTAATTTGGTCAAAGTTTTTTTCAATTTGGCCAAAAAACATTTGGCTAAAAAAAATTTCATTTGGCTAATAAAATTTTCATTTGGCTAAACTTTTGGCTAAACTTTTTTTCGGTCCAGCGCGAACACTGGTCGTATGTTGAACTTATTATCAAAACATTTCCTAAGGGAAACTACTCATCAATGAGTACTTGGTATTGACGGGTTAAGTAGTGTTTGGGGAATCATTGTTGGTTGTTCGTTCGGCAATGAATTCTTCCTGAGTTAAGGAGAAAATATAGAATACCTTTTTTTTACATAATTCAGTTGTTGTATTTTCTGAAATGGACAATTGTCGTGGTTGGAATTTGCGATAATATTGTTTGAATACTACATACTTTCAGTGGGCAAAGTGCCTAGTTTGATTCACAGAAATAAAATGCGCAATTTGTCATTTAATAACAACACAGTTACTCTAAATTTGATAAACCTTTTCACAAATTAATAATTTACTGACCTATCCTGTTCATGTAGTTGACATTTCTTGACATCTGGAATACATGTCAGTCCATGCTTTTTATAAGGGCCATCACCAATAGACCTTGAAACTTCAATTACACCCATCACTCTACCATCCCTGCAAATATTATAATTAATCTATATGAACTATTTCCACATAAACAGAATAAAAGAAAGCAATTCTGGAAGATTTATCATCCAGTAAAATCCCTTCAACAGGGTGTGACGATGGATTCAAATTTGAAATTCATGATGACAGCTGGCGGCCATGTTTTTTAATGTATTTCGGAAAAAATGGATGGCTCCCATCAAGAGGTCACTAAAGAAGATCCATATGCAGTTTGGTGATGATCGGATGAGAGATGTGACCTGTAGGGCGTGCCACCAGAAATTGTGGATGGATGCATGCACACACAGATGGATACCAAAACAATAAATGTTCAAACTTGACTTTGTCAAGTTAAGCTAACAAGATCATTAATTATTTTTTCGGTAAATTTCAGAGTGTTTCATTTATGCCTGTTAAATTTAGAGCTGTCTTCGCTCTTCAACATTTTTGTACTATCTAATTTTGATGAAGAGAAAGCAGTGCTTGAAGTTAAAATATTTTCCAATTAAGATGACACCATATATATTTCCGACGGAGTAACGCATTATTCTGCTTCTGATTCTGGAACTTCAATACAATGGCGTAGCAAGTGTTCAGGTCCTGCACACTGTGTCAAAGTCGTATCTTTTATGACTTCCGTGCATCTGTCTGTTACATATAACGTTAGTAGAAAGGTATTTCAGGTATTTTTCAACCTATTTTAATGGGTGGGTGGTCGATGGGACCAACAAACAATTTTTTATGCAAAAAAATTTCTGCAAGTCTTTTTGACTGTTTTTGCAATGAATTTGGCTTAAAACACCTTAGAATGTCAATATTAACATAAACTAAAAAAAATTATGATGATCAGACAAACAGTATAGCCTGTAGCCCATGCTAATGGATTGAATTTTGAAATCCAAGATGGCTGCTGGCAGCCATGTTTTTTTGGCGTGAAAGACCTAAAAATGACTCGTTCCTATTTACATGTCAATGTTAACATCCATGACAAATAATATGCACAGAAATTCATATATAGCTGTTTACAGTGAATTTCCCCCCGCAAATCTCTGTTTTAGTGTTAAAAGGGGGGTGGGTGTCCAAAAATGGTTGGGAAAAACGGAAAAAAATTTGGACGCGGGGGTGGGTGGGTCCCAACAAGGGTCGAAAGTAAAAAATCAGCATACGTGCCTGAAAAAAAATTCCAACCCCCCCCCACACCCTGCCGAAAACGGAAAAAAATTTGGACGCGGGGGTGGGTGGGTCCCAACAAGGATCGAAAGGAAAAAATCAGCATACGTGCCTGAAAATATTTTGTGACACCCCCCCTGATTATTAGGTATAATTTGTAGCTCAAATAATGCTAAACCCAACAGAACGACTTTTAGCGGTGGCCGGGAGCAAACAGAAGGCCTAGCATACATAACGACGTTTTGCAGCCACAAAAAAAGGGATACTGTTCCTGTTTGGCATCACATATTTTTTTTAACAATTAAATAACCAATATTTTTGTTATCTTTTGAAAGCTGAGATAATGATATACATGTAGCTATCTTTCGCATTATTTTGTACATTTGATTCTGTTTATGAAGATTTTCGCCATGTAAACCTTTCAACATAGCTTTTATTTCCAACAATAGAAATATGATGGAAGCCAACTTCCCATCTGTCACCTTTCTTGTTGACTGCATTAAGCAGGGCCGTGAGGTCAATCAGTGTGACATCCGACCACTTGAAATTGATATTATCTCCCACCCGAAATTGTTTTGAAAATTTGTTATGTTTCATTTAAATTGACTTATGTCAATATGTGATGAGGTACCACAAGAAGCGCCATTATCATATTTAATGATTCGTCACATTTCATTATATGCATTTTAAGAAGTGTCTTTGTCTTATTTTTTAGTATGCTTGATACTAATTATACTGGGAGAAATAACATTTCTTGGCTATAATAGACATGAAGGTTTTTTTTATTTATTCATTTTACATGAAATGCTGATCAGCTGATTGTTGTAATATTTACTAAGCCAGTCAGAAACAAACAAAACGTAGATGACATACACATGGTTTTGTAATCAATGAATCACTGGTGATGAAATATGGATTAGTTTGACTAATAAAGCCGATTACTGCATTCACATGTAAATATATAGACCAAGTCTTCTCGGTCCACAACAGCTTGGGATATCGGTGGGAAGATGCTGTTTTTGGACCAAGTCCGGCCCCGTTGCTCTTCTATAATGGACGTTAATTCAAAAGATGTACTACATGTAAACGTAGAGCCCAGGCAATCGAGTAAACCTGATTGATCACCTGACATGTCCGTTATTAATCTTTCTTCAAATTGATTTATCATCTACCCTGATAGAAAAAGGTATAGTGATGATTCCAAAAACAGCATCATCCCAAACAATATCCCAAGCTGTTCTGGACCAAGGAGACTTGGTCTAGTAAATATACTGAATTTAATATTCTATTCGATTGTGTATTTTATGTATCATTACACCATGTATAAATTGCTTAAAACAATGATAAACTCACCCAATTTTGTCGGCTTTTCCACCAACAGACAAATTGTTGAGAACAACAAACTTACCTTTTTGTTTGTTGTTTATGTTGTTTGTTATAAAATATCATATATATTTAAATATTAACCATATTTCTATATATGTGGGGACTCACATCTCTGGAAAACAAATTCTACCAAATAAAATAAATTTAGATCAAGATAAACAGCATCAATGATGTGACATAAATATTAATATCTTTTCAATAATTTTACGTCGGAAGAGATGCGTTGGCAGGGATGGTGACGTTATCACATTTCAGTGTTGGCTGTGGTCAATGACGTTGTTAATATCCATATTGGGTAAAGGGTCAACAGTTGAACTACATTTATAAGCTATTATCGTTTACAATCCTGCAATATCATACACCATTTCAAACACAGAGATACATTGGTAGCGAAGCACAAATTTCTGAATTCTCATTATAAATGATGCTTGACTGCTAGTATGCTGAAGTAGGTCCATACTCAGTATAAACATATATCACGCAGTGTGACAAATACGTCTGTAGGCCTACTAACGGATGTATAGCTATCAGCCAAGAGGTTAGGATAGTGGGGTTTAAATATAGTCAGTATGGATACCCCAACCACAAATATTTCAAACTGTTTCGACCTAACTACAATATAGGGCTTCACGGTATATCGATATATTATCGAATGTCGATATATTTTTTAATTATCGTATCGTATCGACCCAAAACTAAATTATCGTCATCAACGATATATTTCCAAAGTTTAATACATTTGAATTAAATAAAACAAAAAGTTTCATGTAGGCGCATTCTAGCCAACAGTGTGATAACGTGCAAATAGCCGGGACTGTCACCCGCATTGGTGGCTGGCTAGACAAAGAGTCCGCTGTATTGCTAAAGGCGTTACAAATAATTAACGTGAAAAGAATGCTAGTCATTCTTAATTGAGTTCGTTGATTAAACACTGTTGTGGTGATATAAGCAGTATTTTCACAGGTTGTATTGCGTGTGGATAATCTGGCGTGAAGCCATTTAAGTTATAAGTTCGATGTTGATGTGTCCCTAAAGCAGAGTCATTGTTGTCATTAAATTAGCGAGAATATCGCGGAAGTATTGCCTGATTGTTCAAAGTCGTGGGGTCTCAACCCCGATCAGCTGTCGTGCATCACAACAGACAATGGGTCAAACATTTTCAAAGCTGTTGACATACTCGGATGGCAACACCTTTCCTGCTTCGGGCACAATTTGAATCTGGCTGTTAACAACTCTATGAAAGACGACAAACGTGTTCGTAGATTGCTTAATATTTGCCGCGGGATAGTGTCTGCTTTCTCGACCAGCTGGATACGTCGACGCAACTTAAGAGCTATTCAGCGCGTTCTTAGCGTCAAACATGTAAATATGTCTCTGTGCAAGTCACCTTCACATTGTTAGCCACTTTTGTTATTATTGTTTTACCTGTATGTTCTTTCATTCAAATGCTGTGTTAATTCAATAAACATTACTATATTACGTAAACTTATCGTTTAGTTCTTACTTTCAATTACAACCGGAAGTAACATGGAAATGTTATGTATTCAACAAAAATACGCAAACTGCTAACGCTCGTTCGCGGCTTTTCATGAAAGCATACAATTTAAAATTACATTAGTTTGGAATTCAAAACTTTAGATTATCGATATATACCCATATCGCGATAATAATTTGGATATCGTATCGATAATATTTTTGATCATATCGTGAAGCCCTACTACAATATACCATTTACCTAACTACATAAAACACATTTTCTTGCTTACAATTTTCATTTGGAGCCCTTCTGTGTCATGTCATATAAAGTCATACCTGACCATACCACCATGTTTTTGTATCCTTAGACGTTCATCATATAAAGATGGATTGTGATCTACAGATAAAGGCAGGGGAGCTAGTTTGTTGTCTTCTTTCTTACATCTGCACAAGACAGCCTACAATAAAGACAAGAGAGATCAGTATTTTAACACATATCGTGCCCCACCAGAAGGTTGTAGTTGTTGTACTAAGGAAGAAGCCATTTGTCGGTTGGTGAGATAAATCAGACTGGAGACCGGGGATGACACAGTAAAAGACTGGGCCTTATATCCGCTATCTGTGCATCTGAATAATCAAAATATGTGCAGTTTAAAAAAAATATTATTTAGTCAAAACCTGGGTAAAGCTTCTGATATTTCCTCAGTTTTTGTGAACAGTTTATAATTAAAAATAGTATACAGCTGGTAATTCAAGAGACCATATATTACCCACTAACAATACACACCATTCTACACCTGAATGTGTATGCAATATGAACTGTTCATAATTAAATCATATCAAATTTAATATCGGAATGAGTCTGATGACTCTTAGTTCCAGTCGCTTAGATATATATATATATATATATATATATATTTCAAACTTATAAAATGTCAGAAAAATATTTTTTGTCAGCCAAATGTATGTATGTCTATCATATTCTCATTGCTAAATCACGTGCATCAACCACGTTCCCGGGTAAACTGTTCCACAATGCTATAACTCTTTGTGAGAAGAAGCATTTTCTTATGTCCTTGATTTTATGTAGCCTTTGTAGCTTAAATGCATGGCCCTTCGTAAGTTGATATGTTGATCTTGTAAACAGTGAATTTGAATCCATATTATAAAAACCATTTTGGATCTCAAAAACCTATATCAAATCACCCCACCGAAGCCACGGAATTTGATGAGTCATTCTTCTCTGAACACCTTCTAACGCAATAGAATGGCAGATTAGAAATTGTCTCCAAACAGTTTGGCAATAGTCCATTATAGGACGTACCATCACCAAATAAACTTTGATGAAAGTTTGAGAATCGATATCTGTGAATGTTCTTATTATAATTCCTACAATGCGATTTACCTTTCCAATCATCTAATATACTTGTGTGTTGAACTTTAGCTGATCATCAATATGCACACCGATATCTTTCTCTGATCTCGACGGTGATATCGGGGGATGTTCTAATGTGTCTGTCATAAAGTACAATTTTTTTTATTATTATGGCCAAAATAAAGAAGATGAATTTTTGAAGTTGCCAGTCCAGGGACCATATCGAAATGGAATTTATATCAGCCTGAATGTCATTTATGAGTGGGTTTCCAATGATTTTTCTGTAATCTGCAAATTTTTTACACATGCATGACGTTGCGAGTGGGATATCATTAATGTGCACATGAAAGAGGGAAGGACACTCCACTGCAGTACACCGCTTGTCAAATTTAGCCAATCAGTGTGCACAGAATTTACATTCACACGCTGCATTCTATCTTTCAGGAATCCATCAACCCACTTGAGTATTTTTCTGTCAATGCCATATGCAGTTTTTTTAGGAGTCTCTGATGTGGCACAGTGTCAAAGGCTTTGCGAAAATCAAGATATATGGCGACAACAGGATTTACTTTATCACTTTCAGTTGTAACATGTTTGAGGTAGTTTATTAGTTGTGTTTTACAAGATCTCCTTCTACGAAATCCATGTTGACAATTACAAATAGATTATTTTCATTTAGGTGTTGGCATTATAACATCCCTCACGAATGATGCCAGGATGCATGTCAAACTTACATGCCGGTAATTCCCTGTTTCACTTTTTGCACCCTTTTTATAAAGCATGTAACAAATGCTTGTTTCCATTTATCTGGAATGACACCCTCGCTGTTAAAGAGATGACACAATGAAAAACTGTTTGGTCATATGTTGTCTGGACCATAACTTCTGCATATACACTGCCGCTTCCCAAAACTGATGATAATCATTCATATGCTGAAGCGTTCATGATTACGTGACCAAATAATTGCCAACAAACTGACACTGTCTCCAATCATAGTGGCTACTTCCAGATGGTGGTTCACAAAAAGAACAGAAAGACTCATCATTGGAACATTGAGTAACTCAATTTTATAAACAATAAAGACCTCACCACGCAGTCTGGGTTTGCATACATCGTTTTGCACCCGACTGCTGAATGAGATATAATTGGATATGTGATTGAGACATTTAAAACTTCAGTTACTAAGTGTGCCAAATTAGATGACAATGTATGCCTCCTTCAAGATTGAGGTAGTAGATAAAGATGTCAAGCAAAAGCTGTTATTACGAACCTAGATGCTCAAAACGCTTCAACGAGGCACTGTATGAACCATTTGTATAACTTACATACTGTTACAATGGAAGTTGTAAACAAATATTTGTCACAGTGAAATCATCTTATACATCTGTCAAGAAATTATCTGAAAATTCAGACATTGTATTGCTACAAGAACATTAGCTTTTAAAAGACGAACTGCATTTGCTTCGTTCTATTCATGAATATTTTGGATAATTTTGGGGCGGGGCGAGTCTCGGCTCTTAATTGCGAGCGCATATTCTGGTTGGTTGACCATATTCTGGTTGGTTGACCATATGGAGGAACTGCTATTTTGTGGAGGAGATCATTTGCAAATTAAGTATCCTTCCACACATGTGATGATCCGAGAATCGTCAGTCTTCACCTTCAGACTTCTTCAAGTTCGATGTTGATTTTATGTCTTTATCTACCTGTGGATGACATTGTCAATCAAAGCTCATTCGTTGATTACCTCAGGAAAATAGAGGCAACATACAGGAACCCGATTCTAACAATTTGGTTTTGCTTGGAGACTTTAATGCTTGTGCAAAGAGAAACACATATAATATGAACGAGTTCTGCAGAGAACTGTCAAAAAGACATCATAATCTGAATACTGCGGACAATCAATTCGGATTCAAATCGAACCATTTAACAGATTATAAGTTACAGGGCAAGTTGTTGCTGGATACAGTGTCATATGAGGAGAAGTGAGGCTTGCGCCTCGCCCGATATTAATCTCGCTGAGCCTCATATGTCACCATAGCCGGCAACTATGAGACCTGTAACGATTTTATCATGCTTGCCATGTGAGAATTTGAATTACTTGTACGACGTTTATAGATTCTAGTAAGTTAAATGTGTCATCTAGGGCCATTAACGTATGTAACGTCACAGTGACGGGCCATGGTCATTGAACGTCAATGCATTGAGTCAATGGCTAATAACCAGAAGTGGGACAACAAACTGAGTTTGCTAGTTAATTTATGAGTCTTTAGAATTCCTCAAATATATCACACTAGCCGATGAGCCCGACGTTGTCCGGTCTATTAAAAAACAAAATTTCAAGTCGATAGCTCCACCCGTTTCCGAGATCTGGTCAGCGCATGCGCGAAGCTGGCGTCGCACGGGCTCGGCGGCCCGATAAAATTTGTATCCGGCGCAAGATACATTCACATACCAAATTTCAAGTCGATAGCTGCACCCGTTTCCGAGATCTGGTCTGATTTGCGGATACCTCGGCCGGTGATGAGTTAACAGGACATCGGCCGGTTAAGAGTTAAACGCGATCACGTCACGATCTCTTGACGGCGTAATAGATTCACGGAATGTTTTTCGATGACCGAAGCATGGTCCTGCGTTCTTCCCGATAATTAAGGTAGAAACTTTAAACGGACACAGGCGCGTGATATATCGTTGGAAAGAGGAAGCGCCACAGATTCTAAGCATGCAAATTATATGACTGGCAATTTATTATTCGCGCTATATCGAATCGATTTGTGAGCACCGGACTGAAATATATTAGCGCAAAACGGCGTAAAAACAGATTTGACCTCGGCACGTGAAAAGTTGATCTCGGATCTGAAATCTGATGAGCTGATATTGACCTCTTGGTCAAACTACACACACGTATCAAGTTTCGTCCCGATTGCGCCACTCGTTTCCGAGATCTGGTCTGCGCATGCGCGAAGCTGGCGTCGCACGGGCTCGGCGACCCGATAAAATTCGTAATCATTCAGAGTTATTCAATATTCTTCAAGATCGGAACCATCCGCCTGATATAGTATGTATGTAAAAAATCTGGTTCAAAAATCAAACTTTCAACGCATGCTGAGCTCATCCTATTCATCAAACTTTCAACCACTCAGTGTAGTTTGACAGGGTACTATATTAACTCATATGTTGATGGAATAACAGACGTTTGATTGAATTCAATATAGATTTCTTCGGATGTAAAAATATATCTATTTCAGATGTACATCTCTCCGCTATACTGCTCACATCTTTGGGCTAATTTCACGAACAAATGTTTCACAAAATTAATTGTATGTTTTAATAATGCTTACAGGAAACTTATAGGGTATGAAGGTTTTGTAGTGCGAGTGGAATGTATGTGTATGACTGGGTGTCTTCTTTATCAATGTTAATAAGAAAATTAGTATATGGTTTCCGTAAGAGATTGTTCCAATCCGAAAACAGTATTTTAAAGGCAATATGTGCTTCTGATATCATGCTAAAATCAACATTGTTTAAACATTGTAATAATGTCATTTATGTATAAATCAGTTTGTTATAATCTCATATATATAACTATATAGGCGACTTGGGCCTGAAATAAACCATTATATTTATATTCAGTTGACTCAGTTTATTTTCCACTGCCTGTGGTGTCAACTGTAGATCAGATGTAAATACACCGTCGTTAGTTTTTGCGATATCTGGAAAGATTTTTAAATCTTCCATAGTAAAATCACTGGCAAAAAAATTATTTAATGCATCCACCTTGCCTTCATAAGATGTAGCCATTTTGCCTTTGGATAGTTTTGATTTAGTTTTACTTTTCACATAGTTCCAAAAAGCATTTGGATTCTTCTTACAGTCTAAAGACAACTTAGTCATCATACTTACACATTCTCTTGAATTGTTTGTATGCTTTTCTTTTAATTTTTATCGTTATTAAATAATTAATACACCGTGGTCACTATTTCCAATAGGTGCCTTGTGTGTCACTTTTGGATATTATGTCTGTATTGTTTGTCATCACAAGATCAAGACCATTTGATGATTGACCATGTAATTGCCTTGTAGGAGATGTTATCAATTACATTTAGAAATTATTCTTATGTAGTTTTCTGTATTCCTGGGAAGTTGAAGTCTCCCGTAATTATAATATTATCTGCTGCACCCTTTGCTGGATGCACATGTTTTATTATGGTGTTTAGCTGCTCAGTGTTTGTTGAATCAGAATTTGAGCTTCTGCAAACGCATCCAAGAAGAATTTTTACTCCATTTGACACCAAATGTGTTCACTGAAAGCGATGCTTTATATTGTAAATAAAATTATCCTATCCTATCCAATCCATGAGATAATACCCCGATAGAGCTAGTGTTGCATCTATAAAATATAAAATGTTGCAGCTGGTGGCAGTTAATTTGTAGAATTTTAAGGGGATCATTTAAACCAAAGACTTTTCATAGACAGGCGAAATAAATGAAACTTACATACATTTCCCTTATCATCTGAGGAAGGATTCATCAGATATTCTTTTAATGCAAATTTGCCAAGAGTTTTAAATCAATTCAAGTATCAATTTCCCACTTGTTGATGACAAATCCCCTTCCATTGAAAATACATTTTTAGTTTGAATTCTGATGTATTCTGGGAGCCAAAGGGGGGTACTCTTTATATGATTTCAGCTGTTTTCTATTTCTCTATCGGTATCTTCTGAGACACAGATGTTTCAACTGGTGATGAATTATAGTATTTTAATCATATTTTATGTCATAGATTGTTATTAAAACCGTATATCAAGGCACTATAAAAAAAAAAAATCACTGACTCGAAAATTCAGTGGGCCTTTAATGAAACTGTTCAATTTTGTCCTCATCAGAAGCCGAACCCACCCCATGACATCGTGTTATAAAATAATAAATATTGGGTAAAACATTACAACTGGGAGGCCCTTCTCTTGATTTATATTGATCTATAATTTTATATTCACTTTGTTATTTATAATTGGTTTCGGGAAAAAAAATTAAATGGCATTGAAAAAATATGCAACCAACTCGCCATCCCCCTCCCCTCCTCTGTCGACACATCCCTGCGAGAATAGGACATGTGGGATGATTTATTTGGATGCCTGACTACTAACTCAGACAGGCAATTCAACACCCACCCACATGTTCTATTTGAGTAAATACATGTGTGCCCCACTATGAGTACACATAGACATATAAATCAAGACTTTGAAAATAAAACAAATATATTACATATAATACGTATAATACATTTTTCCTTTAAGAAAGCCTGAACACTGAACTATATGGATATATGTCCTGCTTTGTAAACCACAGTAGGAAAGGGGTTAACTTTTTGGTCGCCTCGCGACGTTTATTGTGCTTGCCCAGATTAGTCACGCATGAACTGTCCCAATATAACCGGCTGTACGCGATGGGATTCTTCAGTTTTATTTCCGACTCAATCAGGAGATTGGCGAGTTGCGGGGCTGGGAATGGCAACGGTATGGGAGGGACCTATGATAGTTCAGTGTTCAGGCTTTCTTTAAGGAAAAATGTATTATACTTTTAAAAATATGGATTAGAATGCAAGCCCAGGAGGAGGCACGAGCAATAAAGTTAATAGCCAAATTTAGAGGGGAATGTACTCTTCTAAAACAGATTGCACACAAATATGAACTCTTAATGAATCTGTTATGATTAGTTACGTGAAAATAACTCATATAGTTAGAGTTCTACATTGCTCAAACATGTACCTCCCCCCTTGTTTTGGAAGAAACATCCCAGGTGGTGCCATCCAATTCATAGTTGCGAGCGAACCGAGCAAGTGTAACGGAAGAAGATACTCTTCGTTCTTCTCTTCGTCTTTCAGTTCTAAGGTCCCAGCCGCCATGGGATGCAAGGAGACTAACTCACTCTCCGCCTTAGCGACAGAACGACCTGCACTGGAGGAGGCCCACTCCGAAGATGGCGAGACAACCAACATTAAGAGTTAACTAACTGCTGTTCGCCAAAGCAAATGGCAGATAACCTGATGCCCAATTTGTGACACAGGGATCAAATTGAGAACCCATTTGCCCAAATGGGTTGGACAACTATAGTGAGTCAAGCCATCGGATCAGAGGGAGCCCCCACCACTGCATGCTGCAGGTGGTCATGCCCAAGCTAATATCCTGGCCAAGCTGGAGGGTGGGGAGAGGTCATTGTTCTCCGACCCAAGACGGTTGAGTGGCAGGCAAGGCCGTGTCTGAATTAAGAGCGTGGCCAGGGGGTCCCGGCACGTTACCGCTATGGGTACGGCCCCCGCCCTGCGCTTAAGCTGCCGAAGGCCCTTCGACCGGTGTCGATTCGTGTGCATGCGATTTGGGGCTGGTGGGGGACAAAACGTCCTGGAGGTCCCAAGTACCCCGACAGCTCCACCAGACACATCCCCACTAATTGGTTGAACCGCTGAGGCGTAACCGGAGGAGTGTGAACTGTCCTGTCTTCCTTCTTAGAACAGTTATCACATGTCTCTGAGGTATGTATCACAAGATATCATTCAGAAACCCTGTGATACACATTGTGTATATAGATATATAAAATGATATAATAGATATATCAGGGTGATATATAATTCATCATGAGATCATGTCAGAAGGCCCTACCAAAGCTGCGCCCATCAATCCAATGGTCGAAGCCAGAGCACAGATCCCTGGCATGATCCAATGTATCACTAAATATATATATATATAACCCACAGAGAGCATGACGAACAGCCATAAGCACATGGAGCTCATGACTGAAGACCGTAGGTGACCATAGCAGCCACTGAGAAAGCAAACCAAACGCAAACGTCCCGCCTTTTGTATTTTCTATAGATATCAAATAGTTATCAAATAGATATGGGCAATAGAAGTATGAAGAGCCATGTGATGGACTCTTTGCGGAAAGGCTATTGGCAGTGGTCGTGGGGCACGTGACAATATAAATGCTTTCCATGTAAATGTGCATAATTCGTGTGTGAAGTATAATCGCCATATCAACGGTACGAAAGGTATTAATAGAATGCTAAGAGCCAAGGTCTGGACTTGCATGTATTTGAAATTCATGTCGACTCCTGCTAGTCTTCTTGGAATACCACTGCTGTTATATCGCATTGGGGGCCTTTATCCAGGCATCTCAAATTTTGGCCACGGTCTCAAGTAATGGTGCGAGAAACGTCGCGGCCACATGGGGAATCGAACATTCCACAGCAGCAATTTACTGTGGGCCAGTTAATTGGAGGGGTCAAGTCACCACGATTCTAAATCCTGTCATTCTGAGATCATGAATAATTCGAGACAATGTGTGGACCGGTATGCAAATAAACCAAGGACGGCTTGAACGCGAAATAGAATCATAAGGAAAGTTATTCGCAACAATTCATTGTGAGATAGTTCCATTGCAAATTACACTTTCACATTCCCATAATTGAACCAAGATGGGGAAAGGATCGAAAGGTATATTTATGTAGATAGTGAATCCACGATTAGACACCTTCAGAATGTCGACAAGAGGGAAGAGCGCAAACCTGAGTGCCCATGATTTGTAATTTGGGTCCCAATCAGAGCCATATCCAGGATCGTAGTAACATGACACCCTCCACCTTCTTTAAACCTGTACAGGAAGGATGGCAGTAATGTTTGTATTCCGGAAGGAGACACCATTTAGTCAAGAAACCAACCCAGCAATTTGAAATGATGGGTTAATTTTGGATAAAATTCACAATAATAACTACAATATGGAATTGAGACGGAGTGAAATTGTCATCACTATTAATTTTAGTCTGAATCCCCACAGATCACTATTATTAGGCCATCACAAACAGCATGCACCTGAGAGCAATACAAGCCCACCGGCTCAGACCGAGTTGCAATCATCAAATGATAGCATTTCTAAATTCTACAGTGAAGTTGATGAGCTGTACGAGAATCGAATCATGAACAGAATTCTGACACTTGTCAGATATATATCCCTGTCTGAAATTAATAATGACACTACCGATTCTTAATACTACTACTGTCATATTAAGTAACAAATTAACAATTATTATTATACATGAAACAGTTCCATTCTGATATTGATAAACTGTATTCAACTTAAAGCGTCGACGAGCACAGCTGGATCATGGATAAATGTGTGACAGTATTGAAACATAAAACACAAAGTATTATGTGAAAGCACGTTGTTCATAACATTATGAGTAGCGAGGGAATTATTGAAAGAAAAATCACTAGTTGAAACACCACGAGTATAATAACATTCGCACGAAATTAGGAGACTTCGGGTAGCGACCACGTGGCATTTACGGTCTGACCAATTCTATCATACCTTATTGGCTCTATAATAAGTCCATAGATGTATTTCTCACAATAATCGTAACATTATGATAGATATCATCGTCAGTAGCGAGGGAATTATTGAAAGAAAATTCTGCTAGTTGAAACGCCACGAGTATAATAACACGAAATTAGGAGACTTCGGTTAGCGAACCATGTGGCATTTACGGTCTGACCAATTCTATCATACCTTATAGGTTCTATAATAATTCCATAGATGTATTTCTCACAACAATCTATGTGCGTCGTAAGTCATTGAAACGATGGCCGTTCTATGGCGAATTGGAATTCAAAAACGCAAATAATATATCGGCTTTTTCGAAAACACAGAACAATTGTATTTTTGAAGCGAAACGGTCCATGAATTCTAAACCGATAATGATAAAAACGAATGAGGAGGCAACCAGAAGGATATATTGTATCGATAAATTTAAATTTGTTGAGTTGGGTGGAAGTCAAAATTCAGAAAGATACTCCCTTAGATCTTGTTGGCTTCGCATTACACATGTCATGAACATGACAGAGGATATGTACCATAGAATTTCGTACCGTTTTTTCAACTCGGAGAGTTAACCCCTCCTACTTGGGATAATATACCATATAGTTCAGTGGGCAAGATACCTTTGACGGAGATACTAGTATGTGGGTTAAAACTACACATGTAACTTCTGTCAAACAAGTATTTCATATTAGTAAACAGTGGATTCATTCATGCCACCAGTAGACCAGTTATTGTTTCTGCTGGATCTGCAAGATCAACTGTCAACATAGATATCACTGTTAATTACTTTATAAACTACCACACAGCTGTGCTACCCTTTTTTGTGCTACTATTGATACCTGGTCATGTCAAATATAATTTAGCCATTATGAGCTGTATTCAAAAGGCATTTAATGATACAATGATTGTACAGTGTGGGGTGGGATTCATGTGAGGGGCAGGTGGTGTTAGTGTGCATGGGCGATGGGGGTGGGTGGGGGCGGGTAGTGATGTGTCCTTTAAAAAAGTGTTAAATCTAAAAGTCTGAACCCCAGTCACCCAAGGACCCTTCATACCAAATATAAACTAAATAGGCCTGATGGTTCTTGAGAAGAAATCGTTATAAGAATTACTATGGAGAGACAGAGTTGTGGCCCTGGCTTCGCAACTGTTTGACCCAGTGACCTCATTTGAACAAATCTGAATGTGAGTCATCTAGGGAACATCCACACCAAATATGAACCCATTCGGTCCTATGGATCGAGAGAAGATGTTCAAAGAATTGTTGACGGACGGATGGACGGACGGACGAGGAGTGATGACTATACCTCCACCGGAGACTTCGTCTCATGTTCGTCTCAGATGGGCTAAAAACACAATTTGTCAGTCAGGTACAAGCCTTTTATTTGAATCCCGAATACTTTTTAAGATTAAGATGTAGTACGAATCCTGGATACTGGCTGATAATGTGGTGGTATGAATCCAGTGTACCACCTGAAAATGGCCTGAATCTTGCATACAAAAGGGGGTGGGGGTGACACCCTCCTATAGGCTCTTAAGGAAAATCGTAGGATAATGAAAAGCCACCTACCTCATCCAATATTCTATTTAGAATTGCATGAGAACACAGGTATATTATTTTCATACTTTCATACTATTTTCATTCTACTCACCCTACTGTCACCAAGATTTGCGATGTACAGTGTGTTATTAATCACACACACAATTGTGGCAGTAGAACCATCTTTCCATACTGGTTTTCTGAAAAAAAGTTTGTATTTCGATTAGCTAGGAATGGGAACTATCTTCCTCCATTTTGTAAACTGGATGAAAATATATAAAGAAAAGATATTAAGGTACATTTAGGATAATTTTGATATTGACATAAAAATATCATCTATATCTATATTTGTGAATGTCTGTCTGTCTGTCTGTGTTCTATAGAAATTCATGGGGATCCATCTAGATGGCACCAAAAGGGTCTAACATGGGTAACTTTTTATGAGGAAGATAATGGTTTGAGAATTTTCTAAAGTGACGCTGTTGTTGTCAGAGGCAAAAAAGGTGGAGGGGCAGCAAAAAATTATTGTCACCGATTCCCACCCAACTTATACATAATCATCTCCATGATATGATGAGGAATCTAATGGTGGTTTAAAGATGTCAAAAATGTCAGGGCTGCATGGAAGGGAGAGGTCAACAAAAATTGATAACAATATTTTTAGCGCCGATTTCCACCAAATTGATACAAACTTTTCTTCTCCATGATACAAGGAATCTAATCGTGTGATTTATAGATGCCAAATCGGTGCCGTTTTGTGTGAGATAGGGGGGGGGGCACTAAATTTTATCATATTTTTGGTGCTGTTCGAGTCAGGGGTGCATGCAGGGGGAGAGCGGCATATTGATAAAAATTTATAATAAAAAAAAAATTTAAGTGCCAATTTCCACCAAATTGATACATATTCTTCTCTGTGATACCATGAATCTAATCGTGTGATTTAAAGATGCCAAATTGGTGCTGTTTGGGCGAGAGCTGGGGCACTAAATTTATTAAGAATATGGTTTGTTGCCGATTACCACCAAACTTATACATATTCATCTCCATGATATGGTGCCATTTGAGTTAAGGGTGCCTCGAAGGGGGGGGCACCAAAATTAATTTTAAATGAGAAGCCGATCACTATCGGCAGATGTTTAACCCATACTTGGCGATTAGCTATTTTCATAAATCCTTACACCGACCTTTTCAACAATTCACACCTTACTATTAAAGGTACTCAATCCGATTAAGCACCCCTCAGTTACTATTTATTTGGCTTCGGGGTAAAAAATATTTGATGTGAATCGAGGAACCCATTCATCAAAGCTCAGAGTGAGCAGATATTGATTTTTTAAATCTATTATTTTTCACCACCTGGAATATTTAGTGGCCCAGTAAAAGTTGGATGGATAATTCTAAAATCAAGTGGCCTTTTTGTGTCAGATATTTGACAAACCGGCAAAATTTCATTGTACAAAATGTTGATAAATAATAGGTTTTGGGCAATTTTATACTATAGTGGACTGTGGTTAGCATTATTTTTGGGCAATTAGTTGATTCTGATAACTGAAGCGGCATTTCAAAAAATTGTTGTTGTTGGAATCTGATGATATGGGGACCATCGAAATGGATTGAGTACCTTTAAGTTCAAAAGTGGCATAAGACTTATTGGGCACCTTCCATATGAACATGGATATGGCATTCGATTTCAATCTATTAGGTCACTCTAAAATAGATATGTCTTAAAGAGTGATAAAGCTAATTAAGCTCAGTCCATAGTCAGGCAGAAGCACCATACATAACAGTTAAAGATAAAATAGTTATAATTTTGGTAAAATATGATTGATAATGATTGGATACATTATTTTTCAAAATAAGTAAAATATGTATCTCCTAGAAGTATCTTGCCTACTGAACTATATGGTATATTCCCAATTTTAACAAGGAAGGGTTAACAAACCCCTGAGTTGAAACCGGAACGAAAATTCTGTGGTACATTTTATCATGTTTCATGACCTCCTGTAACCTCTGACCACGTGATCTCCAAATGACCATTTAACTTAACGCCAGATAGCTCTCTTTCACTTTTTCCCCCATTAGGACATTCCTCGTGAGCGGGGTGGGTGCGAAACCCTGGGAGGGAGCTCAGAGTTCAGTGGGCAAGATACTTCTAGGAGATATATATTTTACTTATTTTGAAAAATATTGTATCTCCGTCAAAGTTATCTTGCCCACTAAACTATATGGTATAATATAGAATTTTCTGGCAGGTAGAGGCCACGAGGAAAGATAAACACTCCTATGCACCTCAATCAAAGAACTGGATTGACCTGATAACCTACAGTATGTACAATATCACCATAATCCAATGTAAGTGATTACACCATAAGACTAATACATGTTGGCCAGCTAGCAGAGGGCCCAAGCTAAACAAATAGTGGTGACTTGGATTGAAGGCCCTGCAAATAAAGTAGATATTTTCAGAAAAACATGGAGACTGAGATGACCTCCCCTTTGGAGCTAGCAATGTATCAGTTGAGTACTTGCTGGACAAGGAATGTGTAATCGCCCCCCCCCCCCCCCACAAATAGTTGATTGCACCACCCCTGTAAAATAGCCGGAAGAAGTCGAATGGATAGAATACTGACATAATCCTACATATAGGGAACCATACATGTAAATTGGAACAAAAAGAAAATTGTAGGAAACCTAGAGTCCCTTTGATGACAGAGCACACTACAATGCTGTTTTTGGAAAGCACCAGAAGAAACAAATGTGCCAAAATGACCCACGAATGGAGATTCAAATAGGGCCATGTAGTATTAGCGTTTATTAAAAAGAAAACGTTGCGTTGACCGTATAACCAGGAAGTAAAGGAGTAATCTATTCGTGGAATGACCTCATTGGCATATGTCCCGTCGATTAAGTTCCTGCCTTCCTGAGTTAACCACAACATTGAGCGAATTACTGGATTACAGAGTCCGGATGACTGCCATGATTACCAATGGAGACACCAGCGCGTGGACACTAGCTCGCACATACAAACAATTATGGAACATTTGTTAATGAACCATTGAATACGCGAACAAGAGAATCCTAATGAATCATTGAACAAGATGGACCATGAGCAGTCATTTATTGGTCTAAATGAAGCCCCAAAATACAACCGTCGCTGTCAATGTGTCTCATGTCATTGATAAGTAGATAAGAGAATGGGACGAGAAGAAATCAGAGTGACCGAGAAAAGCGACTTCTAATCAACTGTCCGCTAAAGTAGTCAAAAAGTGGTTGCAAGCCTTGAGATTCAATGAGAACCACCAAAACTATTCTCGTAATGATTCTCGCGAATCTTTTCAAACTTCAGAGATGTATGACTAACTTGATTCAGCATTCGATGCTCACAAAAGTAAATGCATTTGGAGCCTGGTGTTGATATGTTTCACGGTTTCAATAAGGCTTTCCATTTCCAACCTGACGATATTCAATATGTTGAAATACCGGCCAGCTCCAAAGTTAAACCCAACTGAGAAATCACAGGAAACATGCACCGTGATTCTGGCACCAGCCCAAAACCAGCAGAAACAGATGGCAGGTTGGATTAGTGAAATACAGAGACCAGGCGCAGTGCGCCCCCAACCATTCTTGCTCTTCTGGCTGACCCCCGACGGGTGGATGGTTCAAGGTACCCCTTCTGGGACGGATGGGGTGCCCCTCCGATTACACCTTGTTCTTGAGATAACCATCGCCCGAAGTGCGAATCTAGTGGGCGGATCATATGATCTTGCATCCTACACCCAATGCTGGTGAATATCGCGCACGAGGGGACGCATCTGGCAAGGATCTTCTTCAGTCTGTATGAAGTGTGCACAACGTTATTAATATGTTGCCCCATAGATGCAACATTATCCTGCAGTGGTGATCTCAGAGGTCAGCAATGGACCTTGCCTTGTATATTAAATGAGTCCACTATGCGAAAGAAGCACTATCAGGAAAAACAAAACCATTGTGTACCGACAACAGTGCCAATAAGAAGAATTACGTATTAGAACCAAAGGCCGATATCACAGAAGTCTGCAGCGCTGTGTCGCCCATTAAGCCCAAACGGGATGGCTGATATAGACCTCACTTCAACTGCCGAGACCATGTCACAAAATCATGTAATTAGTCGTCCCAACAGGCTGATCACGTATAACTTCCTGATTATGAGAATGTGCATTGCATTGAGTAATTTGAATCATGACGAGAGGAAATCAGTTGCGTTCTGAAGATGAGCATATGTCTAGTATGTATAATGGACTCATATATATTATTAACTACGAAACTGAATTTTAGTTAGAATTGAATGCAACTGCATTTAAAAATATGCTGGATGCACCCTCGTAAAATATATAACCCACATGTACCATATTTCTAGATATTTTTTATACCTATATAATATTTGGGTATTTGTCAACCATAGGTGGTATGAAAGTCAAGAATATTAACGGTCGCGATTCATATAGTGACCCAGCGTATCATTACCGCCCTTAGTGATACGACTGACCCATCATCCAAAGAATATTCCTGAAGACTATCGACCCAGGCGACACTCTATTGCAGCAATGACCATGAACTCGCAGGAGCTGGATGGCACATTGAAAGAAGTAACAACTTATAAAGCAAGGAGTTGAACTCTGCACAATCCGAGAACAATAAAACTTTTGAATACCTCTCAGCTGGGTCGATCCCATGTCGCCAAGTTTGCAGTCCGATGTCATAACCACTCAGCTACGGCGACGCTTGTCTGCATCAGAGAACCCCGAACAACGATCTGAGCTCCCTCGTGAGCGCATATATGGGTGACCCCAAAGGAATGTCCAAAGCCTTTTCACCTCGGGCTGGAGCTACAGCTCGTCCTGATCCTGATCTCCATCCGTCCGAACTGGCGATGGGTTGTTAGGAGGGGCAGGGTCCCAAGCATGCCTCCTACTAGAACGGCATCGGGGAACATAATCTTTTTGCATTAGGGTTCAAATCCGAAAGTACTGGCTGCTGTTGATCAGAAGGCGGTCAGTAACTGAAATTCCAGGCCCATGGACATGGAGTTGGCCAACAAGGAGGAAGCATGCTTGGGAATTTCGGGCCCCAGCCCAAACCCAGCAGGGACCGAAGGCATATAGGATTATAATAAGGACAGGGCGAACCCCCAGCCATGCTGACCCAGAGATGTCGACTTGTAGCGATGGACGGCGTAGTGCGAGTGTTAGTAGCGCAGAACACAGCCGTACCTGGTCATGTCAACCCGCCAACGGACGACTCGAGGGTACGAATTTGCGTCCCGTACGATAGTCCAGGGGCCCACCAATTGTGCCAGGATGGGGTGCCCCTCCCGCTCCCTGTTTGGTGTGACTATCGCCCCGAGTCGCAAAGCCAATGAGGGGAGCAGTATCGACAAGTGTCAGTGTCCTGGTCTCAAAGGTGGTACCCTAGAAACAAGGGGAGCTACAGGGAAGGAGATCTTCTGTACCTGGTCTTACATCGTGTAGCAGTCCTTGTCCTGAGAAGGTATTTAGTGTGATTGCACTGTCAACACCATTCATAGTCTGGTCGATAAAAGGTTTGACCTAGAAAAAATTTGGACTAAGTTGGTTTGTATACCATTTTGAAGAGGAAGCTCTCCTCTATAACATATCCAAAATCCGCTAAAATCCGCTTTGAGCATTTTTTGTAATTCAAGATGGCGTCCAAGATGGCTGCCATTTTCCTATAAGTCAGCTTGATGCAATTATAGTGAGAACATCTTGTCATATGTATACACCTGTATACATTTTTGTGAAGCTAAGACATAACGCCACCTTTATGTGCCAAAATAGGAACTCCCCGTCCAAGATGGCCGCCAAAATGGCAACCGGAAGTGGAATTTTAAAGTTTGTTTTACTAATATCTTTAAGATAAGTTTCTGTGGTTTGGAACTGGTTGAGAATTGTGACTTTAATTTGTATTTAGCATGTTAACTGACGATTGGAACAATGGAATATGCTGTTCTTGATGTCCACACCCCTTCCGATCACTCAAAAATTCGATTTTACAAAACGCGGTATAACATTTCACAAAAGATCCCCATTGGAATTCTAGTCATATTTCATCAAGAAGTGGGAAGAACTGTGCAATGTAAGTGATGCATTCTATATCTTATTGATATTTTAACTCAATGGTACCAAAATTGTCACTTTGGCTCAAAATGGCTGCCAAAATGGCTGTCAAAATATGGAAAATGGTAGTTATTATCCCAGCGTGCCATGCAACCGCTTACAAGTTGTGTTGATGCACACAATTGACTACTCTGTCTTATATAGCTTGACTACTAACATTTCTGATGCACCTTGGGTATTTGTTACTATTTTAACCACTGAAATTACCAGAATTATTCGAAATTTTCAATCACAAACCTGATATCAAAATCGGCAAAAAAATCGCTGTTCAGGTTTGAGACATTTTTTTAAAGTAAAATGAAACCATGTTTGGTATCAAATATGTTTATTGTTTTGATATGTGTTACATGTGTCACACTGAGGTGTTTTAGACAGAATTACTCAAGATGGCTTCCAAAATGGCAACCAAATTTGGTAAACATTATTATATACATATGCATATGTGTATATACGTGGTGTATATGTATACATAATCAATTGTGACTCACATGCTACTTAATCAATTAAATGTTCTATTCTGGTTGTCCCGGTACCCTACGAGGCATGACAAGTTCATTTTGAGGAATGCAATATGGATTTTGCCAAAAACTTTCTTGCTTTTTAACGGAAATGGGCAGAACGTTGAAACGGAACTGAGAGGGATCATATTATGTGGCTATTCTGGCCCATTAGCATCAACATTAATCAACTTAATACAGTGTGTATGTCTGTTGACTGTATGGTATACATGGAGTTAATGTATTCATGAATGATGTGAATAGTTATACAATGTGTGACCATATGGTCATGGATGGGGTGCCCATGGTGAGATGTATAGGTATATAAGGAGTAGCTGTATGGTGATGTGTGAGGTGAACATGTTTACAGTGAGTGGCTGTCTGGTCATTGAAGTGGTGTATGGGCATAACAATAGCAGCTACACTGTCCTGGATGTATACATGGAGTGACTGTGTGGTCAGGGGTGGGCTGTACATGTGTACATTGGGTGGCTGTATTGCCATGGGTGGGTGTATATGTATACATATGATGGATGTATGGTAATGGATGGGTGTTTGTATAAATAGGATGTGGTTGTATGGTTATGGGCAATGTGTATATGTGTACATGGAATGACTGCACGTCATTGTTGAAGTGTATATGCATACATGGAGTACACTTTGATGCCATTGGCGGCTAGTGTATATAGATAGTGACCTCATGGTGATGGTGGGATGTATATGTTTATATGTAGGGCCTATTGTATTGTCATTGGTGGTGTGTACAAGCATACAGTGAATAGCTGAATGCTCATGGAGACGGTGTATATGTATACAGCGAGTGGCTGAATTGTCTCGGTTGAGCTGTATATGCAAGTCTGAAGTGTACGAATGGTCGTGTGTGCGGGGTATTGGTATATCTAGAAGGGCTGTATGGCCAATGATGAGGTATATAATATATATACACCTGGAGTGACGGTGTGGTCATGGGTGAGGTGTATCTGTATATCACGAGTGACTATATGGCCACGGGCAATATGTATATAGGGATTGACAGTATGGCACAAATTAATGGTGGGGTGAATTGATATACAAGGTGTGACTATGATCACGAATGTGGTTTATGCGTATACAGCGAGAGGCTGAATTGTCATGGGTCAGGTGTATATGCAAGTCTGGAGTGTATGAATGGCCGTGTGTAAGGCCATTTGTGAGGTCTATATGTATATACTATGGTTTTGGGTTGGGTGTATATGTATATCTTGAGTGGCTATATGGCCACGGGTGTCGCAAATATATATATATATATATATATATATATATACATATACATGGCGTGAGACTGTACGACCACGGGTGGGGCAAATAGGTATACAAGAAGAGATGTATGATCATGGATGTAACGAACATGTATACCAGGAGTGACTGTATGGTCATCGGTGTGGTGTATATGTATATCTTTAGTGGTTATATAGCTATGCATGTGGCAAATAAATATACATGGAGTTACTGTATGGCCTATGGTGAGGCGAATAGGTATACAAGAGGTTACTTTGTGTTCATGTATGTAGTGAATATGTATACAGGTCGTGTGAGGTGTAGGAGTATACCTGGTGTGTCTGCATGGTTATTCACGGCTATAGGGTCATGCTTTGGTGTATGGATAAACCCAAGTGTGGCTGTATGGTAATGGGTGAGGTGTATGTCTACACAGCGAGTGGCACATGACCATTTATGTGGTGTCCATGTATATATGGAGTGACTGCATGCTCATGTGTGATTTGTACTGGTGCACATGTGTGACTATCGCTTTCCACAATAACTCAAGGATATGCTAATCGATAGAGGTAATATCCACATTAATTGCGTTTTATATGCAATGTGAAGAAAACGGTTTTCCTGACAATAGTTTATAAGTTAATCAATTTTGATGCAAATGAGCCAGAGTAGCCACATAATATGATCCCTTTCAGTTCAGTTTCAACATTCTGTCCGTTTCCGTTAAAAACATGGACAGAATCCCTAAAGAGGTGTTCGGCAAAATCCACACTGCATCCCTTAAACTGAATTTGTCGTGCCTCATAAGGTGCTGGGACAACCAGAATATAAAATTTAGTTGTCAGTTGATTATAAGTAGCATGTTTAATGACCAAGTGAGTCACAATTTACTACCATTTCGGAACAGCAGAGAATAATGTTCGGAATATAAACTTTTTACCAAATTTGGTTGCCATTTTGTAAGTCATCTTGAGTAATATTGTCTAAAACACCACAATTTGACACATTTAATGCATATCAAAATAAAAGAAACTTTGATACCAAAGATAGTTCCATTTTACTCGAAAAAAATGGTCCAAACATGAAAAGTGATTTTTTGCCGAGTTTGATGCTGTTTGTGATAGAAAAATCCCATAATTCTGGTAGTTTCAGAATTTTAAATAGTAAAAATTAATCAAGGTGCATAAGAAATGTTGGTATTCAATGTATATAAGACAGAATAATCAATTGTGTGCATCACCACAACTTGTAAGCGGTTGCATGGCACGCTGGGATAATAATTACCATTTTCCATAATTTGGCGGCCATTTTGAGCCAAAGTAACAATTTTAGTACCATTGAGTTCGAATATCAATTAGATATAGAATGCATCACTTACATTGCACAGTTCTTCCCACTTCTTGATGAAATATGACTAGAATCCCAATGGGGATCTTTTGTGAAATGTTATACCGCGTTTTGTAAAATTGAATTTTTGAGTGATCGGAAGGAGTATGGACTCCACGAACAGCATATTTCATTGCTCCAATGGTCATTTAACATGCTAAATACAAAATAAAGTCACAATTCTCATCCAGTTCCAAACCACAGAAACTTATCTTAAAGATATTAGTAAAACAACTTAAACATTCCACTTCCGGTCGCCATTTTGGCAGCCATCTTGGACGGGGACTTCCAATTTTGGCAAATAAACGTGGCGTTATGTCTTAGCTTCACAAAAATGTATACATGTGTCTACATATGACAAGATGTTCTCACTATAATTGCATCAAGCTGACTTATAGGAAAATGGCAGCCAAGATACGCCATCTTGAATTACAAAAAATGCTCAAAGCGGATTTTAGCGGATTTTGGATATGTTATAGAGGAGAGCTTCCTCTTCAAAATGGTATAAAAACCAACTTAGTCCGAATTTTTTCTAGGTTGACCCTAAAATTTGAGTTTATCGACCAGACTATCAAGTCTTTTTGACAATTGCTAACAATCAAAATTACACCTGTTGTTTTGTGTTATGTTGAAAAGCACCTTGGCTGTGGCAACTAACGGCAATAAGCTAATCGATTGTATTGTCGAATAACCGAAACTTGGCTGTGGCAACTAACGGCTATAAGCTAATCGATTGTATTGTCGAATAACCTTGGTTTGCACGAAATCAAATTTTTTTTTAACAAAATATTATTAAGTTGAACATTTTTTTAACAACTGCAAATTTACACTCAGGATGTATGCATATTTCAATTATATAATTAAATTAGGGTTATAATTTTCAAAACCATTCAATCGATACCAAGATCTATAGTGAAGAATGTGTCATGATTAACCTGGATGTGATTATAAGAGTGCTAGGGTGAAAAATGTTTAGTTATCACATTACGTCAACAGGATTTTTGGAGAATGTTAATATTTTAAAGCAAATAAACCAAATGACCCTCTTTATGCAGGTTAGGGGTGTGTTATCATAAACTATGACATGAAATATAAACATAATCATCGACAAATATTTGAGTTATCAAATCAGATAGCATGGGATTAATCTTAACCACACTAATGAACTGATCAACACAAAATAGTCTATAAAAGCATGTAATTGGATTTAGAAGCCCATAAAATATGTCAGTCTCAAGAATACAAGTAATGTTATTATTATCCTGCACCCCAAATGCAATAGAGGCAATTTCAAAATAAGACATTTCCTCTGATGATGAATATTTAATTGGTGGTTTTTAGAAATCCTTACTGAACCTGGCTCAAAGTGAAAGGTATAATTTAATATCTGCCTATCGGATATCATGTGTCTATGGAATGGGTTAATTTTAATCCCAAAATACATGCAAGTGAAAAGTGGATCACCATCAACCTGGACAAAGAATCAGAGAACAATCAAATGAAAAGCATCAAAACCATATGATGTGTGGAGAGGGTTAATCATTTTGAATGACATCATATGATGGAACTACGTAATGGGTGGGTTAATTTTTTTCTAAGATAAGATACAGTGTCTCTACAGCAATGTCTGTAAACAAGTGCTGCTAGCTGGTCATGTACTGGTGTATTATGTCAATAAACTGTACCTATCCATAGCTAAATATAGAATCTAATAAATCACTTCTCTGTGTGAATGTGACTTCTCTTAAAATTCTCACAGTGTATTACATGTAATTACATTATCAGTTACTTGAATTATTAAGGGCCATATCTCTGTTAAAATATATCGGATCAAACCCAAATTTGAACTTGATCTATATTTTGGGGTGAGGACCACATGTACCAAATTTGGTGTCGATCAGATGAAAAACATTTAAGTCATCACAGCTTGGATGAATTCTATTTAAAAACAAGAGTGGAAAGGGTTAACTAAATAATACCAAAATCCATATAGATGAAGAACGTGCTAATAAAAACCTAGGTAAGAAATATGAGGCATATCAGAAGAAAATGTTTTGACTTAGATGCATCAGATAGCATTTGTGTGCAGGGTTAATTATTTTCTAAACCGATCAACCAATCGATACAAAAAACTATGCAGGTGAGGTGTGTGTCATCATAAACCTACATATCAAATATGAACACAATCGGACAAAAAATACTTTGATTACAGCATCGGATAGCTCATGCCTATGTGTGGAGGCAAAGTGTTAATAATTTCTAAACTGATCAACCGATCGATACCAAAAACTATACAGGTGAGGAGTGTGTCATCATAAACATACACATAAAATTTTAACACGATTCGATAAAAAATGTTTGAGTAATCAAATCGGATAGCAAGTGTCTACGGACAGATGGACAGACAGATGGACAGACAGACAGACGGCTCGACAGATGAATGACGGATGATTGATCGGGTCATCAGCATTATGTGTACCATACATGGTATGGGTACACATAAAAAGAATATTTTTAGCGGCGATTTCCACCCAATTAATACATAGTTCTCTCAATGATACGAGGAATCTAATTGTGTGATTTAAAGATGCCAAATTGGTGATGTTTGGTTCAGAGATGGGTGACACTTAATTTGAAAAGAATTTTTTTAGTTGTCAATTATCACCAAACTTTACATAATCATCTCCATGATATCAGGCATCTAATGGACATAGTTTAAATATGTCCAACATATTGCAGCTAGGTGTGCCCCAAATATAATGTTTAAATTATTACTATTAAAATTAATCAGAAGTTATTATTCATCCACCTTCCAGGTGAATGCATTCTCATGTCATGTTATATATTCACTTTTGTTATATTTCTGCAGAAAACCTTTTAGTAGCTTCGTTTAGAAACTCTTCATCTGTTTTCTTGAATACATCTGTAAAACACTTTCTAATTTCTTTTTGCACCTGTTCAAAATCACCTGCAATTAAAGTGCCAAAGCAAAGTATTGAGCACAAAATTAATGATAAGAGTTTCTCTGACAGATATTTCTAATATAATCTTGTCATAACCTTCCATACAATAAATAAGGTCATTGACCCACACATATGGATATTAGTCTCACTGTATACATGTTATATGATATATTTTTCAATGAGGGACAAAAATGAGATAAATAATCTCAACTTTAAATGTTCTACTCAAATGTTTCTATTACAGGAGATTCACATGTAACCTTTCGACAAATTGTATCAAAAATTTAATTATAAAAAATATGGTCATGTACTTTTTATTTTAAAATTTGTGAGGATTGCTTCTGTGGACGTAGCACTAAAAGATATACACATAGTTCTGAGAAAAGAGTTGTGAAAATTTGAACATTTGAATTTGAAGATTTGAACACTATTCCATTCCATTACAGTTAGCATATCTTTTCTACACATAAATTAACCAGAAGTTACATAAAAGATTAATGACGATATGATGGATACTTCAATGATAGTTTGGAATCAGTCCCAGTTTAGTGGTTTAGAATTTTAATATATGCTTCTTTCCAATTTAAACAAGTGCAATGCCAAGCATTGTATATCCCCCTCCATCGGGACGCTCAGTGAGAGTGGGCAATACCACATATTTGTATGGATGAACATTTTATTTTTATATTCTAATTCCAAGAAGTGGGTAGTTGTAATAGGGATGAATTATTGGTAGAAATTGGATGGCAGAAACTATCGAAAAGGCGAGAAAAATCAAAACTTGCTCAATTCTATAAAATGACGAGAAAATCAACCCCACAATATCTATATAACTATGTCCCAAGGGATTGAACAACTTCAAGTGGATCCCCATTCAGGCACATAACTTAAGACCTCCCTTTTGCTTTTCTACCTCTTTACAAAAATCATTCATACCACATGCTATTAAACTTTGAAATGAATTATCAGACGAAGCGAAAATGTGTGAAACGGTTTCCGAATTTAAACAATTCCTGAATAAAGATTGCATAGAACCTCCACAATTCTACGAGTATGCATATACATGGCAAAGTCAAATAATCCACTGTCGAATACATCTCGAATGCAGTAATCTGAATGATCACTTGCACCAAAATCACTTACAGGATAATTCCGATTGTACTTTATTATGGCCTGACAGAGACTACTGAACACTTCTTCTTATACTGTCGAAAGTTCACGAATGAACGAACGATATGCTTTCAAGGTCTTCGCAACAGACCATGTTTAAATGATCTTATTAAAGGATCTCAGTCATTAACAATAGATCATAACATCGATATCTTCGCAAGAGTACAGAAATATATTCTACTTACAAAAAGATTTGCGACTAACTGAGAGAAAACAAACTATGCTATCAACAATGCAGTAACCCTTGTCTCCTTGAACGGGTTGATGGGGGCCATATAGGCGCTGAGGGGTGGGCAGGCAGGAAGCTATATATATCCATTATTAATTCGCAGTCAACATAACTCAATTAGATATTTATGATAAACCAGTTATCACCCATGTGAATATCCAACAGGGAAATGACAAATATAAGCTTACAAAGCTTACAGTCAGATCCTTTTCTCATCTCTTATATGCTGGGACACACGTGTTAACATTTTGTAATAAATATATGTGTTGTAATTAAAATTGTATATGTATGTACACACTTGTTATTGAGCATAACATATTGTTTACACCGTGCTAAGAAGTGGGTATAATTTCCCCCTAAACTGGGCTACCAGCACACCAAAGCACAACCGAATTTGATGATCCATGCCCAAGTTACAAGCTGAAAATTTCATAAGGACACCAAAATTAAGAAATTCCCATGTTAAACAAGGGCTGTAGATCTAGTAAAAATTAATGGATGAAACCTGTTATAAGTCGGTATCCTTTTCCGCCAAATTCTGCTATCACCATACCAAAGTACAACTGAATCTGATTATCCTTGCCCAAGTTACAAACTGAAATGTTGCAGCGGAACACAAATTTCCAAGTCAAACAAGGACCGTAACTCTGGTAGAAATGGAATTGACGAAACTCGTAGTCAGTGGTTAATCCTTTCACTCAAGCTGTGCTATCACCATACCAAAGCATAATCAAATCCGATGATCAATGCGCGAGCTACAAGCTGTGCTATCACCATACCAAAGCATAATCAAATCTGATGATCAATGCGCGAGCTACAAGCTGTGCTATCACCATACCAAAGCATAATCAAATCTGATGATCAATGCGTGAGCTACAAGCTGTGCTATCACCATACCAAAGCATAATCAAATCTGATGATCAATGCGCGAACTAAAAGCTGTGCTATCACCATACCAAAGCATAATCAAATCTGATGATCAATGCGCGAGCTACAAGCTGTGCTATCACTAGAACCCGAAGCCACGACAAATAGTTTTCGCAGCTGGCTCAACCAATTTCGTGGCTGGTTAGCTAGCTAAGCCGGCTCAGTAGCGACGTTCGTAGCTGACGAAACATGGCGGCTCAGCCGGCTGAAATGTTATCAATCAGCGTATTTTCATTCCGAAATTTTCCTAATTCCCAGTTATATACCCCGTTTGTGGTGAACCGGTAGAATTCCAGACCACATGTGCTCTTTTTGTGTTGGGCTTTTCCATTATGGCGAAATTACATGAAGGACTGGCATGGGTGTACTATATATGTAGTTTCCCATCTAATCGGTGTATAAGTTACATTAGGACTTCTGTCGACTTCAGACTGCTAGATCAACTGGCATTTTGCGATATATATGCATGCATCATTGAATGATGAATCTGATAGTAATGATATAATATTTCAATCTATTTTCTATTCTCTTCTACAGGTTATTTGCATATATTGACAAATGCCAATGATGTCTGAGACTGAGTCGTGTCGAAACAAGAGATGGAATGTCATCCGGTGCATACCCCCTCGTGGCATACCGCCTAGTGTGGGTAGAACAAAAAACCAAAACAACCATTTGAATGTGCCATTAAATGTCCTCATAGTGGTGAACATCCATACCAAATTTCATTGAGATCCTAACATTACTGTTCAAGTTATGAGCTGAACAGACATCGGATGTCCCAAACAGCCAACATTTCCAGATAAACAAAGATGAATAACTCTAGAATGGAAAAGCGGAACAGAACAATGGAACCCTCTATTGAATCTCCTCATAGTAGTGAACATCCATACCAAATTCCATTGAGATCCCAGCACAACTGTTGAAGTTACGATATAAACAGACACCAGACGGATCAAAAAGCCAACATTTCCAGATAAACAAAGATGTATAACTCTAGAATGGAAAATCCGAACAAAACGATGAAACCCTCTTTTTAATTTCCACATAGTAGTGAACATCCATACCAAATTTCATTGAGATCCAGCACAAATGTTGAAATTACGACATGAACAGACACCAGACAGACCAAAAAGCCAACATTTCCAGATAAACAAAGATGAATAACTCTAGAATGGAAAATCCGAACAAAACACTGTAACCCTCTTTTTAATGTCCTCATAGTAGTGAACATCCATACCAAATTTCATTGAGATCCCAGCACAACTGTTGATGTTACGACATGAACAGACACAAGACTGACCAAAACATTTCCAGATAAACAAAGATGAATAACTCTAGAATGGAAAATCAGAACAAAACGATGGTACCCTCTATTTAATGTCCTCATAGTAGTGAACATCCATACCTAATTTCATTGAGATCCGAGCACTACTGTTCAAGTTATGACATCAACAGACATCGGACGGACGTACGCACGCACGAATGCACGGACAGGTGCAAAACAGTATACCCCCCCTTTTTTTTTTAAAGGGGGTATAATAAACAATTTATACTTCAACACCTTCAATACTGAATGGATGTTCCCATTCAATTGTATGAAAGCATGCAATGGAATAGTCTATTCAACATAGCCCGGGTGTTCTGATAATATAACAACCATGCCGTGTCCATGCGAGTATGCCAAAATATAGGCAATGCGATTTAGTTCTCTGCGATTAACAGTACTGTTGTGCTTGACATATAAGCCCATGCACACGTCTCAGCCATTTTACAATTCTGGCGGCGGAGATTTTTTCATGTGGCTGGCGTTGGAGATAATACGGCTGGCGGCGGCTTGTGGCCAACATGGCTGGCGGCGGCGGCATGCGATGGCGGCTTCGGGCTCTAGCTATCACCATACGAAAGCATAATCAAATCTGATGATCAATGCGCGAGCTACAAGCTGTTCGCACTGACACAATTCACAAATTTCCATAACTCTGTGGCAAAAATTAATGGACAAAACCCGTATTATGTGTGTATCCTTTCCCCAAAACCTTGCTATGACCATGCCAAAGGACAACAAAATCTGATAAATAGCACCCAAGTTACAAACTAAAATGTTCACATGGAATTAAAATTCACAAATTTCCAAATCAATCAAGGGTCGTAACTTTGGTAAAAATTAATGCACGAAACCCATAGTATGTGGATATATTTTCCCTCAAGCTGTACTATCAGCATACCAAATGACAACAAATCCAATTATTAACCTCTTCGCTGCTCAATGACGTTATGACGTCGTGTGCTGGGTTGACGTTATTGGCATTTTCCAATGGGAAAATATAACGGGAATATCACAAGAACCATAAAACTGACTCAGCTGAAAGGCTATTATCGTTCACAATCGTGGAACATCATACACTGTTTGAAACGTCGAGATACAGTTATTCCGATGCATCAATCTCTGAGTTCCAGTTATGTATAATGGCCTACTTCTAGCGTGCTGAAGTAGGTCCGTAGTACACGGCGTGCACTTTTACATCCGTAATAGTTATGGACGTCATAGCAGCGAAGAGGTTAATAACTGAGTTACAAGATGATATGTTCTGATGTACAGACAGATGGACGGAGCACTTGGCTATATGCCCCGAACCTCCTTCGGAGGGTCAGGGGCATAACAAGCAACCTGTTCTTGTACAATTAAGTGTGATATTTAACTAACTTTAAACTGGAAAAATCACCAAGCTTTATATGTTTGAGGTTTCTTACCTTTTGGAAATTTTTCTTTGAAAATATCTGGAATATTTTTGCATGCAAACTGGGATGCTCTTGGACCAGCATGCCCATCAAATACTCCATACAATGAGATCCGATGGCTAGAAATAGACAGTATTTATAATGCAGCTATTTGCAACTGTCTGTATTAAATGGATACTGTACTCAAATGTTGTTGTTGGTTTCTAAGTCTCTGAATCGTAGAATAAGGTAACCAGATTTCCATTATTTGAAAGTCTGTTGAGTATGGAGTAACGTTGCAGATGGCAGATTAGCTGGAATGCGAAAATACCAATTGTCATTGTCGGGTAATTTTTGGACAGTTTTCAAGCAAATGTATCAAATAAATGTTATATTATATGCATACTAGTCCCACATACTAAATTTATGTCATTAGATAGTCACTAGTCAGTGTGTGGCTTGAGTTTACGCCCCGTATCAACATAATTTTTTACATGATCATGTGTGCCACACGTTGCTCCATCCACTATCTGTGAATTATTTTCATTACGTCTTGTACACGGAAATTCATAATTTAATTTAGGGCTCCAGCCATAAATTAAATTTATATCAAATTATTAACTTTGATTTTAAGATAACCTATTAACCTGAATGTTCACAGAATACATCCTCGAATCAAATTACTTAAGTTTTCTATACATTATCGATAATAGATTGTTGTTATCACGGGAATTTATTGAAAATGGCGTACAGTACCCCTTTAATGTCAGACATGATGTCAGTGTTCCAAATCCTAACATTACTACTGTTTTGACAATAATTGAACAACAAGGTGGCTTTAAGTCTAAACTATCATTTCCGATAGAAGATACATATTCCCTAATAAGTTACTTACACACCACTACATGGTTTATTCCTTTCTATTCACAAAGGGGGGGGGGTTCTATGAGAGCTTTAATAAATTTTAATATTTTGAAAAAGCATAAGTACGTTTTTGAATGTTATGCTCATTTTGAAGGTCGCAGTGGTCAGATGATGTGTCATAACTTGCTAGCTATATAAATCAAAGACCGAGAAAAACTGCTTTAAAAATGCCCAAATGGCCTCTGTGCCAAGTTTTTAAAACAAGACAGTCAATGACTGTGGGGTCGCTCACCAGACTGCAAAGACTGATAAGACTGGGACTCTGGAGACCAAAACAGTCAGCACTTTTCATAATCACTTTAAAAGAAGTAGATTTAAACAGGATATGTGGCTAGATAGACTTCAAGTATGTAGATTGGTGAAAATCCACCTTGAAATTGCCAACTGTACACTACTGATCACCCCCTCCTCCAGCTCAACAAGTCCCCTCCCGACCGGGCTCCAGACTCCCAAGTCTTAGGTTGGAATTTCACAACCGACACCTCAAACTTTCTCAATTGTTGAAAATTTCCAATCTCACAAGTGCCTTTTTCTAAAACCATTTAGATATGTTTGAAGCCCAATTATCCATGGACCCAAAACACAATACATGTATGTCAGACCAATCAGTCAGGTGGTTCCAAGGTAGATGTTTTAATGAATTTGGTATTCAATGATTTTATTAGACACAAAAGTGTTAACTCCCCATAGCCTGCCATTTCTTGACAGGTTGACCTCATTTTAACAAATCTGAATCTCAGTCACTAAAGGATCCTCCTGATTCCTCCATACTATATGTAAGCTAAATAGTCCAAACTCTCTTGAGAAGACATTTTAAGAATTACTATAGAGACATATAGTTATGTCCCTGGTCCCACCATATTTAACCTGGTGACCCCATCTGAATAAATTTGAATCCCAGACACCAAAGAACCCTTCACACATATCAGTAAAATAGACCTGATTGTCCTTGTGAAGGAAGCATATTAAGAGGGAAACTGTCCTTCGCTTGGCCCCTATTTGACCAGGTGACCCCATTTAAAAAAATCTGAATTGCAGTCAAGGAAGAACATTCCATTCTATATAAGCCAACTAGTTCTTGCAAACATATTTTAAGAATTACTATGTAGTGAAATAGTTAAGTCTCTTGCTCTGCCCTTATTTGACTTTGTGATCCCATTTTCACAAATCTGATAAGGATAAGATTTAAGTTCCCCAGTTGAAGTTGGTGATATTCACCCATTGGGTACCTCATTTATGAATTTTATCTTCAGCAAATTAGGGGATATAGAAACTTCCTAGTGCGGGATAGCATCACAAAAAGCATGTCTGTTCCTACATTGTGCATGCCTGGCCTCAAGCAACACAATGTATTATACAATCAAGCCTTGAAATAGTGTGATAGTGTGTCTGTCATTTGCAGAATGAGGTCCCCAGAGGGTGAATTTAGTGACGCTATCCCGCACAGCGGGCTAGCATCACTAAATTCACCCTCTGGGGACCTCATTCTGATAAGGCCCTCAACTGCTATGGAAGACCTAGAATAAGATTGAAGTTCCCCAGTTGAAGTTGGTGATGTTCACCCATTGAGCACCTCAATTATGAATTTTATCTTCTGCAAATTAGGGGATATAGAAACTTCCTAGAAGGGAAATTTAACTAACAACAATGTAAATTTGATACTATAGATACTTCCCAGAAGATGAGGCCTAAGCAGAATGAGGTCTCCAGATGGTGAATTTGGTGATGCTAGCCCGCTGTGTGGGATGGCATCACTAAAAGCATGTCTGTTCCTACATTGTGCATGTCTGGCCTCAAGCAACACAATGTATTATACAATCAAGCCTTGAAATAGTGCATCTGTCATTTGCAGAATGAGGTCCTCAGAGGGTGAATTTAGTGACGCTATCCTGCACAGTGGGCTAGCATCACTAAATTCACCATCTGGGGACCTCATTCTGCTAAGGCCCCCAACTGCTATGGCAGACCTAGGATAAGATTGAAGTTCCCCAGTTGAAGTTGGTGATGTTCACCCATTGGGCACCTCAATTATGAATTTATCTTCTGCAAATTAGGGGATATAGAAACTTCCTAGAAGGGAAATGTAACTAACAACAATGTTAATTTGATACTATAGATACTTCCCAGAAGATGAGGCCTAAGCAAAATGAGGTCTCCAGATGGTGAATTTGGTGATGCTAGGCCACTGTGCGGGATAGTATCACTAAATTCACCCTCTGGGGACCTCATTCTGCAAATGACATTAGTCCTGATATGAACAATACATGAATGATTGGGAATTAATGACTTCTAGCAGATCTGCAAGGAATGTTTATAAACATATGAAGATTGACATGATTGTGTCGGCATACCCAGCATATATACAGTTACAGCCAAAGTAAATGCTTCTTATTAATGATTCTGTCAAGAATTTGAGTAAATTTTATTTTAAGGACCAGGCCAGGGTGGCAGAAGCAGTGCACTTGAGTGAAGGGCCAGGGGGCACAACCTTCAGAAATGTAATGGCATTAGTTTTTCAATTTTCAAAAAATGTTAAACAATATATATATATAATTGACCATGGAGTTAAATACAATTTTTTTTTTAATATTTTAATAAAAAAAACAATTCCACAGTTTTTTTTAAATATTCTTTTATTTTTTAATATATCATTTCTTTTCTATTCTTTTCTTTTTTGGTTAAAGAGTTTAATCTGAATTTTTTTTTTTTTTGGAGTTATGTCCCTGGTCCCACCCACATTTGACCCAGTGACCTCATTTTAACAAATCTGAACCCCAGTCAACCAAGGATCATTCATACCAAATATGAACCCATTTGGCCTGAAGGTATTTGAGAAGAAGATGTTTAAAAGAATTACTATGGAGGGAAAGAGTTATGGCCCTGGTTTCTCAACTAATCAACCTGGTGACCTCATTTGAACAAATCTGAATGTGAGTCACCTAGGGAACATCCACACCAAATATGAACCCATTAGGCCTTATGGTTCTGGAAAAGAAGTCGTTCTAAGAATTACTATCAAGGAATAGAGTTGTGGCCCTGCTTTCGCAACTATTTGACCCAGTGACCTCATTTGAACAAATCTGAATGAGAGTCACCTAGGAAACATCCACACCAAATATGAACCAATTCGGTCCAATGGAACTTCAGAAGAAGATGTTCAAAGAATTGTTGACGGACGGATGGACGGACGGACGGATGGACGGTTGGACGGCTAGATGGACGGACGACGGACGAGGAGTGATGACTATAGCTCCACCGGAGACTTCGTCTCAGGTGAGCTAAAAATAGACCGGAAAATGTAGGAATACAAGCTCGGACAAAGTTCTGCATGTTGCGAAAATTTTCAAAATCGAAAGAGGGGATAACCCCACACAAAAAAGTCAGATGGACCTCATAATCGCAGGTGCAAAGGTTCTAGAGCTTGAGCTGCGTGTAGACCCCCCTCCCCCTATGCGGATTTTAGGTGGTTATGATATCTTTGTAGAACAATATCAGTCCTTCAATTTGCCGGTTGTTTGCCATCTGGATATGGGGGCTTTATAGAGTTATCGGTCTTTGAATCCAAGATGGCCGCCAAAATGGAATATCTGACCTGGTAAATTTCAATTTCGCAATTACTCAGGAAGTTTGAGAGGTATTATTAAAGTCGTGCGATATGTCATTCTATTGATAATTGAGCACTCCTTATTTATAGTTATGAATACATTTCATATATTCAAAATGGCCGCCAAAATGGCCGCCAGAATTGTATAATTGCATTATTTTTCATAAGTTTCATCACATCTCATTCACCAATACCGTGGCATTTGATCAAATTTAGCCTAACCGTCGAAATACGAGTTTACCACATAGACTGATCAGCGATGAGACAATATAATCACACTACAACGGGTTAATAGGTATATTGAGCCAAAAATATGAGGCACGATACACAATACATACAATCGCGGTAATTCCATTTTTGGTATTATCAACATTTTATGCATCTTAGTCATCAAACATAGTGTGTATGAGCGGCTAGCGTCTCCGACAAGTTATTAGTATTGCAGTAGAACAAAGTATCTATATTACCATATTAATGATAATTTATTGCTCAAATAACAGAAAAGCAGCGAAATTCGGTGAATTGTACAGGGATCGAAACAGATGGAGACCAGCAGTTGCATTGCGAGCAGTTCCAAACCGATTTACGACATCACACTGACCTGCACAGCAGGACTGAACTAACCGAAAATGGTTACCATAAGACCAACCAAATGGCGACAGTATGATCGGTGTGTAGAAAATCGTGACGCGTCTGGTTTTCCGTATATGATTCACGTCATCGGCGTCATCACCTCAACATTTTGGAGCGCCAAAATTCAGATAAGACAACTAAGATATTTCAAAAGACAGCACTTCAGAACACAAACAGAGGTAAGTGTAAGACCATTCCTCGATTCCGATTGGCAAAAATATATTTAGAATACCATTTTGATTGTATTATTGTTATATAAATAATTAACACGAAAATAGGAATTGTGTTTAGAAGCTCCACTGTAAGGATGGGTCACGCACGATTAAAAAAGTATGGAAAGCCGATGCAACAACAATTATAAAATAATGAATTTTCGAAATTGCGAATGCTGACAGTTTTATCTTTTTAAATGGACATTTGATCAGAAATAGATGTAATCTATATTTTATAGAGAGTTTACTATTGTTATACGTGTACTTGTGGCTATGTTGCACATATGAACTGACTTCAGTATCGATGTGGTGCGGTTTTTAAGGAGCTGGGGCTATCTACAAATGTTAAGATTGACATGCTGGTAACCATTCTGTCATTGTTTTCTTACAGGGTGGTACTATCGTGATAGCCTATGCATGCATGGCAACGCACCAATCGAAGCTCGACATGTCCAAAGAGAGCCCCGTTCCACTAAAAAAGACACCAAATAAAAAGAAACGGAGGAGAACTAGCGCCTTCGGCACAAACACGGACAGCAGTGATTTGCGATATTGTATTGTTCACTATGAGCGGAATAAAGTTGACACTGTTGTGAAGATACTATCTGACAAAGGATACGAAAAAATACGTGAAGTAGTTGCTGACCGTTCGAAGAGTTCGAACCCAGATGTGAGAATTGATGATATATGTCAGAATGTCCCGACGAAATATGATTCTTCGGTCCACGGTTATCATCGTTGGTGTTATCAGAATTTCACCAATGTTAAATTCAAACGAAAACATGATGAAAGCATTGATAGTGTTTGCAGCGGCTCAAAACGAATGAAGAGACACTCCGTTGACTCTTCAATGCGAGTGCTTTTTCCATCGGACGAATGCTTATTCTGTGGAACGAAGTACATAAAGGTGAACGGAAAGCGCTGTGAGTTACTGAAATGTCTGACCAATACGGCAAGTGACTCAATCAAAAACAGCGCAAACAGACGTCAGGACTACAATATGATCATGAAGGTTCGCGGTGATGACCTTGTTGCGCGTGAGGCTCATTACCACAGCAAATGTCGGAGAGACTATACACGGACGCCAAGGACAGCTACATGTACGGAAACTAACTGCACTGATCATCATGATATTGTGTTCTCGAAATTGTGCGAACATATAGAGAGGGCGATAATCATCAACCAAAATGTGGAAAGGGTGACCATGTTAAGAGAGCGTTATCTCAACTACATGGGAGATATGTTTCCGGAGCAGCTAAATGATAAATATAAGACAGACAAGCTGAAAGATAAAATGATAAACCATTTTGGAACGAGAATTAAATTTTGGCAACCCGGGTATCATCTTGGTGAATTGGTATATTCTGATGAAATTATAAAAGGTCAAGCGGTTGGTATCGCATTTGAACTCGCGTGTTCAGAAGAAAGGCGCGCAGAAGAGGTCGCTCTAATGCTGCGGAGACATGTATTGGAGACTGAAGCTTCTGCGGGCAAAATGCCATGGCCTCCAAACGCATCATGGTTCTCGACAGGGCAGTCCAAACCACCCGCGTTACTGCAAAACTTTATCAAGGTGCTTATTTCTGGGAAAAATGAGAAAGTGTCAGATAGACGTCAGCGATTTGTGGAGTCCTGTTCGGAAGACATATGTATTCTGCGACAAACGGGCGTTGGTTAATGAGGAAACACGCCTGTCTGTCCATGACTGTACGCCATCTCACAGGAAGTTCTGCGATTATCACTATTCTGAATAGACTCGGCCATTGCCAGTCATATACAAAAACACTGGAGCTCGAGACAGCAATTTTCAACAGCCTGGCTACACAGAAATCTGTTCTTCCTGAAGGGATATCATTGGACAATAATGCGGTTGTGCATTTCTGTTGGGATAACTTCGATCTGTGTGAAGAGACGCTTTCAGGTAGATAGATTAATTAATGATTGCACATTGCATAAAATTCACGAATTGCAAGTGACTTTTCCAAACCATAAAGAACGTGGCAATTGTAGCATGCGTTTAAGGAACTCACACGAATATTCCATGAGCATTTGTTAATGATGCAAATCTTATTTGTCAGCCATGCAATCGCATTAACCTACTAAAATAAGATAACACCAAGTTTAATATCGTACTAGGTTTCGGCTATACAGCCTTCATCGGGTACATGAATGAACAATCATTTGAAAATACACATTGATATACAGGCAAACTTTTTATCGTGTAACTGTGACGTAAACGAACGTTACCTGACAAAATTTGGCGCCAAATGAAAAGTGGCGGGAAAACTTACAGGTGAAAGACGGGCCAAACATAGAAGCTACTTATGTAGCGTTGTGAAGAAAAGTCAATGCTTGAGTATATGGGAACACATGTAGCTTAGACTTTTCTTCACAACGCTACATATGTAGCTTCTATGTTTGGCGCGTCTTTCACCTGTAAGTTTTCCCGCCACTTTTCATTTGGCGCCAAATTTTGTCAGGTAACGTTCGTTTACGTCACAGTTACGCGATAAAAAGTTTGCCTGTATATCAATGTGTATTTTCAAATGATTGTTCATTCATGTACCCGACGAAGGCTGTATAGCCGAAAGCTAGTACGACATTAAAGATTTATAATGGTCATTTATATCGATTGGGTTCAAATTTATGAAAGATTGTTTTAAATAAAGAGTATGTGTGTTGGTTCTGTATTGTTGCTATATACTATACGCCGACATCAATGCTATTACTTAATTGCACACTTTCTTACATTTAAGGGTCGGGAACGACACACACGGCACATGGCATTGTTATCCAGGAAACCATCGTTCCCCAGATGAATGATCTCGAGACATTGCCACAGATACAGAGGTCAAGGGCCAGGTCTGTTGTACCAAAGGTGCTGGAACTGGAACCATGCTATGTCAAAAGTAAAATCGAGCCGACTTTACCGACGTACTCAGCTACTAATATATCGGATTCATTGGATTGTATCACTGGCGAACTTTCCAATTTCATCTGGATGGTGGCCAGATTATCCGCTCGTGAATTCGGACCGACTGTACCTCCTTGGGTAGGATGGATAAGCTGCAAATGAAACAATCAACAGTAGGGTACATGACCCCTGTCCCTTTTCCTATCACAGATAACACCACCGTTCAGCATGTTATCGATGTGTCTAAGAGGGCAACACAGTTACTAGGTCAGAAATACACCATAATTACATTCGACTTGGCTGTAGCTAAGAAAGCATATGCTATACTGTGGCAGAAACCAACTGAATTCCCTGATGTCATTATCCGTTTGGGTGTGTTTCACATAATTTGTTCAATTTTCGGAACAGTTGGGAAGATTATGGAAGGCAGTGGTTTATCGGAGATAGTATTGGAAGCTGGTATATGTGCGAGTGGTTCTGTGGATAGGGTTATGTCCGGGAAACATTATAACCGCGCCCTACGGGTACACACTCTTGTGCTTGAGTGCTTGGAACGGATGCTGTTCGATGTGTTCGAGCGTACAGAGCCGCGTCCACCGTCCCTTGAGGGAGATGCGATTAAATCATTGGTTGAAGTACCAAATAACAGTAACCACACGCATATTTCAAGTTCCGAAAATGTCCAGTCGTACCATGAAAGGTACATGCAATTCAAAGAGTCCGTTCGACAGGGTATTTTGGGAAAGACTGCACAGTTCTGGATGTTCTATATCGACAATGTGTGGTCTATCCTCACGTGCCTGCGGGCAACTCGAGAGAACAAACTCGACCTTCACATCGCCACATTGCAGAAACTGTGTCCATTGTTTTTCTCCATGAATCATCATAACTACGCCAGATATTTGCCTGTATATTTGCATACCATGACCAATCTTAACAAAACACATTCTGGTGCTGATGATTTACTCCGCAACAATGGGTTCAGTGTTTCGAGATCTGATGTTCCAGTGTCTAGAACTCCAGTTGACATAACTATTGAGCAAACTATCAATCGGCATGCGAAATCCCATGGCGGAATAGTCGGATTTAGCAGGAATCAAGCGGCATATGAACGATGGTGTGTGACGAGGTACCAAAGAGCGAAGTTCTATCACGAAACACTCAAGATGATTGGTAACGATGACACAACAGAAAGCGTACATAAAAGCATGGAACCAGCATCAATCGTACGAATCGAAATTGGTGTTCAACGAGTTGCCAACGCGTTCAACAACTTCATGAATTCATTCTCAACCGAAAACAAGGACGAACTATATTGTATCTCGTCTGGAATGCCAGCACCAGTAGCGGTTGCCGATGACCTACTTTCAATTGGACACAAAGGTTCAAAGGCCTTGGATTCTTTTGTAAATGATAGGATTATCAAAAAGACAACAATTTTCCATGACCCTATCAAGAAGTCTGGAATAAAAACGTTTGCTTCTCTCACAGTTCGACATAAAGTCAAAGCATCGAGCAGCAAGGTTGTGCAACTCAAGGCCGAGAGAAATGTTTTTGGACAAATGGTTTTACTGGCTTGTAAGAACAACATCGATTTGAGGGTTACTCTTTCGTACCCACTTGGACCTGTTCCGTGGAGTTTAGCGACAGCAGATGGCTGCCCATACAAAACAGATAAGTCAAAACTTATGCATAAGCTTGAATGTGGCGTCGATAATTCAGGAGTTGTAGCACCAAAGGGACCATCTGTTCGAATTTATGACGGAAACGCTATTCTCCAGTCAATGTCTGTTGTTCCCGAAACGTTCGAGGAGGTCGCATCTGCAGTTTTCGGGATTCTTTCAGATAGGGGGCGAGTTGACTTCGTCACTGACTCATATAAGGAGAACTCGATCAAGGCATTTGAACGAACGAGAAGAGGTACGTCGCAGAAAATTCTATTGTCTGGGCCGAAAACAAAAACACCCAAGGATTGGAAAAAGTTTCTCGCGAACGACAATAACAAGACACAGCTTATAAGACTAATTTTGTCCGAATGGAAGAAACCGTCTTATGCAGAAAAACTGCACACTAGGCAAGTCTACTTTTCGTGTGAGGATGACTGCTACCTTTTAACCAGTGCAGATGCTATGTGTGTCAGCTGTGTGCGCGTTGCAGATCTATGTTCAACTCAAGAAGAAGCCGATACAAAGATGGTTCTTCACTGTCTACACGCTTCAGCAACGCTAGATCAAGAGTCGAATATAATTGTGAGATCCCCCGACACAGATGTGTTTATAATTTTACTAAAGTACGCTAGAGACATAAAAACAAAACTGTATTTTGATACTGGCACTGGCAATAAGAGACGATTGATTGACATCCACGAAGCTGTGTCTGCAAATGGCCAGGATCTTTGTAATGTACTTCCCGCTGTGCACGCATTCACTGGATGCGACACAACCAGCGCATTTGTACGACGAGGAAAACTCGTTCCAATGAAACTCTTAACTGATCAACCTGAGTTTCTGAAAACATTCGAATCCGTCGGTCGGGACATTGACATCCCCATAGAAGTATACGCAGAACTCGAGCGTTTCGTGTGGTGGAAAAACTTATTGTGATATCGATAACCTACGTTACGACATGTTTAATAAGAAGTTCCATGTGAAAGCCGGGGCTATCATCAGTAGTTCTACTGGCACTGATACGAGTTTATTACCACCATGCCGTTGGTCCCTTAAGAAGCATACAGACAGGGCAAACTATCAGGCGCTGATCTGGGAGAATTCTCACATCCCGTGTCCAGATATTCCTAGTCCGATTGGAAATGGTTGGAAATTGGACGATATGGACAGAATTGACATAGATTGGACAAGTGGGGACCCAGCTCCAGTTGCACTCATAGATATCCTGAGCGAGTCCGAGAGTTGCACAGAGAATGATCATTCAGGTGACAATGGTGATATCAGTTCAGACGACGATTGTGACATTCTCTACTATCTATCTGACAGTGATTCTAGTGAGGATTGATGTTTATAAAGGTTCTTTCGATTGTGTCAAAAATATCTACCATTTTCCATATTTTGGCGGCCATTTTGGGCCAAAGAAACAACTTGTGTTCTTATGGTTTGGAATATCCATGGGTAATGTCTTGCCTCACTTACATTCCACAGTTCTGCTCATTCCTTATTGAAACATGACTAGAAAACCGATTGTGATTTTTTGTGAAATTTTATACCGCGTTCTGTAAAATCAAAATTTTGAGGGATCGGAAGGGGTTAGGGACCCAATAATTGTCTTTTTCATTACTCCGAAGATAGGTTAATATAAAAATATATAAATAAGGTCACAATCCTCAACCAGTTCCAAACAGCAGAAACTGATCTAGAAGATATTAGTGAAAAATCGTCATATTTTCCACTTCCGGCGGCCATCTTGGCGGCCATTTTGAATATATGAAATTTATTGATACCTACAAATAAGGACTACTCAATTATCAATAGAATGACATATCGCGCGACATGATATCCCATAAACTCACTGAGTGATTGTGAATTAAAATTTACCAGGTCAGATATTCAATTTTGGCGGCCATCTTGGATTCAATGGCCTCGAAACATGTGAACAAGGACTACCTATATACACCCATGTGCTCGTGGAATATTATAGAAAACTGCCCTGGCCTATATTCTCGAGGAAAATCATGAAAACATCAGTATTTATCATAGTTTAATTACATTATGCATGCGTAAGTTCACATACTGTACTTTTTAGACATATCTTCAAAATAAATAAAAAATCGAATCATCGGTGTCACTTTAAGAAAAATATCGAGTCAGGTACCCATGTAACGCTATCAATGCAAACACTTATTATATACAGTTCGAATGAAAGTGAGTTTGAAAAGATACATATAGTTTTAGTATTGATTTTGAGATAAATATTTCCCCTACCCCAAAGAGGATTTTATCGCAAAAAATCACAGTAGTTTGTTGAAAATCGCTATAAAATGAAAAAGCCCCCACCCCCGAGTGGCAAACAAGCAGAAAAATGTGTGAAATACATCCCTCTACCGGAAAAACATAGTCGGCTAAAATCCGCATAGGGGGGAGGGTGGCCATATGGTAGCTCAAGGTCTATTCCCTTTGTACTAAATATCTGTGCCAAGTTTAAAAAACAAATTGACAGAAAAATGTAGGAATAATAGCTTGGACAAAATTATGCATTTTGAGAAACTTTTCGAAGTAAAAAAAGGGGGATAACTCCACACAAAAAGTAGGACAGACCTCATAATCGTAGGTGCACAGGTACTAAAAATCTGTGCCAAGTTTTAAAATATTGACAGAAAAATTTAGGAATAAAAGCTCGGATGAAAGACAGATATACAGACAAGCTGATTCCAGTAAAAAGACTGTATCGAGTTGACTACGACCTCCACCGCCCGTTGATCCAGAATAGAGTTTATGCAGTCTCCCTGATTGTAGCTCTGATTATGGTGATTGGCAATAATGTTTCCAGAAGTGCGACGGGCAGGGCAGGGACCAGCCCAAAGGGAGACACTCTTCTTCCGAGGAAGTAGTGACTTTCTCAATTGTACCAAAAAGAATGTTTTAAAATAGCACATTTACTGAATATAATGGTCCACTTTAACATTTTAATGGTATCATAAATGTGCCTGTGCATTGCAGAATAGTTATTTGAGCACAGAAAGGTGATGTGAGAGAGTAAACAACATCAGCCAGAATGATTTGTTCTAAATAATTTTTGTTCGGAAAATGGGTGCCCATTTTGTTGGAACAACTTCAAGCAGGCCGCCAAAGGATGAACAGGCTGTGGACGATGAATGAAAACAGCCAGAGTTATTTTGATAAACAAGAAGATTTTGTCTTCTTGTGTAGACTCTGATCATTTCTTAGCAGACGAAGGGCCCAAATCCTTGTGCTACTGTTTTTTTAGCGCACATTAGCCACCAATTATGAGGTACTAACTCTTTTGACTTCAAGTGGAGCCATGTCAGTCTGATGTGGATGGAAAGGCGAAATTGACCGTTGTCTGCTGTTCGTTCCGTGAGGACCCAGACCCTTGATCCTCCCTGAGGGCAATGACTCTTTGATCACCAACGGTTGTTGCTTCGTGGGCTCTGTTTGATGGGTTTCAGTCTGATTTATTCAAGACGGCCTATCTCAGAAGGATCACTATTGTTGAACTTACAGTTAAGAGGCTTTAAAACCATGTTAGGTTGGGTCATGACTCCAACTATCAATTTATCCATGACCCGTTGCGAGAATCAAATTCTGATTGCCTTCAAGATTTAAAAATTAATAACCCTGCCAATTCTTGATTATTAGGAATTTGCAGAAAGCTGGTGAACCATATGTTCATGAAACCCAGCAATGGATATAGATTTTTTTATTTTATCATTCCAAATGTAGATGCTGACAGGTAATATTACCCTACATTAAGACATATAATTCATTGAATAAACCCAATCAGTTGGTGTCTTAAGTTCTGAACACTATCCCCTTTGGAAGAATGTAGCAAATGTACTCAAATCGTAGAAAATTCCAACCACATTGACTGAATCCTGTCCCAGGACACAATCGTTCCCAAATAGTTAGTCGGAACGTGTTATTGGGCATAAGCAATTATGTTCAGTAGAATCGACCCGTCACCCATAAACAAATTACAAAGCTTATCAGAGACTAGTGGACAGGCGAACAATTTAAGCCCTGTTAATACTTTATGGTATAAAGTTATTACACAATGTTGTGTACAGTATGTGTTTTTCTTGTATGAGTCCAGGTTGTGGTGAAAAGTCATATTGGACGAGACACGCAGTGTCGAGTCTAATATGACTTTTCACCACAACCTGGATGAGTACAAGAAAAACAAATACTGCATACACAACATTGTATAATGACATTTTTATTATCTATCTGTATGTTTATCCAAATTTTGGGAATAAAACATTTGTGCACGGTTATTTTTGGTATTTGTCAGCACTTGATTCTCTATAAAAGCCTGTATTTGATCATCAGAAAGCATGATTTGGAACAGTAAACACGGAAGTGAAAAAAAAAAACACCATGCGGAAGTGAAACGTCTGCTAAATCCACCAGAGTATTGCGCGTGCATCACAATTTCACCAATTCATTTGGCAATAGAGTTACTTTGTGACATCAAGGAGTCCTGATAAACAAAAGTCATATTGAACTCGATTGAGTCCAGTATAACTTTTGGGAGTCCAATGTGACTTTTGCCCAGATTATCATGTGACGGCTTTTGCCCAATCAGAAATAGTGTCAGTTAAGGGATGGATAATAATAACTTTTATAAAACAAATTGAGGGTCTGTTAAAAGTCTCTGCCGTGGCCAATAACTGTGCTATATTCACTGTTATGTAGAGCATCCGAGATTACCCGGCATTAGTCGACGTGCTGCCTGATGGCTTGACACTCGGTTCCTCCTTGAACCTCTCGGTTACTTACAGGTGTAGGGAAACATAGAACCCGCCTCTAGTGAATAGAAGGAATATACATGTACCATGTAGTTCAGAGTGTAACGTAACTTTGACGTGAATTTATGATAGAAACCATAAAACACTGAAATAAATAACACTACATGTACATGTATTGTACGTAAATATTTCAACACACAAATAACATCATAAGGGGCCACAATCAATGTCCATTGGAGAAAGATTTTTTCATCCTAATGTTACAGCATAATAATGGTCACCGACTATGTATAAATGATAGGGCCATGTGAATCAGCAATTTCCTGCAGAATCCATATGATGAAATCTGATAAAGAAATCGGGAGGCCGATATCGATTCAAATCTTGAATCAACTCGGCTAGTGTAGTTGCATACTAGTAGAATAGGTCTTCAAAATAGGTCACAAATTTGTTTCTTTAAAGAAAATAACATTGCATATACATCTCTCCAGTTGTATTATTTACATAAATTTCGATAAAAATTTAGAAATAAAACTAAAATGTGTCACATTATGTTTATTAGAAAAACAAGTGCACCGCTGGGCGGAGGTAACGCCCCCGACTGTACAATCAGAGAGGATTTTTCTTATTTTTGTGCAAATACTTATGGCACTTTGTAAAGTTAGGTTATTCATGAGTATTTAGTTCTATATTAGCTTCAAATTTGGTCTGGTGCCACAAAAATAGAAGGAAAACTGAATTTTCTAAAAAAAAAACATGAATTTTTTAAGTCGAAAAAGGGTCATAACTCTCACAAAAATTATCCGATTGAACCGAAAATTTACCTTGACCTGTATTGCGATATTGGTAATACACAAAAAAACGGGTTTTGCAAATAAACAATCCAAACTCAAGTTATCATCTGGAAACCAAAAAAAGTAGCAGAAAACCAAAAAGGGGCGTAACTCTGGAAACAATGGGCGGACGAAACCGCAGTTATGGGGAAATCTTGTCCCCCCCGGGTGGTCTATTAGCATACCAAAGATCAACTAAATTGAGTTAGCGAAACCAAAGTTATGAGTTGAAACGTTCGTACGGACGGACGGAAGGACGGACGGCTAGACAGACGGAAGGACGGACGGACGGAGGGCTCCACTATATACCCCCAAATCTCCATCAGAGATCGGGGGCATAATAAATCTGAGAATGAGGTATTTTCTAGCTTTACCTTTAAACAAGTGAGTTACACATCTCGCTTTAAACGATTTAGCTACACAGTATACTAAAATGCGGCGATACTGTATTTATGATATATAACCTATAGGGATTCATCACTAACATGCTTTTGTCCAAATTTGAAATCTTCTGATGGAAGTCCTCCAATATGAAGTGTGCATCCTGCATTTCTTCTCTCTCTCCTTTGGCATCAGCTGGGTAACATTGCAGTTGGTACATCAAATCATCTAAAGAGTACAACATAATGTTGTTAAAAGTTACACAGCAGTTAACATTTGATTATGGACTGAATTATCCTGTTATTCAAGAAACAATGGAATAATCTATTCTTCATTTGAAAGATTTATATGTTCAGATCATGCAGGTAGAAAGGAGTCATAGTGACTGACAGATCATATAGGTAGACAGGAGTCATAGTGACTGTCAGATCATGTAGGTAGACAGGAGTCATAGTGACTGTCAGATCATATAGGTAGACGGGAGTCATAGTGAGTCAGATCATACAGGTAGTCAGGAGTCATAGTGACTGTCAGATCATATAGGTAGACAGGAGTCATTGTGAGTCAGATCATACAGGTAGACAGGAGTCATAGTGACTGTCAGATCATATAGGTAGACAGGAGTCATAGTGACTGTCAGATCATGTAGGTAGAAAGGAGTCATAGTGACAATCAGATCATATAGGTAGACGGGAGTCATAGTGACAGTCAGATCATATAGGTAGACGGGAGTCATAGTGACAGTCAGATCATACAGGTAGACAGGAGTCATAGTGACTGTCAGATCATATAGGTAGACAGGAGTCATAGTGACTGTCAGATCATATAGGTAGACAGGAGTCATAGTGACCGTCAGATCATATAGGTAGACATGAGTCATAGTGACTGTCAGATCATATAGGTAGACGGGAGTCATAGTGGCTGTCAGATCATATAGGTAGACGGGAGTCATAGTGACAGTCAGATCATGTAGGTAGACAGGAGTGATAGTGACTGTCAGATCATATAGGTAGAAAGGAGTCATAGTGACAGTCAGATCATACAGGTAGACAGGAGTCATAGTGACAGTCAGATCATATAGGTAGACGGGAGTCATAGTGACAGTCAGATCATACAGGTAGACAGGAGTCATAGTGACTGTCAGATCATGTAGGTAGAAAGGAGTCATAGTGACAGTCAGATCATATAGGTAGACAGGAGTCATAGTGACAGTCAGATCATGTAGGTAGAAAGGAGTCATAGTGACAGTCAGATCATATAGGTAGACGGGAGTCATAGTGACAGTCAGATCATATAGGTAGACGGGAGTCATAGTGACAGTCAGATCATATAGGTAGACGGGAGTCATAGTGACAGTCAGATCATATAGGTAGACAGGAGTCATAGTGACAGTCAGATCATATAGGTAGACAGGAGTCATAGTGACTGTCAGATCATGTAGGTAGACAGGAGTCATAGTGACAGTCAGATCATATAGGTAGACGGGAGTCATAGTGACAGTCAGATCATATAGGTAGACAGGAGTCATAGTGACAGTCAGATCATACAGGTAGACAGGAGTCATAGTGACTGTCAGATCATATTGTTAGACATGAGTCATAGTGACTGTCAGATCATACAGGTAGTCAGGAGTCATAGTGACTGTCAGATCATATAGGTAGTCAGGAGTCATAGTGACTGTCAGATCATATAGGTAGACAGGAGTTATAGTGACTGTCAGATCATATAGGTAGACGGGAGTTATAGTGACTGTCAGATCATATAGGTAGACAGGAGTCATAGTGACAGTCAGATCATATAGGTAGACAGGAGTCATAGTGACTGTCAGATCATATAGGTAGACATGAGTCATAGTGACTGTCAGATCATATAGGTAGACAGGAGTCATAGTGACTGTCAGATCATACAGGTAGACAGGAGTCATAGTGACTGTCAGATCATATAGGTAGACAGGAGTCATAGTGACTGTCAGATCATATAGGTAGACATGCGTCATAGTGACTGTCAGATCATATAGGTAGACGGGAGTCATAGTGACTGTCAGATCATATAGGTAGACATGAGTCATAGTGACCGTCAGATCATATAGGTAGACAGGAGTCATGGTGACAGTCAGATCATATAGGTAGACGGGAGTCATAGTGACAGTCAGATCATATAGGTAGACATGAGTCATAGTGACTGTCAGATCATACAGGTAGACAGGAGTCATAGTGACTGTCAGATCATATAGGTAGACAGGAGTCATAGTGACAGTCAGATCATACAGGTAGACAGGAGTCATAGTGACAGTCAGATCATACAGGTAGACAGGAGTCATAGTGACTGTCAGATCATATAGGTAGACAGGAGTCATAGTGACAGTCAGATCATACAGGTAGACATGAGTCATAGTGACAGTCAGATCATATAGGTAGACAGGAGTCATAGTGACTGTCAGATCATATAGGTAGACAGGAGTCATAGTGACTGTCAGATCATATAGGTAGACAGGAGTCATAGTGACTGTCAGATCATATAGGTAGACAGGAGTCATAGTGACTGTCAAATCATATAGGTAGACAGGAGTCATAGTGACTGTCAGATCATATAGGTAGACAGGAGTCATAGTGACTGTCAGATCATATAGGTAGACATGAGTCATAGTGACTGTCAGATCATATAGGTAGACAGGAGTCATAGTGACTGTCAGATAGGGTCCTGCGAATATTCGATATTCGATTCGAGATTCGATTCGAAAGTCAAATTCGATTCGAATTCGATTCGAAATTGCCAACTCGAAATTTCGAATATACACTGACAAAAAAGTAAGCTGTTTACGGACAAGTGCACACGTCGATCTTCGCTGTTTGTGTGCCATATAATTCCCAAAATTATGAATATATGCACCTTATAATTCTTATTGTACATCGCGAATGTTCGCATGCTATTAAATATAAGTATAGCCATAATTAGCCACTATAGGACGACTAAATACATCTGAATTCTAGCTTTGAACATGGTAGCCAAAAGCTCAGAGATCGCCGATGGACCGACGACACGCGTAAATGATAATAGCGATGAGACTGAGCAACCGCTAGCGTTATCCGTCGTCTATACATCTCAGACTCCGCGTTCTGTAATATCGCTGAGAATGTAAACAACACGTGCTCCCGGCGTCGTAGAGTGCGTGTGGCGGTGTTTTCTTTTGAAGTTGACTTTCAGTTTCGGAGCGTTCCTTGAAACTTGACAATTTGTCGTCCGTTATTCATGTTTATTTTAAACATGATAAAAGCTGCATGTAGTGCAGGAACTTACATGTGTGATGAATGCAACGTGGTATATAAATCGCAAGCGTCAGGGAAACAAGACATCTAAGCATCCAGCACTACATAACAGGCTAACCTGCGACTGTTGTTGCATCTTCAAGTTTATAGTATGTCCGTTATTTAGTTGAAATACCAGTTTTGACCCCATGGATTGCTGAAAAACAGCAGGGTACGAGTTGGTCAGGGTACGAGTTGACTGACACCCGTAAAAACGGGTGTTTCCTAGTGCCGATTTGCAATTGTGCATGTACATGCAAACTCTACAAATTGCGCGTAATTTTAATTCCTATAATCCGTTTAGTGGTTATATATCTAATCGTCGTTACGACCGCATGGACGTTTTAATCTGGTTTTTTTCTCTCGACAATTCTCAATTGAAGTTAATAGTATCGGGAACGACGGTTGATCGCCACACAAGTTATGATGGAACTTCATGGAAGTTCATAGAACGATTCTCAAATCGTCTAATCATTGACATTAAATGCCTAATTGAGAATGCAACACACAGGTATGATTCGATTCGATATTCGATTCGATATTCGATTCGATTACGTAGACTCGATTCGATATTCGATTCGATCAAAATCTCCAATTTGCAGGACCCTACTGTCAGATCATATAGGTAGACAGGAGTCATAGTGACTGTCAGATCATATAGGTAGACATGAGTCATAGTGACTGTCAGATCATATAGGTAGACAGGAGTCATAGTGACTGTCAGATCATATAGGTAGACAGGAGTCATAGTGACAGTCAGATCATATAGGTAGACATGAGTCATAGTGACTGTCAGATCATATAGGTAGACATGAGTCATAGTGACTGTCAGATCATATAGGTAGACGGGAGGCATAGTGACTGTCAGATCATATAGGTAGACATGAGTCATAGTGACTGTCAGATCATATAGGTAGACATGAGTCATAGTGACTGTCAGATCATATAGGTAGACGGGAGTCATAGTGACTGTCAGATCATATAGGTAGACATGAGTCATAGTGACTGTCAGATCATATAGGTAGACGGGAGTCATAGTGACTGTCAGATCATATAGGTAGACATGAGTTATAGTGACTGTCAGATCATATAGGTAGACAGGAGTCATAGTGACTGTCAGATCATATAGGTAGACGGGAGTCATAGTGACTGTCAGATCATATAGGTAGACGGGAGTCATAGTGACTGTCAGATCATATAGGTAGACGGGAGTCATAGTGACTGTCAGATCATATAGGTAGACGGGAGTCATAGTGACTGTCATAGATCATATAGGTAGACGGGAGTCATAGTGACTGTCAGATCATATAGGTAGACGGGAGTCATAGTGACTGTCAGATCATATAGGTAGACGGGAGTCATAGTGACTGTCAGATCATTGCAGTTGGTACATCAAATCATCTAAAGAGTACAACATAATGTTGTTAAAAGTTACACAGCAGTTAACATTTGATTATGGACTGAATTATCCTGTTATTCAAGAAACAATGGAATAATCTATTCTTCATTTGAAAGATTTATATGTTCAGATCATGCAGGTAGACAGGAGTCATAGTGACTGTCAGATCATATAGGTAGACAGGAGTCATAGTGACTGTCATACTAGTAGAAATGTTGGTTACATTGTAGGAATGTTGAGCCAAAGGCTAATTGCTGGACATATTAACAGAACATGTCCACAAACAAATAAGTATAGGAATCAGGTAACCACCAATAAGCATGTACCAGTTATCAAAGAGTTATTTTAAACATCATGTTGAATAAGTATAACATACGTAACCTTGAGCGATTTACTGGCAATTGTCAAGTCAAGTTCAAGCAAGTACAAAACTCTCAAAGAGAAGTTATTTTTACCTTATTAAATTTGTTATCATCCAGATGTTTTGGGGGTTGCTCTTCCAAATGGTACATAATATATAATAAAATACACAGTTAATTTCATTTTGGGTCTTAAACATTTGCAGGCCTCTAACAGGAATTTATAATCTCTGTTTGTCTCCTTTTAAGTTATGGACTTACCTGTATTTGCTTTGTTGACACTTTTCCCTGCCTGAGGAGAATGGATCTCAGTCTGGTATTCAAGGTGTTTTCCGGATTCAGCTGGATTTGGTACATCATATAACAGGCTTTCAGAATGTTCATCTCTTGGTTTCTTACATGCAGGTAGAGAATCTAGCCAGTTGGATGACTTGCGCCTTTCAACATGTTTCTGGTCAGCTTGTAAATAAAGACAGATCGAGATAACAGATAACTAATTCAGATACACCTGGCAATATTAATAATGTATTCAGGGTTTCATACAACAACCACTATATATCTACATAACTGAATTTAGCGCCTCAAATGGCTTCTCTCTTCAAACCACACTACATACCATGAATCACTGGTATTCACCACTCTTAACATGCAATTGGAATTTCATTGTGCATTTTCCACAAATTGTAATTTTCGCTGTCATCAAAGGTTTGAATAAGTCAACCTAAGGCAATTATCGATATTAGATGATACTGTTCTAAAACAAATCAAATAATACCTCCGATCATAATCGAATATCGAACTATCCACCTATATTAGCATGTTACAATGGTCCCTCACATAAATGCATTCTGATCGACAAGCAAGCCAGGTAATGCCATCTTTGATTAAATTGATGGATAAAACGCACACGATAGTTGGTGTCAAGGTCTGTGCTTACTGCTTAGATGACGTACATGTCACGTGTTAAACTAGTGATATATAGTTTCGAATTTCGTTTAACATAAAGTTGAGAACGATGTCAGTCGCCAAACGTTTGACTGCGAACTCTTGTCTTAGTTCTTTGTTACATATTTGAAAACATCTCAACGTTTATGACAAATAAGTGAACAATAATAAGAACGATATCTGATGGTCAGCTACAATTTTTCGCCATCCAGTGCTTGTCCGATTCGATTTGGATTCTATGTCAATTTCAACATCGGATACCCGATTCGATTCGAGATTTGACTCGGTTGCCGAATTTCAGATTCGCAGGGCCCCAACGTGTATGTACAACTTCTCTTTTCTTTAATCTGCCAAACAGGAAACATGTTTTATTAGAATCATTCTGAACTGCATGTACATGAACATCCCACAAGACTTATTCTTGGAAGTAAACCTTCTGGTGAAATTGGCATGGATAAGGCTTGTTTACGTCGAAGCCCTGTCCATATACACTTCTATATCGGGGTTTAAGTATTTGATTATTCTCATACCATGTGTCATTCCTTAGTTCCAGAATCATAGCAAAATGTTTGAGTACATGTAAGTGGAGATCATCAAACTCTGCTCAACATCTGCAAGTTTGATGTGTCTGTTCTGAACAGGATATTTAATATGCCTGCCACTGTTTAGGTATATATCACCTTGTTTTTTGGGGACATGAAACAGGAATTCCATAGATACAACAGTGAGATTGTATGGTGAATATTATGGAAACGGTAGTGTTGGGTATTAATTTCAGGAGAGTTTCCAGTCTGTGTCAGAATTCTTGATAATTTCGTTACTTCCATGATGACATCTCCTGAAATGCACTTTCCAAAACATACTTTGTCAAATAAGGCATCAGCCGGTGATCGTCAAATATATATATCATTCTGCGACATCGGCAATGAAGGAATCGGGTGATAGGGCAGAAATAAAGAATTAGTGCAGCCTAAGTAGGAATACAGAGTTTGCTACCTTGTCTGTATATAGACTACTAGCTGATGTGCCTGACTTTGTCCGGGCTAATTAGGGATTTCTTTGTGATCGCCTCCGTCTGGGCAGAATATGCAGCGCCTGGACAAACTATTGTTCGATCGGTCCAGAAACATGCCTACATGACATATATTAGCGAGGTCAAGATCAAGGCCATGGTCACACGTGAAATTGGACCTGCCCATATTGTTCCCTGGATCAAAGTAGGCCTATATACCAAATTTGAATTGGATCGGTCAAGCAGTTTTGGAGTCTATACACACATACATACATACACACAGAAGTTCCAAAATAAATAATTGACTAGTCTACCAAAACAAGACAGTCAATGACTGTGGGGTCGCTCACCAGACTGCAAAGACTGATAAGACTGGGACTCTGGAGACCACAACAGTCAGAACTTTTCATATAATCACTTTAAAAGAAATAGCTCTAAACAGGATATGTGGCTAGAGAGACTTCACGTATGTAGATTGGTGAAAATCCACCTTGAAATTACCAACTGGACACTACTGATCACCCCCTCCTCCTCCAGCTCAACAAGTCCCCTCTGACCAGGCTACAGACTCCCAAGTCTTAGGTTGGAATTTCACAACTGACACCTCAAACTTACTCAATTGTTGGAAATTTCCAATATCACAAGCGCCTTTTTCTAAAACCATTTAGACATGTTTGAAGCCCAATTATCCATGGACCCAAAACACAATACATGTATGTCAGATTAATCAGTCAGGTGGTTCCAAGGTAGATGTTTTAATGAATTTGGTATTTCAATGATTTTATTAGACACAAAAGTGTTAATTCCCCATAGCCCCGCCATTTCTGGACAGGTTGACCTCATTTTAACAAATCTGAATCTCAGTCACAAAAGGATCCTCCTGATTCCTCCATACTATATGTAAGCTAAATAGTCCAACCTCTCTTGAGAAGACATTTTAAGAATTACTATAGAGACATATAGTTATGTCCCTGATCCCACCCTATTTAACCTGGTGACCCCATCTGAATAAATTTGAATCCCACACACCAAAGAACCCTTCATACATATGATAAATATCAGTAAAATAGACCTGATGGTCCTTGTGAAGGAAGCATATTAAGAGGGAAACTGTCCTTCGTTTGGCCCCTATTTGACCAGGTGACCCCATTTAAAAAAATCTGAATTTCAGTCAAGGAAGAACATTCCATGCTAAATAAGCCAACTAGTTCTTGCAAACATATTTTAAGAATTACTATGTTGTGAAATAGTTAAGTCTCTGGCTCTGCCCTTATTTGACTTTGTGATCCCATATTCACAAGTCTGTCACCCAAGGTAATTTCATACCAAATATAAGCAAAATAGGCCATTTGATTCTTGCATAGAAGACACATCATGAATTACAATGGAGAGAAAGAGTAATGTAGCTGGCCTTGCACCTACTTGACCTGGTGACCCTGATTGAACAAATCTGAATCACAATCACCAAAGGAGCAAGCCTGCAAATAGTGTGCCTATTCCTACATTGTATGTGCCTGGCCTCACGCAACACAATGTATTATACAATCGAACCTTGAAATAGTGTGATAGTATGTCTGTCTTTGCAGAATGAGGTCCCCCAGAGGGTGACTTTAGTGACGCTATCCTGCACAATGGGCTAGCATCACTAAATTCACCCTCTGGGGACCTCATTCTGCTAAGGCCCTCAACTGCTATGGCAAACCTAGGATAAGATTGAAGTTCCCCAGTTGAAGTTGATGTTCACCCATTGGGCACCTCAATTATGAATTTTATCTGCTGCAAATTAGGGGATATAGAAACTTCCTAGAAGGGAAATGTAACTAACAACAATGTTAATTTGATACTATAGATACTTCCAAGAAGATGAGGCCTAAGCAGAATGAGGTCTCCAGAGGGTGAATTTGGTGATGCTAGCCCACTGTGTGGGATAGCATCACTAAATTCACCCTCTGGGGACCTCATTCTGCAAATGACAGACATCCTATTTGCCCTGTTGAACAATATATGATAGATTGTGCCTCTTATTAATGATTCTCTGACCTGCAAATGTCAGACACACTAAATTCAGGCAGTTTGTTTAAAATTGCTAGCAGTATGTTTATACAAGCTGTCAGTGACATTTTATTCTAATCTAGATTAATGACCTGTGTTTCTCTCTGTCTATCCACAAAGAGATATCTGCAACTTTAATAGAACATGTATTAATGTTGGAAACTGGAAATGATATCCGTTGGAAGGGATGTTGGTTGGGTGTAGGCCACTGCAGGGTGGGGGTGGGTCTGGGCCATGTGGGAGGGGGATGGGTAATGGAATATTTCTGTAATTTCAGAAGATTAAAGTTTCATAACTCTGCAGATGTTATAATGGTGTCACTTTTTTCAAATTTTATAACATGCTTAAAAAATAACTTTTTGTTTGTTAAATTGAGTAAGGTGAAAATTCAAAAATCTGAATTTAACATAAACTTTATTTTTTTTGAGTTATGTCACTGGCTCTGCCCACATTCGACCCAGTGACCTCATTTGAACAAATCTGAATAACAGTCCCCCAAAGACCCTTTGTACCAAATATGAACCCATTTGGCCCAATGAAATTTGAGAAGTTGTTGTAAGAATTACAGAGTTATGGCCCTGGCTTCGCAACTATTTGACCCAGTGACCTTATTTGAACAAATCTGAATGAGAGTCACCTAGGGAACATCCAAACCAAATATGAACCAATTTGGTCTTACGGTTCCAGAGGAGAAGATGTTCAAAGAATTGTTGATGGACAGACGGACGGACGATGGACAGATGGACAGTACGACGGACAAAGAGTGATGACTATAGCTCCACCGGAGACTTCGTCTCAGGTGAGCTAAAAAGCTTTGGTTATTGCAAATACGATGCATACATGTATTTAGTCCTATGTAGACCATGTGTGTGTGTGTGTTTGCATACATGTATAAGGACCTTGGATTGTCCATAGACAAAAACAATGAGTTCTGACAGCTTGTACGTCCGGGTCTGACATGCCACCTAATGATTTACACCCAAATAGGAACCTTGTAAATTTGTTAACCACTTCTGGGTGTTATTTTTCAAGCATACATTCTGTATCTGGAGAAGTCGGCCCCATACGAAGAAGGTGCAGCGCGAAGATGGCCCCAGAGAAGTCGGCCCTGTTAATTAGATGGGATTCATGGATGAAGCCTTAAATTCGGCTTAAATTAATTCAGATAGTGTTTATGTTATATAGGCTAATTGTGACGTCTGCATTCATGTTATCTTAGTTATAACAACACAATGAACTTCACTTATGGGCAGTATCCGATGTTGAAGTGGTCATTGTCACCACAATTTGGTATGTTGGGTAGGCCTAACCCAGCTTGAGGGAATAGTGTTTTAGGTACCCAGCTTGACCTTTGCGTACACAATTGTCCAATAACAATAAATGTTGTATGCTGTCAATTGGCGCTTGAGTATTAACATTCTAAATTTATATTTCTTACTAATAATTGTCACTGACGCTGAAATGGTCACTGTCACCCCCTTTCATTCAGTTGGATATCCAGCTTTTTCTAAGTTTTCAGTTCGGCATCCTGCTTTTATAAAATTTACATTTGGGTACCCAGCAAATTATGAAAAGCAGTCTGCAGGACATATGTCCGACGTACGCCTACAACTCTTCTCTGCTAGTACCGGTATTGTCAAACATCGTGACAAATGATTCTAAACAATGTTTCTGTTATATATGGGGCCGACTTCTCTGGGGCCGATGTCGTGCGGGGCCATCTTTGTATGGGGCCGACTTCACATGGGGCCGACTTCTCCTGTATTCATACATTCCTGCGTTCCTTAGTGTGAAATAACTTGATTGAAGTTTTTGCTTGATTTCTGTTGTGAAGTTATTGGTTATATTCATTGAGTGAGATGCCAATATGCATCAGATTATCGACTGCAGCTACTGATTTGTGGCAGATAATCCATGCTACTAAACACCAAGCCATACCAAGCCAAACCAAGCCATACCAAGCCGTAGGAAATAAGAAGCAAAATTGAAATTTATTCTATATTATTATGTATATGTGATGTTTATATGACCAATAAAACTATTTTAATGATATTTGATAGACGAAAGACCAATTAAACCGCCTAGAACACAGCGCGATGGACACCAAGCTACGGCTTGGTGTTTGGACAATTTTTTGTGTGGCTTGGTTCATATAAAATAAAACACCCAATATGCTTTTATATATATTATTATATATATGTGATGTTTATATGACCATATAATAGTATTTGCATGATATTTGATGGACAAAAGTCTAATTAAACCGCCTAGAACACAGCGCGACGGACACCAATCTACAGCTTGGTGTTTGGACAATTTTCGTTGTCGCTTGGTTCAATTAAAATAAAACTCGCTTTTATCTATATATTGTATATACATGTATGTGATGTTTATTTGACCAAATAACAATATTTTAATGATATTTGATGGACAAAAGACCAATTAAACTGCCTAGAACACAGCGCGATGGACACCAATTAAGCTACGGCTTGGACAATTTGCATTGTGGCTTGGTTCAAATAAAATAAAACTCCTAATATATATCGATGAAGCTTTTATCTGGGCTTTGGACTGGCAGACTTAAACAGTCAGTCAAACATCAAATATCATTAAAATAGTTGAATTGGTCATATAAACATCACATATACATAATAATATAAATTAAACTTCAATTTTGCTTCTTATTTCCTACGGCCTGGTTTGGCTTGTTTTCACTAAAGATGATAATTTTTTGTTTGTTGTACTTTTATTTCTGTATGCTGTCCGATCGTGCGGACCCATGTACATGCCTTGGTGTGTGCACATTAAAGACCCCTACTGGAGTGGTTCTACTATACGCAGCAAGTCCCTGGATATGCAGCAAGTCCCCGGTAAACGCAGCAAGTCCCTGGTATATGCAGCAAGTCCCTCTCGCCCAGGGCGGATTAGCCATGCGTGTTTACACAACGATATGTTTAATCAGTGGAGGCGCTGATTACAAAGGGCTTTAATTTGATCGTAATACTGATAGATTATTGAAGGGAATTGGACTGAATTGTGGGACTGAATCATTGAATGACAAAATTAAGAGTTGGATTTTTTTAGATGTTTTTATTGGTAAATGCAAACAAGTAACGTGAGAATAGTAGAATAGCAACAAAAGAAAAATAGAGCATAGTTTTATAAATCTACATATATATATAGCAGTGAGCTGAAAGAAAAGTTTATAAGAATAAATTGTATATATATATGTGGCCAGTAAGGAAGGGGAAAAACCAAGGTATTGAGGCATTCGTTTGGGAAGATTTTATTGAATAAATAAATATTTGGATACATGTATTAAAATTGTTTTGTTTATCTCTATGTTGTTTTATTTCACTGTCTGGTCCTGGAAACTTTGCTATGGGGGTTTGTGGTAGTCTTTGCCGTTCGTTTTCTCTTTCGTTGTCCCGGTTTTTTTCCTGCACTGACTGCTGTTAGTACCATCATCTGGCCGTCTGTTGTTCTCAGCATCTTTTCGTGGACTGGCTTTATTTCTCTTTAAAATCTGTTAAAATACTTGTCTCTTACTTCTGATGATTTTGAATTTTGCGAACTCCTTGGTTAACGTAAACTGTCCGAATCCAAATAAACTACGTTGCAAATCCTTGTACTTTCCGTCAACTATACTAAACAGTGCCTGCACTAACTCCATTAAAGGTTTTGATTTCCAGTCCACTGCCTGTTTAAGAATATGGTTCAGAGATTCACAATTGTTGTTGGTCCAATTCGATAACTCCATCGCCAATCCCGGTAGTTGTGATGTCGCGAAATTTTCAGTAAAGAGTGGCTTCAGGGCAATTTTCCGAAAAATGGTCAAAATTCGACAAAAACGTGTCCAGGTGTTGAAATGGGGTTTTAAAAAGATTGTTTTACCTCCCAATGACTTTGTTTGACAGTCACAGCATCAGACAATACAAAATAAAACAATCTCAGCTCAATCCATAGGTCGATCGCATAATAAGAGATGCTGAATGGGTAGGAAAATACCATTTTCTGCTTGTCCTTGATGTAGGATTTATTTGAAAGTTGTACAGAACTTACCGAAGTTTTCGATTGCAGTCGATCAGGTTGTGGTTAAATTTACCCTCATATCCTCTAAATGGAAATACCATAGCAGAGAATGTGTGGAATAATATGTTGTTTTCTTGTGGCATCGATATTCCAGTGTCCACAAGATACGTTACCACGAAAAGAGTGGTCGAAATCAAGTAGATATTTGCATGGCAAAAAATGAACACACCACAATGATATCCGCACACTATCATTGTTCACTTTGATATGCAGTAAAGAATGTAGTTCAGACAGAGCACAATATGACAGTCACACATATGCCCATGAAGACTAGTGTTACGATTGCAAGATGCAAGATACGTTACCTATGTTCAGCATATCTCTTAGAAAAACCAGCGAACGAAACTTTTACGAAAGCCAATCACAATTTGCAAAGTATTTGATTCACAAATCCACTCTTCCCAATGTGCATGGCCACGGTAAATGAAAACCAAACCAACAGGAATCAATATCAAACTTGTTATAGGAAGAGCTGAGACAGACCATATTTAAGCAACATAAGGTACATGTATCTAAATTTAATAAAGATACCAGTAGGTACTCAATTCAATTCAATCTGGACAAAACTTGGGGAATAACAGTATAGGCCCTGTAATAATTGCATGGTACCGGTAACCGTAAAATATAATACATATATGTTCACTTCTGTGTAATTGTAGGCTACATAGTTTATATATCGCACGCATGTAGCTGAAGGATCTAATGACTTCCAGTACATTGGACACATAAGTTCGTTTATAATATATAAAGCGAACGTATATATGTGCCCACTGTACTGGGAATTTAAGATATACATATATATAGTATAAATCATGTGGTCCCTATATCAAGTTTGCGGTGTAGATGCTCAAAGCGATGCATTTATTAATGACAGCAACGGGCCCCAGTGTTTGAAGTAAGCTATAGTCCCCGGGTGAGAAATTTTTCTGCCCCATACACATGGTATAACCCTCAGTACCAAACGGCGAGACCCTGTATGTGAGCAATACATTTTATGTGAGGACTCCCACCTCGAGTCATATGAAACACCCAGGCCCGTTCCTCCGCCAATAATCAATGCATCGTGAATGAAGAGAACAGTTTTCCATGGGTTTGCCATACAATCTTTACTCCGAATCATTTAGGTAATTTTCAGACAATTTTATGTAGGCATAATTATGTTATATCTATTTGGGTAAGATGACGTCCTGTACAGGCCTAACTTTATTGGCATAGTGAACAAGATACGTTACCATGCAAGTTAATTGAAAATTTTAACTTATTAAGGCATGCAGCTGACCTGTTGAACGACAAACATCGATATAAACCAAATACGAGTTTTAGTTGGGTTGACATATTAGTCGGAACATTGAACTTTGAGTTGACCCGATCTGCTATAACTTGCTGCAAGATACGTTACCTTCCATGCATGTCTATATGCTGATAATATATGAGTGAAGCATTATGAATCATGCCAAGACAATTTCGAATTTAAGAATAGAAATAGTGTGGCCATACACGAAGATTCGCTTGTTGAATGCGTTTGTCGTATACAGATTTTTCACTTTAGTCGGATTCCTTAAGTCATTTTGCATTTTTGGTTTGTTAAAAGCGATCTGAAAACGGATTATGTATGCCTAGTAGGTGTGTTTTCAGGATTCACTTGTTTCCATTCTTGAATTTTGGCGGGTCGGCCTAAATCGGGGTCAACATAATTTAGAGAGCGTTTCGTATTTACAGAAAACGATAGATGGTGCCATCTGACGTATGGTGATCGGTGCGATTTGAAACTTCTCCAAACTACTATGACTGTTACATGTATTTTTGAAAATTTTGATGTGATCGGTTAATTCGTTTTGGCTACAGTTGTGATCAAAATTTAACACTGAGCCCTATGGGGATTCTAGTCCTTTGGATAAATGGCGCCATTTTGTGTATTATGATATGCGCGTACTGATATTTCTAAAAAATACTAAGTATGAAACACAGACGTAGTTTTTAAAAGGATGGATGTGATCAGATGATTCTTGCTGGGTACAGTTGCGATCAAAATTTAACACTTAACCCTATGGAGAATTTCGTGTTATGCTCATACGTTAATTGTAATATCACTTATTGTCAATCGTGCGCAACTATATATGTAGACTAACACTTGTGTTTTACCCACTGTAACTATCCGTGATTTAATAGATGCAATACATGATATAGTTATGCATCAAGATACAGTAATTGGCAAAAGTAAGTGTCGAATGGTTTTGTAATTTCGATAATATGCAGCCTGTTGAATCAAACGAAAATATTCACAACAAGACTGTTCACGATGTGATTACATATTATATGATTGTTTTATTTGATACTTGTCTGTCTTGTTGTCCACTGACTAGTTTTTAAAACCACATCGTTGATCATAACGGGATGTAGTGTCACAAAAAATACACAGGTATATAGATGGTAGTTGTTCGTTGTCATTAACTCAATCGTTGTCTTTGGAGTCTATCCCACATGCACTGAGAGAATCTGTGTTTTCGCAGGATTTGTGTTACTGATAAATGGACATTTCGGTGCAGCTGAGATCTTTACTGTAGCGGTATAGGCTTTGCTTTCGCACTTCCCACATCAGTTACATTTGGCCAACTTCAGTACAGCGACTGAAACCCAACATTCACCATCAACATTCTGACCACAGGTAATTTCCACGCTTCGTGTATAGCTGTGAAAATCAAGTAAATTCGAATTTCCACTAAAGTAGAGCTTAATGTGTAAAATAGATATCAACCATAGTTGCATTTTCCTGCAAATTCACAGTAGGGGCTTAGTAACCGTTACTAATGAGCTATCGGGACCGGTGGCAAAGTCTCCCGATCTTATAATGATCAGTGGCCTATGCAGAGCATGGCTGCATAATTTTAGACATACGTGTGCCCAACTTTGAACAAAACCATAACCATGTGATTAGACACTGACTAAATTAAGGCAATACCAATGAATGATTAGTACACCATTGTGGCATTTGATTAGCAACCGTTACTAACCTTAAATAAGACATATGGTTCACTTTGACGGCCAGGTATATCTCAAATTTCACATTTGGGTATTAACTGCATCGGAAATGCAAACGTTGAATTACGACCCTGTCAGCTACAATTACAATTTCCAGTGAATTCCCGGTAATTTCCTAGACTAACTGATTGACCTTTGCATATATCCAGATACCTTTACGGTTGGATAGGATAGGATAGGATATTTTATTTAAATATACACATATTAATACACAATACATTTGACAAATATTGTATTGTATATTCGAGGGGGTGGCATAGTCAGGCTAGACTGTCTTGGGTATGGTTACACTTGATGATGTTTTAGAAACTATGCGTACGATCGCAGAGAAGCTACTATAAACCCCTTATGGCGTGGGACCCCGGGCTCTATGGGCATATGAACGTCCGATATAAACTAGCACAGAGAGAACGGGGAAACACGGGTCAGGTGGCTCCAAGAAAAACTGAATATTCATTAGTTTTTACCACAAGGGATCGAATGGGAATGACAGTTCACTCGGCATATATATATATTGACCGATTTAAGTCAAATAAGGGGTTTTGTATGGTGGGCCCAAAAACAAACTTATAAATATTCACCCCTTTCAACCATACCCGATCCAAAAAGGTCGCAGCTGAGAAGGGGTCAAATAGGGGACACATTACATCTAGGTCACTTGACCGATATAGATCAAATAAAGGGTGTTGTACGGTAGCTCACAAAGCAACCTAAATTTTCACACCTTCAGCCCAATCGAGCGAAAATGATAAATGATCAGAGGGGTCCATATATGGTACCATGCAATTCCCCCCCCCCATATTTTAGGTCGAATACAGTGTGTTGTAGGGTGACCCCTGATGAGACAAACTAAATATTCACCCGCTTTCACCATCCCCGATCCAAAATGGCCGCCCCAGATGGTTCAAATATGGCACCTATATATACAATTTTCGGCCCCTTAACCGTTTGATGTGGTAGAATTGGTGCTGTATAGGGTGGCCCCGGGTTGGTGAAAGTGGTGATACTTAATTTGTTTTACGGGCCACCCTACAACACCCTTTATCTCAAATCGCCGTGGCTCATGCCAAGATGGTGGACAACTACAACCAGATCATCTCTATCCGCTTCCATTACAACAATGGGACTGACGATCGTATATCACAATTAGATATTTCGTGGCCACGAATTAGTTATTTCGTGACAACAAAAATAAAAAAATTATTCCCATGTCCTAAAAGTTTTGACTGACACTTACATAAATATGACTCGCAGAATTGTTAGCACACAACTCCGTATTATGCGGTACTTCGTCCTGGCAATAAACATTAATTTTGTCAATTGATGAAAAAACAATCAATCAATTTTACAACGAAATCCTGAAACTGTAGTCATGATAAACATTACATTTGTAGAATAGTGGACATTATCACCGAAGCACGTGATTGTGATGTATATGATTGATGTGAACCACATTTTTATCAACTACTGTATCTGGTGGCCTGACTATATTGCAAGTTAATTTGGCAAAATCACATGTAGTTACGATATATTACATGTAAGAGCCATGCATATATGATAGCCATTAAGTTCCACCAATGTGAACATTTGAGTAAATTGTCAAACTCTATATAGGGTCCAATGTTAGTTTTGTTCGCAACTGTAGTACACTACCCGCGGAGACTGATCTGACGACATCATTCTCAAAAATAATTTCAACTCGCACAATTCATGAAAAGGCTAATCGTGTTAGTTAATATCTGTATAATCAGTAAACGCTCTTTAAATTTTTTAAACCGTCCAAACAATTTGTTTCCACTAAAATGTCAGACTGGAAACAAGTAGACTCTGAAAGTAGACCGCTATATTTGATACTTTTGTTAATTTCAACTCGCACATCCACCAGAAGGTTAGTTATGAGGATTAATATTTGTATAATAAGCAAACGCTCTTTAAATTCTTAAAACAGTCCAAAAACACTTTTTTCCAATAAATTTTCAACTAGACACAGGTAAACTCTGAAAGTAGACACGCTATTGATAAATAAACCGTTCGCATGTCGTTTTAGACAATCCGAAATTGCGCGACCGTTGTTATCAACCAAAGGAATCTGGCTTGTGAAATCAGTGAGGGTGGGGTAGGGTTAGCTTTTCTGTGATATCTTTACCAAAAATCGATGTATCGAAGTTTGGTTTGTGGCATATGATCAAGATATCCTTGTAGATTGTTCATGTTCGTCTATATGGGATCTAGCTGATTTTAAGAATATACAATGCCTTAATATTTGGGAAAGAAAATTTAAAATGCAGTCATAAATACAATTGATCTGATGATTTTATGATAAAATTCCACATTTAAATATGTAATTAAGAAATTTGTGGCAAGATCTCTCCATTTTTTTTCGATTTCTAAGAACAAAGAAATCCACTTACCGAACTTGCTATGCGTAATAGCATGTTTTTATTACCAGGTGGATGGGAAAAAAATAGAGGGGTACACAAACAAAAGCTTCACACAAACCTGTTTCCACTAAAATATCAAGCTGGAAACAGGTAGATTCTGAAAATAGACACACTGGTGGTATAGAAACTGTTCTCATATCACTTTTAACATTCCGAAAACGCGCGACCATTTTTTTCGACATAAGGAATCCGACTACTTGATGATAGCGGATTATTCAGGATATAACCTCTACTGAAACCTTATGTGGCTCCTAATGGAGGTTTCCATGCTATATACTGGCTAAATTCCATGATTTCTGGATTACTGTATATATCAAATATGTGTTAATGACACGCCAGTTACCGAAAAAACTTATGAGTGGACTATACAGATAGTTCATTTTTTTCCGATAACTGCACGAGACTAATATAGTTCGTTGGTAATGTATCTTGTTCTCATTAACGTGGAATTTATATTCATGCAATTCAAGTATCCAGTTCGCATATAAATATGACCAAACAAATTGCCCCAGTTACGTTCCGATATCCTGTGGATACTCGACAGCTTTCTGGTGAAATAAATTTTAGCGTGATCTGTAAGAATTTGTTTTTGGCGAGTACTAGTACATGTATGGTCAGCCCTATTTTGCACTTTTCTGGAGAATGGCCCTTGATCCTGTTAATTAAAATCATAGCAGGAATAGACTAACAAATAAACGCTAATTATTAACATGGTTAATTCTTTCATATTATATTTTCTCACATCAGTGAAATAAACTCTCTTTATTAAAATCATAGCAGGAATAGACTAACAAATAAACGCTAATTAGTATATATAACATAGTTAATTATTTAATAATAATGATGTCAAATATTATTAGGTGTAAAATATTCTCACATTACTGATGTAAACACTCTTCAAATGAGCTTCAAAGGAGAAACTCCCAAAAGTTCCTTTGTCCTACAAAAACAAACACCTGTTCAGTGATAATCAATCACCGACATGTGTTAACGCAGTGAAAACAGGAATATCACAAAGAAATATAAATCATATTAATTAAATTATATTAAATAGTGAGTAGAATAAAAGAGATAGCAACTTTATAATAAAACTTAGAAAAACTATGTTATTTTATATATAAAAATCTACAAATACCCATCTTAAATAATTATAAAGGGATAAAGATTTCCAATTAACTGCCACAGATCATAAATCAAATGGATAATAAAACACTGATTAAACTCATCAACAACTCCACTAATCCACCCTAAATTAGAGGGACTTGCTGCATTTACCAGGGACTTGCTGCGTTTACCAGGGACTTGCTGCGTATAGTAGAACCCCTACTGGAGTCACCACATGGTTATCAAGTTACCTCGACCATGCAGTGTATCTATAACAGGAAGGTTCTTGCACTAACATATCTACAGATACAGTCAAATATAGCTACAATAGCTACATGTACATATCGTTATTTTAGCTTTTATTGGGAATTGCCAGAACTGATATATACAGATATTGATACAAGTCCAACGCATCAATTGTACGGTACCCCATCCTATTTTGTTTTTGTTTTGTGCCCAATTTACTATTTAGTATTTAGTTACATTGCTCAGCTGGTAGATCGTCGTACAAATCCATTCAATAATTTAGACCAATAAAAGTTTTTACAAAAGTTAGAAATCGGAAATTATCTCAGCGCCTTCCCCGTAAGGTGATAGCCTATTGTAAATCTACATTCCAGTATTTACAACCGCGGTAATCCGGTCACTAAATTAATGACATGCTGAGGGAAAACTACAAGGAGCATAGATGAACCCATCGAGCGTCTGGTATCGGACATATATGTATTCACCACAGCGATATTGCAATTATTTTTTATTTTTATAATAAAATTGTCCCGGTTCTCCTGTGTCCGTAATGATATTCTTGTCGCCAATGTGATTTTAAGAATGGTTCCGGTTGTAGTGTAAATCAGCAGGTGCTCGCCGGAAATTACATTCCCCTTTTGTTGCGGAAGTGAGAGAAACGACGCTCATTTGCATTTTAAATTCCGAGGTAAATAGCTAGTGTTTTGGCACATTTATCAGCAAACTGATTTTCCAAGCCTTGTTAAGACCGTCAGGTATAGTTAAGATATCATTTCCTCTTTTCATAAAGACGATTTTGTTGAAGAAGATCATCGACTATTTCCTAACTTCGCGTCACCTGGTCACGACACAGTTACTCAACTTACTGGACATAAAGTCCCCAAAAAATATTGTTTTAATTTAAATTTTATTCGAATTTCTAAATGCTACCACAAAGAGCGAAGCCAAAGCAACCTGGCATTAGCGATAAAAAAACATTAACAACAAATAATATTTCTCAAATAAACCACAGTTACTCCTGGTTACTCGACATAATTTCACTAAACACAATATCAAAATACCGAGCATTTGTCGCCTGTTTCCTGTAAATAACATACTCATCTACCACTCTGCAGCAATAAAATCATTCCGGATGGCAAATTAACGGAGTTTGACAATTTTTCATCATTACCGACGAGTGACTCATTGCCATCCATATCGCCATTTTGTTTTCTATACTTGTTCAATCAGGAGTTGGAAAGACCTGTGTTCTGCAACAAATATATAGTAATAGTATGTCGGAACAAATGCACTTTTTTTCAGAACACCGGTTCCCTTCACACGATGCTTAGAAAAAAAATGGCAAATTGGTTTTTCTCCATTTATTTAATAATTCACTATTAGTTAGCCTGCTGAAACTAATCATGGACAGCTTTATACATATCAATCATATATGCAGGCCTTTAAATTACCCCAAATTCACGGCGTTTAACGATGTCCCCAAATTAAAAAAAAAAACAAACAAAAAACACATCCATCAATGAAATTATAAATATATTTGACAAGGACTTCAACAAAAACAGACATATTAAGTTACATTAGTTAGGCCAAAAAAAAAAAGGTTTTGGTTCTCAGGCCCTGCCGCATTGAATAAAAAGGGCCGCATTAGGCCTTTTTATTGCAATGCCTGATGTTATGACCAAAAAACTTACGAAAAAAAAATTTGAAAAAAAACAAAAACAATTTTATTTTTTATTTTATCAACATGTCCATAGCAGATATGTGTTAAATATTAGTGTGCATTGAGCTCTAACATGTAATGTGTTAAAAAGTGACTTGCAGGCTTACAACATGAAGTAGATGACTACAATTAAGAAAATGATTAGCTGATCCTCATGCTCTTCTTACAATTAGTCATTGTGAACAACTTACACTAATTGTAACTTTATACAATTGAAAGGCACAGCACTAAATTCAGGATCACATATTAGAATGGGGAGGTATCAGTTTTTAGACAACAATAACAGTAGTTAATGTCAGGGGCATTATATATTGTTAGGTAATCCCAGTCATACACTGGTAGTACAATGTCATTTTTATGTTTACCCATACCATAGTATGGTAAACATAATGTCGACGTCCGGATTGAACACTCGTCGTGTGTCCGTCCGTCTGTCTGTCTGTCTGTCTGTCTGTCCGTGGACACTTTACGCATGGTGCGATAACTCAAAAATTTTCTATCCAATCGGAACCAAATTTTGTATATGAGTTTCTCAGACCAAAATACAGATCGAGTTCAAATATGGGTTTGATCCGAATTTGTTTTACGGAGTTATGGCCCTTTTTCTACCTCGAATTCACGCATGCTGTCATAACTCGAACAATTTTTATCTGATCGGAACCAAATTTGGTATGTGAGTTTCAGAGCCCAAAATACAGATCGAGTTCGAATATGGGTTTGATCCGATTTATTTTAAAGGAGTTATGACCCTTTTTTCAAAAATAAAATTAAAAAAACAAAAATCCGATGCTAAAACCGAAGTATGTTTGTCCGATTGTGTTCATATTTGATATGTAGGTTTATGATGACATGCCCCTCATCTGTATAGTTTTTGGTATTGATTGGTTGATCGGTTTAGAAAATAATTAACCCTTTACACACATGCTATCCAATGCAATAAGTTGAACATATTTCTTCTGATCTGCCTCATATTTCTTACCTAGGTTTTTCTTAGCATGTTCTTCGTTTGTATGGTTTTTGGTATTGTTTAATTAACCCTTTTCACTCTTATGTTTACTTAGAATTCACCCAAGCTGCTATGACTCAAAACATTTTTCAATTGATCAGCACCAAATTTGGTATATGAATTTATCACCCCTAAATACAGATCGAGTTCGAATATGGGTTTTGCACCGATATATTTTAACAGAGTTATGACCCTTTATAATTCAAGTAATTACTGCTGGGAATTTTAAGAGAGCATATCTGGCAGACCATGTGTGTAATTGAAATGAGTTAATTATCACTAGGGACATGCTATAAAGCCTGATAGTGGTATTCTTGGCTGGCAGGATTTGTTATCATATTAATGTCAAATTGATTGATGGCTATCTGGTGGAGTTCTGTTTTCTGTGCAATATTAAGTTAACCCCTTTACTGAAACAGGTTCATTACTAAAGTTTATGTAAACACTATAGGACACCTATTCTAAAATATTAAATTGGAATAGTCCATTGTTACTTTGTAGGGATGTTTTACAGACATTGTTGTCTACATACACTGTTGTCTTATCTTAGACAAAAATTAATCCACACATTCCCAGTTCCATGATATGATGTCATTGCAAATGATTAACCCTCTCCACACATCATATGGTTTTGATGCTTTTCATTTGATCATTCTCCTATATTATGTCCAGGTTGATGGTGATCCACTTTTGATTTGCATGGATTTGGGATTAAAATTAAACCATTCCATAGACACATATTATGCGATAGACAGATATAATATTATCCATTTCACTTTGATCCAGGTTCAGTAAGGGTTTCAATAAATCACCAATTATATATTCATCATTAGAGGAAATGTCTTATTTTGAAATTCCCTCAATTGCATTTGGGCTCCAGGGTAATATTAATGGTGCTGGTATTCTTGAGACTGACTTAGTGTATGGGTTTCTAAATCCAATGACATGCTTTGTATAGACTATTTTGTGTTTATCAGTTCATTAGTTTGGGTAAGATTAACCCTATTCTATCCGATTTGATAACTCAAATATTTCCATTGATTATGTTTATACATGTAGTTCTTGGCATAGTTGACACACCCCTAACCTGCATAGTGAGGGTCATTTGGTTTATTTGCTTAAAAATATTAACATCCTCCGCCAATCCTGTTGTCACAATGTGATAACTAAATATTTTTCACATGATCACTATATTAAGTGTGAATTGTTGAAACTTTAGCACTCATGAAAAGGTTGATGTAAGGATTTATAAAAATTTTAAAAATAGCTAATCGCTATCGCCAAGGTATGGGTTAAACATCTGCCGATCGTGATCGGCCTCTCGTTATATAAGACTAAATGAGTTTATATGCATAACAGTTCCCTCTACCTTTCTGGTTATTACTAGACAGAGGAAGGTATCTTTGTCCATGCTTACTATGCGCAGAAAAAATAAAAAATAAATATAGAACCCTCCCTCCCTCATTGATTTGAAACAAAAATTGCCCGAGAACCAAAACACTTTTTGTTTTGGCCTTACAGTGAAACATTAAAGGGTAATGAAGTCATTATGAACACTAAATTTGGGCATTTTAATTTTTATGATTCGTCATTATGGGACGATCTCATATTATATCCAACAGAATGTATGCAACATATGGATAAATTTGTGCCATGGATGATTGCAAAATACACTCATACAGGTGCTCTTTGAAAAAATGGAAACAACAAGATAATTTTAATGAAAATGAGTTATTCTTAAAGCACATGAGTGTATATGGCACTCATTCATTGCTCAATTTATTCATTTGTTGGCTGTATAAATCTTGTTGGGTATAATGTGAGATGGTCCCATAAAATAAATGGCAATATTTAGTGTCCAGTACCCCTTTAAAACATCAGTTTTGCCTAGTTTAGTAGTTATAGTAGTTACTTGTTATTAGTTCAAAATAAAGGAAATACTGATTCTGTTGCTCAACACACACAGTGTTTATGATCAACTTGATCTAAGTAATTGTGTAATGACTTTTAGATAAGATATACAGTCAGTTTTGGCAACTGTAACTTAATATAATATTTCTGATTGTTGATGAGCCTATTTGAACTTTCTGGATTTAAATTTTCATTAAATATTTTCACCCTTTTTATGACCTGTTTGTGTGTGTATATACTATTACTATATTGCTTCATTTGACCACAACATATAAACTTTCTAACTTTTTTCAGGTTCACATTAAATTAAATTTTAATTGGCAATACCCATGATCAGTATGTTGGTGGACTGCTTGGAGAAATTTCAAGCACCATACATCTATAAAATGGCTTTGTTGATGTCAAATGATCCAATATTCCCACGTGGTCAATAAATATCAGATTGTAACTTACAAAACTTGAAAATATAAGGGTAATATAACTTGCTGAATGCTTCAGAACCAACCAGATAGACTCCATTTTAGGCTTACTTTAAAAAAAATTCTCCACGGGGGGAGCCCCCGGACCCCCTATAGTCAGAATGGGGTGCCCCCCCCTCCAGAACCCACCCCGCGGTTTCCCTAAATGTCCCCAAATTAGGCTAATCTAAAGGCCTGATATATGAGTAAAATTGTGAGGATTCTCTAGGATATTCTAGGATTCCAAGAACACCAGGATTCCACTTAACCAAGTGGTGCCACGAAAAATCAACGTGGGAAATTCTAAGAAGACAAGACAAGATGGCGATGAGTCACTTGTCAGTAAGGCCAAATAAAAAAGTACCTTCGTTTCCGGTAACGGAGGGCAAAAAATTAGGGTAGGGAGGGGGTATAAACCTCTTCTTTTTTTTCTTTTTTAAATTCCCATAACGCACAAGGTAATAACAGCCCTTCCTTAATGTATTGTAGATACAGATATACTATGTAATAATGTATATATAGTCTATCTAGATATCATATTGTTATGAACTTGCAAAGCACTATATTTTATATTCTTTTATTTAAGTTTCTATTTATCATATGGCCTGGCAATAACAGGAGTCAGACTGCTTTGTACAAATCTCTCATATAGGAGCGGCTGTCTTGAATCTTTTGTCTTAGGGAAGCTTTCACCACACCACTACCTTCCCCACATTGGACACAAAAATACTGAGTCAATACCTCTATAAAACTGATATAGACTTTATTCTAGTTAGTTGAAATTATTATTTACAAATTATAGTCAGGGGGGGGGGGGGGGGGGGGGGGTTACCAGAAAAAAGCTAATTTTTTTTATGCCTAATATGAAAAATGTTTCAAACTCTGTTAATTTGGCGTCTGGAATGATTTTATGGCTGCAGAGTTGTAGATGAGTATGTTATTTATACCAGGGCGGGGTGACCTCTAGATGGGAGCCTCCTACTTTGACCGAAATTTTTTGAAAAACATGGCAGCCAGTGGCCATCATGGATTTCAAAATTCAATCCATTAGCATGGGCTGTACTGTTTCATTGCTCATCGCAAAAATTTAACCTTTTCCAAAGTTGAGCTACAGTGTGTTTGATACTCATTACTGAAGTTACGATCCTTGTGAACTTACATCATTTACATGTATAATTTGAGAATCTGGGCCCAGTTCGAATCTGGGCTACCGGTACGTCCGATGAATTTTGTGTGATGTCTTATAATTTGAGAGTACATCCGATGAATTTTGCGTTCGTCATTGCGTGATTCAGAAATAGTTAACATAGATTATTGGAAGCAATTTTGCTTCAATGCTTGTTTCCAGAATCAAATTTTTCATTTCTTAAAAGGCCACCGGTCAAATAAAGACACCTTATTCGCGGGGCATGTGGCCTAGCAGCCTTTTATTTGATCTAAGATAAAACTTTGTTTCATATCATCAAATAATGCTATAAAACACTAATAAGTAGTCATCAAAAGTTACAGTATATAATATGTGCTGATATTTGTGTCATATTAATTATACTACATACAGCCGACACCCACTTCAGTCTTCACATGTACATGTTATATTTCACTGGTTTAATTTACAGGTATGTTCGTTTAGTAGAACCCCCTGGTTTTAATACATTCAGAGCTACCGTAGCATCTTTATATTTCTGTTGGTCCTATGGTACATAGTTTACATATAAGGATTAACTGTCATGTGGACTGTTTTTATGGAGATGTAACCATGAGGTAAGTGGTCATAACTTGTATGTAAAACCCGAAGGGTTTTACATACAAGTTATGACCACTTACCTCATGGTTACATCTCCATAAAAACAGTCCACATGACAGTTAATCCTTTTAATATATTTATATACATTTAGCGAAAAAGCCACTTTTGTAAATGTATTTAAATCGAAAAGTGTATCGTGACAAAAATATCCCATAGCACCCTTGGCAAAAGTTAACATGAACAATTTCTTTATATTGAAACCTGATGATTTATTAAGTCAATCCTGCGCCAGTCCAAATGCGCCCAAAACATTACGCGTTCTTCTTTCCTAAACCAATGACGTGGCAATGTAATTATGGTGTTGCAGTTATGACCTCTTGCGTGTTCACCGAGAAATAACTGCAACTAGTCACGTGGGCACCGACCAATAGGAATGCTGGATTTAGTGATAATCACACTTAGTATGTAATATATACCAACCACAAATGCACTATACTACACGTATGGCAGTTCTCTAGTTAAAAAAATAATTCATATTATATAATTGGAAACAAGAAAAATTAATAGTGAGTGTACCATTCATATGTTTATGAGAATAATTTCAAGAAAATATGTTGCTAATTATTGTTTTCAGTTCAGATTTTCAAGTCAACTTTCGATAAATTGACACTTGTTGGAGAGTACATGTAGTTGAGGCATAATATGGGCATAAATATCATTGTGTAATTATACCCCCACTTTCGAAGAAAATGGGGGGTATACTGGATTAACTGCGTCTGTCCGTCACACTTTCTCCCTCCGTGTGTCCGTCCGTCCGTCCGACCTCATAACTCGAACAACTATGAACCGATTTCAATTTTTTTTTTTTTGCAATCTCCTTAGGACCGCCTCTCCGCATGATGCTAATTGCGGTGCGGTCCGACTTTCTTTTTTTAAGTTACGCCTTACTTTTGTCACACTTTCTCCCTCCGTGTGTCCGTCCGACCTCATAACTCGAACAACTATGAACCGATTTCAATAATTTTTTGTATGCAATCTCCTTAGGACCGCATGATGCTAATTGCGGTGTGGTGCGACTTTCTTTTTTTAAGTTACGCCTTACTTTTCGACTTATTTTTACTTAGAAAATTCTTCCGACTTAATAACTTTAACAAATATGAACCGATTTCAATAAGTTTTGGTATACATGCTTCTCACAACACCCTCTCTACATGATGCAGCTCAGGGTTGGCTCGGACTGTTTTTCCTAACATTACACTTCATTTTCGACTTATTTTGACTTAGAAAATTTTGGGATATTTTTTGTGTGGATGCTATCAAGTTAGGATATTTTCCGGAAGTTTCTTCGAATATGGGTTCGGAACAATGATTTTTACCACAGTTAAGTTGCATTTCATTTTCTACCCTTTTTTGGGTTTCTGCAATCATTCGAACAAATATGAACCAATTTGAATATTTTTTTCTGTACAAGCTTCTTGTGACACCATATCGATATTATTAATCCAAGTTTTTCTTTAAAGTTAAAAATCTTTTTTGTTGGGTTTACGGATAATGCGGGTTGAATTTGCCACGGTGGGGGTATGTTAGCACGCGAGTGCACACCTCTTGTTTTTATCTGAACGATCCATGCTACTAAATGAATAGGAATCATATTATATGTTTTATTCGTTGTATTTTTAAAACTGAATTGAAGAATCCATTCAGACAATTACGTAAGTTATGAGAAGTTATCCATACAAGCTTGCAGCACATCTACATGCATTTTTTCAGATCAAGAGAGTAATAATGAAGCGCAGGAAGCTGATTGTCGATGACTGCAAGGAGATGACAGAGACTACTGTTAAACTCCATACAATGGATACATCAGATACACTCACTGTTCTCAACTTGGCTCCACCCACAAAGAAATTGATGATTCTCCAACAGAAGAGTCCTGTTGCCAAACTCTTCACCCTACCTATTCGATCTGACATTTCTACAAAAATTTCTAGGGTAAATGAACAATTATTATTTCATTTTTAAAAAGTCAGTCCATCGATCGAACAGTTCCTCTGGAGATACACTGTTGTCTCTTTGTATTGGGATAGGCTTTGTGGAAGTTTTTCTGTAATTCATTAATTTCCTCCTGCATATTATGGTCCCCCAAATAAAAAAATTGGGGGACTAAAGAAATGAGCCGTGTCAGTCCATCTGTTTGTCTAGCCGTTTGTCCATCCATCCAATACGTTTGTTGTCCATATGACAACTTGAATAGTATTTGACAGAATTTGATGAAACTTGGTATGTGGTCTTTATGAGTAAGTCCCTGTAAAATTTGAATTTGGATCCGGTTCGGCCATTTCTGACAGTCAGAGTTATGCTCCTTTTGCTCTCCTTTTGTATTACTCAACAGAATTTCTTGATATTTGGTATGTGGTTCACATTTTGAGAAGACGCAGGTCAAATTTGGTCATGGTCTGTTGATTTTTGATGGTGCTATGAATCTTTTTTGTGACATAGATTTAATTAATGTTTTGGTTATCCAGATGAGAACTTCAGCAATATTCAACAGAATTTATTGATATTTGGTATGTGGTGCACATTTGTGAAAAAGCAGGTCAAGTTCGAAATTGGTCAATTCCGGTCCCGTGATAGGCTTTGTGGATGTTTTCATTTAACATATTTATTTTCTCCTGCATATTATTATGCTCCTGACCCCGTAGGAGGTTCAGGGCATATAGTCATTCATACATGTCCGTCCATTCATCCAAAGATATCACCTTGTAGTAATTCATGTCTTAATCAGTGTTTGTGTTGTCATCAGCCATTTTAGCCAAATGCGAAAAATAAATAAAACTGGCTAAAATAACTTGTCAAATGGCAAAAAAATGGCTGAAGGCATTTCCCCTCTGGCATACATAGACAGCCTACATAGAAGACAGTGGTGTTGGCCTCATGCTGTCTTTGACTCTTTGTTGCGAATCTAATTACCATCAATGCAGCTACCTTTTTATGTTTACCCATACCATAGTATGGTAAACATAATGTCGACGTCCGGATTGAACACTCGTCGTGTGTCCGTCCGTCTGTCTGTCTGTCTGTCTGTCCGTGGACACTTTACGCATGGTGCGATAACTCAAAAATTTTCTATCCGATCAGAACCAAATTTTGTATATGAGTTTCTCAGACCAAAATACAGATCGAGTTCAAATATGGGTTTGATCCGAATTTTTTTTACAGAGTTATGGCCCTTTTTCGACCTCGAATTCACGCATGCTATCATAACTCGAACAATTTTTATCTGATCGGAACAAATTTGGTATGCGAGTTTCAGAGCCCAAAATACAGATCGAGTTCGAATATGGGTTTGATCCGATTTATTTTAAAGGTACGGTTGGCCTTGGCGGTGGGTATCCTGTGAAAATATTTCCAACCGTCAAAAACCGCCACAAACAGAAAGAACATCAAAATGTAGACAGACTTTGTCCGTATATAAATAAGAAATATCGCATAAACAGTATGTTATTCTCATATGTTTAACCATTGTTATGTAAACAAAAGCATAAAAAGTAACTTTTTCTGGTGTTTGTTTATATTATGATGGTAAACATAAAGAGCGTTCTTTGTTGGTGAATTCCTGATATGGAACTAATAAAGAGCTTTATGCCATTTGTGTGTGATTAGCCAGTAGCATTGTACTGTCCTCCGTAACCCGATCAGGCTCTTGCTTAGGTAAAATATAGTAGGTATTTATGATAACATGCTGTTTACGCGATGGTCATGGTATATATGAACGAAACTGTATGCGTTTTAATGTTTTTCTGTTTACGGTGTTTGGAACAAATATGAATATTTTCGACAATTAAGGCCTCACGTGCCTTTAAAGGAGTTATGACCCTTTTTTCAAAAATAAAATTAAAAAAACAAAAATCCGATGCTAAAACCGAAGTATATTTTGTCCGATTGTGTTCATATTTGATATGTAGGTTTATGATGACATGCCCCTCATCTGTATAGTTTTTGGTATTGATTGGTTGATCGGTTTAGAAAATAATTAACCCTTTACACACATGCTATCCAATGCAATAAGTTGAACATATTTCTTCTGATCTGCCTCATATTTCTTACCTAGGTTTTTCTTAGCATGTTCTTCGTCTGTATGGTTTTTGGTATTGTTTAATTAACCCTTTTCACTCTTATGTTTACTTAGAATTCACCCAAGCTGCTATGACTCAAAACATTTTTCATCTGATCAGCACCAAATTTGGTATATTTATCACCCCTAAATACAGATCGAGTTCGAATATGGGTTTGATCCGATATATTTTAACAGAGTTATGACCCTTTATAATTCAAGTAAATACTGCTGGAAATTTTAAGAGAACATATCTCGCAGACCATGTGTGTAATTGAAATGAGTTAATTATCACTAGGGACATGCTATAAAGCCTGATAGTGGTACTGTTGGCTGGCAGGATTTGTTATCATATTAATGTCAAATTGATTGATGGCTATCTGGTGGAGTTCTGTTTTCTGTGCAATATTAAGTTAACCCCTTTACTGAAACAGGTTCATTACTAAAGTTTATGTAAACACTATAGGACACCTATTCTAAAATATTAAATTGGAATAGTCCATTGTTACTTTGTAGGGATGTTTTACAGACATTGTTGTCTACATACACTGTTGTCTTATCTTAGACAAAAATTAATCCACACATTCCCAGTTCCATGATATGATGTCATTGCAAATGATTAACCCTCTCCACACATCATATGGTTTTGATGCTTTTCATTTGATCATTCTCCTATATTATGTCCAGGTTGATGGTGATCCACTTTTGATTTGCATGGATTTGGGATTAAAATTAAACCATTCCATAGACACATATTATGCGATAGACAGATATAATATTATCCATTTCACTTTGATCCAGGTTCATTAAGGGTTTCAATAAGTCACCAATTATATATTCATCATTAGAGGAAATGTCTTATTTGAAATTCCCTCAATTGCATTTGGGCTCCAGGGTAATATTAATGGTGCTGGTATTCTTGAGACTGACTTATTGTATGGGTTTCTAAATCCAATGACATGCTTTGTATAGACTATTTTGTGTTTATCAGTTCATTAGTTTGGGTAAGATTAACCCTATTCTATCCGATTTGATAACTCAAATATTTCCATTGATTATGTTTATACATGTAGTTCTTGGCATAGTTGACAAGAACACACCCCTAACCTGCATAGTGAGGGTCATTTGGTTTATTTGCTTAAAAATATTAACATCCTCTGCCAATCCTGTTGACACAATGTGATAACTAAATATTTTTCACATGATCACTATATTAAGTGTGAATTGTTGAAACTTTAGCACTCATGAAAAGGTTGATGTAAGGATTTATAAAATTTATAAAAAATAGCTAATCGCTATCGCCAAGGTATGGGTTAAACATCTGCCGATCGTGATCGGCCTCTCGTTGTAATTGCAGTTGCATAAAAGAGTCACCTCACTGCTGTGTGAATATGTTGTTGTGTGTACATTGGGTGTCCATTTCGTACTATTCTCACCCACCAATACCACAGTTTGGTGAAAATTCAATATGTGTGTACAACTTGGTGGCTGCCGTTTGTGTGAGGGAAGTGTCCAATTATTGTCGTCGTCAATTATTCAAGTTTTCTGACAGTGTTTTACGATAATGGTTGTGCACAAACCACAGTATCTACTAGTGTTGAAACGATTAGCGATTTTAAGGAATCGACTAGTCGCCAGAGGTTATCGTCTACTAGTTGACTAGTCGGACCCCTTCTAAGAGTTCCAGTTTCTATGCCCATATGACGGGGGGGTTGGAGGGTTGGGGTTGCATCATTACTCTAGTATTACACATGCCACAGTGAGAAGTTATCACTGGTCAGTTGCGTCACATCGAACTAGACTGTGTTCAGTCGGCAGCGACACTTCATGTCTTTGATGATCAGCATAAAAGAAATCGCGCCTACACGTGCATACATTGGGTTCAGTTCAGGTCATGGAGTTCACCGCCCGTGCATGACTGATGGCAGTGGCATCGTTAAAGGAACAATGCAATAAGGCTTTAATAAGTTAAATATGTGTTAACTGTTAATTATACCCTGGGGAAAAAAGTGGCCAAAGATGATTTCATTGAGATAAAAAAAAATATGGAAATGGCTAATCTTTTGGCTACAAGCTGTTTTGTGTCAGCGCGAACACCAGTGTTAATTATCGGATTTTGTTGTCATTTGCCATGGTGCTAGCACAGATTGGGTGAAAGGATACCCACATACTACAGGATTTTGTCCATTTTTGTCATTTTCGGGGGACTATAGAAATGGGCTCCGTCTGTCCGTCCGTCCGTCACACTTTTGAGTACCTTCATGGTGTAATCAACTCCTCCTGCAGTTTTCATCCTAGAGATTTGAAACTTCAGAATATTGTTGCCCATATATTGAAGATGTGCAACATGTATATAGATGACGGAAATTTTTTTTTTGACAAAGTTATTAACCCTTTGAGACTTAGAAAATTTCAACATTTTTTATAATTTTCTGTATGTGGGTACCTTCATGGTGTAATCAACTCCTCCTACAGTTTTGATAGTAGATATTTGAAACTTCAAAGTATTGTTACCCACATATTGGAGATGTGCAACATGTATATAGATGACGGAATTATTTTTTTTTTTACGGAGATATTAACCCTTTTCAACATTTTTAGTCGAGTTTTTCAAAAACTCGACTTATGGTTTGGCGAGGGACGGTTGGCGGGCGGCGGGCGGACCTAAAGAATGCATTATAACTTTGACATTTGTGAACGGATTCAAAAATTGTTTGGTATGGCAGTTGCTCCCAATGACTATTTACTGCCTGTAGAAATGGGTCACGTCCGAACTTTTTTACAAGAGTTATCCATCTTAGATGGTTTTTAGTTAAGTTTTTCACCGATAGCGCTATAACTCACGCAAATATTAACCAATTTCAACAATATTTGGTATATGAGTCTTCTGCAACAATATCTCAGATGAGTTCGAAAACCAGGTTTGTCCGAATTTTGTTCGCGGAGTTATGGGTCTTAGTTTGTCTATTTATAGCAATTTTATCACCGTTAGCGCGATAACTCGATGAGATATTAACCGATTTCAACAATATTTGGTATATGAGTCTCCTGCAACAATATCTCGGATGAGTTCGAAAACCAAGTTTGTCCGATTTTTTTTCGCGGAGTTATGGGTCTTAGTTTGTCTATTTTTAGCAATTTTATCACCGTTAGCGCGATAACTAGATGAAATATTAACCGATTTCGACAATATTTGGTATATGAGTCTCCTGCAACAATATCTCGGACAAGTTCGAAAATCAGGTTTGTCAGAATTTTTTTCGCGGAGTTATGGGTTTTAGTTTGTCTATTTTTAGCAATGTTATCACCATTAGCGCGATAAATCAATGAAATATTAACCGATTTAAACAATATTTGGTATATGATTCTATTGCAACAATATTTCGGACGAGTTCGAAAACCTGGTTTGTCCGAATTTTATTTCCGGAGTTATGGGTCTTAGTTTGTCTATTTTAATCACAATTTTATCACCGTTAGTGCGATAACTCAATGAAATATTAACGGATTCAATTGATATTTGGTATATAGGTCTATTGCAATAATATACCACCGTCCAACTTTTTTTCCCGGACTTGTGCACCTTATTGGCAGAAGTTTGGTTCGACTGCCAAAAGACTCGACAAAAGCATCTTAGATGCGTACCCCTTGTTTTTAATTTCTTTAACAAAGCGGCATCGACTTGCCACGTTTTCGGGGGACACTGTGGTCTGCTGACCTTTTATTTTACCAGAGTCAGGGTTGTCAAAGTACCGTTGGTACCACAACTTGCGGTACCGGTTCCGTACTGATGTTCAGTACCGCAAACCGGGTCGGTATCAGTACTCATTGAGTGGACTTTTATACGGCAAATAACTTTTATTTCGTGGGGTTCCATCACCAATTATTCGTTAAGTTCGAGGTTTAGTCAAACAACGAAAATAAAAATCGCAACGACATTTACGATTTCGGTTTTCGGCAAGTCGCAAAGGGAGGATTTTTTTAAAAGACGGAATACAGAGTGGAATGAATGTAGACATGTATGTTTGACTACTGGGTCGGCTAACATTGTAGACTTATATGGATACACGGTACACCATTTTATTTGCGTGGTAATTAATTAGAGAACTCACTAATTGGCCATATTACTCGCATGTTATTTCATAAATGATGCCACCCAATGAAACCAAAGTCGTTACCAGTAAGCCTAGTTGTAGTTGGCTAGTTCGAAAATTTGAAATAGATTTAGAGAGAAAATTGTCAAATACACTCTGTGTCTGTGATATTAACTTTATATCACAATAAAAGTTAAAACAAGGGAAAATAAAACTCAACAGATGTCACTCATGTGATCATAAGAATCATGTCATAATACTCGGGTAACTATGCCCTGGTTGCCCATGCCTCCATGTCACGACTCACAAGTCTCACAACTCACAAATATCCTGTCATTCGAGTTATACAGTGTCAACATCCATGTCATCATATATATATCCATCGATGGTAATTTGGGTGTTTGGCGCCTAGTGACCTTGTCGGTGCCCAACAGACTCCTCTCAAATGATGCATGTGTCATAAATTGATACCGCGAAACGGCACATGTAGAATTGCATCCGGCGGCATTCCAGCCGCATCCGCATCCAAGAAATACATTTATCACAAGCGCCTACATAATGCATGCATTCTGTCAATTTAGTGACAAGTTGTCATAGTGCGGCATACTGTGCCTTTGACGTTTGAATGTGCTAAGTTGCTAACGATATCACGATGACCAATCACAGTTTTGTTTGGCGCGATGTTGAGCTGCCTAATTAACCCTTTATATTTGTTAAGATGTATATTAATAGAAATCAACAATCAGTACCGAGAACCGTCGGTACTCGACATCAGAACCGGTACCGATTTAATTCCTGATTACCGCCGGTTCCGGTACCGGTACCAGTACCTATTGACAACCCTGACCAGAGTTAAGCCCTTGTTTGACTTGCAAGTTGGTGATTGTCTCTGTACAAATATTTCAGCTTGTAATTCGGGCATGGCTCTTCAGATACGATTGTGCTTTAGTATGGTGATATCCCAGCATGCGGTAAAGGGTATTCACATACTACGGGTTTCGCCAGATTTACAGCCCTTGTTTGACTTGGGAATTTCTACATTTTGTTTCCTTATGAAAATTTCCAGATTCTAACTTGGGATTGGATCAATGAATTTTGGTGTGTTGGTAGCCCAGTTTAGGGAGAAAGGATACCACTTCTTGGATATTTAAAATAAAAAAATATATTAAGTCTTGCCCACTTTCAAAACTGATATTCGGGGGCATATTCCATGCTTGGCATTGCACTTTATTTATAAAATTTGCTACCATCATTGAAGATGCCAACTTGACACTGTGTGGCAGTATTGTTTTTTAAAACCATTGTTTCTCTATGACAGATTTATGGACAAATTGTGGAGACGTGTGAAGAGGAAGCTAAGATTGCAGAGAAAGTTAGAAAAGAAACCATAAAATATACTGACAGCGTGGTTCAACCCAGCTTTCTTGGTATGTTTAATTCTGTCAGCATAGATAAACCAGGATGTGACCTTCAAAATGTTCTAAGCCTAGATTTAGCCTATTCTTGCACTTAGTGAAATTCTTTATAGCAACACTGATGGAAAACAACAAATGTTGTAGGAAAATGAATTTGCTATACATTGCAAACGCATGTTATAACTAACAGCAGCTGCCAGAGTTTGCACAAAACAAAAACATTACTTGCCAGTACATGTAGTTATGGCCATTGATAAATGATAATACTATTAGACAATTTAATCAGGAATTGTCATCTGCTTTCAGGCCAATATTAGTCACCGTAAATCCCCCTTTCATGAAGAGATTAATGGGTATACGTCTCGCATTTGTCTGTCGGTCCATTAATCATCTCCTCTGTCGATACAATTTTGATGTAAATTTGGAATTTTTAGAAAAATTGTGAGATTACCGTAGTTGTTGCTTGTGAGGTGCTGATCATATGTACATTGTTCTAAGCACATCTAATTTATATCACCTGTGCTGTAATTGAAATTTATTCCTCGTAGCAACAGGGACAATGCACATCACATTTTGTCCATTTCAATAGGTGCTGTAATCCAAATGAATGCATTCTTTTCTGCACTTTTATACATACATGTATGCAGTCCTTTCTGCAAGAAAAATCACAGTGAGAGCAACTATTTGCTCCTGCACTTATAGGTGTAATTTGTACTCGTGATATAATCACTAGGTGGGTTTTTCTCTGACAAAGTGTCATTATGGGATGCCCCAAGTGTCCATTTATATTTTCATTGAGACTTTAAAGGGTCTAAAATACTAAATAGTTCTATAGTGGGTCAATGAATAGCGTACACATGAACAGTTTTCACAAGGGCAAATTTTATGACCAGTAAATTTCAGGCGTGAACTGGTTAAATTGCAATTGCAGCCATCTCCTGGGAAGGGCTGTGAATGTACCGTCTATCTTGTAAACTAATTTTTCGCAGAATTACTTGGCACCAACCTGTGGGTTACACCATCTTTGGCACACATAGAGTCGACGTCCGAATTGACCATTCGTTGTTCGTCCGTCCATCCGTCTGTAACTGTCTGTCCGTCCATGTTGTGATTACTGAAATTTTTTCTATCCGATCTGAACCAAATTTTTTATATGAGTTTCCCAAAATACAGATCGATTTTGATTTATGGGTTTGATCCGATATTTAATACCGGAGTTATGGCCCTTTTTCGACTAAGAACATATCCAGATTTTAGGTTTCCTGATGATAACCAAAGTAACTTACAATTAATTAATACAGGCTTCACTGTGAGAGATAAGAGACAATATGGTTTATCTAATTAGAGTTGTCTTTAGCCCTCATATGTTAGCCCAAAATAAGAGAACTGGCCACACAGAGTAGTGAAATATTGGATAAATTGATTTAGCTATCTTTTTAACCATAACTTAGACAGGTGAGTTTATTTAACTAGCCAATGGAGCTCTAGATCCTTGGACTTACTTTGGATCAAACAGGGCAGAGAAACATGTCAGGTGATTTAAGCCCTTTTGCACATTCCATCTTGTTTAACCTTTTCCATTATTAAATAGCTATATTATTTTGATTTCTCACGTGGCCATTTGCAACAACATGAATAATATGATCATACATAAATGTAATTTGCGCCTGCCTGTTCATGGGATAATCGGAACAATTTTTATCTTTAGAAGGATTTGATGATAAACCGTAACAGGACACAAGAAAATCATAACTTGCCAATTTGGCTTCGGAGATATGCATGAAAATCCCCAGTCAATATTCACTTGACAGTGTCACCCTCCTTATATTGTCATGAAAAACAAGAACAGGTTTCTAAACCTGAATTGAGGATTAAAATCAAGGTTCCAAGGGGTCATAGAACCAGATACTAGGACTCCGATATATACTAGACTTAAATAAATAATTTATATATAAAATGGCTCGTCACAAAAATTATTTCAAATAAATAATAAATACACATTTCTGCCTCCAATGAACTTACAAGTTACAACCAAAAGTCTTGGAGATAAATTTACTATAACACAATATTCAATATGTCTTCAATTATGTCTTTTGGTGGTAAAAAACATAAACAAATAAAAATACTATGTTTCAAGCACATCCCTCATCACCCGTATAGGGTATATCATAAAAACGTTAGTGGCTAATAGACAATATTATTCAAGAGATCAAATCTCACATCTGTCTAATATTAGAATATAAGAAGGTTTTAGTTGAAAGCTAATGACTGAAAGGCACTGGAGAATAGGCTCTAAACTTTGATTGAAGAACTTTTTTTCAAATTCCAAACTAATTTCTAAAATTCTTAATAAAACTGAAAATAAAGTGTCTCCCAATTGAATATTTGATATAAACATGTAATTGTTTGAGAACTTGGAGTATATATTTTTCATGACCTAATCGAAACAAAAGTTTGTGATTACATTCACTGCTACTCGCTTCACAGTAGCTTCGATTTCATTTTACAGTCGAAGATAATAGCTTGCAGCCAGTATTTTCTGTGTTGTATAACTTTATATTACTGTAAATTAAATAATTATTACTGTTACTAACTTTCATTCTACAATTTTATGTGTATCATAGATCTAATTCAACTAAAAACAATTACAGATGTTATGGCAATGGAAGGACGGTCTATCAATGTCATTCCACAGGCGATGAGTACCAAGAAACCTTCAGCAACACGACTTGAACATGTGCTGATTGAAAAGAATGACCGTAGAAATGATGCACGAGAATCGGTGTGTGTCATCTTGGTGCAGACTAGTGCTGTGGAGCTGGACTCTGGTGAAATGATGACAGCTAAACAATACTGGTGTGATTTCTGTCAGTATAGAACTGAGGCGTACCAAGAAATTATCTCCCATATCCTCTCCCATCAGTTCCCATGCTCCCACTGTGACTACAAATCATTCTCGCGATCAGACGTTCTCAGGCATTCAACAGAAGCACACAAAGCATTTTCAGAGACATTTTGCTCTTTTGCCAGTACATTTAAGGTTGGCAATTTCTCATTGGAGACACTTAAAATTGAGCCAGTTGATTTTAGTACTAATGGAGCAACACAGAACAGCATCTCAGCAAGTAAAAATGTGTCGCGGACGACAGCCATTTCTTCTGGGGGTTCAAGAGATGCCATCACATCACTTGCCAATTCTTCACAGATTTCATCCAGTGGGTATCATGTGGAAGGTGGCGATCCATGTATTATGCCAGTCATACAAAGTGACGATGGAAATATTCTCATTCCAGTCAATTCAATGGTTCCAAATCCTTCACCAAATGTTGTCTACCAAGTGTGTTCTGGCCAATCACAAAGCTCACTGCAAAATGCAAATCTGCCTGCAGAAATACTTTTAACGATAAAGAGAAATGCTGATAAAATAATCCCGCAAGGCTCTCAGTGTATTGTCAGTGCTGATGGTTCTTCAGTTCATGTAAATACAAACTCAGATGTTAGGCAAACATTAGTTATCAACGGAAACTCTGTTATTGTCAGCAACTCTACAGTCACCACAGATACTGATCATAACTCCATAACGAGTGTTTCTGATCCTGACATGACATCATGTGCAGAGAATATCACAGAATTGCCCAAGGGAACTACAGATGGGGGAAACCCATTGCAAGTCGGTGCATCTATTTCCAGTCAAGAGAGTACTGGTAATGAATCAGATATGGCCGATATCGCCATCCCAAATGATAAGCAACCCCAAACAATGGTTTCTGTCCTCAAAGAGCAAAAGAACATTGTGGTTGTAACTAATGACACTAAGACATTAGGTGTTTCTGACCAACCAGGTGGCCAGCCAGTCAGTGCTAAAAATGTTAGTGGAGAAGAAGAAGTGGAGAATATGGAAACAGATGAAACAACAATAGTAGATCCTGCTGGACATGCACAATCTGACAGTGAGTATAGAATCACAAATCCGGTATAAAAAAGATCCTTATTGTATTGGAACCAAGGACTTGGTATGACATGTTGAATGCTCACTGATAAAACTTGAGAATTTTCTCTGAAGAGTAAATGTACACAGAAAAAATAATGTAATATAACTTTCTTGTTAATTTAGTATTACTACAAATGTGGTCAGAAACCTCAAATATATCATATCATATAGTTCACGGAACGAGTCTGACCGACTTAGTTCTGGTGCTTTCTCGTTTCAAATAGACATAAACAATAAAATATTATGGGAAGTCTGTTTGATACTCTATATCAACATAGTGGTTGTCCAACAACTTCTTGACTGGTTTAAAGTTTCAGCACTAACGAACTCAGTTGGTAGACTATTCCACATTGGTTGAATTCTCTGTGTAAAAAAGTATTTTCTGACATCATTATTGCTGTGTTCGATCATCATTTTACATGAATGGCCTCTGGTCAGTGCATATGTCGCAGCGAATAGCGTTTCATCTTGGATGTTGTAATGCCTCCCTTTATCGTGTTACCTCTATTAGGTCACCACGTAATCGCCTGTACTTAAGGGACATTAGTCTAAGGATAGAGAGTCTATCTTCATAAGAATATTTCCGCAGCCACGGAAACATGCGTGTCTCTCGACTCTGCACACTTTCTAATGCCCTAGAATGTTTAAGTAGAAGAGGGCTCCATATACAGTGTCCATAATCAATAATTGGTCACCATTAAGGAGTAAAGTCTTGTGAATGTTTCTGAGTTTAGTTCAGTGAAGGTTCCACATACTGTATGATTCAAGAATCTGATTGGCTTTGCTAATGGTTCAAATTTCAACTGGTCATCGATGTAATTCCCAGATCTTTTTCACAATGTGAGACTGTTATTTCTGGAAATTCTGGTGTATCTGTCATAGCAAACTGTTTTTGGGATTACTGAAGCCGTAATGCTTTATTAGCTCAACTTTACTTTGTAAAGTTTGAGCTATTGCCATGGCTTTGTCGTCCGTCGTCCGTGTGTACGTGTGTGCGTGTGTACGTAAGGCGTCAACAATGCAGTCTACAGGTCGTACCTTTGGTCGGATCATTATGAAATTTGTCATAGCTGTTGACATCAACATTTAGACCAGAATGATTAATTTTGGGGTCATTCGGTAAAAAAACATGGCCGCCAGTGGCCATCTTGCATTTCAAAATTCAATCCATTAGCACGGGCTACAGGGCGTACTGTTTGTCTGATCGTCATGAAATTTGTCATGGATGTTAATATTGACATGTAGATGGGAACGAGTAATTTTGGGGTCATTCGGCCCAAAAACATGGCCGCCAGCAGCCATCTTGGATTTTACTCTTTGTATGACTAAATTCTTTAGCACGGGCTACAGGTCGTACTTTTAGTCTGATCATCATAAAATTTGTCAAGAATGTTAATAATGACATGTAGATGGGAACGAGTCATTTTGGGGTCATTCGGCCAAAAAACATGGCCGCCAGCAGGCATCTTTGATTTCACTCTTTGTATGACTAAATCCTTTAGCACGGGCTACAGGTCGTACCTTTAGTCCGATCATCATAAAATTTGTCATGGCTGTTGAAATTGGAATGTAGATGGGAACGAGTCATTTTGGGGTCATTCGGACAAAAAACATGGCCACCAGCGGCCATCTTGGATTTCAAAATTCAATCCATTAGCACGGGCCACAGGTCGTACCTTTAGTCTGATCATCATGAAATTTGTCATGGGTGTTAATATTGACATGTAGATGGGAACGAGTAATTTTGGGGTCATTCGGCCAAAAAACATGGCGGCCAGCAGCCTTTTTGGATTTTACTCTTTGTATGACTAAATTCTTTAGCACGGGCTACAGGTCGTACCTTTAATCTGATCATCATCAAATTTGTCATGGATGTTAATATTGACATGTAGATGGGAACGAGTAATTTTGGGGTCATTCGGCCCAAAAACATGGCCGCCAGCAGCCATCTTGGATTTTACTCTTTGTATGACTAAATTCTTTAGCACGGGCTACAGGTCGTACTTTTAGTCTGATCATCATAAAATTTGTCAAGAATGTTAATAATGACATGTAGATGGGAACGAGTCATTTTGGGGTCATTCGGCCAAAAAACATGGCCGCCAGCAGGCATCTTTGATTTCACTCTTTGTATGACTAAATCCTTTAGCACGGGCTACAGGTCGTACCTTTAGTCCGATCATCATAAAATTTGTCATGGCTGTTGAAATTGGAATGTAGATGGGAACGAGTCATTTTGGGGTCATTCGGACAAAAAACATGGCCACCAGCGGCCATCTTGGATTTCAAAATTCAATCCATTAGCACGGGCCACAGGTCGTACCTTTAGTCTGATCATCATGAAATTTGTCATGGGTGTTAATATTGACATGTAGATGGGAACGAGTAATTTTGGGGTCATTCGGCCAAAAAACATGGCGGCCAGCAGCCTTTTTGGATTTTACTCTTTGTATGACTAAATTCTTTAGCACGGGCTACAGGTCGTACCTTTAATCTGATCATCATCAAATTTGTCATGGATGTTAATATTGACATGTAGATGGGAACGAGTAATTTTGGGGTCATTCGGCCAAAAAACATGGCCGCCAGCAGCCATCTTGGATTTTACTCTTTGTATGACTAAATCCTTTAGCACGGGCTACAGGCCGTACCTTTAGTCTGATCATCATAAAATTTGTCGTGAATGTTAATAATGACATGTAGATGGGAACGAGTAATTTTGGGGTCATTCGGCCAATAAACATGGCCGCCAGTGGCCATCTTGGATTTCAAAATTTAATCCATTAGCACGGGCCACAGGTCGTATTGTTCGTCTGATCATCATAAAATTTGTCATGGGTGTTAATATTGACATCTAGATGGGAACGAGTAATTTTGGGGTCATTCGGCCAAAAAACATGGCGGCCAGCAGCCTTCTTGGATTTTACTCTTTGTATGACTAAATTCTTTGGCACGGGCTACAGGTCGTACCTTTAGTCTGATCATCATCAAATTTGTCATGGATGTTAATATTGACATGTAGATGGGAACGAGTAATTTTGGGGTCATTCGGCCAAAAAATATGGCCGCCAGCAGCCATCTTGGATTTTACTCTTTGTATGACTAAATCCTTTAGCACGGGCTACAGGTCCTACTTTTAGTCTGATCATCATAAAATTTGTCAAGAATGTTAATAATGACATGTAGATGGGAACGAGTCATTTTGGGGTCAATCGGCCAAAAAACATGGCCGCCAGCAGCCATCTTGGATTTTACTCTTTGTATGACTAAATCCTTTAGCACGGGCTACAGGCCGTACCTTTAGTCTGATCATCATAAAATTTGTCGTGAATGTTAATAATGACATGTAGATGGGAACGAGTCATTTTGGGGTCATTCGGCCAATAAACATGGCCGCCAGTGGCCATCTTGGATTTCAAAATTTAATCCATTAGCACGGGCTACAGGTCGTACCTTTAGTCTGATCATCATCAAATTTGTCATGGATGTTAATATTGACATGTAGATGGGAACGAGTAATTTTGGGGTCATTCGGCCAAAAAATATGGCCGCCAGCAGCCATCTTGGATTTTACTCTTTGTATGACTAAATCCTTTAGCACGGGCTACAGGTCCTACTTTTAGTCTGATCATCATAAAATTTGTCAAGAATGTTAATAATGACATGTAGATGGGAACGAGTCATTTTGGGGTCATTCGGCAGAAAAACATGGCCGCCAGCAGCCATCTTTGATTTTACTCTTTGTATGACTAAATCCTTTAGCACGGGCTACAGGCCGTACCTTTAGTCTGATCATCATAAAATTTGTCGTGAATGTTAATAATGACATGTAGATGGGAACGAGTCATTTTGGGGTCATTCGGCCAATAAACATGGCCGCCAGTGGCCATCTTGGATTTCAAAATTTAATCCATTAGCACGGGCCACAGGTCGTACTGTTCGTCTGATCATCATAAAATTTGTCATGGATGTTAACAATGACATGTAGATGGGAACGAGTAATTTTGGGGTCATTCGGCCAAAAAACATGGTCGCCAGCAGCCATCTTGGATTTTACTCTTTGTATGACTAAATCCTTTAGCACGGGCTACAGGTTGTACCTTTAGTCTGATCATCATAAAATTTGTCGTGAATGTTAATAATGACATGTAGATGGGAACGAGTCATTTTGGGGTCATTCGGCAGAAAAACATGGCCGCCAGCAGCCATCTTTGATTTTACTCTTTGTATGACTAAATCCTTTAGCACGGGCTACAGGTCGTACCTTTAGTCTGATTATCATAAAATTTGTCATGGCTGTTGAAATTGGAATGTAAATGGGAACGAGTAATTTTGGGGTTATTCGGCAGAAAAACATGGCCGCCAGCAGCCATCTTTGATTTTACTCTTTGTATGACTAAATCCTTTAGCACGGGCTACAGGTCGTACATTTAGTCTGATCATCATAAAATTTGTCATGGCTGTTGAAATTGGAATGTAAATGGGAACGAGTCATTTTGGGGTCATTCGGACAAAAAACATGGCCGCCAGTGGCCATCTTGGATTTCAAAATTTATTCCATTAGCATGGGCCACAGGTCGTACTGTTCGTCTGATCATCATGAAATTTGTCATGGTTGTTAATATTGGATTTTACTCTTTGTATGACTAAATTCTTTAGCATGGGCTACAGGTCGTACCTTTAGTCTGATCGTCATAAAATTTGTCATAGATGTTAATAATGACATGTAGATGGGAACGAGTCATTTCGGTGTCATTCGGCCAAAAAACATGGCCGCCAGCAGCCATCTTGGATTTTACTCTTTGTATGACTAAATTCTTTAGCATAGGCTACAGGTCGTACCTTTAGTCTGATCGTCATAAAATTTGTCATGGATGTTAACGATGACATGTAGATGGGATACAATCATTTTGGGGTCATTCGGCCGAAAACATGGCCGCCAGCAGCCATCTTGGATTTTACTTTTAGCACACCCTACAGGTCACTACTCTCATCTGATCATCACCAAACTGCATATGGATCTTCGGGTGACCACTAGAAGTGAGCCATCAATTTTTTTTCCGAAATTCATTAAATAAAACATGGCCCTTTTTCCAAATAAATATTCACTCTTAAAAAAAAAAAAAGTTTTAATTTCTTGCACAATTTAACATAAAATGAATAAATAAATAAATAACAACAAAAAATGAATAAATAAATAAATAACAACAAAAAATAATAAAATTGTTTTTTTTATAATAATAAAAAAAAAAGTAGGAACAGTAACAGAGTAACTTTATACTATCACCAAGGGATGGGTTAACATCTGCCGATTGTGATCGGCCTCTCGTTCTTTCATTCTTTAACAATTTTTATCATTTTTTCTTACATTCTTTAACAAGTTTATATTCTTTTATAGTTTTTTTTTACATTCTTTATTAATTTAAAAAAAAAAAATTATATAAAATTTGTTAGGCCAATGCATTCTCTTATATATGCGAGTCGACCATAGATGCATTGGCACAGGGTTTTCGCAAACATCGGTCAAATCAAATGCAAAAGTTCTAATTGATTGCATTTTTAGCTCAACTTGACAAAGTGTGCATGCATCCGTCCATCAATAATTTTCTTTAGCACATCCTACTAGTCACATCTCTAATCCGATCATTATCAAACTTCATATGGATCTTCGGGAGGACCACTAGATGGGAGCCATCATTTTTTTTCTAAAATTCGTTAAAAAAATACAATGATCACCTTTTGATGGGAGCTATTGAATTTGAATGATTTTCGATGAAAAACATGGCTGCCGGCAGCCATCTTGGATTTTACTCTTCGCATGACTAAATACTTTGGCACATCATACAGACCACGTCCCTTTTGATGGTAGCTATCGAATTTGAACGATTCTCGATGAAAAACATGGCCACCAGTGGCCATCTTGGATTTTACTCTTTGCATGACTAAATCCTTCGCCATACCCTACCTAAATACTACGTATGGATCTTTGGAGTGACCACTAGATGGGAGCCGTCAAATTTATCAAAATTTCGTTAAAAAAACATGGACGCCAGTGACCATCATGAATTTCACATTTGAATTATCAGAACACCATGCACCCAACATTTATTGGTGAAATGTTTTAAACATTTAGTGTCATGTTCATGATCACTTATAGATGGGAGCTATCAAATGATATTCAATAAAAAAATTAGCTGGCAGCAGCCATCTTGGATTTACTGTTTGCATCACTAAATACTTTGGCATGCCATACTGCCAACATTGTTCATCCAATTGATCCCAAAATTCATACGGGTCTTCGGCTTGACCTCTGGTATTACTTAAACATTTAAACAGTCTGCATTCCTTATTGCTCCATTTACTGTAATGTACTATCATGACAATATCCCCTCTCCAAGTTGAGCTGCAGTGTCATTGACACTTTCATATTGATTTTTGATGAGTTGAAACCTAACTGCCATCTAAGAGACCACTGGCTAGTGCTGGGCGGTTTCCCGATTAATCGACAATACTCGGTTAAAATTTCAATATCGTCAGTAATATCGTCTAATCTAAAATAATCGTAATATCGTCGGCAATCAGTGGGTGCCATCCAATCATAAGCGTATATACAAATAAATAGTTCAACTCAAGCCTAAATCAAGTTATTTAAGTTTTAAATTCCAACTAAATCCCTCGTCCTGATTTTTTCAATATTCAATCATCTTAGTAAACAACGTTTAGACTGACTAACGAAATTGGGGGAATATGAAAACCCAGAATACGTCCCTCTTTCGCTCACAATATTACACAAACCCTCCGACTTCCCTGCGAAATATTTATTACAAGAGAATTCACCAAATGAATCGATGACTGATCAGGTGATAGATCGATATGAATGTCAGTTATACCACGCCTCTTCCTTAGGTACAATGATGCACATGCACCGTCAATCAAAATAATAAATGGGCGAAGATACCGCCCTCTTCTCGTCTAGAAGAAACCACTCACTGCGATTGGTTGAACCAATTGTATAGAATTAGGGCTTCAAACCCGCCCAACAGCCCAACAATACATGGTGTCCTTGCTTGGCCGAATTCCAAAAGTTATGTACTACGTGTGTTTGGACTTCGCTAAAAGACTGAACCTCATTGTCAAATTTGTCTTGAGGGTAAACCACATTTCCAGTTGTCAAGCGACGCAAGTGTCATCGGGAATAGCATATATATTTACTCAACATAGTTGAACATATCGAGTTAGAAAAAGAGACTATAGTATAGAACACTTTTAGTTTTGGCATAGACGAGATAATGGTTTTATTAATTACCGGTATATACCAGAATTTGTCAAGTAACCGGAACGAAATTGTCCGAATAGCGGAATTTAACCAGTGAATTTACTTTTCATTCCGAATATCGATCGAGCATGAGGTTGTCACTGGTTGAGTGGTTGTGTACCGGGTATGTTATTCCCGTCGTCAACTTGTCAAAATTAATGACAATGATGTGATTCTAGCTAACAGTAAGAAATTGTTTTCAGTTTCTTGTATCTGTTTTAAAAAAACCGTCATTATATCGTTAACCGCGGTTTTAATTTCCAAAAATCGCGTTTTTTATTTTCGTTAATATCGTCCAGCCCTACCACTGGCTGTGGAGTCATGACAAAATTAACCTATTAAAATAATCCAAATTGTTTGCAAATGAAGCCAGGGCTCCTAAAGGTTTCGTACCATGGTCGTTTCCTACCATCCGGACTTACATCTCAGTTTGTTTGGTCATATAGAACCATGTAGGAAATCAATTGGTTGTTTCATACCAGGTTTTGTGTGCTGTTGGAAATGTGGAAAACATGAGCTTATTTATTAATTAGAATAATTGGTAAATTGATGACTTCAAAATGTGAGTGATCAGTAAGCCATCATTAATCTTTACTGTGTGGGGATATTTTCGTTGTTCACATAATTAAACCTCAGTTTGACGTGTCAACCGAAATTCCTGAATGTCCAAAATTTATCATTGATCTCTAACTGTATTCTTCAAAGTATGAGCCTATTGAGAACTTAGCCCTCCCCTAACAAGAATATGAGCATTTTTCCAAGTTTTGGCTATAAGTGTGACAAATGTCAAATTAAGACAATTATTTACAATCGATGGTGACTTATTATTAACATATGGGATTATATATTGATATTCGTCACATTTGCAGAACAACAAAATTGGAACCGCAAATTTGTAAAAGGTATTCAAAAAATCTGTTTTCCCTAATACTCGGCAGCCGACGTACTGATCATTCATGTTTTGGCTAATGAAGTGTTTTGCTCAATGGTTTAACTATAGATTCTCTTTTCCTTGTGTAGAATTATTTACTGAACTGGTGACGGAACTGATTATTTTGAGATTTCTTCATAATATCTAAGATGGCTGCCAAAATGTCCGCTTCCCCATGTCATCAGTAGTCGGCTATATAGCTGTGATAATTGACATTGTGATTCATGCAGGTGGTTATTTATTAGTACATTATATAAATATTGATCATATGTTGAGAAGAATGGGAACGTGGAATTCTTAAAAATGGTCTATATCTTCACAGAAAGTTTTATATGAATTACATAATAATATATATGAATCAAGGACACCTGTCCGGAAAATCAGTTTAATATCAATCAATTTTAATTTTATTTAGAACATCTTATGATATTAGTGGAACAAACTGATGGCTATTTTCAGAACATAAATTCGCACAAAAACATTTGGAGTGTGCCAAGGCCATACCAATAGATATAACTCTTATCTTGTTACCCCCAATAAAATCAAATTGCATTTTAGCTAAGAGATTTACAGCGAATTACGATTGAAATAAACCACTTTATTGTGGCTTTATAGACAAATAATATACCCCATCTTCAGTTGTATCTGTACTTGATTCACAAAATAGCTATTTGTAACAGGCCATATCCTGGAATATATTGGGGACACCCTTTATATGCCAGAGGCATATCTGAAGGCCTGAGATGGGGATGGGTATAGGAGGGGATGTCCCCCTCCCACTGGTGGGGATCCGATGCCCTGAGAGAGAATCTGGGGCGTTTTGGTGCTATAATTTGAAATTTTCCAGCAGTTCAGTTTGGTCCATGATTCACAAACAAATAATGAAATTCAATTCATCAATGGAATAATACCAGTAATCAAAATTGGAACTTCCTAGCTACTGTAAGCTAATTTTTTGAGTCATCACATGAATATGATATAACACTCAATTGTAGTTTGAGAAACTTTGATGGTAGGCCTGACTACTTTCTCTCTTTCTGCACATTGATCAGTGTTCTGTGAAGTGGTACCTGTTACCTGTACCCATGCTTGTCTGTTTACCTATGAGAATAAGTTTGGTATATAAAAAATCCCAGCATTTTGATGAATTGAATTTCACTGGCGGGAGATCATACTGTGTCCCTTCGCCGTCTTTATTTTCAAGTTAACTAAACAAAAAACAAAATTTCATAAATTCCATTAATAAATTGTTTACAGTTTATTCAACATATGAATTTGGTCACTGACTGACATTTGCAATTGTATCAGCACACCATGTCAAATATAAACAAATTACATGGTGTGGTTACAATGTTGACTTAAAAAAATCAATAAAATTCATATAAACATTGCATGAAGAATATGATCTAAGTTGGTCTAACCATGAATGTGATGTGGTACCGTCAGCAGCAGTAAAATTGACTGTGGTTTATCGCATGAACTTGGTCAAGTCCTGCGTTAATACCAGTGGTCTATAAGCGCTATGTATGGCATAAATACTTGTATGCATCAACCCCATTTCTCTTTACATCTTCTCTTTGCAGAAGTTTCAGAAAAAGAAACTGGAGAGACAGTAAGAATTGCTGACAGAGTTACTCAGCAGGATCCCATGTATGGTTGCCTGTATTGTAAGTTTGAAACATCATCTACAACTGATATCAGAGACCACTTGTTAGATGTGCATCGGGGTGATGATCCAGTTTTCAGAGACATTGTGGCATGGCTGAATAAGGATGTATTTCGTGTCTATGTGTGTGTGGATACTAACTGTTCTTATACAACTAAAGAAGTAGAGCAGTATCGGATACACATGGAGGGCCATTTGAGTAATGGCAATATAGCAGCAGTGGTCCTTTCACAATAAACCTCTCGCTTTAGTCAGTCTTGAAAGTTGGCTAGGTTCTCTCCATCTTTCACCATCACCATTTCCATCATTTCACCATCAAGGAAATAGACTTTGATAGATGCTAGAGGAGGGAAAATTTCAAGCCATACAACATGCTGGCAAATGTTGATACTGTCACAATTATACTTATTGTCTATGATACTAGTACCGGGTACCATCATAAAACACCACAGAGATGTGTGAAATTTGATTACTTGCCATGGTGCCATTATTGATGTCATTTTAAATAGATGAACAAGCCTTCGATTTTTTGGGCATTTTGCTACTGTATCTATATATTGTATATAATCAATGACGTGATTAAGGGTGTTCCTATGATGACAATGTCTCCCAAGTTCTTGGGTCCTAGCCATATTGGTCCTAACTCACATAATTAGAATGCCAATTTCATGCACTAAAATTCCATAATGCACTTTTTAATAAATTTTCTATCTCAGGCTACAACTAATTTATAGCAATAACAATAATATAACTAAATAGCCACGGTCCACGCTGGCCCAAAATTTACCTTTTCCAAATGAAAATATTTTTGGCCATATTCTTTCAGAAGCTGCCAAAATTTGATATTGGACTGGAATTTAGGGGCTTGTGAAATCTATCATTAACTTGTCAGGGATGATGATATTTTGGAATTTTAATCGATGTTATTTGCGACTTCTCATTACCCGATGTCTGCCCAACAGAAGGTTTATATTGCGATCTTCTTGATTTCAAACGTCAGTCAGTTTTTTTTCCCGAATTTCATTGAAAAACATGGCTGTCAGGGGTCATCCTGGTTTTTACTCTTTGTATGACTAAATCCTTCAGCACACCATGCTGGCCACTCATCCAATTGTTAAAACTAACTTTATAAATTTTGGAGCCATAATTTTGTTCCAAAATTCATTTAAAAACATGGCCACCAGCAGCCATCTTTGATTTTAATATTTGCGTGACTAAATCCATTGGCACCACCTACAGGCCACATCTCTCATCCGGTCATCACCAAACTTTATATAGATCTTCAGGATGACCTCTAGATGGGAGCCACTTATTTCTCACCATATTTGATAAAAAAAAACTTGACCTCCAGAAGCCATCTTGGATGAATCCATGGGCACAATTTGCAGCCCACATTTATTGGAGAAATGATTTGAAAGTTTACAGGCATGTTTAGGATCACTTTTATGTGGGTGCTATCAAATTTGAATGATTTTCGATAAAATCATGACTGCCAGCAGCCATATTACTCTTTGCATAACTCAAACATTTTTTATCCGATCGGAACCACATTTTGTACATGTGTTTCTTGGCCCAAAATACAGATCGAGGTGAGAATATGGTTTTGATCCGAGTTTTTTTAGCTCACCTGAGACGAAGTCTCCGGTGGAGCTATAGTCATCACTCCTCGTCCGTCTGTCTGTCTGTCCATCCCTCCGTCCGTCCGTCTGTCAAGAATCATCTTCTCCGCCACATCTGTAAGACGGAACGGGTTCATATTTGGTGTGGATGTTCTCTAGTTATTCTTAGAACGACTTTTTTTCCAGAACTAAAAGGCCGGATGGGTTCATATTTGGTGTGGATGTTCCCTAGGTGACTCACATTCAGATTTGTTCAAATGAGGTCACCAGGTTGATTAGTTGAGAAACCAGGGCCATAACTCTTTCCCTCCATAGTAATTCTTTTAAACATCTTCTTCTCAAATACCATCAGGCCAAATGGGTTCATATTTGGTATGAAGGATCCTTGGTTGACTGGGGTTCAGATTTGTTCAAATGAGGTCACTGGGTCAATTATGGGTGGGGTCAGGGACATAACTCAAAAAAAAAAAATTCAGATTAAACTCTTTAACCAAAAAAGAAAAGAAAAGAAAAGAAATGATATATTAAAAAATAAATGAATATTTATAAAAAAAACTGTGGAATTGTTTTTTTTATTAAAATATTAAAACAAAAATAAAAAAAATTGTATTTAACTCCATGGTCAATTATATATATATATTGTTTAACATTTTTTGAAAATTGAAAAACTAATGCCATTACATTTCTGAAGGTTGTGCCCCCTGGCCCTTCACTCAAGTGCACTGCTTCTGCCACCCTGGCCTGATCCCAAAAATAAAATTTACTCAAATTCTTGACAGAATCATTAATAAGAAGCATTTACTTTGGCTGTAACTGTATGCCGTAGGCATATTACACAATCATGTCAAATGAAATCTTGACATTTTTATAAACAATCCTTGGAGATCTGTGAGAAGTCATTGATTCCCAATCTATCATGTATTGTTCAAATCAAGATAAATAGCATGCCTGTCATTTGCAGAATGAGGTCCCCAGAGGGTGAATTTAGTGATGCTATCCCACACAGTGGCCTAGCATCACCAAATTCACCCTCTGGAGACCTTATTCTGCTTAGGCCTCATCTTCTGGGAAGTATCTATAGTATCAAGTTTACATTGTTGTTAGTTAAATTTCCCTTCTAGGAAGTTTCTATATCCCCTAATTTGCAGAAGATAAAATTCATAATTGAGGTGCCCAATGGGTGAACATCACCAACTTCAACTGGGGAACTTCAATCTTATTCTAGGTCTTCCATAGCAGTTGAGGGCCTTATCAGAATGAGGTCCCCAGAGGGTGAATTTAGTGATGCTAGCCTGCTGTGCGGGATAGCGTCACTAAATTCACCCTCTAGGGACCTCATTCTGCAAATGACAGATGACAGACACACTATCACACTATTTCAAGGCTTGATTGTATAATACATTGTGTTGCTTGAGGCCAGGCATGCACAATGTAGGAACAGACACGCTTTTAGTGATGCTATCCCGCACAGTGGGCTAGCATCACCAAATTCACCCTCTGGAGACCTCATTCTGCTTAGGCCTCATCTTCTGGGAAGTATCTATAGTATCAAATTTACATTGTTGTTAGCTAAATTTCCCTTCTAGGAAGTTTCTATGTGCCCTATTTTGCAGAAGATAAATTCATAATTGAGGTGCCCAATGGGTGAATATCACCAACTTCAACTGGGGAACTTCAAACTTATCCTATGTCTGCCATAGCAGTTGAGGGCCTTAGCAAAATGAGGTCCCCAGAGGGTGAATTTAGTGATGCTAGCCCACTTTGCGGGATAGTGTCACTAAATTCACCCTCTGGGGACCTCATTCTGCAAATGACAGACACACTATCACACTATTTCAAGGCTTGACTGTATAATACATTGTATTGCTTGAGCCAGGCACATACAATCTAGGAACAGACACGCTATTTGCAGGCTTTAATACTCCTTTGGTGATTGTGATTCAGATTTGTTCAATCAGGGTCACCAGGTCAAGTAGGTGCAAGGCCAGCTACATTAATCTTTCTCTCCATAGTAATTCATGATATGTCTTCTATGCAAGAATTAATTGGCCTATTTTGCTTATATTTGGTATGAAATTACCTTGGGTGACAGATTTGTGAAAATGGGTTCACAAAGTCAAATAAGGGCAGAGCCAGAGACTTAACTATTTCACTACATAGTAATTCTTAAAATATGTTTGCAAGAACTAGTTGGCTTATATAGCATGGAATGTTCTTCCTTGACTGCAATTCAGATTTTTTTAAATGGGGTCACCTGGTCAAATAGGGGCCAAGCGAAGGACAGTTTCCCTCTTAATATGCTTCCTTCACAAGGACCATCAGGTCTATTTTACTGATATTTATGATATGTATGAAGGGTTCTTTGGTGTCTGGGATTCAAATTTATTCAGATTGTGTCACCAGGTTATATAGGGTGGGACCAGGGACATAACTGTGTGTCTCTATAGTAATTCTTAATATGTCTTCTCAAGAGAGGTTGGACTATTTAGCTTACATATAGTATGGAGGAATCAGGAGGATCCTTTAGTGACTGAGATTCAGATTTGTTAAAATGAGGTCAACCTGTCAAGAAATGGCGGGCCTATGGGCAGTTAACACTTTTGTGTCTAATAAAATCATTGAAATACCAAATTCATTAAAACATCTACCTTGGAATAACCTGACTGATTAGTCTGACATACATGTATTGTGTTTTGGGTCCATGGATAATTGGGCTTCAAACATGTCTAAATGGTTTTAGAAAAAGGCGCTTGTGAGATTGGAAATTTCCAACAATTGAGAAAGTTTGAGGTGTCGGTTGTGAAATTCCAACCTAAGACTTGGGAGTCTGGAGCCCGGTCGGGAGGGGACTTGTTGAGCTGGAGGAGGGGGGTGATTAGTAGTGTACAGTTGGTAATTTCAAGGTGGATTTTCACCAATCTACATACTTGAAGTCTCTCTAGCCACATATCCTGTTTAAATCTACTTCTTTTAAAGTCATTATGAAAAGTGCTGACTGTTGTGGTCTCCAGAGTCCCAGTCTTATCAGTCTTTGCAGTCTGGTGAGCGACCCCACAGTCATTGACTGTCTTTTTTACTGTCGGGGGGCCCTTTTTATACTTAGAATTCACGCATGTTGCGATAACTCAAAGTTTTTTTATCTAATCGGAACCAACTTTTGTATGTGAGTTCCTCAACCCGAAATACGAATGGTGTGACGGGGCCTTGGATGGTAGGTATTCAGATGGTTAAAATGTGACCAACCTGTCAAAAAGAACCAGAGCTGGTGTCCCACTTTCCAAGTGAACTTCTATCCCCTCCTCCCTACCATTCTCCCTCCTATCCTCCCCAAATTATTGTCAAAGTAAAACTGTATCTCTTTCTTGCTTTGAGAACAATAAACACAGTTAATTACTTGACGAAATGCTATGTCAGATTTGAACTTTAATATATCTGACATATTTGAATAAACAAATTCCACAAAGCATGGATACTTTATGTCTACTGTGTTCTGTTAACCACCACTTAGCCAGGCGAATTTAATTAGCTAGAACAATGGAGCTCTACTGTAGGTCCTTGGATGCTTGGGCTTACATTGGATCAAACAGGGCCTGTGATAGGATATTTAACCCCTTTGAACCATTCCATGTCTTTAAATCTTTTCCATTATTAAATAACTATATTATTTTTATATCTCACATGGCAATTGCCAACAATGTAAATAGAAGTGTGTACACTCTTTTGACCCATAAATTCCAATAATTTGTGTTATTATTTACATTTGTCTATACTACTTTAGATCATAACTGTATACTCTATAATGCAATATAAAAACTCTAGATTATGATTCCGATCATAGCAATATACTATTGCCAAGTGATGGGTTAAACATCTGCCTCTTGGCACAGATGTCAACCAGCATGGGAACCTGCACACCTGTAATTTTGGCGGAGTTATTGCCCTTTTTCGACATAGAATCGTACATCCTGGGACGCATCTCTTGTCTGAGCTTGTATTATTTCATTTTCCAGTCAATTTTTTAAAAACTTTGCATAGATGTCAACCAGCATGGGAAACTGCACCTGCGATTTTGCGTTCAGTCAGAGTCATTTTGGCGGAGTTATTGCCATCTTTCGATTTTGAAACCTTTGCTCAACTGTTCTTAACTAACAGAATATTAACTCAAACAATATAAAGTTGTTTTTTGCAAGCACTTTTGTCATACAGTAGAACGGTGGGCTTACATCATTAATGTCGTAATCGGAGGTCAGGAGGCCAGCCCAAATCGGTCAATGTGCAATAGGGACCTGCGAATATTCAAGAATTGATTCAATGTCGATATCGGGCACCTGATTCGAGATCGACACTGAATCAGTCCATTAATTCGGATATTTTCGAATCTGTGGTTCTTTGGTGTAGTCTCGTTTTTTGTGTCTAGATAACACATGCAAATGACCTGAACTCACAAAACTTGAAGCACATGGTTGCCAAGTTAGCCAACATAGGTAATTTTGAATGTATGCCATTCAGAATAGACGAGCATTATGCAAATTTTGTGCTCGGATCGCAACCCGTGATGCTGATCAATTGCCACATATATTTGTAATATGTATGGACACTATGTAAATTGTCCACAAGGTGCGTGATCGCTTGATGCGGAACTCAATTGATTACCTTATGTTTAGATCTTCAGATATCCAATTCAGATTATATGAATAAAATTCAGTGTCAGCCACCGTTATGAGCGACAAAATATATATTGGGATGAGCAGAAACCATCGGACAATCGGTGTATTACGTTCTTAAATGGACGTCATCATGTGCGGCAAGTTGTCTGCGACACTGCCGGCAGAGTTCCTATAAATTTCCTACTTTCAGTTGCACCAAGTTTCGATCCGTTGAATCTTGTTTATAATATTTAACACTTGCAATTTATGTCTGTTTTCTGGGACCCCCATCCTTGAAGACAACTACTGTGAATATGTGATGTAGGTGTTTGATCTATTGTGGGGTGAACAGTTTAATAGATAACTACCATTGGCATTGGACTACATCAATTATATAGCTGTAATGTTGTAAATAATGTAGACAAGTGACTTCCATTCCAATAGGTTTGTGATACGTTGATTGAGCTGTCTTTAATTGTCTTACTGTCACTTCTTGTGTCATGTTCGCCACGACACAGCTAGATAGAAATTCAATGCAACATATCCCAAACCATCCATGAGACTGAGAGCGACTTGCCTATGTCATGATTTTCCTTTAAAAACACAAGTTCCAACTGATGATTAAGGAGATTAACATTGTTATATAGTATCTAGTGAATTTTGCAGTTTTTTGTCATGAGACACCGAAATACACAATGTCAATCACAAGCTGATTTGATTTGAGATTCGATTCGATGTCGATATCAGGAAGGAGATTCGATATCGAGATTTGATTCGATACAAAATCCCCGATTCGCAGATCCATGATGTGCAACCACTAATGACTATCGGCAACTGCCATCATCACCATGACGATCTCACCAACATTCTCCTATTTATATAAACTTCATCAAATCATTAATTTTTTTCAATTGATAAGGGTAAGTAGGCCTATAACAAATTTTTAAGGGTATACTGGATCAAATTCTCGGACCCTCTCCATCAGAGGTGGAAAGTTTTTATACTTGTCAGTTGAACAACGTATCTAGGAAGTATTAATTTTCTCGACAAATGGGTGGGTATTTGACATAATATAAAATCACTTGACAGAAATTTCTACGATATAGCCATACTCGATATTATAGCCAGAGTTGATTAGGCTTTATTCTGCGCTGGTGCGAGATACCTCACCATGACAGCTACATCACTTGATACTGCACAGCACTGTAGAGACTACTATGCGAAACGAAAGAATAAGGCTGCAACGATTCACTGTGATTTCAATGTATCGCGATACACTTTCAAATGATACGCATATCATATTGTGTCATGTGTATCGCGATACAGGAAATTAAGTAATGTCTGAAGATGGGCCAGTATAAAAAAGCAAAACCTGCAATTGTATCTTAAGTTTACATGTATACTATGTATAGTTGGCTCATCTAGCCAACAAATAAACTCCATTTTAGTTTAAAATGAACTCTACCTCAAGTTATAAACTTGTTGTTTCTGATAATCCAGGCGGTATTCATTTGGAAACACTAAGTTACTGCATCGTGATATGTGTCGTATCGTTGATCATGTATTGTGATTCATATCGTATCGTGACCAAGTGTATCATTGCAGCCCTACGAAATAACATAACATATAATATGGAATTAATTGTTATCATATAAGACTGCATAGTAGATACATGCATCTGATAATCCATAGATAATCTACTATTTTCTTGAATCAAAAGAAAACATATAATTATGCACAAAGCAGAAGACACACCAGGTCACGCGAATTCAGTCAATGGGGAAAGTTACATGATGACATTCATCGACTTTCATTGAAATCGACATGATGACATTTTATGAACGAAATTAACATTATAAAATGGACACGCTTATATGTCTAGACAGAGAGCTCCCTCAGCACCAAGAAATAAAATGGTTAATTTCAGTAAAATGCTCCCTGTTCCACTCTCGACAACATAGAACTAATTTCAGTTTTGAGTACTTTCATGTTGTTATTGTTATTGAGGGTTAAAAACGTGAAGTGGTGATCGAACCGTTTGTTTACATCATGACTCTTGGATTTCTCAGATACCCTGATGTACGATTGTCCTAATTTATGAAATAAATGATGATTATGGTTCATTCTTTTGACAAACCATTGTGTATGGAGTGTAATTAATAATAGCCACCACACGAAATAAGCCTTATGTGAATCTTATTTGGTGGGAATCTATAATCTGATTTTAAATAGAATTTTTTTTAAAGCCACAGATACCCTCAAGTGAGTGGTTTAGCTTTGGTTTGTTAATTACGCTAGCATATGATCATATTATATTTTTGTTTTCATTAACAAATTTGCGATTCACATATTATTCATTAGTGTATTTGTTACCCTTAACCATTTTATTGTACAGAATTAAATTTTTATGTCATTAAATATTGTACAAGTGCTCTCCGTCTCGATTCTTAGCCCGGGTATACATGCCTCTCAGGCTGTCAGTCTGCTGAGCAAACCTTTTCATCTGTTTGCATTGTATAAATGTGGATTAAACTTTTTCTTGTTTTAAATTTGGTTAACTAAACAGAATAAATGTTGTCCCCATTACTGGTAAAGTTTGATTTTGGGGTTATATAATGTCCAAAGTGGCCAGTCTCCAAGCTGACCATAAATGTGTTACTATATAATTTATAGAAACTATAGAAACGGGCTCCATCCATCCGTCGGTTCGTTCGTCCGTCCGTCACACTTTTGAGTACCTTCATGGCGTAATCATCTCCTACTACAGATTTCATCCCAGAGATTTGAAACTTCAGAATATTGTTGCCCATATATTGAAGATGTGCAACATGTATATAGATGATGGAAAAATTATTTTTTGACGGAGTTATTAACCTTTTTCGACTTAGAAAATTTCAACATGTTTTTAAATTTTCAGTATGGGGGTACCTTCATGGTGTAATCAACTCCTCCTACAGTTTTCATCCTAGAGATTTGAAACTTCAGAATATTGTTGCCCATATTTTGAAGATGTGCAATATGTATATAGATGACGGATTATTTTTTTTTTGACAGAGTTATTAACCCTTTTAGACTTAGAAAATTTCAACATTTTTTATAATTTTCTGTATGAGGGTACCTTCATGGTGTAATCAACTCCTCCTACAGTTTTGATCGTAGATATTTGAAACTTCAGAGTATTGTTACCCACATATTGGAGATGTGCAACATGTATATAGATGATGGAATTTTTTTTTTTTTACGGAGTTATTAACCCTTTTCGACTTAGAAAATTTCAACATTTTTTATAATTTTCTGTATGAGGGTACCTTCATGGTGTAATCAACTCCTCCTACAGTTTTGATCGTAGATATTTGAAACTTCAGAGTATTGTTACCCACATATTGGAGATGTGCAACATGTATATAGATGATTGAAAAATTATTTTTTTACGGAGTTATTAACCCTTTTCGACTTAGAAAATTTAAACATTTTTTTAAATTTCTTTAACAAAGCGGCATCGACTTGCCACGTTTTTGGGGGACACTGTGGTCCACTGACCTTTTATTTATTTTAGCGCGATAACTCGATGAGATATTAACCGATTTCAACAATATTTGGTATATGAGTCTCCTGCAACAATATCTCGGACGAGTTCGAAAACCAAATTTTTTTTCGCGGAGTTATGGGTCTTAGTTTGTCTATTTATAGCTATTTTATCACCGTTAGCGCGATAACTCGATGAAATATTAACCGATTTCAACAATATTTGGTGTATGAGTCTCCTGCAACAATATCTCGGACGAGTTCGAAAACCAGGTTTGTCTGAATTTTTTTTTGCAGAGTTATGGGTCTTAGTTTGTCTATTTTTAGCAATGTTATCACCATTAGCGCGACAAATCAATGAAATATTAACCGATTTAAACAATATTTGGTATATGAGTCTATTGCAACAATATTTCGGACGAGTTCGAAAACCTGGTTTGTCCGAATTTATTTTCCGGAGTTATGGGTCTTAGTTTGTCTATTTTAATCACAATTTTATCACCGTTAGTGCGATAACTCAATGAAATATTAACGGATTCAATTGATATTTGGTATTTAGGTCTATTGCAATAATATACCACCGTCCAACTTTTTTTTCCCGGAGTTGTGCACCTTATTGGCAGAAGTTTGGTTCGACTGCCAAAAAACTCGACAAAAGCATCTTATATGCGTACCCCTTGTTTTTAATTTCTTTAACAAAGCGGCATCAACTTGCCACGTTTTTGGGGGACACTGTGGTCCACTGAACTTTTATTTATTTTGCTCTGCTCATCAGGCTACTATTTGCTGCATGTAATTTATCTACCAGTCTCACTCAAGCTAGACAAAGATCTCATTACAATCAACTGGGTCTAGAGACTCCCATGGCAGGGTTCTCAACTTCCCGTGGGTCATTGAAAGTGTGTGAATTATCTGCTCATATAATATAACCTACAAAATTCAATGAAATCGCCAAAGCAGAAATAAAAATAATGACTGGCGGCAAATGCAAATTTAATTCTAACTGGATATATCATTACTTACCAAAGGTTATGGTATGCGTATGGCACCGGATTGCCATGCCCACAACACTATAGCCATAACATATTACTCCAAAGTCAGTTCTTTGCACCACACCATCAAAGTACCGATTCAAGAACATCGGATAATCATCTATTGGCCACCAATGTACCAAACAAAAAGAACGAATGTCAGCTGCACGCTCATGTCGTCTAATTAATCTGTGGGTAATATTATGTCACCTGGAACAGAACCTAGAGAGAAATCTTGCAGCTGCTGTTCGGTTGTGATCCCGTGGCCCACCAACCAGAAGTTGTGAGATGTTATGCTTCTGCATGACAGTTGCTCTAGTTTCTGGAGCAGCTGGTGCCATGGTTACATGTATGTGATACATTGTGATGTGACATTATAACCATTTAATTTGGGTCAGTTCTCTAAACAGACGGTAGCTCTCAAAAATGTTTGGCTCATGGAGTTAGAAGGACTGTCCTGCTGGTATGTCTCTTACACCTCTTCGCCTCCCAACTCTACATAACCTGGGCCATTGTAACTTTTATAGAATTTGGTATCTTTGGTAACAAGCCTTTGCTACATTGCCAAATTTGACTTATTAAGTCCCACTAGCAAATGGGTGCTCAGTTTAAAGTTTGAGAGGATATATTGGCATCTAAGTTTTCGGCCATGAATTGAATCAAAAGCTCAGAATAACTATAATTCACATCCATATCACTATTATCTGGTGCCAAGAGAGCTGCCATTTTTGAAGCACAAGAGTGAATCGCATTTGTAAGTAACACGAAATCCACTCACTGTTGTTGTCAATTCTTTGTTTTGTTTAAAGATACGGGTGGCGTTGGCGGTGAGTATGCTGTTAAAATATTCAAAAACCGCCATAAACAGAAAGAATAGTAAAATATAGAGACTTTGTTCTTATACCAATCAGAAATATGGCATGTAAGCCCTTTATGTGTGAAGAATACAACTATATCATCAGTCTTATATTATAGCAACATTTATATCAAATACCACAACTGAACGATTCTTTACTTTATTGCCACTTAGGCTATGGAAAAAACTAAACCACAAAAGTATTGTTGTCAACACTACTACAGATACAAACTTATATCACCAACGTACGCTGTCACATGGGCTCAGAGTCGGAATATTATTATCTAAGTTTGGGAGTATGCAGGAAGACGACCAGTAGGTCATGCCATCTCCCAGTAATATATACTATATTTTGTTTGAGTTTTGTATTATACATTATCATGTGTGTTATATATTACTAAATAAAATTGAATTGAAATTGGCATAAACAGTATGTTATTGTCAAATGTATTTCCTTTGTTATGTAAACAAAAGCAAAAAACGTTTACAGAACCTGACTTTTATTTAGATCCGGATATGGTAAATAAAAAGAGCGTTATTTGTTACTGTTTTCCTGATATGGAAATAATAAAGAGCGTTTATATCATTTGTGTGTGATTAATAAATAGAATTGCGCTGTGTTATGTAAACAGAAGCAAACTTCTGTAACACGAGCAGGTTCTTGTTTACGTACACCATCGTACGTCTTGGCAACAATATATACTATTTACGCGCTGATTATGTTTGGCATATGAACAAAACTATATATATTTTAATATTCCTTCTGTTGATGGCGATTTGAACAATTATGAATATTTCTGCAATGAACACCGCCCGTGCCTTTAACACTATAAGTGTATCTCACCTGGAATGATGTTATGGCATGTCCAACAACCAAATGTATCATGACGTTTGCGAATCAACAGAGCAGGGAGATGACACGTAATATTAATAAGTTATGGGATAAGCAATTTACAAGAAAACGTTTTGATGGTATACTCCTAAATAGTGTCCCTACCCAGCTTAGATTCATAAAAATTAATTTACATGTACATGTTTCTTTGAATAGCTGAAACAGCATACATAATTCTTTATCCACCATGTGCATGACTGCAATGCATGTTTACCTAGCATGGCGTCACTGATAAAGCCCACACGATCATCGCATTGTAAGAAATTATATATATGTCACTGAATTACGCTCTTTAATATAGAATATGCCATGGTGTTTTTCATTGGATCAAACAACACTCTTTGTCATTTTACTGGTAACACTATTTTATTTAAGGACAACATATTTGGTATTGTTGGATGTTCAATTTGACAAAACAAGAAAGAGTTGACTTAGGGGGTGTTTATACATTACCCGGCGAAGATCGCATTCGTTTTAGCCGGCAGCGATAACAATAGAGTGTTTATACTTCGCCGGATAAGAATTACGGCTATCCGGATACTCAGCTATACGGTTTTCAACTTTTGGATAAAATGATTTAGTACAAGCACCTGATTGTTGTATGGATTATAATTCGCTCTGCGGTTAAGTTTGATGTTTATCTGGGGTCATGCCGTCATGGGTGATTTCCTTTCAACAATTAACTCGAACAATATTATTGTGCAATCGCTGATAGACCAGCCCGCTTTTCACCTGTGTATATATTGGTCAGTGTGCCAGTTTGATTGTCTCTAATCAGCTGTCAGGTCGGTGGTCACGCACCTTGGTTATAAGCTATTATTATAAATACTAATCGATGATGGTACACGTACTCTGCACGTTTGTTGCGCATTCGAGGGAATTAATTCATGTACATGTATGTCCATATATATATATGGAAGAAATGGGATGGCACGTTTCTATGGATTCAAACTTAATGGACAATTAGTTCAATAATCTAAATCTGAGTGCGCCGTGGACATATTTACACAGGGACGGGTCTAGAGGGCCTGATTTGGAGGTGTGGGACTGTTCATCTTTGGAATTTATCGACCGACCGTGGTTATGGCCAGGTGTGAGAATTTTTTTTAATCTGAACCCTGAAAATTGCAAAATCCTAGCATCCAGCCTTAAGATTTCCAATTGTTGGACATTTTCCAAACTTGACGCACCTCTAATAAGGTTGGATCATTTCCAACTGATGGTCATTTCAGTCCAACAATTTGGTAAAAAAATAAGCAAATGTTGCCTAAAGAAATCACCAATAACAAATTGTTGAAAATAAAACTACGAGAACAATTTCAATATATTGCTGATGTCAAATGTCCAACTATTGCCGTGTCAGGTATGAAATTTCCAGCTTTTGAATATTTTGATTAAAGTTGGGATGAGACACCCCCATCGCCACGGCCCTATATACATAGACATGGTGAACGCCCGAGTAAAATGAAAAACATATTTGATTGTATAATGTGCAAACGGAAAATGTGTCACATTTGATTCGCGATGTTGAAACTTATATATATAATATAAAATCCAATCCGAATGATTAGACACCAATTTGTAGATGTATGCGACGAAAAGATCTCAAAACTGACAATGGCCATGCTTTTGGTGCGACACTTACTTCACAGGCTGTATATGAACCCAAACAAACCATTAACAATGTTTTTTAAATATCTATAAAATTACCAATAGCAATACCTGAAAGTTTGAGTTGGATATTAATAGTTTCGGCATTTCCATTTCTAAAAAGTTTCATTTCACTATACTGCCCAACCATATCTCTAACAGGAAGTGGCTAGATGTTTACAGGTGTACGGCAATATCATATTGCAGTTCAGTGAGAACTAAAACGAAAAATATTAACAAGTAAAGGAGACACGTGAATATATGCGTATCTTCGCCGGCGATGTGTAAACACTCTGCCCAACCTTCGCCGGCTAACGGGTTCGCCGGGTAACGGCTTCACCGGCTATGTGTAAACGTCACCTTACAGTGATACCTCAGCTTTTAATTCTAATGCAACCGTTGATACCTCAGACTCAGACATACTGTTTATAAACGTATTTGGTTCTATTGCATCTTTTTTCTGTGTCGTGGTCTCATAAATTATCTATCACTGGTCAGAATGGATTTATTTATTTTTAGCTCACCTGAGATCGGAGATATGGTCATTACTCGTTATCAGTCCATCCATCTGTGATAGATAAAAAAAAGATAAAAAAAAAGATTAAAAAAAAAGTTAAGTGGATGTTCCCAAGGTGACTGGTATTCGGATTTGCTAAATTGAGGTCACCAAGTCAGATAGTCGCGAGGCCAGGGCCATAACTCTTTCCCTCCATAGTAATTCTTAAAACGACTTCAATTACCATCGGGCTGAATGGGTTCATATTTTGTATGAAGGGTGACTGGGGTTCAAATATGGGCGGAACCAGGGACATAACTCCAAAAAAAATATATATACATTATAACATATATATAACCCCAAAAATTTGATTATTTTTTTAAAGATTTTTTTTACTCCTTGTTCAATTTTTATTTTTATAAAAATTAAATTTTTAATTTTGAAAAACTAACGACAACATCCGCAAGGGTACACCGACTCACCCCACCAAATTTAGTTGAAATCGGTCCAGAGGTCTGGCAGAAAAATCTCGAACAGACAGATTGTTACCCATGCCAATTGAAGGGTCAAAGTAAGTACATGTGCCCCTGTTACAAATGTTGTTCTTTCACATTCCTAATGTCACATTATTATTTGAGAAGCCATCTCTTTCACTAACAATATAAAGCCTGTCTGCCTGCAATTCTCTCTAATGTCTCATGTGTATGAAATGAGATCTTATCTGATAGTGTTTGATAAACAAATAACATATCATGTTTATTTGTGTCGTTCTCATTGTGTCGTTCAATTTAAATAATATTAATTCCCATGTGCTGTGTTCTATGAAGATGTACAGGCAAGTGTTACAATATTATGTTTATGTGGGCTATTATCTTCTTTCCATCTGTGATAATGATGTGTCTTATGTATTATGCTGATGATTTCAAGGAACAATTATCAGAGGTGCCATGCATGTGCCACCTGTTCAGATAGGGGCAGAGACAGGCGATTCAACACTCCCACACCCGCCCTATCTATGCTATGAATTCATGTATGGTACTTGTACATGTATATATATTCCTATATTACATGTAATAATTTTGAAATACCGGTATTATCAGTAAGGTTTTGATAAATTTCCAACAGTTGGAGATCTTGAAGTACCAGTGGTAATTTAGTTTGGTCCAGTTGGGAGATAATGGGCAATGATCTATTGGGGGAGGTGTGTGCAGCTATAAATTTCAAGTTGGACACCCCCATACCCCATCGTACAACGAAGACTCTCTACCTGTGTCCCTGTTTAGAACTACTTGTTTTAAAGTGATTTGACTAGTGTAGTCTTCAGAGTCCCAGTCTTCTCCGTCTTTACAGTCTGGTGAGCTACCCACAGTCATTGACTGTCTTCTTTGAACGAAGAACTGGTCTGATAAATATGTTTATATGTTAATAAATCAAGCACATTGTCATATTCCATATACTGAGGTTCGTTTATGGGAATTTGGTGAAAATTAAGATTTTAGTATTTTAAGTCGCCATCTTGGTTGCCATCTTTGAACTTTTTATTAAACTTTGAACTGAAATTTATAAGGTGCATCCAGGAAACATAACAATTGTGACAAATCGTTGTTCATATATCTTTTTCAACTTGGTGGAGTACAAGGTCTTTATTTTTACAAAAATACGGCCATTTTGAATATCATCTTTGTTTATCCCGATTTCTCAAATTCCCCAAGGCTGACACAGGTCAGCCAGTAGATTCTACAAAAGGCGACCCTAGACCATCAGAATATGCCGAGAAAAAACTCTATACGCGAAACACACCACATAATCAAATGGCCTGACATGCACCTAAAACTCCAATATGTGTGCTGGAACTGCTGCTCTGCACGGTGTGGGGGGGGGGGGGGGTCAGGAAAAAGTTTCCGGACACTAGGCGCACTAGGGTACTCACCACCTCCTACCCCCCCCCCCGATTCTGGGATAGGGACCCATCCCCTACAAACTGCTTCAAATGACTATTTTACTCAGTTTTCCTGATCTTATCCGATCAATGTTCAGTATCATGATCATAGAAGCATTCCTACTTTTTATTTACCAACAAAACTATAAGTTTCAAATCAATTCTCCAATAAATGTGGGCTGTAGGGTGTGCTGATTGACTGACATTTGAAATCTAAGATGGCTGCTGGGCAGTGCTGGTGGCCATGTTTGTTTTAAACAAATTTGGGGGGGGGGGTGGAGGCTCCATCTAGAGGTCACAATGAAGATCCATATGAAGTTTGGTGACGATTGGATTAGAAATGTGAGCTTACAAGGTGTGGTTAAGGATTTGGTCATACAAAGAGTAAAATTCAAGATGGCCGCTGACAGCCATGTTTTTAACAAAAATTGGGGGAAAATGGTAGGCACCCATCGAGAGGTCACACTGAAGATCAATATGAAGTTTGATGATGATCGGATGAGGGATAAGCTCTGTAGGGTGTGTTAATGGATTTAGTGATGCAAAGAGTAAAATCCAATATGGCTGCCATCGCCCATATTTTTCATTAAAAAAACATTCAAATTTAACAGCTCCCAACTAGAGGTGATCCTAGACCCATATATATTGTTGAAATCGGCCAATTACGTTTGTTTTAACACCTTTGTTTTATTTTATTATGGTTTTTTGAATAGTGTATTTTTATTTGAAGAGATCAGTGAAGAGTTTACATTTATTTGAAGAATCTATAATTGTGTTACGTTTTCATTTATATCAGGTTGAATAAATGATTTTTAATAGAACTATTTAAATCTGAGCCTTTCCGTGTCAATGTGCACTGATAGATCCTTGAAGAAAGCATTTAGCAGCTGACCTTTTTATTACCAATTTGGTGTCATCCCTCATTTCACCCAACCTTGGGTGTTTATCTCACAGTTGTTTCTGAAATGATCTGTGTGTCGACTGAGAACACATGGAGGATTTGTGTAAATGTTAGCCCAAACTACATTTCGAAGTAACGACGGCTTTGTTGTTTATTTCGAGGAATAATACCGCATCAGATGAATTCAGCCCAAATATATTGACAGGTGTCGAGGGTCTAACTCTATACTGAGCAATACTATATATTTTGAGACTTCCGTATATATGTGTATATTTCATAGAATCGAAAACGGCTGCGCGGATCGAGCTCAAATTTCGTATATAAGGGTAAAAACCCACGGGGATCGTCAACGTCGCGTTACGGTTACCCATGCATACGAAACTACGGATGCAAAACGCGAAATTCATTTATCTCGATTAAAAAGGCAGAAATAACGTGTTAAAAAATTAATCAAAAAAATTAATTCAAAAATCCAGTACATTAAAAATGCACAATTAACTCATGTTATAAACAAAAAATTAATATTAACTCATTGAAAAAAAAAATTAAATTAAAAAATTAATTAAAAAAAATTGTCATGTTTCTGACGAACGCCGCCAGTGGTGGGCTAACCTGCTAGTATTAATATATTCAGTGTTTTGAACAAGTCTGGAAATAGTGTGTCTGACATTTGCAGAATGAGGTCCCTGGAGGGTTAATTTTGAATTTGAGTTGTGACACACTGTCAAGTTTTCTTTCCCTGAAATCATGGACATGGTGTTGACGGTATCCGACATACGCAGAAAATATTGCCATGACAAAATTATGATGTTAACAAAAAAGTTTATGATAAATAATATTCTTTTATGAGTTACTTAATTAAGGCAAATCGCGTTATAAACAAATTGTTTTATCCAACTGCTGCATGATCATGTTATAAATAGAACACACCCATATACATGTGATAGGGCAGGTACACAAAGTTCACGCCATTCGTGGTAAAGCAGTTTTAACATCTATAACACTTGTACACCCTACTTACAAAATGTATATTCTATACTTATAGTATTAGTACCTGTGGCGTGTAGGGTAAACTCCTTTGTTTATTTTTCGGCACCTCACTAGTTGGTTTGAGTGGATGGGGTCCGATGATCCGTTGTTGGACAGCAATACCATTCACCCGATGCGATGTTCCTCCCCCAGTTAATGTTTCTTCTATCTCTAACAATTTAGAATAGGAAATTCCATATCCAAGGCGATTGAGAATCCGAATGATTTCAACATTACCAGACAATGCTTTCACAGTGAAGGGCAACAAGATATGCTTTGGAGTTCTGCATTTCCCATTCGTAACATTATAGATCATATCTTGTCCAATGGAACTGATTGCACGGAATGATCTAGTAGACATTTTCTGTTCATCGCTATCATTTCCTGTCAACACACATCTTAGAAATTGTTTCAGAGACTCTGGTACAGGATATGCATCAAAACACAAGTCTGACTCCCGTGGTGGCCATCTCATATTGTCATTAATGTTCTTTATATCATTCCTGATTTTCACGGCTGCATTCTTGATTGTACCTTCAACAGAAGTTGTCTTCTCTTGTTTATTTATTTTATCCAGAATCCTGTAATACTCGACCGCCACACGCTCAACTTTTAAATGTTTTGATATAACAAACAATTTGCCGCAATCATCAGGGAATATTGAAATATCTGTGCTTATGTCTTTCTCTAGCCTCCTCCTCCTCCTCAAGTTTTTTGTTGTTGAATCATGTACCTCAGAAATACCCATCTCAGCAATTGTTTGCACGAGATTGTCTTTGAGTTCATTTAATGTAATGACATTGTTTCCTGCAACCACATACTGTTGTATGAAATCAATCAAAGAAGTGTATGCTCTGGACTCAATCATGAAGTAGTCATCAGAATCCTTTCCGACATCCAAATCTGACTCACTTCTGGTATAATCACGATAACATGTATGATGGTAACACCCCTCAGCTGCAACAAGATCGGAATTGGACAATTTTGACAGAACTTTTGTATCCATCTTTCGTACAGCTGCTCGTCTGATTGTGTCATCGGCCCTTAAATCCATACATTGCCTGACATCTTCCTTTGAGTTGCTCTTCTTTCGATACTTGTACCGTTTGTCACAGAACAGGCATAGCTTATCAAGCAGAAAAGAAGCAGACTTTGATCGAGGTGTTCTAGAATTAGCATGCTCTATTATGATCGGTCGTTCTTCTGAACACCCCTTTATGGTTGCGGGCGATGACGTGTGATGCTTTCGCTTTTTATATGGACGAAACTCTTCGGTGGTCCAGTCATCATCGTCGTCTGCCACTGAAACGAACAGAAGGTAAGTATCGGTGCTATTGCTGACTATTCTATTTCCAAAGAATGTTAGAACAAGTGAAAACGCCGCGGTGTTTACTGCCAAAATGGTTAATATTGTTAGTATACAGGCACCACCCCATATGTTGAAGTCACATCAAAAGTTGTATTAACACTTTCAAGATGGGATATGCATTGATGCATAGTTCCTTGATTATCATTCATCCATTTGTAGGAATGTTCAGATAATATTATTATATGAACATTCCTACAAATGAACGAATTAGAATCTACTCAAAAATCTCAGGGTTGATTTAATTGTCTGTCGTCTGCTAAAATCTTCAAAACACCCCTACACATGAACAATAGACCATTCCAAAATAGCACTAAATTGGATCCAGTCATAAAAGGGTTAAAATCCAATATTTAATTAATGGCATTCACAAATTCTAAGTGAAAAAAAAAACAGATGAGGAATAACTCTAGCAAAAAAATTGGGACAAAAGTACCACCCCAATCACACACACAGTGTTTGACCAGCACAGCAAAGATAATTCGAATCCACCATGCTTTGGCTGAGATACATAAGTCCAGAGACATATATAGGTTTATATGTCTCTGCATGATAAGTCCGAAGTTTTTTTTCTTCTTCTTCTTTTTTTTTTTTGATAGACGAACGGCTAGACGGACAAACCCCATTTATATATATCCTGCCAAAATATAATTCAATGCCCTCTGTCCGTTGGGACCAATAACTGACATTATGTGAGATGATTGACAAATTTCAGAGTGAAAATTCACCACAAATTAGAAGTACAGAATGCCTCTATTAATGCTATTAAACACCTCGCTTTCTGATGAAATTTGTTGTTTAATTATAATAAATAAGGCCCATTTGAATTTGTATGCATAATCAGTGTGTCACTTCCCTCTATAGTATACACTGTTTCATCACCTGGCTATTGCCAGTACAAATGATCATATTAGCGCTGATCTCCGACGAAGAAATACCCCGGTGTCTATTATAGGCAAAATTATAACTGAAACGGTCTTCCGTAGTTTTACAGAACACAGCGACGTGACCTTTGAGCCCAATCAGTATTTTGCCAAAAAAATTCACCGTAATTTCCCCACTAGCCGCTATCATGGCCTGGCATAGCGCTATTTATGATCAATTTCAGTATAATAAACCAAACAATGCGTATGATATTGATAGCGACACACACATTACAATGTCGCAGCGAACTGACCTGCAAGTGGCGTAAAGCCTAAAGGCGATGAATCGCTTCATTGCACTGAAATTACAGACGGTACAATTTCAATGTGAACTCGGTGGATTATTATTCAAGAAACTGGTGGTTATAATATTAATAATAATGTAAACCACGGCGATGTGATTTTACATGAGGTGGCATTTTACAACGCATTCGGGGTGTTGCCTCGAATTGGGCCCGGTCACCGGTGTCATTGACACTGTCACTGACACTGAATGACTGACAGTCAGTCACGATTTCGATCGTCATTCTGCGTTTTGTCACTTTTAATTCACAACTCATTCGCCGAGTCCGGGTTAACAAGTGCAATCATACAGACTTACTTTTGAGAAATTGTTAATAGTTCTCAATTATGATGATTCAATCATTCATTTTTAAATTCTGAACACACAAAACTTGTTTGTTTGTATTCTCAGCTACGAGATTGAGTTAGCTCCCATGCAAAACTATGGAACGATGTGCGACGGTAATCACCCTGACGTCAACTCGTGGTTTTGTGCGTTTTAGGGGTAGGGCTAGGAGAATCGTTATAAAATAACAACATAGGCGGACAATTATGGGAACATCGCTTGTTTTGTGTTACTCATACATCAGACAATACATATACTTACCCAAATGTGTGCTTCTTCTCTTTTATTCAATATCACAGAAAACTTCACGTGGTGCATCTTTGAAAATGCCGGAAAAATCGGGATTTTTCTAACGAAAATTTCTTTAAAATGTAAAACAATAGAAATAACAATGGGTAATTTTGTTCTATTTCCTTCACAATTCATTTATCAAATCTATGATGTATATGTTTGTTCTTAAATTCATTATTATAGCTTGGAATCCTTTTTTAAGTAGATATAGTCAATTTTTGATTTTTTTCAAGGTATGCTTCACTAAACCTCCATTTTCACACATAAAGCTGTATTTTTCAGACTTGGGTCATATATAAGGATTAACTGTCATGTGGACTGTTTTTATGGATATGTAACGGTGAGGTAAGTGGACACAACTTGTGTAAAACCCGAAGGGTTTTACATACAAGTTATATGTCCACTTACCTCACCGTTACATCTCCATAAAAATAGTCCACATGACAGTTAATCCTTATATTTATATACATTTAGCGAAAAAGCCACTTTTGTAAATATATTTAAATCGAAAAGTGTATCGTGACAAGATCAGCCCAAAATACCCAATAGCACCCTTGGCAAAAGTTAATAGGAACAATTTCTCTTCATGTTGAAACCCGATGATGTATTAAGTCAATCCTGCGCGAGTCAAAATGCGCCCAAAGCATTACGCGTTCGTCTTTCCAAACCTAATGACGTTTCGATGGTGTTATTATAGCTTGGTGTTATGAGGCGTTACGCATTCACCGAGAAATAACTGCAACTAGCCACGTGGGCGCCGACCAATCAGAATGCTGGATTTAGTGATGACAACACTTAGTGTGTAAATATATCAAAATAAACTTCAGACATTACCCTACAATAAAAAACACATCTCCCTTTGTCCGTAAATTGATACCGGTTTTCGATTTTCCTGACCTCAGCCCACGGACTATTACGCGTTGGGCGGATCTACTGGTTATCCGTAACTTTTTGATTATCTCCCCTGATCTCGTTAGGTGATCACGTGACCCAATACAAATGGCAGCTACCATGAAAATTAGAAGATTCATCGTTTGCGATACAAAACGTAACTAAAATGGCAATTTTATTGGAGGAAAAATATAATTTATTTTGCGAATGCAATGTAAACCTCACCGCGAAGATATGCAATATATAAAAGTGTTTATGGGTGGCTAAATCAACCAGATATCGCCATTATTGTTGCCTGCATTGTCTCTGTTTAAACAGTTTATTTGTTTGCCTTCTGGAAGTTCTGCCAAGTTCTGGCAGTTCTGCAACTTAGTGTACTATAAAACCTGATATGTTTGCTCTGCTTCTTTCCATGGTGGCTAATAGAGAAGCAGGATACCAACATGAGATTAATAGATTATCAATAATCAGATAATAGCAGCCGAAAGACTGTCAATTACCTTAAGGTATTTGGCTACTGCCACTACTGGTACGTACTTCTCGTAGATCGGTGTTAATTATCTTCGTCAATGATGTCATGTCACGCTTGTTAATAATTCATTTGTTCGGAAATACTTATTGGGGGTCGAAACGTATAAAATTGAACTACCACCACTTCCAAAAACAACACCGATAAACAATAACGCTCTTTTCTGTTCCATGCAATGGAAATGGCTATTTATTGTCCTGATATCAGTGATATAAATGAATGCCTATTAGTATTATCCTGAAATAAATTTATGCCACTTTGGCGAACATGGGAACCACGGTACAATTTATGCCATTTAGGCACACTTCAGAGTGAAATCAGGGCTTATATTTCGGCGAGACTCCAAATCTAGATTCTCGTAAATATTCTCGCAAATTACCCTGGATTCTCGTGAAAAAGTATATATGGATTCTCGCAAAATCAGATGAAATATATGCCATGGAAATATAGTAAATCGTTTAATGCTTTAGAATTTTTGTTTTCGGAGATTTATATATATGCTTAAAGACATATTATGGACTTGTTATGGACTTTTTCGGGTGCGAGAAATTGATAAGTTAGTGCTCAGACACTTTGCCAACCTGTGGAATGTTATCATTCTACTAACATCACTGAAAATTTCCAAAAAAATCTACCACTTCATAGAGAACATCGTCTGAACTACTCCAAATTGTAAATATTTACATCTCGATTCGGGGCGCAACTATCGGCTATAATTAAACAAAAATGATTTCGCCATCGAGAGTCATTGCATTTAACTAATATATAAGAATGACGGTGTGTATCATCCATTTGGATTAATATTCGTAACAAATAACTACTTTGAGAAAGATTATTCTTAATTTCTATTTGATCACTCTGCCCGGTGTCTGCCGGAGTGTTTCACATCACTTTAATCAAGGAAGACTGTTCAGAAAAACTGCATTTCAAGATCACCAAACAACTTTCCCTTTTAGGGCCGCCACATCTTTCCAAAGATGTACTTCTTCCATTTTTCTATCAAAGACCGAAAAATGTCGTTAAACTAGAGATCCAAATACCCACTAAGGGCACCTATATCTTGAGATATTAAAGACCGAAAATGTCGTTGAACTATAAAGACCGAAAAATGTCGTTAAACTAGAGATCCAAATACCCCCTATATCTTGAGATATTATAAAGACCGAAAAATGTCGTTAAACTAGAGATCCAAACATCCCCATCCCCTATTTTTTTAGACAATAAAGAACGAAATATGTCGTTACACCATTAATACATAATTTGTGTTTATGAAAGTCTGGCACCCACCCATTAGCAGTTTGTTTTCAGTACATTTTAATATTCATTGGAACGTAAACAATTATTCGCAGACAGAAATCATGTTAATATCGCCTTTCGTTACTGGTTTCCTCTACTCAAATATTTCTCACTGCTCAATACATATAATTAAAAAAATGTTCTGTGTTTTGTGTCACTTCTTAATAGGATTCTGTATTCTGCTATTGAAAAGAAAAAAAGTTGCAGTATACCTTAAAGGTACGGAAGGCCTTGGTGGGTATCCTGTGAACATATTTCCACCTGTCAAAAACCGCTACAAACGAAAATAATATTCAAATATAGACAGACTTTGTTAATATACAAATGAGAAATATCTCATAAACAGTAAGTTATTGTCGTAAATTTGACGATTGTTATGTAAACAAAGCATAAAAGTTACTTCCTTGGTGTTCATTTATATTATGATGGTAAACATAAAGAGCGTTTTTTGTTGCTCAATTCCTTATTTGGAAATAATAAAGAGCGTTTATACCATTTGTGTGTGATTAGCCAGTAGCATTGTGCTGCCTTCTATAACACAACAGACTCTTGTTTAGGTAAAATTTAGTAGGTCTTTATGTAAGCATGATGTTTACGCGATAGTGATCGTATATTTGAACCAAAATGTATGCGTTTTAATATTTTTGGAACAAATATGAATATTTTCGACAACTAAGCCCTCTCGTCCCTTTAATATAATTAATATAACATCCCTCATCCAATAATCTCCAAATTGCATATCTAATTTCAATCCTAGTTACACGTCACACCGCCCCTCATCATTTGCCAATTGTACACCCTTTTTGTGCTGCTGCTGCAACTGCTCAATTTCTTTAAAAATTATTGAAAAAATGGCCCTCCCGCCCGCCGACATTTACCTCTGATTTTTTTTTTATCATCGGTCCACACCAAAATTGAGCACACGTCCATATATAATATACCTATTTAAACCGAGTATACACGGTGGTGTAATAGATCAACCGTTCATTTAACCGTTTAGGTAGCATATTTCCACGTATACGTTATCACGACAAAATTACAAATCCCTGCTGATCTGTTATTAATGAACCAAACAATTAACATGTCAACACACTCTGGCCCGCCAATGCTACAGTGTATAAACGTAACGGGACAAATATGCACATTATATTGGCAGCTAACGAGAACATTCATCACCAGCAATCTGCTCACCCCTTTCAGCCGATACGATAGAAACTAAACGATTTGTTACTTCTAATTACCCGTACTTAATTACACTACTTGCGTGTTAATAAAGTACGACCCCATTACCACTAAAGGTGAAACATGGGATTTAGAACATTAAGATTCACTCTTACATAGTTCCACATTCAAGGTTCGTCTTGTGTAATCGTATGTCAGTTGTAACGTTGTGAAACTGCAACCGAACTGAATTATTCTATGCTAAATAGTTCATGGGTGACCTCATGCATGCATCTTAGTTTTCTTGTTATTAACTGATGGTGAACCCAAAACCCCCTACCAAGAGTTAAGTGCATATACCTGTTACATAATAGAAGCATTCTTAAAACGTTTGTCCCATTATTGTGAAGAAAAATTACTCTAGGAACAAATTTAAAGGGCCAGAGAAAAATGTGTGGGCCAGTCTGCTGAACCACCCACCCCCGCCAAGTGTTCGGAAAAAATTGCTCTGCATGCTAAATATAGATTTTTGTTGTTGATAACGTCACTTTTCAAGTGCCACACCGTTAAATGTTTGCATTTATTTTCTTAATATATGCGCGTTAGTTAGAGTGATATTAGCGTATTATGAGTGCAATAGCGTGCGGTTGGACGATATCTGGAAGTGCATGAAATGTGTCACACAAAATGACAAAATGCCTGGGTTTTTTCGTCATATTTCATGCCATAACACTAGCATTTTCGTTAATATCAAAGAAATGTACAGCTAATACCATCTATTCACAACGAATACCTCTTTCTGAATTGTTTGTGAACATCGTTTGTCGATATCAGTAAATGTAATCGATATCAGTAAATGTAATAAAATCGAATTTAATCACTTTATCGCGATATTGTTTCTGAAACAACTGTGTATATTTGACTACGTCTGATCTGCGATGTTGACAACTCCTTGTCTGATAGTAAGGAGTTTGACGTCTTCACAACTTTACGTGCGCAAAACGAACTCAGGGTAATTTGTTTTACAATATTACTCGGATGCACACTGGTGGGAGGTGTTTTCATATCACAGTTTTCTATAGTACACATGCATTTCATTTACAATCGTGTTATTGTTGATTGCTGTCAAATTAATATGACCACCACTATAAACAGGAACATTGGGACATTTTAATTGTACCTCCTTTTGGTGTCGTGTCCACTTATGTTTTGGGTTTTGATATCTCAACTTGGTGAATTTGATACATCTAACGCACTTCCCTCAATTACAATTGCTTCTAACGAAATTCCTGATCCGGAAAAGGGATTGACCCCAAGATTGCTCATTGTCTGTGTGTTAGCCTATTCTGAAAAGGAAGAATGGATGTGTTAATTGATTATATAGTTGAGAAGTTTCGTTCCATAATAATTTAATTGCCAGGAACTTTAAAAAAACAACCCATGCAATATATATGATATCAAATGTCGAGAATATTTTGTGAGAAAAAAAATAAACAAAAATTATATCAATTTCCAATTAATTAACTAACTATAATATAACCAGATCCGTGACAACACAAGGCCACATTAAATGTCTATCACAATCAGCTGTGATTCTCTAAAAACAATTTAGATAACTGTCTTTAACTTTTACCACGGACGTAAAGTAAAAAAAATAATAGACAGAAAGCACAGTTAGTTATGGTGAGTTCATGTTTATTGTCGACCTTGATATCATCTTAAAAATTATCTCTACATATAACAATTTAAAAATAGTTTCGTGGGTATAAAATAATAAATATGAATTGAAGACCCCTGTCCGAAAACGCTTCTATCTATTAATTTGATTTTATTTCGAATATTTCATTTTAAAATTAAATAAATTAAAAGGAACATATAATTGTTCTATTTTTAGAACAGACGATTCAGGCGATATCATATAGCAATAGAGATCATTAGAGAGATCCCATTGCTACAAATGTCCCAGATTGATCGTTTGTATTGTTTTATTCCATCGCCATAAGAGATAATGAGTCTAATTAACGTTCATTTTGACAAAATTACACAATAATATTACTGGCCTCTGGTAATAGTAACCACCATTGTTCGTTAGCTAAACACTTGTTTATATCGTAACATATTCGAAGTATAATCAATATTAATCGATAGAAGCTGTTCCGGACAGGGGTCATTGATTCATATTTAATATGTTTTACCCCGGCAACTATAAAGCAAGTGATTACAAAGAAATAGACCATCTTCAAACTAAATACATAACGTATCCTGTGTTTATGGTGGTCCTATTAAATGGATAGCAATGTCATGATTGTAAATAATAAACTGTTGAACAATTTGTTATGAAAACACCTCACACCCCGACCTCCACACTGGTGTGCATATCGAATGAAATTGTGAAACAAATTAGCGAGTTAGATTTGCACACGTATAAAGTCACGAATATGCCAATATCTTTACTATCAGATAGGGAGTTGTCAACATCGCAGATCAGACGTAGTCAAAACACTTGTGTCAGAAAAAAACATCACCGAAAGTGATGAAAATCTATCTAACTTTTACTGATATTGACACAGGTCGTGTACAAACTATTCAGAAAGAGGTATTCGTTTAGAATAAATCATAACAGCTGTAAATTTCTTCGAAATTAACGAAAATGCGAGTGTCATGGCATAAAAAATGTCGAAAATACAGGTTTGTTGTCTTTTTGTATGACACATTTCACACACTTCCAAATGTTGCCCAATCACACGCTATTGTACAAAGAATACGTTAATATCAATCTATAACTAACGCGCACAAACTAAGAAAATCAAAACAAATACTTACTATAGCATGGCACTTGAAAAGTGACGTCGTCAACAACAAAAATCAATTCCTGCACGCAGATTAGAGTTTTAGCTGCAGATCAGGCCATTTAATAACGCGGTGTGATCTAATGACATTAATCTTGTTATGGGAACCCACGAAAAAAATTTGAACGACAACCAAGACAACGTATGACATGAAAGATTTTGGAGGCAAGAATACGCAAAGTAAAGGAAGATTATAACAGTAGCGTTCTGACGCAATATATAGTATTACCCATGTACTTCCCCATAGTTATATCATTGCTGAATTTTTGGTGCAGGCTTGAGAATGACCCCCTATCTCCTTTGATGTGCAATGCATATAAATCTAGTAAGGATGTTAGTGTTATCAAAGAGATTGAACCAAGTTGGTACAAAAGTATTAAGTTTTTACTTAACCATCTTGGTGTGAATGAACGGGTCATTTCTCAAAATAAGATGACTTCAAATAGCTTTGGTAACCTTGTAAAGAGTTTACTTTACAAGCTTTTTTTTATCGAACTGGTCTGAACAAAGAAAAGAGCATACAACTAAAGGCAAATTAACCACATATTTCAGCATGAAGTCGTGTTTTCAAAGGGAGAGAACTCTAACTTTACCTTAGAAGAATTAAAAAATACGAATTCAGGAGAGTAATCACCAAAATTAGAATTAGCGCACATAAACTGAAGATAGACACCTCGAGATACTCAAAACAAACAAAAAAGAAACGAACTAAAAATATAACAGAACAGGCTAAAAATCTAAAATTGGCAAACGAGAAAAAATGTTTGAATTGTGACGACAAACAAGTTGAGAACGAGGTTCATTTCACAATGGAATGTAAAAAATACATTAATCTTCGAAAACAGTTTCTGGATGAAATCGAAACAATAAATATAAACTTTAAAAAACTCAACAATCACCTCAGAAAATGAGTGCATACTAAAATTACTAGGCCGATATTTGTGTAACTGCTTCTTGGAAAGAGACGACAGTAAACCAATGGGCTGTTGGGATGATAAAACCCATCCTCAAAGGATCCGGGGACCCAAATTTACCGGAATCATATAGAGGAATCACCCTTCTAAGTTGTTTTGCTAAACTTTTTACATCCGTTATTAATAATCGAATATCGTCATTTGCAGAAGACAATGACCTGATAAATAAAATTCAGACAGGTTTTCGTAAGGGTCACTCAACAATAGATAATATATTTATTCTACATGCTCTAATAAACGTATACCTGCAGAGCGGAAGAAAGATATTTTGTACTTTTATTGATTTCCGCAAAGCATTTGATACTGTATGGAGAGATGCTCTATGGTTGAAACTTATGCAAGCAGATATAAACGGTAAGATACCACAGGTAATACGAAGCATGTACGACAATATAAAATTATGTGTGAAAAACAATAATTCGCAATCAGACTTCTTTATTAGCCAGATTGGCTTATTTCAAGGTGAACCAATGTCACCTCTTTTATTTTCTTTGTTTGTGAATGATATACAAAGTTTTCTGAGCGACTGCGCAATCTCAAACTTGAACTATTTTGATGAGAAATATTTTGAACATATTGGATGTTTTATAAATATATTGTGTTTATTATACGCAGACGATACCGTGATCCTCTCAGACTCGGAGGACAATATGCATCGTGCACTTTCAGCATTCGCAGATTATGCCGAGGCATGGAACCTCCAAGTAAATACAGTTAAAACGAAAATGGTAATTTTTACTAACAAATTGTCAAAGAACTTACCAATATTCACTTATCGGGGCCAAGAAATACAAATTCTAAAAGAATTAGCTAAAAATGTATTCCTTCTACTCATATATCTCAATGATGGTGATGCCATTGTATTTATTATCAATATCATATAATATGATGAACTCATTTATTGATGTATATGTATGTTGTGTATTGTTTGTATAATGTTGTGTAAATACGTTGTATGGCATGTTGCAACTTAGATGTTGACTTTGCTAATAAACAATTCAATAATATAATCTATCCACTCATGGCATCGTATATATACCGAGTAGTATGGTTACATCTTACTGTCCATAATTATACACTTGCAGACTGTATAATACATACCTCTATGAACTTTTTTTATACTATCCATATCCATGTCAAGTAGTTACCCTGTCTACTGACTCCTATTAATAATCGTGCAATTATAGTTGGGACCTGACAACTCTCAAACTTTTTGCACTTTGGAAGAAGTGATCGGAATGCAGACTTACACGTCTTACAATATATTATATAGTTGATAAGTACGGTGCACTATTCAATTTCAAACACTTACATATTTAGAGTTATCAACCCTAGACAAATCAGTGTAACTACTTGACTGGATTACTATAATCAAGTTATATAATATGTTTTGTTTGTTTTGTTAAAATATACCAGTTTATGTTCTAGTCATACCTCTCGGGGTCCATTGTATGTAAATGCATGCATTTGGTTTCAATAAATCTATCTATAGTACTGGAACCCCATAAAGTACCAGCTGCATTGTGGGATATCGCAGACTAGACTGGCGATGAATCCACATGTAATTGTGAAATTGTATTGTATTTTCAAAAAAAGGACAGGATGCTACTTCGCCTGGACTTTATCCCTTATTTTGTTTCAGTCACACAGTCACCATGTTCCATATAATAAACGACAGACTTATAAAGTCTTCCTGCTACTAATAACCTACATCTGGTCTGATTCGTTATGTAATTTTGCATTTTTGGTTTGTTAAAAGCTATCTGAACACGGATTATGTCTGCCTGAGAATGCGTGTTTTCATGATAGACTTGTTTCCATTCTTGAATTTTTGGCGGGTTGACCAGTCTAAAGCGTGGTCAACATAATTTAGAGAGCCTTTCGTATTTACAGAAAAATGATATAGATGGTGCCATCTGGCGTATGGTGATGCGATTTGAAATTTCTCAAAACTAGTAGCTACGACCCATATGCGTATTTTTTTAAATTTGGATGTGATCTTATGCCTTATGCCTTATGTTGTTAGTGGACGCTGGCTTCTATAGATGCCACTATATCCACCTCTGATTCTTCATCTTCTATTTCTCCGAACTCTCCTGAATTTTTGTTGTTGTTTGACTGATCGTATCAGGGTCTGTCAGCCTCAATTCAGCCTTGAAATTTAATTTAATTTCTTGGTCCTGCCAATGGTAATCGAGATTGTTTTTGAATGAATTCATGTCTTCTGCATAGACGACTTTTTCTGCTAGATGATTCCATGGCTCCACCACTCTTAGGCTGAATGAGTATTTTCTCACATCCCTGTTTGCTCCTTCCAGAAATAATTTATAATTATGTCCTCTGGTTCTGAGTTCGGTGCTTCTTCTTAATATGTCATTTACTTCCGGATCATAGGTGTTAAATATCTTGAAGCATTCTATCATATCTCCTCTTATTCTTCTGTAGTTAAGTGTTGGTATATTTAGCTTCTTTAGTCTTTCTTCATATGGTAGTTCTTTTAATTCTGGTATTAGTTTTGTGAATCTTTTTTGGACTTTCTCGAGCATTTCAATGTCTTTCTTTAAATGTGGACTCCAAGCCGGTTGGGCATATTCTAGATGTGGTCTCACCAGACTTTTGTATAGTTTCAGCATTGTTTTGGTGTCCATGTGCGTAAATGCTCTGCGTATAGCTCCAGTGACAGCATTTGCTTTCTGTATTTTCTCATTTATATGTTGGTCAAATTTCAGTTTGTTATCAGTTGTGACTCCTATATCTTTCTCTTCATTTACCTCCTTTAGTTGTACATATTGTCCATCTTTGTTCTTCATGTGATAGATTGGTTCTTCTGTTTTCGTGCCAATGTTCATTGTCACACATTTATCTGGATGAAATTTCAAAAGCCACTTGTCTGACCATGTCTGGAGTTCATCTAAGTCATTCTGTAATGCATCCACATCTGATGGGAGGTCATTTATATATATGACAAATAATATGGGTCCGAGCACGCTTCCTTGGGGTATTCCACTTATTACTTCTCGTGTTGTTGACGCTTCTCCATTTATCATCACTCTTTGTTGTCTTCCCTGTAAAAAATTCTCTATCCATTCCAATATATTCCCATTTATTCCGTAGCTTCTTGCTTTATGCAATCAGTTCATTCTTGTTGGCCAAGTTGCGATCAAAATTTAACACTGAACCGTATCATTTTCAGCCCTGTGTATGGATTTTTTTTTTGCAGACCCAGACGGTTGGAGTGTGCGGTCACACCGAATAAAAATCACTCTATTGAATCATGGTGAATACACCGTAGTATTTACCGTGGTGATTGGAACAGGTAAAATGATGTGATTTTACCAGGGTGTTACTCTAGTAACATTCGTTTAGTGAATCGTCACCATATTATATGCACACTCAAGTATTTACTCTGGTTAAATTTACCCACTCATATATATTTCACCAAGGTATTTTATTGGTAAATAAGTGGTTCTACTAGAGTAATAATTTTACCAGGGTAATTTACCTTATTTGGGTAATTTACGACGGTAATATATACCCGAGTACGCTTTCAGAAGCCTTCAAATTACATAAGGTGTTAAACTCTTTTTTTTTCGTTTCAATGTTTTTTTGAGCATGCCACCGGCAGCAGGATTGATTTTGAATCAGTTGTCAATTCAATTCAATTCAATTTATTTCTCTAATCACCAATTGAAGATAATACAGAGTGCAATGTAGTTACAAATTCAAATTGTACAGTGTATAATTGAGGGGGCTGTACAGTGAGTCACTGGACATGTGTTATTAGTGATTTTGAGCTCACCTGGTGCTACCATATAGAGCGCAGCTATAGCCATAAACCATTTTATTATGTCAGCTCTTGCAATTAGCCAATCAGCGTCGATAAATAGTGACGGTATATGAACCCATATCAGGTTAGTGATTTATTAAATCAATATGCTTATCCACCATCTTGTTTTTCAGAAAACTTTGTCGCCTCGGGAATATTTTTGGTGTATTTTGGCTCCAATAAATCTGATATCTGTCGGAAATCCTTTTCTGCGAATTTGAAGACATGGTACCATGTACCAAAACATACGTATGTGATATATTTGAGAAATTCTAAAGACCGTTGTGCTACTTATGGTGATTAGCCATTGGCATTGATTCAATGCGTTGACGTCCAACACCCATGGCGCGTCACTGTGACGTTACATAAGTTAATGGCCATGAGGATGTCACGTGATGCGACAATGGTGGACGTGTGTTTTCTTCGCTCAGTATTTATCCAGTATATTTCATATAAACTACATCGGATCGGTAACCCAACCTAGTGCATATTCTTAATTGGGAAGATATCTATAAGTTTATTACGGATATTGATTGGAATGTGCCTTAAATTCATTATTACCGGTATGTGGAGTTCGAACTTTTCTATATTCGCGCCATGATGTTTACATTTTTCTGACTATCTATGTACGCCCAATTTATCGGCCTCTGAAGCGGGAGCTCCTTTCCGACGACTTATCTCAAATCAGCCCAATCCTTCACCCGAGTCAACTGTGATTGGTGTTATAGTGAACCTAACTCATCGTTCTGGACTCACATACAACTTTTGAATGATACTTAACACTCTATCACAATATGTTATAAGAGGAGTCGACTCTGTCCAACAGTGGTTAAAACCACTCATGGATCCTTCGAACTTGGCTGATTACGGTGACGTGTTCATCGACCCGACAACTGGTGCAACAATAATGGCTCTTTATAACGGTACCATACCGGACAACATCCAACGACATGACTCTTGCTCAACCCAGGCGCTAGATACAAGACCATATACACGTTTGAGTGAAATTTCCCCTGAACTCACAGATATAAATTCAACCTTCAAGCAACTGAGCGAAGCCGCAATGTGTAGCATGGATCCAGATGTTATCGCAATGCAGATAATCATGACGTCATGTCTTCAATTTATTAGTAGTGTTCCGAGGGACATCGTTGTAAAAGTTATAGAAGACTCAGCCACACGTGAAGAACATATACTAAAGCAAATGAGACAAGTCGTATTCTTGGAAGTGAAAGCTGATTCAAATTTCTGCCAGCACTACCCCATAAGCACTTCTCTCAAAAACCGCTTAAGTGTGAAGGGTGGTTTAGAGGCCTACCAGAAATACTCTTCTGATATCTATATTTTGATGTTATTTCTCGTAGATGGGGGCACTAATCTAGCCGAGCTGCTCAGCAAAAGTACCAAACAGTCAGCATGCAACACCACCATTAATAAGCTTCCCGAACCAATACCAGCACCTGTACCTGACAGCTTTCAACAGAACATCCTCGACATGCTATCTGAAAACCGAAATCTCGTGCGGAATGTCCTTGAATCGTTGCCCGACATCACAAAATCAATAACCAATCTGGACAATCGGGTGGCAGAGTTAGAACGTCGATTCGATCCACTTGCATCGCAAAACGCTGACGATAATACACAGTCAACTCTGAAACAAATCCAGCAATCAATCGTATATATTTAAAACAATGTCGCATCTAACACTGAACTGATGGAGTCAAACGAACTAAAACTGCAACGAGCTCTAGATGACAAGTGTGATGGAGTCGCTAATTGCCGTTCAAAGATACACGATCTCCAAACTGACATTGAAACTAACCTGGACCATGCCAAAAGTGTAGTTCGTGCAGTAAATCGGAATGCTGGGTCCATAGGAACTCTAAGTGACAAAGTGAACAAATTAACGAAGGTGGTTTCACAACCACACTCATGCCCAAATGTGTCTGATCAAAAAGTCAACCCAGACAATTTCAAACAATTGCAAGGCCAAATGCAACAATTCGCAGATGAAGTGAGCACAAGACTTGATAGCTTCTGTGAATTTATAAAGGATACCGTTGAAAATACAAATTTGGCAGATGATGTCGACGGTGAAAACGACTCAGTGAAAATCAGTGACATTCAGCCAAACCAGCACAATGCGCATGCTAATCAAAACCATAACGGTTATAACGTTCGGTCAACAACAGGTGAATCGGGCAATCATGTCCAGTCCAATTACAATGATCATGATCGGCACAATCGCACACATGAAAATCAAGAGAACCGCTATAGTGACAAACACGATCGACAAGACAGAAGCGACACATACCGCGCGAGGAACAAAAAGCCAATCAACTCAACTAGATTATTTGTTTCAAACCTGCCGGACTTTGTTGATGCAGACTGTTTAGCCGACTATCTATATGATGCCGATATCAAATTCTCAATTATAAATGTGTTTCGTCTTCGCAAGAACGGTGTCCCATCGGCTAGAATTAACGTTGATGAAGCAGATAGCAGCTATTGCAGGGAGCCTGATTGCTGGCAAAAAGGTGTCACTTGCGCCCGATGGGTTCCATATGACGAGTTCAAAAATGATTACTAACTGTTTTGCTCACAGCATAATGTTTATCCAATATGAATCACACACTGTTGTATTACTCATATTTTTGCACATTATACATTATGTCTTCATATATATATACATCCGTCGTGATATGTCGGATCATATATACATTTACAATCTACTCGTATCACGAATTGATGAACGAAATGTGTCCAAAACAGTCATGGGACACATCTTCAAATAACTTATTTAATCCTTCAAAATGCTGAGTGTCATCTCTTGGAACTCTACTGGTATCCTATCAAGCAGTCTCTACCTTAACAATCTCATGCGTGACCAGCATATTGATATCATTGGCCTGTCTGAGCACTGGTTATATGAGCACAACGTTCTTTTTTTGGATACTATAGACCAAAGTTACACATACCATGCGGTCTGCGACTCATCTCAACGTTTACCCATGCAACGTGGCAGATTTAAAGGTGGTGTGGCCATACTTTGGAATCGAAAGTACGATAATTATATAACACCGTTAGATATAGATGATGATCGTATTTGTGGCGTACAATTTCGCCTCGCTCCTCGTATATACCTGTACATATTTCAGGTATATTTGCCATGCACAAACTATACAGTGGAATTCTATCGTGACTATCTGCAAAAACTCCAGGATCTAAAAGATCAATACTCCCCACTTGGTCACATCATTATCATGTGAGATTTCAATGGTAACTTGGAAAAAACCGATGCTAGAAACAATTCATTTTCAAAATTTATCGACTCATGCAAAATACAATCTGTCAACAGTAAACCCGTCTGCAGCGATCCACGTTTTACATTTGTAGCTGCTGGTGGTAACCACGGGACAATTATAGATCATATTCTGATTCCAATTTCTGATACACGCAGAATAGCCAGCGTTAAAATTTTTGATAACTCTTCCAATGTGTCAAATTACCGTCCAATCCACATGTGCATATCATATGAGGCGGAAATAGATTCGTCACCGACAAGTGTAAACCCAGCCAGGCCGAACTGGAAAAAGCTCTCCTCTTCAACCGAGGATCTGTGGCTTTATCAATCACACGTTTGCGAAACTTTACCGACCTATGCAATTAAAAGTACACGAGATTTAGACAAATTTTATGACGATGTTACACTCAGCCTAAAAGAGTCTTCACAACTGTTTGTGGCCCCGAAGAAATTTAATCGCCATCTCAAGCCATTTTGGCACGAACATTTGAATGAGCTGCACAAAACAATGATTCGTATCGGCGCATTTTGCTGGAAGCAGACAGTCCACGCGATGACACTCACATTGCATATCGAAATTACAAAGACGCAAAATGCCTCTTTCGACGTGAATACCGAAGGGCCAATGAACAGTTTCTCAGAAAAGCCGACGAAAGATTTGACACCCTTGCTGAAACAGACATGGACAATTTTTTTCGAGCCTTTAATGCTCATAAAGTACAGAGAAAGGCACCCGCCCAACATTTATTCGAAGTAGACGCCAAGACACTCCGTTGATCCCCCTGAAGTGATAGAAGCATGGGCAGCATATTACGAATTCTTTACTCACCTCTTCAAAGTGATACCTTTGACAAATCCCACTTTGACAACGTTAATGCTATAGTATCCCGGGACCACAATGATTTATCAGGTAATCTTGATTCACTTTTATGCTACGATGTTAAGTCTGATGAACTTGAAAATGTACTCAGATCAGTAAGCAAAGGGAAAGCCTCAGGTCATGACTCCATATCATATGAGCACATTTTATATGGAGGTGAGTATATCTTACATACTATCGCCCACATGTTCACCAAAATGTTGGAATTCAATCACATGCCATCACAGGCGAAAATCCGAGTCATGGTGCCACTGTACAAAGGGGGCAGCAAACCAAAGACGAAATTTGATAACTACAGAGCTATAACTTTGCTTCCTATCCTCTATAAGATTCTCGAAAAAATCATATTTCATCGTCTGGAATCTCATGCCCCACATCTTATCCAAGTTAACTCCCTACAGCATGGATTTCAGAAAGGGGTAAGCAGCATGCACTCTTCCTACATAAACAGTGAATGTATAGCATATACCAAAGAGCTACACAGCCCCCTTTATGCTTGCTTTCTCGACGCACGTAAAGCGTTTGATACAGTGTGGATAAACGGATTGTTGTTCAAATTACTCCAGAGAGGTTTCTGCGGTAAAATATGGCACATTATCAAAACTCTCCTTTGTGGTCTACAATGCGCTGTCACGGTCCGCTTTAATAATTTAACTTCCAAACTTATCCCCATAAACCAAGGAACAAGACAAGGAACCATATTAGCCCCTCTTTTATACATGCTGTTCATTGATGACCTATTGGCTGACCTATTTTCAAATCCTCATGGCTTGCGATTGAATTCCATAAACTGTAGCACCAACACAAGCTGACGACATGACGCTTTTGTCTCTGACAGCAACCGGTGTACAACAGTTGTGCAACGTATGTGGAGAGTATAGCCGGAAATGGCGATTTTGTTATAACCAGGACAAATGTAAGGTGGTCGTGTTCAATGAAACAAATTCTAATGCTAGAAATCGCAAGATAAATACGTGGATCCTCAACGACAAACCGATATCCGAATCTGACAAATCTCACATGCTAGCAAGCTCTCCTGTCACATATGTGAGAAAATTAGATCAGTCTATCTCATGTTAAGTAACGCCGGTATGTATGCTGGTGGGATTACCCCACTCAGCTGCCTTACAATATATTCTTCGGTTGTTTTACCCAAAAGTCTTTATGGGACAAAACTAATGTGTGGGCTCAGTGAGACAAATTTGACATCTCTGGAACGAGCACATAGGTTCTGCCTCAAACGCATCCAAGGATTGCCCACAAGATCCCGAGCTGATGTCGTCCAATCTCTCCTTGGAACAGGTTCCTTGTCGTCGATTGTTGATAAACGAAAACTATGTTTTTTGGGAAACCTCTGTAGAATGACGCAAGGAAAATCGTCGCAAGAAATCTTCTCCTCACGATTGGCCGACCACCTTTCGCAAACGTCAACTGATGAAACGATGTTATATCCATACTAAAACGGTATAATTTATATTCATATCTTCACAACTACGCCATACATGGTAATTTCCCATCCAAAGATGAATGGAAAACAATCACCACACAACATATTAACGATATACAAAATCGTGAATGTGAAGAGCGCATGAGAAGCTCTGAATCACTAACAACGTTCGCACAAAATCATAATATAATGTCAAAATCTATTTTTTGGAGATCTTGTGGATCACATCCACATGAAAAACATAAATTCTTGCTTGCTGCGAAGCTTCTGGCCCTGCATACACGTACCTCCACAGAATGCGGACATTGCAAACTGTGTGGCAAAGTTTATGTTGATATTGTTGAGCATGCCTTACTGGATTGCTCTTCGACTTCAGAGTCTAGAATCCAAATGTGGTTTTCGTTAATTGACATTTTCGGCATACCATGTTTTTTATTCATTGATGCTCTCACACAGAAGGACCAAGTGATGGTATTTCTTTCTATCCTGTCTGACGATATCAGGAGACAAATACTCAACCTGAACGAGTTTTCGCTCTTCGTGTTGAGGAATTCCTACGGGATGTGATCCCAGTATACAAAGGAGATCAATCTCGTCGTAGATAGCAATCTGCTTGTCAATCCTTAACTGGACTCCCTTTACATGTGCTCCTTTATTATCCATATAGTTGTAACGCTAATTTGCTTGGCACATTCTGTAAATAACAACCTTCAAGCATATAATTTTATATTTGTTGACAATCAATTTGCGAGACACTCTACAACCACAATTTTTGCATTACCTGTTCAACTTCTTAGTGATACATTAGCTGATGTGCAAATAAAGTGGCCCCACACCATGGGGGAACTTCGTTTGTCACATCGGGTAAGTACCTCGCTCCAAAGTTGGATCATTGATATCGTCTCCAGATAGACTCAGACATATTCGTGTCAATACCAACTGAAATTAAACACACGCTAGGAAAACTTGTGATTAAATGAAAGTTTGCATCCGAGTGTGAATACTCGTATGTACGTCCTTATACATGCAGTGAATTATTATATGATCGTATGCGTGCATGTTTGCTTGTGTGTGCTTGCCCTGTCCATATTTATATATGTGTATATATGTATATGTGTGTGTGTGTATGTATATTGTATGTATATATATATATATATATATAGCTATATATATGTGTGTATATGTATATATGTGTATATATATGTATGTATATATATATATATATGTGTGGGGGGGGGTGCGCGCGTGTGTGTCTATGGCTGCGTACATGTCTGTACATCCGTCCGCTCGTCAGTGTATGTATGTATATCTGTTCGCCTGCATGTGTCCGCATACCTGCCAATCGACATAGCTGTCTGCGTATATGTACATTGTATGTCTGTCGCTCTGACTTTGATTTATGTCTGAATATGTATTCATTTGTATATGTCTTCTTCACCTGTTCATCCCACTTGTGTAAATATTTGTATTATGATGTTTAATGTTTGATAAGCTCTTCGTGTAACGGAGGAAAATAAAGGATATATATATATATTTACACACTAAGTGTTGTCATCACTAAATCCAGCATTCTGATTGGTCGGCGCCCACGTGGCTAGTTGCAGTTATTTCTCGGTGAATGCGTAACGCATCATAACACCAAGCTAATAACACCATCGATACGTCATTAGGTTTGGAAAGACGAACGCGTAATGCTTTGGGCGCATTTTGACTCGCGCAGGATTGACTTAATACATCATCGGGTTTCAACATGAAGAGACATTGTTCCTATTAACTTTTGCCAAGGGTGCTATTGGGTATTTTGGGCTGATCTTGTCACGATACACTTTTCGATTTAAATATATTTACAAAAGTGGCTTTTTCGCTAAATGTATATAAATATAAGGATTAACTGTCATGTGGACTATTTTTATGGAGATGTAACGGTGAGGTAAGTGGACATAACTTGTATGTAAAACCCTTCGGGTTTTACACAAGTTATGTCCACTTACCTCACCGTTACATCTCCATAAAAACAGTCCACATGACAGTTAATCCTTATATATATATAATTGAGGGGCTGTACAGTGAGTCACTGGACATGTGTTATTAGTGATTTTGAGCTCACCTGGTGCTACCATATAGAGCGCAGCTATAGCCATAAACCATTTTATTATGTCAGCTCTTGCGATTAGCCAAATCAGCGTCGATAAGTAGTGACGGTATATGAACCCATATCAGGTTAGTGATTTATGAAATCAATATGCTTATCCACCATCTTGTTTTTCAGAAAACTTTGTCGCCTCGGGAATATTTTTGGTGTATTTTGGCTCCAATAAATCTGATATCTGTCGGAAATCCTTTTCTGCAAATTTGAAGACATGGTACCATGTACCAAAACATACGTATGTGATATATTTGAGAAATTCTAAAGACCGTTGTGCTACTTATGGTGATTAGCCATTGGCATTGACTCAATGCGTTGACGTCCAACACCCATGGCGCGTCACTGTGACGTTACATAAGTTAATGGCCATAATCGACACATTATAGTCGGATTCCTTATGTCGCAAAAAATGGTCGCGCGTTTTCGGAATGTTAAAAGCGATATGAGAACAGTTTCTATACCACCAGTGTGTCTATTTTCAGAATATACCTGTTTCCAGCTTGATATTTTAGTGGAAACAGGTTTGTGTGGGGCTTTTGTTTGTGTACCGCTCTATTTTTTCCCCGTCCACCTGGTAATAAAAACATGCTATTACGCATAGCAAGTTCGGTAAGTGGCTTTCTTTGTTCTTGGAAATCGAAAAACATGGGGAGATCTTGCCACAAATTACTTAATTACATATCTTAATGTGGAATTTTATCAAAAATCATCAGACGAATTGCATTTATGACTGCATTTTCAATTTTATTTCCCAAATATTAAGGTATTGTATATTCTTAAAATGAGCTATATCACATATGGACGAACATGAACAATCTACAAGGATATCTTGATCATATTCCAAAAACAAAACTTCGATACATCGATTTTTGGTAAAGATATCCCAGAAAAGCTACCCCTACCCCCACCCTCGCTGATTTCACAAGTCAGATTCCTTGGGTCGAAAACAACGGTCGCGCCATTTCGGATTGTCTAAGATGACATGCGAACGGTTTATTTATCAATATCGTTTACTTGTGTCCAGTTGAAATTTTATTGGAAAACAAAGATTTTGGACCGTTTTAAGAATTTAAAGAGCGTTTGCTTATTATACAAATATTAATCCACATAACTAACCTTCTGGTGGACTGTGCGTGTTGAAATTAACAAAAGTATCAAATATGGCGGTCTACTTTCAGTGTCTACTTGTTCCAGTCTGACATTTTAGTGGAAACAAATTGTTTGGAATGTTTTAAAAATTTAAAGAGCGTTTCCTGATTATACATATATTAACTAACACGATTAGCCTTTTCATGAATTGTGCAAGTTGAAATTGTGCACACATGTCAAGTATGACTCTGAAATGTATTTTTGAGAATGGTGTCGTCAGATAAGTCTCCGCTGGTACAGTGCCACAGTTGCGAACAAAACTAACGTTGGATCCTATTGAGAGTTTGACAATTTACTCAAACGTTCACATTGGTGGAACTTAATGGCTATCATATATGCATGGCTCTTACGTGTAATCTATCGTAACTACATGTGATTTTACAAAATTAACATGCAATATAGTCAGATACAGTAGTTGAAAAAATGTGGTTCACATCAATCATATACATCACAATCACGTGCTTCAGTGATAATGTCCACTATTATACAAATGCAATGTTTATCAAGACTAAAGTTTCAGGATGCCGTTGGAAAATTGATTGATGGTGTTTTTTCATCAATTGACAAAATTAATGTTTATTGCCAGGACGAAGTACCGCATAATACGGAGTTGTGTGCTAACAAATATGGGAGTCATATTTATGTAAGTGTCAGTCAAAACTTTTAGGACATGGGAGTATGTTTTAATTGCGTGGCCACGAAATACTAATTCGTGGCCACGAAATAACTAATTCGTGGTCACGAAATAAATAAAAATCGTGGCCACTAAATAACTAATTGTGATATACGATCGTCAGTCACTGTTGTAATGGAAGCGGATAGAGATGATCTGGTTGCAGTTGTCCACCATCTTGGCATGAGCCACGGCGATTTGAGATAAAGCGTGTTGCATGGTGGCCCGTAAAACAAATTAAGTAATCACCCCTTTCACCAACCCGATCCAAAGTTGCCGCCGTCCTGGGGTGGGTTACATGGGCACCCACGACATTCAGTATATCTTGGGGGCCACCCTACAGCACCAATTATACCACATCAAACGGTTAAGGGGTCGAGAAATTGTATATGTGTCCTATTTGAACCCATTTGGGGTGGCCATTTTGGATCGGGGATGGTGAAAGCGGGTGAACATTTAGTTTGTCTCAGGGGTCACCATACAACACACTGTATTCGACCTAAAATGGGGGGGGGGTGCATGGTACCACATATGGACCCCTCTGATCAGTTATCATTTTCGCTCGAGTGGGCTGAGGGTGTGAAAATTTAGCTTTCTTTGTGAACCACGGTAGAACACTCTTTATTTGATCCATATCGGTCAAGTGACCGAGAAATAATGTGTAGCCCATTTGACCCCTTCTGAGCGGCGACCATTTTGGATCGGGTATGTTGAAAGGGGTGAATATTTATAAGCTTGTTTTTGGGCCCACCCTACAAAACCCTTTATTTTACTTAAATCGGCCAATATGCCGAGAGAAATTGCATTCCCATTCGATCCCTTGTGGTAAAAACTAATCAATAGTCAGTTTGTCTTGGAGCCACCTGACCAGTGCTTCCCCGTTCTCTCTGGGATAGTTTATATATGACGTCCATACCCCCATATATAGAGCCCGGGTCCCACGCCATAAGGGGTTTATAGTAGCTACTCTGCGATCGTACGCATTGTTTCTAAAACATCGCCAAGTCAGTGTAACCATATACCGTAAAGGTATCTGGATATATATGCAAAGGTTAATCAGTTATTTCTTGGCCACGAATTAGTATTTTGTGGCCACCAAATTAGTTATTTCGTGGCCACGAATTAGTATTTCGTGAAATAAAAAACAAATTCTCATGTCCTAAACCAGCCACCGTAGCTTATGGAACATTCTGTTTTAGTATTAAATTTGGAGAAACCCGACTAGCATCAACGTAACAACTACAACAACTCATCTATATGCCAATGATATGTTTAGCCAAATAGATGTGGATAGGGTGGTATTGTTTAAAAATGTTAAACAATGTTATCATGTCCATGTTTATTGCTAAATATTGCTGGGCTTATATAGATGGTTGTTCTATAATTTCTGGTCGGGTTTATCCAAATTGGGAGTTTAAATTATGTTCATTAGAGTATAAAGAAAACACTTTCTACGTCCACTCGATACCTCCCCCGGGATACATGTTTCACATACTAAATTAACATCCTTGTCAACATAACAAATCTCTCCCTCAATACTTTGCCACAAGAATAACAATAAATTGTCAGTATAAATAGGCAAGACATCTCTGGACACTTTCTAAGAGATAATTTATTTATAAGAAGATATATATGTGCATTATGTGCTTGGTCTTATATATAGTACAACACAGTAAGATACAAGTGACACAGTGCGGGGACAATACTGTGTCGAAGAACATAGTTAAGGGGACCCTTCCATCATCCTTTACAATGTATCATGACTCCATCTGTTGTGACAAACCATCGACTTAGGCTTAATGGATCGTTCTCCCCCAATAATATACTTGGCTTTGAACCGGCCATTGTATTTTCCCGTAAATGAGATAGTGTCTATAGTCAGATGGTATTGGTTATGTTCAAATGGTGACACATATATGAAACAGTACATGTGTGTGCCCCATGGGCCATAACTGATCATTATAAGATCGAGAAACTTAGTCTAGGAAATTACCAGGAATTCACTTGAAATTGCAATTATAGCTTATAGGGTCGTAATTCAAAGTTTGCGTTTCCGATACAGTTAATACCCAAATGTGAAAATTGAGATATACCTGGTCGTCAAAGTGAACCAGATGTCTTATTTAAGGTTAGCAACGGTTGCTAATCAAATACCACAATTGTGTACTAATCATTTATTGGTATTTCCTTAATTTAGTCAGTGTCTAATCAGATGGTGCTGGCTTTGTTCAAAGTTGGGCACATGAATGTCTAAAACTATATATGCAGCCATGCTCTGCATGGGCCACTGATCATTATAAGATCGGGAGACTTTGCCACCGGACCAGATAGCTCATTAGTAGCGGTTACTAAGCACCTACTCGGAATGCAGGAACATGCATCTATGGTTGATACCTATTTCACTCATTAAGCTCTACTCTAGTGGAAATTCGAATTTACTTGATTTTCACAGTTATTCACGGAGCGTGGAGATTAACTGTGGTCAGAATATTAATGGTGAATGTTGGGTTTCAGTCGCTGCACTGAAGTTGGTCAAATGTAACTGGCGTGGGAAGCGTGAAAGCAAAGCCTATACCGCTATAGTAAAGATCTCAGCTGCACCGAAATGTCCGTTTATCAGTAGCACAAATCCTGCGAAAACACAGATTCTCTCAGTGCATGTGGGATAGACTCCTATGACAACGATTGAGTTAATGACAGCGAACAACTACCATCTATACCTGTGTATTTGGGACACTACATCCCGTTATATTCAACGATGTGGTTTTAAAACTAGTCAGTGGACAACAACACAGACAAGATATCAAATAAAACAATGATATAATATGTAATCACATCGTGAACAGTCTTGTTGTGAATATTTTCATTTGATTGAACAGGCTGCATATTATCGAAACTACAAAACCATTCGACACTTACTTTTGCCAATTACTGTATCTTGAGGCATAACTATATCATATGTTGCAACTATTAAATCACGGATAGTTACAGTGGGTCAAACACGAGTGTTAAACTTCATATATTTGCGCACGATTGCCAATAAGTGATAGTACAATCAACGTTTGAGCATAACACGAAATTCTCCATAAGGTTAAGTGTTAAATTTTGATCGCAACTGTAGCCAGCAAAAATCATCTTATCACATCCATTCCTTTTAAAACTACGTCTGTGTTTCATACTTAGAATTTGTTAGGAATATCAGTACGCGCATATCATCATACGCGAAATGGCGCCATCTATCCAAAGTACTAGAATCTCCATAGGGCTCAGTGTTAAATTTTGATCACAACTGTAGCCAACAAGAATGAACCGATCACATCAAAAATTTCAAAAATACATGTAATGGTCATATCTAGTAGTTTGGAGAGGTTTCAAATCGCACCGATCACCATACGCCAGATGGCACCATATACCGTTTTCTGTAAATACGAAACGCTCTCTAAATGATGTTGACCCCGATTTAGCCGACCCGCCAAAATTTAAGAATGGAAACAAGTCAATCCCGAAAACACACCTACTAGGCATACTTAATCCGTTTTCAGATCGCTTTTAACAAACCAAAAATGCAAAATGACATAAGGAATCCGACTATTATCCTACTAAATTAAATACATTTCAGCGACAATTAATTAAATGGACATGTTGGATTTTGTCCACTGACATAATAAATACGTTACGGGGCGCTTAGTGGTCGGATATTTATTGAACTCGCTGAGCCTCACATGACACCATATCCGACCACTACATCACTAAGCGTCCCGTAACTTATAATATTGGTGTTGGGGTCCTTCTTTTTAAGTTTTGGTACATGTGTAAACAACAAGTATATTATTTCGGTATATTTTTGAAGGGAGTTTACTTGTTTGTCCGAAAATGTAGCCAACTACAACTGCACCCACTGTGAGTAACCTTGCAAGATAGAGTTTCTCCCTTTGCTACGTTATTGCGGCCGAAACATCAACTTACATTATATTTGGTTCCAATGTTATTGGGCTATGCGTTTGACGCATGGTATATGACATTATATGAATGTAAAGCTCTTTGGTTGAAAACATTAAATGCTATATATAGCAAATAGAATAGTACGATTGTTACACTATATTAAAGAGCATGCACGCGTATTACTTATTTATTAGTGGACTAGATCAATGAACTACAAAACCTATATGATCCTATATGGCTTCATCGATATATAAACGCGAATTGCGATGTTAAAATCACAGAATCTGCAGCGCGTGCGTTTGTAATAGAATAACTATATGGCAGCATGTCAACTATTGAAATTAAGTCTTGTCCGTGGTGTAATTTGGACCGGGCTAAGGTTTATATATAATAATAATAATATGATCATTTGATACCAACATTTCACAAACAGTGCGGGACGTGGCGGCAAGGGGTTTGGTGTGTCTTTTCCACACCAACTTGGTGAACATTTTCAACAGTTGGAAAGTTCATGCCTGACACAAATAAGTTATCTTTAGACCAACAGCAACATATTTTTTCTACCTGTTTGTGAAAATTTTGATCTCAAATGACCATCAAGGGGGTCTCAGGATGGAAGTTCCAAACAGTAACTGTTGGTAAGTTAGAGATACCTGTTGGAAAATTCCAAAACCAAGACGGTGTGGTGCAAATGTCATTTCGCGAACATGTGAGTTTAGTCTGGTTCAAATAGAGGGGGGTGCAGTTGGAAATTTCAATATGGACACCCCCACGGAGACCCTCTATATAGCCACGTCCCTGGTCACTTGATTAAGTTTGACATCAGCGACATTATACTCGAACAACTATTGACTAGCTAAGTTCTATAAGGACAAAAACAAATTTACAACACGTACTGTACCGTATACGTGTGTCGAAGTGACGGAATCGTTCAAAGTGCCGAATAATCGGGCGCTGAAACAACCAGATATGCTGAAGTTACCGACTAACCACCGCATACAACTAATTGTACAACAATCATAACATTATTGCATAGTTACTAGTTATATGTAAATATAAATGTTATCAGAGCGGTATCGTGGCCGATATATGGATTCGTCTTCCTGATAGTTAGGGAGCCCGCATATGTTCCATTTACACTTTTGCGTACAAAAGGTTTGACCCCCTAAAGTTGGTACCAATAATGGAACATTCTGAAAAACCGATTTCTTAAGTTGCGCATTCCTGGGGTTTAGGGGCTGCTGAACCCCAAAAAGTGCCAAAAATCACTTCTATTTACACTTCCGCGTACATCGATGAATTTTGGTTTGATGATACTCCTAAGTGTACTGATTAAGAAAACACAACTTAAGAAAGGGATTTTCCTGGGGTTTTCAGATAAGAAAGGGGGTCCCATGCTGAACCCCAAAACGTGATTTTTCCCTTTTTTTTACACTTTCGCGTACATCCATAATTTTTGGTCTCAAAGTACTTTGATATATACTAATTATAAAAACACAACTTAAGAAGCAACTTTTCCTGGGGTTTTAAGATAAGAAGGGGGTCATCGGGTCACTCCTCAAAACGTAAAAAATCACTTTTATTTACATGATTGCATTCGTCCAACGTGTGTGTATGTGCGTACACCCCTGGAACGTTGCACTATTACAACCAATACATCCCTAAATCGATACGATCAACTTAAGAAATATATATTCATGTCGTTTTCTGATAAGAACGAGACTTGTTACCCCCCCCCCCCCTAAACCACAACACGATCCATTTTCTAGAACTGTAAGTGAGCCAGTTTTATGAAAATTATAGCGCGAAAATCTATTAAAATGTATACAAATGTATATATTTTCGTGAAGCTAAGACATAATGACACTTTTTTGGGCCAAAATTGAAACTCACCATCCAAGATGGCCGCCGAATGTTGAAAATATGACATTTTTTCACAAATATCTTCTAGATCAATTCATGCTGTTTGGAACTGGTTGAGTAATGCAACTTTATTTTGTGTTTTTTATATTAACTGATCATTGGAGCAATTAAATATGCATTTATTGGGGTCCTAACCCCTTCCAATCCCTAAAAAATTCGATTTTACAGAACGCAGTACAAACTTTTACAAAAAATCACAATTGGGATTCTAGTCATATTTCAACAAGAAATGAAAAGAACATTGTAATGTAAGTGAGGCATATCATTACCTATGAATATTCCAAATCTCTGGAACCATAAATCTTACCTTGGCTCAAAATGGCTGCGAAAATGGCCGCTAAAATATGGAAAATGGTAAATATTGGCCCAGGGTGTCCTGCAATCGCTTACAAGTTGTGGTTGATGTACACAATTGGCTAATCTCTTTTCTATACATTGCATACTAACATGTCTGATGCACCATGGATCATTTTTACTATTGTCACCACTGACATTTACCAGAAATATTGGACACAAATATCGGCAAGAATTCACTTTTCAGGGTTCGACCATTTGTTCAAGTAAAATGTAACTATCTTTGGATTGAAAGGTGTTTATTGTTTTGGTCTATCTTAAATGTGTCACACTACGGTGTTTATAGACTAAATTGCTCAAGATGGCTTCCAAAATGGCAATCAAATTTGTAAAAAGTTAAAAGTTAACATATCCCGAATATTATTCTCTGCGTTATCCGAAAAAAGTGGCAAATTGTGACTCACTTGGTTATTGTACGTGTTAGTTACAATGTAATTAACTGACAACTACGTTCTATTATGCTTGTCCCAGTTCCGTATGGGGCATGACCAATTCATTTTAAAGTTGCAGTATGGAATTTTGCGGAGAACCATATCATTGAAAGGAAATGGGCAGAACTTTGAGACTGAACTGAGATGAACCATGATATGTGGGTATTCTGGCCCATTATGATAACAATTTATCAACTGGATACAGGGTGGAAGCCAAGATGGTAGCCAGGGAGTTATGATCATAGATGAGGATAATAGGTATACAGGGAGTTATTCTATGGTCATGAATGATGTGTTGGTATATAGGGAGTTCCCTGTTGGTAACGGTGGGACGTATATTTATATATGTTGTGGATGTGTTATCATTGGTGGTGTATGGAGAGTAGGTTTAGTATCATGGATGGTGTGAATGAGTATGGCAAGTATGGAACTTATGAGTGGTCGTATGTGCGGATATTGGTATATCTGGAAGGGCTCACCATTGGTGATGTGCATATGTATACCTGAATTGACTCCATGGTCATGGGTTTGGCGAATAGGTATACATGTAGTGGCTGTATGGTCCACGTTGATGTGAATATGTATACAATGAGTGACTGTATGATCGTGAATGTAGTGAATATGTATACATAGAGTGACTATATGGTCGGGTGTAGGTGTATACCTGGTGTTCATGACTCGTGGCTGTATCGTCATTTGTGGTATGTACGAGTATAACCAAGTATGGCTGTATGATCAGGTGTACTAGTACATGTACGTGTATAAAGTGGGTGACTATGTTGTCATTTGTGTGGTGTTTATGTACATATGGAGTGACTGTGGTAATGGGTGGGTTGTACATGTGTACCTTGGGTGGCTATCGCTTTCCACAATAACTCAAGGATATGTTAATCAACAGAGAGGTCATGTCATATCGTGGAAAGCGATAGCCAACCATTATCACACAGTCATTACATATATACATAAACATCACAGACATAACAATATAGTTACTCACTGTATACATGTACACCTGGTCCATGACCACTGGTGACCATACAGCCACGCGTCACAATGCAGGCACACTGGGTATACTCCTAAACATGACCCATAACCATATAGTCACTCCATGTATACCCATTCATCTCACCATTGGCCATAAGGTCATCCCCTGTATACCTATTCTCCAAACGCATGGTCAAATGGACAATCAATATATACATCAACACCACAACAATGACCATAAAGTCATTCCGGTATACATATGCACATCACCAATGGCCATATAGCCACTCGCTTCATACGCATACCCTCACACATGTTACCTGGTATATTCCTTCACCTGACCTATGGCCATATAGTCACCCCGTGTGTACCTATTCAAAACATTCATACACGATCATGGTCAATCCTTGTATTCATATTCACCCCAACATTGGCCATGGCAATCCCTGTATCCCTATTTGTCACACCATATCCGAATAGCCACTCAATATATACTAATACACCCAGCCATGTCAGTATAGTCACTCCATGTATGCATATGCACCTCATCCATGACCATATAGCCACTCGCTATATACACATATCCCTCGCCCATGACAATAAAGCAACACGTGTGTGTACTGGTATACACATGGCGATACCGACACGAGTCACCAAACAGGAACACCAGGTACATGTATACTCATACGCCTATCACCCCCTGTATAGATTTTCATTACATCTATGATCATACAGTCACTACTTGTATACCTACATGTACTCATCTCACCATTAACCATACATTCACTACCTGTATACCTATTCGACACACATAGTCATATAACCACTCGATATACATATGCAGCCCACCCTAGACCATAGATTCACTCCAGGTATACATGTAACCCTCACTAATGGCCATTCAGCCCTTCCAGATATACAAAAAACCCGCACATACGACCACTCAAACAACCCATCCTTGCATATACACCTCACACATGACAATTCAGCAATTCACTGTATAATCATACACGCCATCCATGATAATACAGCTAAGTCCTATACACCCACCAATGGTAATACATCCACGATATATATAAATATACATCCCACCCGTTACCACAAGGACACTTCCTATGTACCCACACGATCGATAATGTCCACCCAGCTTACTCCAGGTATTCATATTCAATCATGACCGCACAGTCATTCCATGTATACCTATACACATTACCCGTAACCATAAAATCACTACCTATTTATCCACACAACCCATCCATGATCATACAGACAACACATGTACATCCCACCCATGACCTTACATTCACTCCATATATACATAATCAACACATATATGACCATGTAGCTATATCCATACACCACACCAATGACCATACAGGCACACCGGATGCACCCGTACTGGATATACACAATCATACACCATACAGTCACCCCATGCATACCGATTCACCTCACACCTGACCATGACCTCTCCCTGTATACATAGATGCATCTTACCATGGACAACCCACTTATAACCATATAGTCACTCATTGTATACCTACTCACATCAGTCATGACATACAATAACTCCCTGCAGACCTATTCACCTCACATATGATCACAGAGTAACTCCCTGGCTACGATCTTGGCATCCACACTGTATCCTGTAGACATTTTTTTGATCATAATGGACCAGAATAGCCAAAGATTATGGTCCATCTCAGTTCTGTCTCAAAGTTTGCCCATTTCCTTTCAATAAATATGGCCAAAATCACAAAAGAGGTTCTCGGCAAAATTACATACATTAAAATGAATTTGTCATGCCCCATACGGAGCTGGGACAACTGGGAATAGAACATGTAGTTGTCAGTTAATTAACTAACACGTATAATAACCAAGTGAGTCACAATTTGCTACTTTTTCGGATAATGCAGAGAATGTTCGGGATATATGTAAAAAATTAGCATTTTACAAATTTGGTTGCCATTTTGGAAGCCATCTTGAGCAATTTGGTCTATAAACACCGTAGTGTGACACATTTAAGATAGACCAAAACAATAAACACCTTTCAATCCAAAGATAGTTATATTTTACCTGAAAAAATGGTCCAAACCTGAAAACTGAATTTTTGCCAATATTTATGTCAAGTTTTTTTAGAGAAAAGTCCAATATTTTTGACGATGTCAGTGGTGAAAATAGTAACAATTAACCATGGTGCATCAGACATGTTAGTATTCAATGCATAGAATGCAGAATGGCCAATTTTATACATCAACACAACTTGTAAGCGATTGCAGGACACGCTGGTGTAATATTTACCATTTTCCATATTTTGGCGGCCATATTGGCAGCCATTTTGAGCCAAAGTAAGAATTTTGGTTCCAGTGATTTGGAATATGCATAGGCAATGATATGCCTCACTCACATTACAAAGTTCTGTACATTTCTTGTTGAAATATGACTAGAATCCCAATTGTGATTTTTGTGTGTGAAATTTTATACCGCATTCTGTACAATCAAATTTTTGAGGGATCGGAAGGGGTTAGGACCCCAATAAATGCATATTTAATTGCTACAATGATCAGTTTAATATACAAAATACAAAATAAAGTTGCATTACTCAACCAGTTCCAAGCAGCATGAATTGGTCTAGAAGATATTTGTGAAAAAATGTCATATTTTCAACTTCCGGCGGCCATTTTGGCGGCCATCTTGGATGGTGAGTTTCAATTTTGGCCCAAAAAATGTCATTATGTCTTAGCTTCACGAAAATATATCCATTTGTATACATTTTACTAGATTTTCCCGCTATAATTTTCATAAAACTGGCTCACTTATAGTTCTAGAAAATGGATCGTGTTGTGTGGGGGGGGGGGGGGGGGGGGGGGGGGGGGGGGTAACAAGTCTCGTTCTTATCAGAAAACGACATGAATATATATTTCTTAAGTTGATCGTATCGATTTAGGGATGTATTGGTTGTAATAGTGCAACGTTCCAGGGGTGTACGCACATACACACACGTTGGACGAATGCAATCATGTAAATAAAAGTGATTTTTTTACGTTTTGAGGGGTGACCCGATGACCCCCTTCTTATCTTAAAACCCCAGGAAAAGTTGCTTCTTAAGTTGTGTTTTTATAATTAGTATATATCTAAGTACTTTGAGACCAAAAATTATGGATGTACGCGAAAGTGTAAAAAAAAGGGAAAAATCACGTTTTGGGGTTCAGCATGGGACCCCCTTTCTTATCTGAAAACCCCAGGAAAATCCCTTTCTTAAGTTGTGTTTTCTTAATCAGTACACTTAGGAGTATCATCAAACCAAAATTCATCGATGTACGCGGAAGTGTAAATAGAAGTGATTTTTGGCACTTTTTGGGGTTAAGCAGCCCCTAAACCCCAGGAATGCGCAACTTAAGAAATCGGTTTTTCAGAATGTTCCATTATTGGTACCAACTTTAGGGGGTCAAACCTTTTGTACGCAAAAGTGTAAATGGAACATATGCGGGCTCCCTAACTATGACATCGTTCAGTATCGAGGTTGCCCCAAGTCCTATATATACCGAATCAGAACCGTCTTACTATTTTGTCTAATTCAAATTTTGTCATGTATCCATGCATAAATCCAGAAGCCAAACAGTTCTGGTAGACGAAAACGCCTATACTTCAATCACGTTGCCGGGGTAAACACATCTTGTTTGAGTCGATCGAATCCCGACTCTAATTAAATGGTCTTCTAAAAGGATAACATGCATGCTTATTATATGATCATAAGTTTCTTTCCCAATTCCTATGTTAAAATATAACGAAAAAAATCGAGATATCTAATGATGTTCACCGCATTATTAATAAAACAATATGTTAATAACAGTTCTAAGTGACGTCAGATATATAAATCAGGGGTTAACATAACTTATTATCAGACCTGAAAATAGATAGGATTTTCCCAGCGACGTTCAACTATAACACTCTCCAGGTTATTTTACACTAAGTCGGAACTCTCAGAACATAGACATTTATTATACACGAATATAATATTTAACATCAGGCAGCCACGGAGAACACATAATCATAGCTACCACGACGAAGCGTTCGTCGTGGATAGCTTGACCTAGAAGTGTAAGATAGAATTCAGAGTCAGGATCTATAGTCTCGGCCGTAACAAGTATATATGAGAATCTAGGAGCCAACGCCTAACCAGCTGTAGCCATCTGATTGGAACACGTATACAGTGGCCTGCCCAACAGGTTAAGACAAGAAAACCATAGTCAGAAATGGTAACGCCACCAATATCATATTATTAGCCATAAATATAAATTATAATACAATTATACTATAAACTAGCTTTCAAATTTTATGTGGGAAATTTGCATACTTCCATATTTCAAGTTTTCCCGTTTCTCGTGTTATACATTACTTTCTTCAAACTGTCTTCTTTATTACACAAGCTGATGGGCCCGACTTCGTCTGGGCTGTTTCCCATCTGATTTCCGGCGAAAGGCGCGATTTGACGTTGAATTGACTATTTCGAAAGTCAAGGTCAGGTCAGGGTCATGATTTGACCCGTCCAAAACACCCTCACCCCGGATAAAAGTACCCCTAGGTATCAAATTTCGTCGAAATCCGTCCGTTTTACCCCACTTGACCTTTAATTAACAATTTTGAAGGTCAAGATAAGGTCGGAGTCATGATTTGACCCGTCCAAAACACTCCCCTGACACAAGTATCCATAGGTATCAAATTTCGTCGAAATCCATCCGTTTTACCCGATTTGACCTTTGATTGACCACATTGAAGGTCAATGTCACGATCTGACCCGTTCAAAACACTCCCCGGACAAAAATATCCCTAGGTATCAAATTTCGCCGAAATTCGTCCGTTTTACCCAAATTGACCTTGCATTGACAGTTTTAAAGGTCAAGGTCAGGTCGGGGTCACGATTTGACCCGTCCAAAACACTTCCCGGACACAAATACCCCTAAGTATCAAATTTCGTTGAAATCTATGGAAAGCCGAAGAGGACATGTTAGTTGCTAATTGCTAGATATACGACGCACGACTTGTCGCGGCATTTTAAAGGTGTTTCAAACTAGGAGATAGAAGTATTCTGCGTTTCAAATGGTGATGAATTATAGTATTTTATTCAAATTTTATGGCATAAATTGTTATTAAAACCGTATATACTATAAAAAATTGAATGGCCTGAAAATTAAGTGGGCCTTTAAACAAAGTCACAATTGCAGTTAGGCTCATCTCATACCTGTCTATTCAGCGATATTCTGCTGCGCAGTTTGTTATAGCCTCCAGTATTCAATGAGCGTTATGGCCCCACTGTTATAATTCGCCTTTAACCGGCGTACTCTTGCCTCAGATTATTGCGATATTAGGTCACACGTAATGACATTAAATCGCATGGAAACATAGCAATTGTGTGGGCTGCTTGGTGTGAATATGTAATAAGAAATAAGGTCATACGTAATGACATTAAACTCAAGAAAACCCGCGAAAACAAAACAAAATCACATTTAATGTTTTTAGTTATTTCCTTCATAAAAAGAATCTTCGTGATAATGAACCCTCTCAATACTTTAGAATATAGAATTAACCTTAAAATAACAAAAACCTTCGAAATAGAGAACCTTCGGAATAACGAACCTTCGGATTGGTGAACCTTCGGAATAGCGAACATTCAGAGAAATTTCGGAATAGTGGACCTTCGGGATAGTGAACCTTCGGAATAGAGACATGCCCCCCAATATTCATAGTATATGCCCAGAGTTCAAAGGTATGGGCCCAAAAACTTCTAAATTTGGCCCTTAAAATATTGAACTCCAAATTGGAGCCCACACAGAACATCACTTAAGTCAACTGTACCTGTGTCATGTCCCAATGCGGGAGAGTCCATATATACCACAACATTCATATTATATGCCAAGAATTCAAAGGTATGGGCCCACGTAATGACATTAAATCTCAAGAAAAACCCGCGAAAACAAAACAAAATCACATTTAATGTTCTAAGTTATTTCCTCCAGTATCTGTATCGGTATGCGCGCAGGATCAGTTCGGGTGTGAGCGCACACTCCATAAAAATAATCTTCGTGATAATGAACCCTCTCAATACTTTCGAATATAGAATTAACCTAAAAATAACAAAAACCTTCGGAATAGAGAACCTTCGGAATAGCGAACCTTCGGAATAGTGAACCTTCGAAATAGCAAATATTCAGAATAGAGAACCTTCGGAATAGTGGACCTTCGGGATAGCGAACCTTCATAATAGAAACATGTCCCCACAATTACACCGGTGACGTAAACACATGTGCTAATCTTTGTCGTACTATCGTGACTATATCGGTACGGTTTATACTCAAGTACGAAAAAATACCTAACCATAATACATTCGCCCAGTGGATTATCGATCGACCACAGAATATGAAAAAACTCTAATACAGCTTACACCACTGTGTGGCGTAATAATATATTCTTTATGGGACTACTAGCCCGTGATGAAATAGCCTGTACTATCTCATCCCGGGTCAGTTTCCCACGCATTTTATGGACATCTAAGCCAGGACATTGACTCCCAAATTAACCTTACTTACGCCGTGTAACATTCGAAAGTGTTACACAACTTCTTGTCCAATCAAAGCGCGTTTCATATAATAAAACAGTTATCGCATTGTTTCTTGGTTGACGGCCCTTGGAGTCAATATTCACCTCGGCCTACGGCATTGCGCGGTGAATATTGACTTCATCGGGTTGACAATTCCTCGTGTCAAACTCGAAACAATGCGATCACTGTATATTAGTAAATGATCATTATTTTTTCTCCCACAAACCCTATATATATTAATTAATTGGCATGGTCGGGTTGATAAATCACGATATTAACCCGGCGCGATCCGGGTTAATAACAAAATATTTGTTACGTCACGCATGTGGTTATCGCTGTCCAATCATATTACGCGTAGCGTTTACATGCATACAATCAAAATTGCTTATAATACACTGTGGTGGATCTGTTTCTCGAAAACTCATTCCGCCCGAGCAAAATTCCCATTCCGAGCGGTAGAAGATCAGATTCCGCGAATGATTTGCTCATTTTTCCACGACCATGTTTACTAATTGGTGTATTTTGAAGGAGCAACTTATGTGATGACATATTCAAAAGATAGGACTTGTTGCTAATGTATCTTACTCTTCGCATACTCATTCTTTAGTCCCATATATAGCACGATGAACCAAAAATTACAAGGGTTTGAGAACTTTGCTCACTCAAGAAGAGAAGTATTGTGAATTTTGAAGCGAAAGAGATAATGTTTTGGAGAACAAATTGCTTATGTTTATCCGCAAGCATCCTAGTCCAGGAGATATTGGTCGACCTCTGTAACCCCCCCCCCCCCCCCCCCCACAGGACTCAACTTCACCCCACTAATGTCTCCTCTAATTTTGTTTCGGTTGTTAACAAGAAAAAAAGGTGGCCGCAGAGACACCGGACAAGACAGCGTCCACCATGGCGGCCATTTTTTATATGCACCAGGTCTCTTTGATCGCCGTTATAGTAAAGATGATATCACACGCGGTCTTGTTTTCCGCTCCATTTGTTATGCTAATATATAACCTTTACAAATTAGCCAAAAATCCGACACCAGAATCCAATATGGCGGCCAAGATGACCGCCGAAATATGAGAATATGCAATTTTTCTGACATTTCACCACCTTTCGTTTGTCTCTGTGGGAAAATATTGGCATCTTGGCGTGATGTTATACATTTATCATATAGAAGAGTCATTGGCGAACACACGGGGACCATTATATACATTCATTGTGTGATATTTTTGTCCGATATCACGTTTTCCCAAATGCCGGTATAATAGGTCAAAGCCGAATCGACGTTAATAACCGATGTACTGTTTCGAATCAATGAATGTTATTGCTACCATACCAATACCCATGCATATATATGTACAGGACATACTCGAGCTAGGATTCCTCTTATACCTGAGTTGATGTATATTCACCCAAATCCAAGATGGCGGCCAAAATGGCCACCATAATTAGAAAAATCGCCGAAAATAGCTGATTTTAACATCAGTGAGCGTTATTGTCATGACAACTCTACAGCTGCTTACTATTGTGAGTTGGGAACACTTAGGCGACGAACTTTCCTTGTAATATATCCAAATAAATGTCCCCCAAAACCAAAATGGTGCCCACAATGGCGGAAAGATTTTTAAAAATCACCGAAATTCCCTCATCTCGAGTCAACTGATACCTTCTTTTCGAGTCAACTGATACCTTCATGAGACAAATGATACCTTTTATTTTTTAAGTGCAATTATAATTTCTCTTGTCAAATGTTTATAGAACTGGACTCAGAATTGACTCAGAGTTGGGTATCACTTGTCTCGGGTATCACTGGACTCGGAATTAGGTATCACTTGTCTCGTGTATCACTGAACTCGGAATTAGGTATCACTTGTCTCGGGTATCACTGAACTCGGAATTAGGTATCACTTGTCTCGGGTATCACTGAACTCGGAATTAGGTATCACTTGTCCCGGGTAGCATTTGACTCGGGTATCATTTGTTGGAATAACTACATCACACTAATTACACCCAACTGGGTGAAATAGAATGGATAGGCTGTCTTCCTATCCACCCATCATAAATTATGCGAGGGTGCTTGGTAGTTCATATGGGGCACTCTTTAATGTGATCAATTTATACTTCGAGGTAAAAAAAATCCTTGATCCTTATACAATATGGCTGCGAATTAATTTGTCAGTCATTTTTGTGCTGCGGAATAACTTTTTGACATCATTTTGTTTTACGTTTGCGCGACCAATTAGCATGAAGTATGCACATGGCACACATTTATATTATATAATTATGTGTACATGTGTCAGCCAATGACATGGGTTGTTGTGTCAAGTCCCTAGCTGCACCCCCTTTATTTAGAAAGCACAATAAATACAAGGTTATTATCAAAATTCACTTTATTTAAACAAGATCAAGTATGTACCAACTGTAGAATAACAAAAAAAGGGAATAAAATAAACAAAAATAACAGCACAAAACACAGCACACAAGAAAAAACCCAGTTGACTATAACATATATTACCATAAATAACAGATAAGTTCCAGCCCTTGAAATTAGGAAAAATGACCCACGTCAAATTTAATGATGTAGCATGTTAGATTCCAAATGTTGCCACAGAATTTCCCATGGCAATCTTTATTTCACATTTTTTCGTGGCTAATTTCGAGGACACAATAAACAAATGACAAAATCAGCACAATATTCACACATGAACAATACAGTTAATAATAGCAAAGCATATATGTCCCTGAATACCATAAGTTTAATTAAATTTTGAATTAATTTGTATTTTTGTATTAAAAGTATAGACAAAAATTACATCAGCCAAAATCACTACGAATTATTTAAACTAGTACGGCTATAGGAAGCTGGTGGGTCCTCACAGAAAATTATGGAACTGATTTACTGAATTGTATAGAAACTGTCATATATAGCTTTAATATATCAATATACATGTAAACATGATTTTTGAAGGCGTTATTATCGATGTCTTTCGCCCATATACCCAAGTTTGACGATCGATTTGCACGTCAGAATCACTGTGGATAGGAAGGATTAACAGTCCGAGGGCATATTAGAGGCCCGAAAAGAATTAAACTCCAGTATAGTCATGTGTGATCACGTGATCGGTGACCTAAAATATTTGTTACGTCACGCATGTGGTTATCGCTGTCCAATCATATTACGCGTAGCGTTTACATGCATACAATCAAAATTGCTTATAATACACTGTGGTGGATCTGTTTCTCGAAAACTCATTCCGCCCGAGCAAAATTCCCATTCCGAGCGGTAGAAGATCAGATTCCGCGAATGATTTGCTCATTTTTCCACGACCATGTTTACTAATTGGTGTATTTTGAAGGAGCAACTTATGTGATGACATATTCAAAAGATAGGACTTGTTGCTAATGTATCTTACTCTTCGCATACTCATTCTTTAGTCCCATATATAGCACGATGAACCAAATTACAAGGGTTTGAGAACTTTGCTCACTCAAGAAGAGAAGTATTGTGAATTTTGAAGCGAAAGAGATAATGTTTTGGAGAACAAATTGCTTATGTTTATCCGCAAGCATCCTAGTCCAGGAGATATTGGTCGACCTCTGTAACCCCCCCCCCCCCCCCCCCCCCCCCACAGGACTCAACTTCACCCCACTAATTTATTTCTTAATGTCTCCTCTAATTTTGTTTCGGTTGTTAACAAGAAAAAAAAGTGGCCGCAGAGACACCGGACAAGATAGCGTCCACCATGGCGGCCATTTTTTATATGCACCAGGTCTCTTTGATCGCCGTTATAGTAAAGATGATATCACACGCGGTCTTGTTTTCCGCTCCATTTGTTATGCTAATATACAACCTTTACAAATTAGCCAAAAATCCGACACCAGAATCCAATATGGCGGCCAAGATGACCGCCGAAATATGAGAATATGCAATTTTTCTGACATTTCACCACCTTTCGTTTGTCTCTGTGGGAAAATATTGGCATCTTGGCGTGATGTTATACATTTATCATATAGAAGAGTCATTGGCGAACACACGGGGACCATTATATACATTCATTGTGTGATATTTTTGTCCGATATCACGTTTTCCCAAATGCCGGTATAATAGGTCAAAGCCGAATCGACGTTAATAACCGATGTACTGTTTCGAATCAATGAATGTTATTGCTACCATACCAATACCCATGCATATATATGTACAGGACATACTCGAGCTAGGATTCCTCTTATACCTGAGTTGATGTATATTCACCCAAATCCAAGATGGCGGCCAAAATGGCCACCATAATTAGAAAAATCGCCGAAAATAGCTGATTTTAACATCAGTGAGCGTTATTGTCATGACAACTCCACAGCTGCTTACTATTGTGAGTTGGGAACACTTAGGCGACGAACTTTCCTTGTTATATATCCAAATAAATGTCCCCCAAAACCAAAATGGTGCCCACAATGGCGGACAGATTTTTAAAAATCACCGAAATTCCCTCATCTCGAGTCAACTGATACCTTCTTTTCGAGTCAACTGATACCTTCATGAGACAAATGATACCTTTTATTTTTTAAGTGCAATTATAATTTCTCTTGTCAAATGTTTATAGAACTGGACTCAGAATTGACTCAGAGTTGGGTATCACTTGTCTCGGGTATCACTGGACTCGGAATTAGGTATCACTTGTCTCGTGTATCACTGAACTCGGAATTAGGTATCACTTGTCTCGGGTATCACTGAACTCGGAATTAGGTATCACTTGTCTCGGGTATCACTGAACTCGGAATTAGGTATCACTTGTCCCGGGTAGCATTTGACTCGGGTATCATTTGTTGGAATAACTACATCACACTAATTACACCCAACTGGGTGAAATAGAATGGATAGGCTGTCTTCCTATCCACCCATCATAAATTATGCGAGGGTGCTTGGTAGTTCATATGGGGCACTCTTTAATGTGATCAATTTATACTTCGAGGTAAAAAAATTCCTTGATCCTTATACAATATGGCTGCGAATTAATTTGTCAGTCATTTTTGTGCTGCGGAATAACTTTTTGACATCATTTTGTTTTACGTTTGCGCGACCAATTAGCATGAAGTATGCACATGGCACACATTTATATTATATAATTATGTGTACATGTGTCAGCCAATGACATGGGTTGTTGTGTCAAGTCCCTAGCTGCACCCCCTTTATTTAGAAAGCACAATAAATACAAGGTTATTATCAAAATTCACTTTATTTAAACAAGATCAAGTATGTACCAACTGTAGAATAACAAAAAAGGGAATAAAATAAACAAAAATAACAGCACAAAACACAGCACACAAGAAAAAACCCAGTTGACTATAACATATATTACCATAAATAACAGATAAGTTCCAGCCGTTGAAATTAGGAAAAATGACCCACGTCAAATTTAATGATGTAGCATGTTAGATTCCAAATGTTGCCACAGAATTTCCCATGGCAATCTTTATTTCACATTTTTTCGTGGCTAATTTCGAGGACACAATAAACAAATGACAAAATCAGCACAATATTCACACATGAACAATACAGTTAATAATAGCAAAGCATATATGTCCCTGAATACCATAAGTTTAATTAAATTTTGAATTAATTTGTATTTTTGTATTAAAAGTATAGACAAAAATTACATCAGCCAAAATCACTACGAATTATTTAAACTAGTACGGGTATAGGAAGCTGGTGGGTCCTCACAGAAAATTATGGAACTGATTTACTGAATTGTATAGAAACTGTCATATATAGCTTTAATATATCAATATAAACATGATTTTTGAAGGCGTTATTATCGATGTCTTTCGCCCATATACCCAAGTTTGACGATCGATTTGCACGTCAGAATCGCTGTGGATAGGAAGGATTAACAGTCCGAGGGCATATTAGAGGCCCGAAAAGAATTAAACTCCAGTATAGTCATGTGTGATCACGTGATCGGTGACCTAACCGGAAGCGGGCGTTAATGAAAACAAAGCTTCATTAACGTCCGATGTCCGCTTTCGGTCCACTTCGACTCTTATGGAATCTTATCGTGGATAACATATTGTTATCATCTAGAGAACGCTCTCTATATATATGACCATACAATGAGAAAATTATCAATAGCACAATCGTTAGCACAAAAAGCAATTTTTCGAAGAGGTTATAAAGGGAATACAAGTATCTTATCTTTTTTTTTTTTTTTAAGATATATCGAAATATTAATTATTAGGCTGCACATTGTTAAAACTGATAATGAAATGTCATAATGGTCGTCATGAAATGTATTTGAAAGACTATTTAAACGAGGATAAATATGAGAATGTTTTGAGTGGGACTACATTACTAGATTTCAAATTTCACCAAAGTATGGAAATATATACAATTGTATTTACAACTCTTCGAGGGGTTCTTCGTCTTCGTCGTCTTGTCGCCGTCTATGCATTATCGGGACCACAACTCCTGAAACTCCTTCTAACAGTTCTGAAGGTTCAATCTCCTCATTATCATAGCTGGACCACAAGTCGAAAAATTTCCTCTGCTTGGTTCTTTCCTGGCGTCGCTGGAGACGGCGAAGCATCCCCTCTGCCATTAATTGGGCTGTGATTGGAACTAACTTGGTCTCGCCGTCCAAAAAGTCCAGAAGAGTGTAGAATGGCATCTCCCGATGTAGGCGTTGAGAGTGGACTGTCGATGGTTGGCGTTGTTGAATACCTCGTGTGAGTGTCCGCGTATTCGGTGCTGGTGATGTCGTTGTTGGGGTTGTTGGCCGTGGTGGAGCTGTCATTGTTGGTGATGGTGGAGCTGTCGCTGTTAGTGATGGCGAAGCTGTTGGTGATGGCGGAGCTGTCGTTGTTGATGATGGCGGAGCTGTCGTTGTTGGTGTGTTTGTTTGTGTCCCTCTGAAGCGCCGCGGTTTCCGAACTTGGCGGGTTGGTCTATGTCGTCCGACAGGATTTGATGACACAATAAACTTTGGTAGCTTTGGTGTCACACAACTGAAAACAATTACAGCAGCCGTTAGTCCAGAAAAAAACCCATTTATGAGTATTCACATATAGTTGAACAAAATCATGGCACATAAGATGCTTACCGGTAATTTGTTTATGGTTTAACTCTTTCGATGCCAAGCTCGCATAAATGCGAGTTACCCAGTCGCTGCCAAATACGCATTTATGCGAGTTCGGGGGTGCACCTGGTTTACGGGTCGTAATTATATTGTTTTGTTGCATTACAACGGGGGTTCATTTATTTTATGTAGAGTGCTGGTGTGCGCTGACAATTTAGAAGAAAGGTCAGTCTAAGTCATGCTTCTCCTGAAGTTCTATGAGTACAGTCCGAGCCAGAATCTACTGATTTCAATATTTATATTTTATACATATGAAATACATGTGTATCTACTGATTTCAATAACATGAAATACATAATAATATATATATAATATAAAATAAATCTACTGATTTCAATAACATGAAATTCTCATTCGTGGACATCATCATATTATAATTACAACTACTTTCGCTTTGACTAAAATGCGTGCAATTGATTGGTCAAGGCCCTTAGATACGCTTGGTATCGACAATATCTATCAGTGGAGGGAAGTGTCGTTTCCCGCATCACTGGGGGTAGTGATACTTTTAAAAAGTTCGGAAACCAAGTCGAATATCCATGGGGCGAATTTACCCGGAATTTTATTTAGTCCACCAATCAAATCGCAAGAAATCATGCACTTCCGTTTCTAGTGGTAACGCAAGACGTCAATTCTCAGCGAAAAATTTTCGCCGATTAAACAGCAAAATAGTACATTAATTAAACAAAAACAAATTAAAATAGAGAATAAAACCCCACTTTCTGATAAAGAAAAACATTTTCTGTTATCATCAAACATCAGGGCTAAATTTAGATATGGGTTACTTCGTAAATTAGTGCGGTACATTTGAAAAGAACGTGCTAACATGACAATGTTATGTAGCAACGTTAAATGACGGTTACCTGAACAGGTGTTCAAAACATGGAAGACCTACCGTTAGCTATCTACGGCGAATTTAATATAGATATTAATAATATTATTGATTATCAAATTAATTTAAGTCAAGAAGAAGACTTTTTCATAAATAATTTTGATGACAATGAACTCTACAATGCTGCTTCTCAAATGGAAATAGAAGAATTGGAGCTTGAAGTTAAGACAGAGCCTGAGGCTGAAGTTGAACTTTAAGAGCCAGAAGAAATACTAGGGATTTATGGCCTATTTGGACTGGACAAACTGGTAGAAGATGTTGATAATAATGGTGGCATCATTGAAATAATACCAATGGAAATATCACCGCTGCAGGTAAGAATTGAACCCTTGAAAATAATTAACTAATTATTAGTAATACCAGTAGGCCTACTAAATAACTAGTAATAGTACTAGTACCAGTAGTCAGTACAGTGAGAACTGACTATAGTATATTAATTACTAGTAGTACTGGAAGTGATGAAGCTGGTTATTATTTATTTATTTATTGATCATTTAAATGGCTGTAGCCTGTATTGTTTGCATAGTAGAAGTGTGATGTTGTAAGATTAACTGTAAATTAGCCATCATTTTATAACTTGAATAAGTATGGTATAGATATATCCTACAATAATTATGTTTTCATAGATAACGGTTATGCACTCTTTCTAAATTCTAATATTCTAATATTTTTGCAGGCAAATGACCAAATACTGAATGCCTGTGACCTGGAATCTGACGAGAAGGAATCTCATAAAACAGGAAAAGACCTTAATGAAGAAACACCCAACGCCAAGGTGAGAATCTTAATGAAAACATTGAAATTACGAGGAAAAATTGTATAAACGATCGCGAAATTATACAGTATATAGTTCGGCATCAAGCACTTATATACGCCAACAGATGCATTGAAAACGACATTGATTTCATATGTAAATTGAAATCTCCATTTTCAAACAAAATTATAATAATGTTTATAATTTATTTTTCATACTTTTTTTCAGGCACAGAAGTCTGCGACTGCAAGCCGATTTCACAAAATTGACGAACATGAGCTAGAAGAGCTTGAAAAGAACAGACTGGCTGCATCGACCAAATCAAACACAAGATGAGGGATGAAACTATTTGATGGTGCGTTATTTCAATAAGAATATTCAGTTCTGTGTGATCAAATTAAAGATGTCTTTTGACGTGAAATTAAAAAAAAATGTCTTTGAAATATACAATAAACATCATTGTCCACGCATCTCTGCAATCTCTGGGCATATAAAAGTGTCAGAATGATGCCGAACAACATACTGTCTAATTTATACGCATTCCATCAATGTTTTTTTTTTATGCATCTTTGGTTACACAGAAATGATGGATGCTAAAAATCCTAAATCAATAGTAAACGGTAAAATTTTCTGAAATACAGTTGGAAATATGTTAAATTACTTTGTATTTACCACGTGATAACTGTTTTTTTTCTTCAGAATGGTGTAATGAGCGATTTGGGCAGAAATTTGATTTGTATAAAATGACGAAAGAAGATTTGAATGAGAAGCTCAAACTATTCTATGCTGAAGCCCGCCCAAAGAATGGAGAAGAATACCATAAGAACACACTGAAGTCAATACGTTCAGCTGTAAATCGGCATATGTCAGACAGCAAGACTAAAATCGATATCGTAAAGGATTGTGAATTTCGTGGGGCGAATAGAGTTTTGGATGCCAAACTGAAAAAACTGTTAGCTGATGGCAAATCAAAGCCGACGAAACATAAAGAAGTGATATCAACCAAAGATCTACAGCTGATAAATTCATATCTTGCCCAAGACACCCCAATAACATTAAAACTGAGAGTGTGGTACTTAATTACCTTTCATTTTGTAAGTCGGGGATTGGAATTCCATCACCAGTTAACTCTGAATTCTTTTGATTTTTGTATTGATGAAAATGACAGAGAGTATGCAAAACTGAACCATGAAACAAAGCAAAAAAATAGATCGATGGATTTCGATTTGAAATTGTCCTCAAACTATAAGAATAATTTTAATATTAATCGACGTTATATGCATGTAACAATCATTCAAAAACATTTTTTGACGCAAGTATAGATCATTCCCAGACGTTTTCATGGTGGGCGGTGTTAACACATTTGGGCGTGGTTTGTAGCTGACACATTCTGCGCATGTCCAAAAGCATCCAATCGCTGAAGCGGAGTCGCATAGATTTTTATGCGCTGGAAATATTATCTGATACAAGCGTTTAGTTCTTGTTCGACTTTCATAGCGTACATATCGTAAAAAATATATAATAATTTAATTTAAAAAATTAACGCATTACTTCAAAATTCCTGTAAATATGACAATAAGATGTTGAAGCAAACACACGAGTCGTTGATACTATACGAAGTGATACTCTAATTTAGTAATTGATGCCTGGCATAAAAAGTTGTATAATAAAAGTTAGAATTCTAAAAAACACTTGAACTATTTATAACTAAATATAACTATAAGAAAGCAGCGTTCGGGATTCTAATCGGTGATACGTTATAGTTAGTAATTGATGACGGACATCAAAGTTGTATAATAAAAAAAGTGTAAAACCGTTTGCTGCTTTTTGTTTAATAAATAGTTTTGGGAATTTGGTCGACTTTCTAAAAACTGGTAAACTACCAACTGAACTAATTAACGAATTGTCAGTGTTATTTCGTTCACAATATTTACTTCATAATTTTATATGTGTGCACTGCGTAGGCCTACTGTTTTTCATTCTGGACACCTCTGATCACCTGGACTGCAGATCGCGTGTTCTGCGACAGCCGGGAAAAACTGTGAGTAACATGTTTTTGTTTGCAAAGTGATACTCTAATTGGTCAAGTGATACCCAAAATGGCCGTGTAATTGGTTCAGGTCTTTTTTGCGTCAAATGTATCTAAATCAAAGTTTTTGATAAAAGGTACCATTTGACTCCAAAAGGTATCAGATGACTCGGCCATCTTGGGTATCAGTTGACCAATTTGGGTAGCACTTTGTATGGTATCACTTGACTCGGGTATCACTTGACTGTAAGCCCAATGGCATTATTGTCGAGACAACTCCGCCCATGCTTACAGTTGAGTTGGAAATACTGAGGTGAAGTAATTACCTTACATTTCATGCAAGAAATGGTTTTCCAAATCGAAGATGGCGGCAAAAATGGTGACCGAAATTTGAAGGTGTGCGTTTTTGTTATCCTCTCTCAGGGTTAGTGTCAGTGTATGGGCGGTATTATTCAAGAACATGTCAGGAACTGTGGTGCATTTATTTCACTATGTATTTAAAGAACAATTTATAGTCTCGATGGCAATGGCTGTGGACGTTGGGGAACGCGACCTTCATGATCATATAGCTTTATATATATAACTTTAAAATATAGTAGTTAATATGTCTCATGCAGGAAAATGGTCCGAATGGTGATGTTACCAAGAAATCACTTGGTGTACCCAACGTCTGTTGAACTGAATTGCAAGATCTCATCAACGTAACATTCCTCTGGATGTTCTTCACGTTGAACATTTCACCCTTGTGTTGATGGCATTTGTACTTTCTTGAACCATACCGACCACCACCCAGCGTCAACTATCAAAGGCATCGCATTTAAGACTACACCCCAGTCTGTGTGGGGCTTATATAGTAGTAGCCAATGGTACACGCCTGATCCAGTTGATTAAGAACGGCTTCCAAACGGATGGAAACATACAATCTTAGCATACAAGGAAAGCAAAGCCACATATGAGATCTTGTCTGAATCTAAAACATACCAAAAGAAGGGGCGGTGCAGTCATGGTCCAATTTCAGTTCCACTATCATGACACATTCCCACAAACTAGCACCGTGTGTATTGTTATCATCTGCTTGGAACTGTTCGGTTAGACGATTGCTGGACGCCAACAAGATTGTTCTTAGGATCATTTCAAGAAGTGTGGGTATATTATGCATTACGGTCATCTACGCCTTAGCAGAAAGGCGTCCGTCAAATGTCAGGCTTTCAACATTCGAAGCCATATACAGAAGTTGTCCGGGTACGTCAGTGCATTAGCTGAGTATGTGCATTGATGATCCATATATTGAGAAGTGGCTGCTTGGGAGGATAACCAGGTGTACATGTTGTAATCCCCATTAGGTCACCAAAGCTGAAAATACGCAGATAGATAGGTCCTTCTGAAAGCTAGTATACGCATCGACCGAATACCTTTCTAGTTTATCGCACAAGATGACGCTCATACCCCATATGTAGCATCTGAATTATACCATAAACAATACCACGAATGAAGCTCGTGAAGAATAAGGATAATAATTCCAAGCTTTTGAAACAAAAACGTGAGCTGCACACCGGCATAATGTATTATTTGAAACATTCCGATTAGCAGGACACTTCTACAAAGAAGTGTAGAAAACTGTGTTGTTGTTAGCGAGACAGATTAATCTGACGAGGAGACGGAAACTGGTCCAGATAATGCTGAATGTGGCAAATCAGAATAAGCTCAGGTACTGTTGTTTTGATAATATGACTATTCGGCGTACCTATATACGGTCACGGCCAGTATGGGCTCTTAGTGGAGAATGGATTTTGAAATGTCACATCGCGATTGTGGGTTTTCATCCTTCCAAAAGGCTACGACTTATGTTGGAACTAATAGATGGCTTATATTATGTACCGTTTCGTCCATACATATTTATATTATGACAAAAAGTTGAAATTTGTATGTGATAATATCGACTTCTTTTCAATTTCTGGCCGCCAGGTTGGCCGTCATCTTGACTGTGATAGTTTGCCAAACTCAAATGAATAATTCATATCAATGTTCCATATGTACATGTAATTTTGGACAGAATTCGCGTAACAATAACGCCCGTCGTAAGAAAGTAAAGGAATGTGAGCTTTAAAAAAAAATTTCGGTCGCCATTTTGGCCACCATCTTCGATTTGGAAAACAATTTCTTGCATGAAATGCAAGGTAATTGCTTTTCCTCAGTATTTCCAACTCAACTGTCAGCATGTGTGCAGTTGTCTCGACAATAATGCCCAATGATGTGATAATGAGGGAATTTCGGTGATTTTTCAAAATCTGTCCGCCATTGTGGGCACCATTTTGGATTTGGGGCACTTTTATTTGGATATGATGTAAGGACAGTTCTTCGCTTAAGTGTTCCCAACTCACAATAGTAAACAGGTGTGGGGTTGTCGTGACAATAACGCTCACTAATGTTAACATCAGCTATTTTCGGCGATTTTTCTATTTCTGGTGGCCATTTTGGCAGCCATCTTGGATTTGGGTGAATATTCCTCAACTCAGGTATAAGAGGAATCCTAGCTCGAGTATCTCCTGCACATATATATGCATGGGTGTTGTTATGATAGCAATAACATTCATTGATTCGAAACATTTCATCGGGTTATTAGCGTTGATTCGGCTTTAACCTATTATACCGGCATTTGGGAAAACGTGATATTGGACAAAAATATCCCACAGCAAATGTATATTATGGTCCCCATGTGTTCGCCAATGACTCTTATATACGATAAATGTATAACATCACGCCAAGATGCCAATATTTTCCCACAGAGACAAACGAAATGTGGTGAAATGTCAGAAAAATAGCTTATTTTTACATTTCGGCGGCCATCTTGGCCGCCATATTGGATTCTGGTGTCGGATTTTTGGCTAATTTGTAAGGGTTGTATATTAGCATAACGAATCGAGCTGAAAACAAGATCGCATGTGATATCATCTTTACTATAACGGCGATCAAAGAGACCTGGTGCATATAAAAAAAATGGCCGCCATCTTGTCTGGAGTCTCTGCGGTCACCTTTTTTTCTTGTCAACAACCGAAAAAAATTTAGAGGAGACATTAAGAAAGAAAACTAGTGGGGTGAAGTTGAGTCTTGGGGGTGTGCAGAGGTCGACCAATATCTTCTGGACTATCCCATCGTTACTTTAAACAATACAGTTGACCAAAATACGTGATTTTAGCCTGACATTATGGCTTCAAAGTAACACTACCATACGTTCCGATTCTGTTTTCGGAGTGTTCCTATTCACGACACGCACAGATTCTGCGTTCCTGCCTTTTTTTTATTATTTATATTATATAATATGCTAAAGTACATCCAAATACTCTTTCTTGAAAATTTATGTTAGTACTTGTTGGAACCCAAAGCCCGCCCGCCCCTCCCACAAATCTCTGTACCCCCCCCCCCAGTACTGAATTTAAAAACTACTTACAATATCGACCATTATAGCTACCAGACTCACGCTCAGAATATAAAGTTAACAAATTATCTCCATGCAGGGGGACCACTGATTGCATCATTCAACCATATTATATTCGATATTATTTCAGTCATCCATGTACCTAATTTTCCTAGTATACTGGTCTCTAAATATCACATCTGATAGTTCGGTGTTCCCTATGATTACAAACCTATGTATATCGTACTGTGTTTTGGGTACAATATAGGTTTGGGTAACATAATGACTATACATCTCTTTTAACATCCTTATATATGACCACACGACTCAGCACCCGAGCATTGAGTTTGGCCCAAAGAGAGATAACTGTATATATGCGCCATTGTGCAGTTTATTTACAAACTATATAATGTTCGTATGCACCAGGACACAACGATGCATCTCAAGGCCAAAAATACATGTGCAAGTACATTATATACAAGAAACAATGTGCGTATGTAACATTAGTCAGTGGAGGTACAACTATACCTTAATTTACAGTAATTTAGTAACTGTGTCGGGGAATATTCGATCATAATAAATACGTGTATCGCAAATAATCGTTAATTATTTGTCCCGCTATTCGATATACCGTACAGTACTGACCTGGCTGTCGCTCATCACAATTTCATAGTAAAATGTGCGAGTTCCGGCGCGAAACTGGTAATTACACTGACGTAGGAAAGCTTTCAACGATGACTATACTGTTTATATCAGGAAAATGAGGACATCGATAATTTTGATAACACTCTCCGAAAATGTACTGCGTAAAGAGTCTGATTGCATGCCCCTTTAATACTTTCGTCATCATTTTGATGATAACAGCTAAGGGCCGCATCATGGAGACGTTTATTGCTAGAAAACTGCACGTTTCCAATCGAAATCTAAAGAGTATGGAATCCTATTAGGGCCACTTGCTAATGGCGCTTTCGGCGCACTTTTTGTCGCTTTCGGCGCGATGCGCCGAAAGCGCCGAAAGCGACAAAATGTGCGCCGAAACATACCCTAATGGCGCACTTTTTGTCGCTTCCGGCGCGCGCCATTAGGGAGTGGACCTAATAGTATGCCTAATGGCGCTTTCGGCGCGCGCCGAAAGCGACAAAAAGTGCACCATTAGTAACGCGCCGAAAGCGACAAAATGTGCGCCGTTACGGCGCACATTTTGTCGCTTTCGGCGCGCCGAAAGATGCGCTAATATCGCACATTTTGTCGCTTTCGGCGCGCGCGCCGAAAGCGCCGAAAGCGACAAAAAGTGCGCCGAAAGCGACAAATAGTGCGCCGTAACGGCGCATATTTTGTCGCTTTCGGCGCACTTTTTGTCGCTTTCGGCGCGTTACTAATGGCGCACTTTTTGTCGCTTTCGGCGCTTTCGGCGCATCGCGCCGAAAGCGCCATTAGCAAGTGGCCCTAATAGGATTCCATAAAAGAGCATCGCTCGTATGGGAAGCCAAATTGACATTTAATAAATAATTGAGCTTAAGCGCAATAAGGAATCCCTTATTGCGCTTAAGCGCAATAAGGGAAGATCTAATTGCGCTTAAGCGCAATAAGGAAATTCCTTATTGCGCTTAATAAGGAATCTCTTATTGTGCTTAATTTAACCCTTTGAACCCAAGCGGCCGGAAAACCGGCCGCTGCGTGAACCTCCAAATACCCCAGCGGCCGGTATACCGGCCGCTGCATGAACAGACCAGTATACCGACCACCACTTGTGTATTGTTTACAAACATCGTCGCGGTCGACTGATTCTCCAATAAGTATGTTTTTGTTTGTGTCTTGTTGCTATTGTGTTTAAGCATACAATATCATTAATTATGAAGCCAAAACATTTTCGGTAGAGGAGGTGGTCCGGCAAATTTTGGAATCGGACGCGGAAAATTTAGATGAACTGTTGTGAGTTAGAATGGGAGAATGAAAGCACAGTGACACTGGGAGATATTCAGATGTCAGTCGCTACAGCAGCGGGTGGCGTTGTTTCAAGTGCAGATACGACAAGTGCTCAATGTTTGGGGCAGATGAGGTGTTGTGGAAATGGGCGGAGCTTATGTCGAGGTAGGGGCGTGCATGGCAGGGGGCGTGGCTTCATACCTGCAATTAGTCACGATGATCATAATGTCCATACCTGGAAAAGGGACACAAATTCATTTGTTGAACGTACCTTTACACCGAAAGAGAAGCCGCGGTTCCTAAGAATGTACCAATTTCAATAAGTGTGGACAGTACACCCCAAGGTTGATTACTTATATTTATTTTGGGATGATGCACTCTGGCAGTTGATTGTCGACGAGACCAACCGAAACGCTCGATCGTCACGTGATTTCGGAAAAACCTAACGTGCACCTATAAAAATGTCTAAACTGGAGCATAATACAATAAAATGCTCAGGGCAATTGTGTCATTGGATCATTTGTGGTATTTGCTTATCAACCGTTGCTACCCTTAAACAAAAGTTAGATTCACTCATCTGACCAGATATATATATCAAATTTCACAATGGGGCATTGGCTGCATCGAAAACACCGTTTTCTATGGCTGAAATACGTCGATAAAAGCTATAATTGCATTTTACTTTCAATTTCGGTTTAGTTGCATAGCAACCGTTGCCAGGGAGTGATCGTGTGGCAATGTATCCCGATCTTAAAATACTCAATGGTCCATGGGGGAAATATATGTAGAGTTTCAGACCTGCAGCACCATTTAAACATAACCAACACATTGCGCCTAAACACAGTCTACAATATTCAAAAATAACACTGGGAACCCAGGGTCATGGTGTCTATCGTTGTGGGGAGCCAGGGTTCAAAGGGTTAAGCGCAATAAGAATATTCCTTATTGCGCTTAAGCACAATAAGAATATTCCTTATTGCGCTTAAGCGCAATAAGGAAATTCATTATTGCGCTTAAGCGCAATAAGAAATTCCTTATTGCACTTAAGTGCAATAAGAGATTCCTTGCACAATAAGAGATTCCTTATTGCGCTTAACGCAATAAGGAATATTCTTATTTCGCTTAAGCGCAATAAGATCTTCCCTTATTGCGCTCAAGCGCAATAAGGGATTCCTTATTGCGCTTAAGGTCAATTATTTATTAAATGTCAATTTGGCTTCCCATATGCTCGGGCGACAATTCAATTACTCGGGCGACAACCGAATATACAGGGCGGGAATCGGAGCGAAAAGCCGAAAACATAAATCACAGTTTTCAACATTTTGCTGGCTTATTTTGGCAACAAAATGAACGGGGAACATGTCCCGATTGACGCTAGAGGTAAACATTAACACAATATGTTTATATCTGTGTTTTAAAGTTTTTCGGCTGGTAAATTTGAAAATTGCTCGGTCGACAAGTGGAATAAATCACAACGGAATCGGCATTTGCTCGAGCGGAATGGGTTTTCGAGGAATATATCCCCCAAAGTGTATAAATAGCTCATTTGTCGTTGACTTTCGGATTAGAGTTTCATTAAATTTGTTGTTTGTTGAACATATTTGTTTCTTCAGCTACTTTTCAGCAGTATTATAATGGGCTACAGATAAAGAATACCTCAAGATCATATAACAAAATACTTGTTGCATGGTTTCGAGGTTGACACCTTGGAAGTTAATACTCAGCTCGACATGCGGCCTCGGTGAATATTAACAATTTATTACCTATTTAATGTTATCAATAGTTCATTTTATGATATCACTAATTTGATTTTGAGATATCAAATTGGATTTAGTGATACCTTAAAATAATTTTGTGATATCATAAGATATTTAATGTTGTTATCCTTCATGGCGGGCGATAAATCACCTTGTTATCCTTCATCCCATTTCATCCCATTTTCCTCTCTTCTGATTGGCTGATAGTGCATCACATGGCGGGCCGTAAATCACCATATTACCCTCGAGGGTAACATTGTCTCAGTTATTGACCGCTCAGCTGTTACCAGTAAACATAGAACTACGAAGAACTCAACGTGCAGAGACACTCTCACAGCTCTCTGATAATTTCGAAAAACACTGTTTTTATAAACCCCACTGTTTCATAACAATCGCGAACCGTGGTGTTTGCTAATTTGCATAATTGTGTGTTTTTTTATTTGCAATTAAAGCACGCTATGTATAAATGGTGTTATCACAGACACATATCTGTTATAAGGTGTAATATTCATATTGGACCTTTTTATATCAATAATAAAGACCGTGCATGGGACAAATAGATAAACCTTATTATGCAGTTGGTATGCTGCAGACAATTGCACATACGATGTACATACGTTTATGTACTAGATCAAATAACCACTCTTTGCTGTTTATCAATTGATTATTTCTTTTCTTCAATACATTCCTCAGACTTCAGAGAATACCCGTATGTTGCGTAACGATCTGTGACAGATGTCAATTTCTTTTTGCACTACTACAACGTGTTAGTTCCACATTTTAGTATTCTGGAAATTAACACGTCTGTCAGCGTCTTCACGCTCATTTGAAACGAAACCGTATACATTTCGCTGCATGGCTACTCAACTTCGAAATTGCTTTACTCCTCTTTCCGTGAACCGATTTCCACAATGCAACTAGCAAACTGACCGGAGAATATCTGCGCAAATGACGGGTCTGTTAATTGATCCAGATTATGAATGTTTTATTTTCTAAATAGCGATGATTCCAACATAAAATTAACTTTTCGAACTGGATTAAAGAATATATGCGCGCATTTATGCCTGCTATTAAGGGGGTTCGTGTGTACTCCTTTGTCAGATAACAAAACAGTTATCACCCTTGTTTTCGTGAGACACGGGGATTTGTCGCCGCTCTCGATCTGGAATGTCACCCTCGGGCCTGGCGGCCCTCGGGTGACATTCCAGGTCTCGAGCGGGCGACAAATCCCCGTGTCTCACGAAATCGCGGGCCATAACTGTATAATATTACCCTTGAGGGTAACATTGTCTCAGTTATTGACCGCTCAGCTGTTACCAGTAAACATAGAACTACGAAGAACTCACCGCGCAAAGATTCTCGGACAGCTCTCTGATAATTTCGAAAAACACTGTTTTTATAAACCCCACTGTTTCATAACAACCGCGAACTGTGGTGTTTGCTAATTTGCATAATTTTGTGTTTTTTTATTTGCAATTAAAGCACGCTATGTATAATGGTGTTATCATAGACACATATATGTTATAAGGTGTAATATTCATATTAGACCTTTTTATATCAATAATAAAGACCGTGGGACAAATAGATAAACCTTATTATGTAGTTGGTATGCTGCAGACAATTACACATACGATGTACATACGTTACAACTACGTTTATGTACTATAGATCAAATGGCCACTCTTTGCTGTTTATCAATTGATTATTTCTTTTCTTCAATACATTCATCAGACTTCAGAGAATACCCGTATGTTGCGTAACGATCTGTGACAGATGTCAATTTCTTTTTGCACTACTACAACGTGTTAGTTCCACATTTTAGCATTCTGGAAATTAACACGTCTGTCGGCGTCTTCACGCTCATTTGAAACGAAACCGAACATTTCGCTGCATGGCTACTCAACTTCGAAATTGCTTTACTCCTCTTTCCGTGAACCGATTTCCACAATGCAACCAGCAAACTGACCGGAGAATATCTGCGCAAATGACGGGTCTGTTAATTAATCCAGATTATGAATGTTTTATTTTCTAAATAGCGATGATTCCAACATAGAATTAACTTTTCGAACTGGATTAAATAATATATGCGCGCATTTATGCCTGCTATTAAGGAGGTTCGTGTGTACTCCATTGTCAGATAACAAAACAGTTATCACCCTTGTTTTCGTGAGACACGGGGATTTGTCGCCGCTCTCGACCTGGAATGTCACCCTCGGGCCTGACGGCCCTCGGTGACATTCCAGGTCTCGAGCGGGCGACAAATCCCCGTGTCTCACTCAATCGCGGGCGATAACTGTATATTATTATATGATCACAAGTTTCTTTCCCAATTCCTATGTTAAAACGTAATGAAAAAATCGAGATATGATGTTCACCTCATTAATCAAATAAGAGGTTAATAACAGTTCTGAGTGACGTCAGATACTTCAGGGGTTAACATAACTTATTATCAGATCTGAAAATAGATAGGATTTTCCCAGCGACGTTCAACGTCACAACGTATTGTCCAATCAAAGCGCGTTTCATATAATAAAACAGTTATCGCATTGTTTCTTGGTTGACACGAGGAATTGTCAGCCCTTGGAAGTCAATATTCACCTCGGCCTACGGCCTTGGTGAATATTGACTTCCTCGGGTTGACAATTCCTCGTGTCAACCTCGAAACAATGCGATAACTGTATATTATTATATGATCATATGTTTCCTTCCCCAATTCCTATGTTAAAACGTAACGAAAAAATCGAGATATCCAACGATGTTCACCTCATTAATGAAACAACAGGTTAATAACAGTTCTGAGTGACGTCAGATACTTCAGGGATTAACATAACTTATTATCAGACCTGAAAATAGATCATGTTTTCTCAGCGACGTTCAACGTCACAACGTCTTGTCCAATCAAAGCGCGTTTCATATAATAAAACAGTTATCGCATTGTTTCTTGGTTGACACGAGAAATTGTCAGCCCTTGGAAATCAATATTCACCTCGGCCTACGGCCTTGGTGAATATTGACTTCCTCGGGTTGACAATTCCTCGTGTCAACCTCGAAACAATGCGATAACTGTATAATATCACATATTCGATTTGGTGTTATTATATGATCATATGTTTCCTTCCTCAATTCCTATGTTAAAACTTAACGAAAACATCGAGACATCTAACGATGTTCACCTCATTAATGAAACAACAGGTTAATAACAGTTCTGATAACAGTTCTGAGTGACGTCAGATACTTCAGGGGGTTAACATAACTTATTATCAGACCTGAAAATAGATCATATTTTCCCATCAACGTTCAACGTCACAACGTCTTGTCCAATCAAAGCGCGTTTCATATAATTAAACAGTCATCGCAGTGTTTCTTGGTTGACACGAGGAATTGTCAGCCCTTGGAAATCAATATTCACCTCGGCCTATGGCCTTGGTAAATATTGACTTCCTCGGGTTGACAATTCCTCGTGTCAACCTCGAATCAATGCGATAATTGTATAATATCATATATTCATTTAGTGGTATCATAAAACTAATTATTCATATCACTAAATTTCATTATATTTTGGAACTTCTGTATGTCTGTCTGTCTGATGGGTGTGTGTATGTGTTATAAACTCGAAAACTGCTCGACCTATCCGACTCAAATTTGGTATGTAGGGCTACTTTATCCCGGGAACAATGTGGGTGGGTCCAATTGCACGTGCGACCGTGTCCTTGACCTTGACCTTCACCTCGCTCATATACGATCATGTAGGCATGTTTCTGGACCTCGACCGATCCGACTCAAATTTGGCATGTAGGCCTACTTTGATCCCGGGAACAATATGGGCGGGTCCAATTTCACGTGAGACCGTGTCCTTGACCTTCAACTTGACACCGCTCATATACGCTCATATAGGCATGTTTCTGGACCGAACGAAGAATAGCTTTTTTCTTTCTCCCAATAGTCTGCCCAGACGGAGGCGATCACAAAGAAATCCCTACATAGCCCGGACGAAGTCGGGCACACCAGCTAGTAGATAATAAATATGAATCAAATGAATTAGTGATATCCTAAAATCGAATATGTGATATCATAATGTAACTAGTATTTATTGGTATCACAAATGAATATATGATATCACTAATTCGAATTAGTGATAACCTAAAATGAATTTAAGGTATCATAAAATCGAATATATGATATCACAAAATGGAAAGTATTTAGTGATATCAATAATTCGATTCATTTTATGATATCACAAAATATTTTATGATATCACTAAATGCATTTAGTGATATCACTAAGTAGTGAATTATTGACATCACTAAATGAATATATTATATCACAAATTCGAATAAGTGATATCACAAACAGAATATATAATGTCATTAATTCGAATATGCTTACATGTTTATGATATCATATATTCGATTTATCTGTCTCTGTCTCTGTCTGTCTGTCTGTCTCTCTCTCTCTCTCTCTTTCTCTCTCTCTCTCTATCTCTCTCTCTCGCTCTCTCAGTCTCTCTCTCTCTCTCCCCACCTCTCAATCCTTTGAGGTACTGGAAAAAGCATGAACACTCGGGGCGAATTCAAGCCCAAGACCGAATCTCGTCGCCACTAATGTTGGGATGTGGAGCAATCGCCAATTACTTAGTTCCCATCTCTTGGGAGAACCCAGATTGTCACCAGATTTTCGAAGGATAACCACAGTGGGATGCAGCACACTAATCATCATTACCCAGTCGCGTGGCTAGCTATTGGAATCAGACACCGCTGGCCTGGGAGAGTTGCGCCGTATATATGCGAGCCTTAATAACACAACACAAAATCAATAGAACGAATGTTTAACGGGCGATTTAATGAACCCGTTTTGTAGTTGGATTCATCATAGGTGTCTGTTAATTCTAGGTTATGGGGTCCATTTATTTCACTGTGAGAGCGGCAACATGTGTAATGCAGTCAGTCGCGTGAATGGAACTATTACACGTGAATAAAATATTCACTGCCTTATCGCGTATTGCATTGGCTTAAATTGACGCATGTCTGTTAGTCATTCTGACAACTGAGGTTTTTGGATATTCTTGTCAGGTAAGTCTAATACGTACATTTCAGTTCAATTTATCAAATGGTATAAGTACACATTAACTATACAACTCATTTGCTATATGCAAAATGGGGGTAAATCATTATGCTGAATGTAAACTCCTGAAATAATTATAATAATTAGTGGCCTACATAGTGTTCAATGTTATATTATTATATATTAGCAACATCATTCTGCACTGCGATCGGCATTGTCAGAGAGGTTTTCTCCGATGTCCAATACTTATTTCTCTTTTGTTCCCGTCAAGTTGCTAACAGCAGTAAACTTTTCTTGGTAAATCCACCACATTGTGTTATCATTCAATTCAGTTAATGCTTTCAATTTACTGAACATAACTCAATGGACCATGACCATATTCAAACTGGATCAGTGTCATATTATGGTATTTATGTCCATCCATGTTTTTTAACCATCAGTTTATTTAAAGGCTGGTAAGTGACTAACAATTTAAGGCATTTCGCTCACTGTCAGGATGTGGCATTCAACTTATATTACTGAAAATTCCAACAACAGTGATCGTACCCTTTTCGAAAGCATCACGTCTGAAATGTACGCACATTTTAAATATTTTATAGTCCATAATATGGGACGAATTTATTGTCGATAAACAAACTGTAATGATCCCGCAAAGACTCGCTGCGTTCGGTGGAAATAAGGAATAATCTTCTTTGAAGTATTTATTTTTCCTAAGTGTATATACTAGTGTCTCGACAGTAACGTCATTTTATATAATTATTATTCATACTATATGAATGACGTTATTGAAATAAATACTTCAAGGAAGATTATTCTCTATTTACATCCAATCACTTAACGGGGTGTTCCACATCACTCACAACTGAAGTGTTCTGTGGTGAAAATATGGCTATTCTAAATTGAAAAAGGTCCATGACACGGGCATGCCCTTATAAAAAAAAACAACTCTGGTAAACCATGGTGAAAACACTCTGGTATTTTACCAGGGTGATTGGAACCAGGTAATTTTACTTCGGTAAAATTCATCTAGTGTATGGTCACCATAGTATACGCACACAAGTGTAGACCCACCCATGTATTTCACCAATGTATTATACCGGGATGTAAGTATATGTATGTGGGATTCTACCAGAGTAATTTTACCATAGTAATTCTACCAGGGTAATTTACCTCGATATTAGGGTAAATGTACCACGTTAGTACCGTTGTACGCCTTCAGAAGCTTTAACATGTGAGCTAACAGATTGGCGACTATATGAATCACACATGTGATTACACAAGGTGTTAAACTCTTCTGGATTTAGCCTACCTATTTATAAGGATATTCTTGTCACATTCTGTTAACTTTTGAGTATACGACACCGGGTACAATTGTTTTCCACTGATTGACGAACACAATATAAACTCAGCTGAGAAATGTGGAATCACGGAACTAAATGGTTTCCCATAGGCGACAGTGTTAACGTTTCGGCAAAATTCACTGAATTGAAGCCTGCAGGCCATATCAGTGATGTTTACCCGGCTAGATTGACACCAGTTGATCACGAAAATGGTAGAAAAATCATAGGTCATGTGTTTACTTTTTAAAATAAATCCCCAAGTGTACGACAGGGCTATCCCACAGCCAAATTTGATATGGACAAAACCAGAACTACAGCAGCTAGTTAAATAAATTTCCCGCTCACAAAAATCCATTCCCCCATTCATTCACCAGTTTAAATTATTTAGATATGATGTACAAATCAAATAAACGCGATGTCATCCTTTAATAACGTGTCGCATGTATCAGGTGAAGGTCATTCTTCAGTTACCTTCACCTTTAGCATTCCACGGTGTACTCGTTCCCAGACTCTAGAACACATTTAGCTCCCTAATTCCTATATATATGTATATGTGTAAAACACAGCGTTTCTTATAGTATTTTATCCAAATATAGACCTTACTGAAACCAAAAATGGATTATATCGGGCAGTAGTGGTTTATTTTTTCAATATGAGGCATCATGAAAATTTGTGTCAATCATCAAAATAAAGCCAAAAAATTTAGATTTTTTTTTCAATTTTACTAGCTGATGCATCTCGTATAACTGAAGTATGCCCTTATATACCATAATATTACTAAATTGAAGAGGAAATGTTAATATACATTTTGAGAGGGATATCTTGTCCAATTTTAACCCTTTTCGTGCAGAATTTGGCAATTTATAATGAAGATTATAATAAAGATTTACCAAAATTAACAGAAAATTTAAATTAAAAATACTTTAATAGCAATATAAAGCAACCATAAGTCAATTGAAATATCTAAACATAATGATACAACATCAGACAAAGCCTCAGGCATGAAATTTGACAGATGACAGGGCATACTGTCTGTTTAACAAACCTGCCATGACAGTCTTGCACGACAGTAACTCTAGTGCTATCTAGGGCTATCCCACAGCCAACTTTGATATGGACAAAACCAGAACTACAGCAGCTAGTTAAATAAATTTCCCGCTCACAAAAATCCATTCCCCCATTCATTCACCAGTTTATATTATTTAGATATGATGTACAAATCAAATAAACGCGATGTCATCCTTTAATAACGTGTCGCATGTATCAGGTGAAGGTCATTCTTCAGTTACCTTCACCACGGTGTACTCGTTCCCAGACTCTAGAACACATTTAGCTCCCTGATTCCATGTGCTTATATCGCTCATATCCGTATAAAATTACTCTGGTAATGTCAGGTAAATCATAGTTTACATGGCTCTACTCTGGTAAAATATGGTAAAGTCAGATATATAATGATATACTCTAGTAAAAGTCATGTAAAGTCGATGTAAAAACGACATAAATGTGCCCTTGTAAATTCCATCTAAAGGCATGACTTACATTATACTCTTGTAAATCCTACTGTAGTAACATGACATAAACAACATTAACCGACTTGGGAGCCTATGTACCAGAAATTTTGAGATTTATTGCACTCTACCTTGCAGAGTTGTTTCCATTTTGGACTGAAAAAGCAACAAAAAAACCCATAAACACACCCCACCTAAATTCTTGTAACTGCATGGTTGAAATGCGTTTGGTACGATCATTGTGGAATACCAAGAGTCATGCTATCATTCCATTTGTATTATTTATATATTAGTTGTGGTATTGCCTAACACCATTTGAAATCGCAGGATGTGTTGTTATCTGCAACATAACATTAATACAATAGGGAATATATTATATAGAATTCAATTATTCACAAAATCCATCTCTGACTTGAACCCACCAATATAAAAAGCACCATGGTTGTATAGCGCCAGGGTTTGAACTAACTGACGACTTGAAGTAAATCGTTTTTATAGAGCGTTTTATTATTCTTCGAAGACATATATATTGCCTAAATAACGGATATATTCATAATTAAAAACAAAAATAAAGAGCGTTTTAAAGAGCGTTTTCATAGCAGTGATTTTAAAGAGGTGGTATCAGAGTATATCCAGTTTAACCAGTTTGCACGGGCTTTATATGGCCTTTACCAGAGTAGAGCCACTTAAACCAGGGTTTTTACCAGAGTATAATTTGTTACACCATGACTCCATCAAGAATTTATGATAGTATGAGCTGATTTACATGGGTTTACATGGGTTTTTACCCATGTATGTCCTGTTTCACCAGCAATAAAATTACGAGAGTAAAGTGGGGTACACCATGCATTTACTTGGAATATACAAGGGCATGTCCCTTTTACATGTATTTTACGTGGCTTTTATCAGAGTATAAGTTGTTAAATCATGACTCCAACAAGAATTTACTAGAGTATGTTCTGATTTACATATACCCATATACGTCCTGTTTCACAAGTATTTTTTACTTTACGAGAGTAAAGTGGGGTACACCGTGCTGGTTTACCTGGCTTTTGCATGAGGTTTTTTTTGTATAAAGGTGAAGTTCCCAAAGTTTGGTCTCAATAAGTGTGCACAAACCGAAGCTAACGCGGAACAAACATTTGTAAATTCTAAATCGGGGGGGGGGGGCACGTGACGAGTAAGGGGGTGTTTATATGGACGAGCTGGTCCGGCTAACCGTCGGACTAACCGGCGGTTTCCTATAATAACAAAATGATGTTGTTCGCATTTTCCACTCTACAGTTATCATTCATTGTTCATCTGGAAATATTGCTGCTGTTGTTGTCCCCCCCCCCCCCCGTCCGGGTAGATATCTCAGTGATACGTTATCAGATCGGAATACATTTGGTATGAAAGATCGCCTTCATGGCTGCTTTCAAAAGAGTGCCAAACGCCGTTCTTATCATTTTCCATTCTAGAGCTATCCTTCTTTGTTTATTTTAGATTTGGTTCGGATCCATCCTGCCCATGGCCCATGTTTCAATTTGGCGCCATGGGAGTTCCAATGCAACACCCGAGGTGCAACTTCTTATTTATAAATGCATTTCTCATGAAATATTTTGGCTCCGCTGCCTGCCGCTACCTGAAATTTATGATTGCTCCCTCTAATCTTATACTGAAACACGGTCTCATATCAAAATAGGTAGCGTCGAGTAAGAATGGTTCCGTTTCATATTTTCTTTGAATATGAGATAGGCCTGCGTGCAATGTAGGGTGTAAATTTACTCATTTATAATGGAAATGTTATGATTACAGTCAAGTTCTCTTCCAAAGCCAAGCGTTCTACATGTATTCTCAAAGTATATGTGAATCTTTTGTATGTAAAACACAATTTGAGATCGTCTTCGGTAATAGTTCACGACTTTTTGCACGTGCATTTCGGAATCCGACACCAAGTGATTGGCGATACAATCCATAACTCTCATTTTATCCAGGCGGTCTGGTCCGGGGTAGCTTGTTGTAATAAACTCCTTTGCGCATTCAGCTCAGCTAACCGAACTGGCTCGGTTGGCCGGGCTTATCCGGTCTCATGCATGTAAACATACCCCTAAACTCTAAGAATAATAACCATGCATACTGGAATCCGAGTTGTATGCCATTCACTACTATCAACATAATATATAGACACCATTATAAAGACCAATTATTAATGTTCATCCCTTTTGACCGATCCCATACATGCAGTATACCGTGGGGTGTGTACCACGGTATACACTGTCAACGTATATTATTTACATAGTCAAATTGCATCTTAAGTCAGTTATTTATATATATCACGTTATCGTTGCTAAGAGCTTGGAAATCTTATATTAGGTTGACGTAATGTGCCCCGTGGGCTAGTCTCAATTATCGGCTGATTTTGTGAAAATAAATAAGAATACACTCAGCTTTTTATGGGAATAAATAATCAAAAATCTATACAAATATAAGAACTGAATGCAGTGGGTGGGTGTGTGTTATTGGGGTATACGGCGCTGTGTTCGTTAGGGGAATATTTAGTGTAAACCGATTTGCGATTTACACAATGTGTCACAACGACCACAGCACCGTATCCTCCAATAATCCACCAACAATCCTAGTATATATACATTCATTATTTCTTAATTACATCCCGCATTTGCCTGACATATTTGTTTACAGGAATCTATATCTATAGTTGTGTAATATATAGTCGTATCGGGTGAGTAATGTGGTCTTTCTTGACACAAAGTGTTTCTGTTTCAGAATGGAAGCAGAATGTTAATAACAACACATACTTGGAATCATACCGGATGTAATCGCTTCAACTTATACAGCAGCATAACTGGATACATTTGTAACACGCAGTTGTTATACGTTTCGCTGGTTGACTAAAAGGAAGCATATCGTGTTGCGACGTCGATTTTGTGATGAACGAAATCACTGTGATAGAGAGATAGAGAGAGATAATGTTTATTACCCCAACACTATATATCGACTAGCATTTAGTCGATGTTAAGAGAACCTCACACTAATTGTGCAAAATGGAAAACTCCAGAGATTCGTCCGAGGAGGTGAAATTCGTGGATAGAAGAGATTGTGATTCAGATTTATATAAGAAGTTAGAAAGCAAAGTCCGTCGTATCCAAATATGTTTGTTCATAGCATCATTCATGTGTGGGTTCGCTCTCATTGCTTGCATCATACTCATGGCGGTGCTATTCCAAAATCTTAACGATAAGATAGATAACCATGTTCACAGACCGACTGTAGGCCAACAGATGGCATATATTCTGCAACACGAGTCTCTGTGTTTGAATTGTGATGATATTCGGCTTGGTCCAAGCCCCGAAGAGGATGAAATGCTGAATCAGTTCAACAGAAAGTTCACAAAAGACTCAGAGCAGTGTTGTGTTCGGACTCCAAAACAACTCATCAGCCTTTTAGAGATGGTGAGTAATATAATAAATAAAATAAACTACCAAGCTTGAATGCAAATATATATGCATAACGGTGCAATAATTTACAAGTTATTTTGTGTTAAGTGTATTTGGGGCTTATCTTCGTATTGATCAGTCGATAGACAATATCAAGGTGTTGTCAGTTTTATGGGTGGAGGAAAAACCTAGCGCGGGTTAATCACGATGGGAAATCACCCCGCTGCACGTACAAACTACACCCCCCCCCCCGACAATTCACTGACAAAGGAATTGTCCACGAATCAGTTATTACGCCACAAGGTGGTGTAAGTTGTATTACAGTTTTTCATGTTAGAGCGGACGATCGATAATCCACTGGGCGAATGTATTATGGTTAGGTATTTTTTCGTTTTTGAGTATAAACCGTACCGATAGAGTCACGATAGTCCAACAAAGATTAGCACATGTGTTTACGTCACCGGTGTAATTGTGGGGACATGTTTCTATTATGAAGGTTCGCTATCCCGAAGATCCACTATTCCGAAGGTTCTCTATTATGAATACTTACTATTTCGAAGGTTCACTATTCCGAAGGTTCGCTATTCCGAAGGTTCTCTATTCCGAAGGTTTTTGTTATTTTTAGGTTAATTCTATATTCGAAAGTATTGAGAGGGTTCATTATCACGAAGATTCTTTTTATGGAGTGTGCGCTCACATCCAAACTGATCCTGCGCGCATACCGATACAGATACAGGAGGAAATAACTTAGAACATTAAATGTGATTTTGTTTTGTTTTCGCGGGTTTTCTTGAGATTTAATGTGATCACGTGGGCCTATACCTTTGAATTCTTGGCATATAATATGAATGTTGTGGTATATATGGACCCTCCTGCATTGGGACATGACACAGGTACTGTTGACTTAAGTGCTGTTCTGTGCGGGCTCCAATTTGGGGTTCAATATTTTAAGGGCCAAATTTTATAATTGTATGGGCCCATACCTTTGAACTCTGGGCATATAATATGAATATTGGGGGGGCATGTCTCTATTCCGAAGGTTCACTTTCCCGAAGGTACACTATTCCGAAATTTCTCTAAATGTTCGCTATTCCGAAGGTTCACCAATCCGAAGGTTCGCTATTCCGAAGGTTCTCTATTCCGAAGGTTTTTGTTATTTTAAGGTTAATTCTATATTCAAAAGTATTGAGAGGGTTCATTATCACGAAGATTCTTTTTATGAAGGAAATAACTTAAAACATTAAATGTGATTTTGTTTTGTTTTCGCGGGTTTTCTTGAGTTTAATGTCATTACGTATGACCTTATTTCTCATTACATATTCACGCCAAGCAGCCCACACAAGTCATTGATTTTTGTTATAGTATATACGGTTTTAATAACAATTTATGCCATAAAATTTGATAAAATACTATAATTCATCACCATTTGAAACGCAGAATAATTCTATCTCCTAGTTTGAAACACCTTTAAAAAACCGCGACAAGTCGTGCGTCGTATATCTAGCAATTAGCAACTAAAATGTCCTCTTCGGCTTTCCATAGATTTCAACGTAATTTGAAACTTAGGGGTATTTGTGTCCGGGAAGTGTTTTGGACGGGTCAAATCGTGACCGCGACCTGATCTTGACCTTTAAAACTGTCAATGCAAGGTCAATTTCGGTAAAATGGACGAATTTCGGCGAAATTTGATACCTAGGGATACTTTTGTCCGGGGAGTGTTTTGAACGGGTCAAATCGTGACCTCGGCGTAACCTTGACCTTCAATGTTGTCAATCAAAGGTCAAATCGGGTAAAACGGATGGATTTCGACGAAATTTGATACCTATGGGTACTTTTGTCGGAGGAGTGTTTTGGACGGGTCAAATCATGACTCCGACCTTACCTTGACCTTCAAAATTGTTAATTAAAGGTCAAGTGGGGTAAAACGGACGGATTTCGACGAAATTTGATACCTAGGGGTATTTTTCTCCAGGGCGGGAGTGTTTTGGACGGGTCAAATCATGACCCTGACCTGACCTTGACTTTCGAAATAGTCAATTCAAGGTCAAATCGCGCCTTTCGCCGGAAATCAGATGGGAAACAGCCCGGACGAAGTCGGGCCCATCAGCTTGTGTAATAAAGAAGACAGTTTGAAGAATGTAATGTATAACACGAGAAACGGGAAAACTTGAAATATGGAAGTATGCAAATTTCCCACATAAAATTTGAAAGCTAGTTTATAGTATAATTATATTATAATTTATATTTATGGCTAATAATATGATATTGGTGGCGTTACCATTTCTGACTATGGTTTTCTTGTCTTCCCATTGTGTGTAGAAAGAATCCGCGCTCATGTGGATTCAAACAGCTTCGCCACAGCGGGACGACGTGTTGGCCTAATAATACGTTTTCCTTACCAGTTGAGCCACCGGCGCCCACAAGGTATAAGCTAATTCAACTTACATCCACTGCAAATAACTTGTTCCATTATTAACCAATGAAGTACACAACCATCGAGACGTGCTGCCATAAAGATAGATTTAAGAAAGCTTGTTATATACATGTATGAAGTGTTTGGTATCCATTTAATGCATTATTTTATTTCGATACTCTATATAGAGGGCACAGAAATTACAACACTAACTTTACAAATTAAACCTGACTTTCTTTAGTATTTATAATTATGTATTTATCGAACGCTTTATTCACCGTATATGCAGCCAATAATGGGAATATCAGAGTTGCGTTGTTCGGTGCTTTACAATCTTTATGTCGCCTACGGTATCGTGTGATTAGACATTCATGTATAGTACTGCGACTGAACCCGGGAAACTGATGTCTAGCGAACCATATCGTATTCATTCGTACATCTTACGTACTCCGTGCCCTCTGTGTATCAATATTCCGATAAATACGTTCTTGTATATAGATTGCGGATACCAATCATATCTTAACTTGGTTCCATTATCCGTGTGCACACCATCCCAGGAATCCCCTGGTCACGCTTCAAGGCTGATACAGACTGTGTGGATGTTATCGACGAAGACATCAAACGAAATGGAATATAAGTTCCATTATAGAAACAGCACATTCCCAATTAAGGAAACATCATTTCTTTGTTATTATCGATCTTGTCAGCAAAACACAAAACGGCTGTCTTGGTTTTCATCTGGCTGTCAGTTATCGGCATCGGTTATATAATAATGTTCGTCTGATGATTTGTTGGAAAGACAACTTTTAACATGCTATTTACGACTGCAACGCACGCGTATCAAATGGTCGTATGAACATAGAATAATATGTAAAATGTAAAAGTATCCCCTCGACATGTTAAAACGATACAATGTAAACCAAATCGCCAGTGACCATCACTGATAAATTACACAATTATGCAATTGTTTCTTATAAGAGTTAACATGTTTTATGGACACCCTTTGATTTGGGAAGTGATTATGTGCAAAAATCACAAAGCTTTTCGAGAGATCCTTTATTTTCCTTATTCCTTCATAACAACAGACATTAGTGATATAGTTAACTTCACGTAGATAATAATTCAAGCGAACAACAGCTTTTCCAAGTCCATCTTACAACGCCTTTCAATCACATTGGGCTACCAGAGCGCCATGGAATTTCGGTATTTCATTTGTTGACACGCCCATTCTACTTGAAGCCGAATATTTTAACTGCAGACCATTTTAGCTTCCATAAGTACAATCACCATGAATTGAGTTCTCGACCGGTGCATAACCTGTATACCCGCATACAAAACTTAACTGTTAAGTTGGTTATGTTCATTGAAACACTCTGTTATGTACTTTTGGGAATGGGATCATTTTGTACCAGGAACCTGTGGATATAACTGACGTATAGACGAACGAGATTGGTGAATACTTCTCGTTGAAATTCTTGGGACCCACATTGTTAACGCTAAAATAGAAAGAGAAACCTCACAAGTACTGGCATTTAAAACATTCTCTGAAATATCTATATAGCAATAATTTTGTTTGAGGGTTTGTTGGCTCCTCTGTTTAATCACGAAACCGATGACCATGAAATAAGGGACGGCATTTGGATTTGTTGTACATTTTGCTTGTCCCATTTTCTGAAACTAAAACAAAAACAGTAAAATTTCGTATAAAATATGGCAATAAAATCCCATCATATTAGACTGTTTGCATCGTGTGGAACACATTTGACCATCAACACATGATATCTACAGAATATTCTCCAAACCATTAGCCATTTTGAGCTTTTAAAAAACCTGTCCCATAAAATGTTGCCCATGATGTTACCAAAAGAAAAACATAATATAAAATAGCGTTTACTTAGCCGAATAAGTAAGCGCAAATCGACTTCTAGTTCCACATACCTATACAATAACAGACAGCATGTTGGATGACATGTCGCCTGCTAATTTAATGATTTTTGACAAATTCACAGAAATGTACACCAAGCAAGAGGGTATATTTGGAGCAGGTCATTACTGTTAACATATCGACATGTATTTTGACATTATTAGCAGTCGAATATCTCCATCCTTATTTTGTCCTCTTTGAGACAAAATACACATTCTGTTTCATTTTGACAGTATTATCAGTCAAATTTCCTTGTTAACCCCAAAGCGTCCCTGCTGTTACTGTCCATACTGTTACCAAGAACATGGTGACCGAAGCGAACACCCTGTCACAGGAGGGACAATAACTTGAAATAAGCATGAATAGATGGTTGTGTCAACATATATAATGGTGTTTCCACCCCAACGATCTAGTGATATGCTCGTTACATCAATTTACATACAGTTTTCATCAATAGTGCCCGTCATTTCATTCTCATTCAAATGTAATACTTCTCCACGCGTTTATTATTTTGCACTTGATTTTTCTGGATAAGTTAGCCGTGTTTTAGACATGGGTTGAATTCAAGGTTCTTTGATAAAATTTCGCGCAAAGCGTCGATGTTTGAGGGTGGAAATGTATTATGGACTCAGGAACGCATTTGTACATGCATGGCTACATCACACTGTGAATTTCATGCTCCGATTGTGTTGTAAGATTTGTGGCTGAAACCGTTGTCCAGCTCGTCAACACAGCCCCATCGGAACAAGGAATAAATTACCATGTATCTCAGTTCGACAAGAAAAGTCCCATCTGTTACTCCAATGTACCTTCCTGTTACCATAAACAATTTCGTCGTCTGGAAGCTCTGCATTTATCCATTCCATCAAATATATTTGGCAAACAAAAGATTAAAATTATAATTTATGGCTGTTGTGTTGCATAACATGTCCACAATACTCAAGTGTTTCGGTGTGTTTGTCCTTATTGTTACTGGCCAGTCCCTCGTGTTACAACATTTCAGACTTAAGATGCCCCAGATACTCAGTTATTTGGTTCAAGTTCCAGTTGTGATACAATTATGGGACAAGTGAACCTTATCCTTGTATTGGATGTAATATATTTATGTCGGGACTCGGGAATACATTTTAACTTCTCGTACTTCAATTGTCTCCCCTTTTACTGAATTGTTCCATCTTTACCACCAACTTTTCCTGTCATTTTAACAACACTTTCAATTGGATTCACCCATTTGCATAGGATATTGGAGTCCGAAACTTAATTGTTCGACACACATGTTCCCATGATCAAACAGAAATATATATATGTTCTATAGGTCGAGAAAACCCGACCCTTGGAAGTTGGGAGTACACTGGCATAACTCCCGATCATCATAATGTAAAAATTAATTTCTGCCCAATTGAATGCCAATACAATAAGTATATAGTGTACAACTATTACTATTTATCTGAAGGCCACACAAACACCATATACAGACAAACACTTAACCACAATAGTGGGAACAATTGGTCAAGGACTCCAAAACTGGATCTGATAAAGGGGACAAAACGGGCATATATTAATGTACTCGTGGAAATAATTGTTTTGATTTTTGAAAACCGAAATCGGTCACTTGTTTTGAAAAACGGTCCATATATTCAGCCTCCGGTACATACATGATGGCACCGAGACCCCGTTCTCACCAATAAATGTTACCCTTTCAGCGCCTGCAATCTTTATCGGCATAATTAAACTGGTGCCCAAACAGCACATGGCTGTTGGTTGTGAGTGGCACTTTAGTTAACCTGCGTCACTCGGAAAATCCATTCTTCAGATATATTCTCCAGACTAAATCCTGACCGGATTAATCTTCGAGGGAAATATTGCTCGAACTCTAACCGGAGAATCATCTGTCAAACAAAACAAAGGCAGCGGAAGCAAATCTGGTATTGGGAACGGACCTCGTCAATACGCGGATAACAACCGAGCGCATTAGTCCGATTGGTCGGGGATTTTACATTCCAATAGCGTTCGTTTAGAAGTGGAATCAAACTAGTGAACACCATCAACTCGATAAGAATATTGCACTCCCATGATTGAGAACACTGTTGTAATGTGCAGTTTCTATGACTATATTCAAAGGCAATTCCCCCACTCAATTGCACCACTCAGCACTATATTCGTGGCCCTCACCTACTTTCATTTTGAAGCCTTCGTTTTTATGGAAGCTATATACATGTAAATTAATTATAGTTTCCTATATGTTACCGTACCTGATCGGAAAGCATTATATTTGAAGGGAAAACATTTATAAAAATCACAAAAGAAATGATTTCGAGCATCAAACGCACAATAATGTTTACTGAATATTGTTTTGCCGCGAATCATAATACTCCATTTTATTTAGTCCAAGTCTTCTCGTACTAAAGCCGGCTAAGATATTGGGATGGAGGTGCCGGTCTTTAGTCCGAGTTCCAGGCCCATGCATTCCTATGACACGACTTAAGCGTTAGTGACCCGCTCAAATAAAACCACAATTATATGAAATAAAATATCACAATTGCGACAATAAACGGATATTTTCCGCAGAAGACATGCTATTTGATCTGAAACCCACATCAGTTGTGAATTCAAAGCGGTAATTTAATGCGAAAAGAGACATTTACCGCAATGTTTACAAATTTTTAAAAGTATGCGAACTCAGTTGACCTCGCGAACTGTGTTCGGCATTTTCCGTTGAAAATATTCCGTAGATTTTCGACTGACAACGCAAATTACGATGAATTCTCCATTGTAATCGTAATTATGTGTGTCAATAAATAAAAAATAAATAGATTAATTAAACATTGAAGATATAAATGTAATACATTAAATAAATTACGGGGAATTACAACCCTCTCAAAGTTTAAAACAGTGTAAACACAACAAGCATTAGAATAAATAATATGGTGCTACATTTCCCACATTTGGTGGACTTCAGCGAAATTAAGATATATACTAAGCGAACAGAGCAATATACTGCTCTTGTTAAGCACACAAAAAATCAAAACAAAATTGTATAAATTTTTAACCTTAAGTTTGAAAAGTCCCACTAAAACGGAAGAACTATATTTCGAAACTGTGTGATTCGGTTCTCCGATTATTTTATCAACACAAAAGTCAAAATGCACATGGATGAAAATCACACGCATGGCAAGTCAGACACAAGAGTTCTAATTTGCTCCAATTTTGACAAGTTGCTTGCGAAAATTGTCAACAAAACTACCTATCTGATCCTCCATTATGTCAATAAGTTTTTAGTGCGGGAATTGTTCTCAAAGCACATTGGAAACTGGACTTTGCGGCGATCGGTTTTCACCATTTTGTTCGGAAAACCCCGCGCTATATATAGAAACGGAAACTAGAATACTCAGAACAAACACCGGACAATGCCGAAGTTCTTCGGAACCTGAGTTCGGCTTTCAGTTAAGTAAACAAACAGAAAAAACAACGATGTTTGTGGCAATCAACCGGAATATTCTATGTGTAATTTAACATTAAAGTTAGATTATTATACACCATTCTGACCATAAGATGTCACTCTTTCCGACGTATATAGCATCATGTATTGCTTTGTTAGGTAAATCGAGTAAAATACACCACAGATTCCCGCCACAGATCCTGGGCGTAACTCGTGTCATAAGAAGGCTATGCGCGCGATCTCGGACTAAAGACCGGCACCTCCATCCCAATATCTTAGCCGGCTTTAGTACGAGAAGACTTGGACTACATTTTATTCAGATATGAATTTTTCAGAGTTCTTAGAATACATGCATATAGCGTTTTCAAATTAAAATCCATGCAAGAGAATTTGAGGATATTATGAATGATTTGATTTCTGAGTCACAGGCTATCGTGCAATTATGATGCCCATAATGTCAGTGCCAATCTGTTACCAGCGTAACCACATCATCTTGCTACAATGTTGTCATGTTAGTTGCGTATATACTGTAGGAGGTTCATGCTGATTAGAACAAACCAAACCGATGTTTTGCAAAACATTTATCTGTTCTTTTTTGTAGACTTTAGAAATCCTATACTAATGATTCAGACAAAACCATATTTGCAATTTTATGGGCTATTCAAGCATAAAAGAACCTGTTTCTTAAGTTTCTATAAAATCGTATTCACCAAAGCACATAATTTAAGAACAATTACAATACAAACTAAATTGACAATATATAGTAGCCAACGTAACATTTATAGCAGGTATTTTACCATGCTGGGTCAAGTTTCTTGTTATATATATGTGTTATATGCCAGTCGTGCCAAAACAAATTCCATTATATATAGACCCTCATTGTTTCGAAGTGAATTCTTACTCCGTTATCTTCTGTCGTTTCCTGTTCAGTTTGGTTTCCATCAAATAGCCTGATTGCGTCCCCATGTCTTGTACTCTGGTTAAAAGGATAAAGTCGTCCCCCGACGTACGTATTCGATCAATTGATTGTGAATCCACGTTACACTGAGTAACTCCTTTGTAGGCTTTATTTGCTGACACGCGCAGATCGTGTCCATCATGCAGCGTGGAACGTCCAACCACAGAGGGGAAATGGGCCGTGAGTAATAGTATCGGACAAAGCATGGGAATTGGTAAGCACGGGCTTGTCTAATCAATTCCCCGATCAGAGTGTGCATAGCGCCCCAATGTAGCAACCATATCTACAGTACAGTATGAATATGTCTTATATGACATTCTGAAATTCGTGTCTGGATCCGTCGTCATATATTTAATTTGACACAAAGACCCGCACCAGCTAAACTCATCTCTGGTCAACTGGTCCTAAGATGGAGGTCAAATGACCAATTCTGAATGGGGACTTCTATATAAATCTCTGGATCAAAAGTTACATGTGAAGCTGTTGTTCATGAACTGAATTGAAGTGGGCATATTATTTTTTACACAATCATCGTTGTGTTCTCACTAAAAGAAATAGCTTTCAAGTGTGTATACTTTTCGACAAAGCCTTAGAGCGATCCTGATGGTTTTTTGTGTGGAAAGTTTAAAAGAACGAGAGAGAGTCGCACCGAAATTTGGCAGCACCGAAATTTGCGGGAGTCGCACCAAAATTTGGCAGCACCCAGAATCCCACCCAATGACTAACCGAGCTGGACGTTTCTTAACTTCCGTGATCACACAAAGCCTTCATCGGCCTTCTATATTTACACAGCGACCGCTACACTAGCTATATACGCCACGATGTTGCTATATACAGGCGATGAAATTTATTATTTTTTGTTATGCCATAATTGTTGCGAAACAATGAATTTCATCGGAAAAACTTCTTATAATTAACAATTTCATTTGTGATTGGGGTATGCAATAAATATAGAGCCGCACAGTTTTTTGGACGGTAAGTGATTATCGCATGAGAGCGTTTCGCGGAAGGATACCCCGCGAGCCTTCTGCTCTTGGAGTATCCTTCCGCGAAACGCTCTCGTGCGTTAATCACTTCCCCGTCTCAAAAGAGTGTGGCTCTATCTATCTATCAGTCACAACATTTCACTGGCGGGTGGGCTAGATAAATTATAAATCTGTGCTATACATCTATTTTCTGGGATACTTTCGAGAAATTGTTTCTGGAATTCCAACACTTGACCTACTTTTGAAAAACCAATAGAGAAGTAAAAATAAATACGCCAACTTTCTAAGGGAACAACGTACGTATGTAACTTTTGCTCCGGAGATTTACATAAAATGCCCATTCAAGATTTGGCACTTGAGCTCCTCCTTATTCTTGCTATGGTGTGTTTTTAATCTATCTGATTAAGCTACGATAATGGCGGGACAGAACGTTGCGGTTAACAGAAATAGGCCGACGGTTATTTTTTTTATATCAAATTTTCATGTTCGAGTAGTTCATTAACCACATTAAATAATTCGGGACAAAGCCACTATCTGTATTTAAGAGCATAGATTTTTTTTTTACTTTTCAACAATGGTTGTGCGATTTGAATGTAACCTGATCGAAACCGATGTATAAGCTGACTCTTCCGGCCATTTTGCGATAAACAGGGCAACCATTCTAATGCCAAAGCCTTGGTAGGGTATCGCAACGACAGCGCACATAAATAGTCTCACAAATGACCAATTCCTCATAATTAAATAAAATGGAAATTTGAAACCGAATGTGGTCCTTAATGTGTGGTGTTGAGCGCTATGGTCGAAGGGATATAACTCTAAAAAATTATGCGAAAATGCACGTGGGCCTTGTTATATGATTATATCCCTTTATTTCAAAGTTATTGTTTTCTCTGTCGGCAAACTGTCAGCGGCCATGTTTTTATGCAAATGAGCCCAAAATGATTCGTTCCCATCTAGACGCCAATGTTATCATCCATCAAAAAGTTCATGATGATCTCGGTACGGTCATGTAATAAACATGTAATCAGCAGCTATGTTCGCAATTATAAACGGTACTTTCATGCTATCCGTCTCCGGATCATAGTTTTAAAGTTTCCGCATATTTTGGTACCAGTTCCGCTACTCAGATTCTAGAACGGGTGATGGAGAATACGCAGATTTGTCTTCGTTAGTGAATTTACAATACATTACCGAAATAAAGTGAGGTTTTCGAAGAACTGGAAAAATATACCTATGGAATGTTGTAGATTGCCATCTAAGGTGTAAGAGGTACCAAAAGTTTTTAGTGAAAATATATTTTTTGTAGGAATACAGTTGAGTTCAAAATGGGTGGCAACAAATTCGTGTTTCGTTCCTTCCGTGACCTATGGTCCCGGGTGGTGGTTCTGCCAATAAAAGAGGGGTTTTGACCAAATTCCAAGCTCCTGTGGTTAAAGTATGTGGTATCACTCAAGTATGAGTGCTCTATGGTGTTATATGTTTGATATTTGGGACATGTTCCGCATCCTGAATTTCTATGCTGCCACGATCGATATAACATGCTGATGTGCTGTCGACTGTAAAAAATCTTACATTTCTACATAAGTATGAATCGGATCAAACTATTCTATTTAAGAGTAACATGTGGCATGGTATTGGAGTCAAATCCCACGATTTGGATTACTCTTTATTTTTTACAAGGTGTAGTGCACTATAGAAGCGTGTGTTCCTGAACGATAATGGAATGAGTTTGAATGGCGGCAACCGGAGTAGACTTGTAAACAAAAGCTCGCGGACTACCCAGCCGATTTTCCTTACTTTAACTTAAGTGATTGGGGCGCTGATCAGATACAAATGTCCAGATAAGTTATCCGAGTCCATTGTGATGTAGTATTATATACCATAACTGCAAATATCAGTAAAATCAGACCGCTCGCACCAAGTAGCCTATTCTCGTGGTACTGAAAATGGCCGATTCTGCCGAAAATAGCACACCAAATATGAACAATGAATCAACTCAACACACCCCTACAGTTAGCTCGGAAACAAACATTACAGTTGATGAATTAGAGAAGTTAATCCAGGACAAAAAACGAAAAAACAGAACTGACATCTCGCCTTATGAATTGAGACAACTCAGACAAAGGAAAGACTCCGATGACAACAATGATGATCCCATTTTTGCATATTCAACTTTTGGGAAAGAAATAAAGGCCATGGTAGAGGAAGGTGTGTGTAATGCCATAGACAAGGTAGTGAAAACACTAGCTGAAACTGTAACAAAATCCGTAAATAACTCTATGCAAGTACATGATGAAAAAATGAGACACCTAGAAAATGAACTAAAAAGAGAGAAGGACAGAAATACAAAACTGGAGAAAAGACTAGACGCTCTTGAAAAGAGTACGGAAGTAAAGTTCGAGCAATATGAACAGCATGGCAGAGGAAACAGTCTGAGATTTATAAATTTTCCCATACCAAATGGAACAAAGGATTTGCGAAACTTTGACTCAAGCACTGAAGTGATAAAATTCTGTGACAAATTCTTAGGTGTCAAAATTCTGCCAGAAGACATCGACAAATCGCACCCCCTGTCTGACAAAATTCTAACAAAAAGCCGTGGGTCACAGATGCAAAATGGAAATGGAAACAATGGAACCGCTTACAACTTTGTAAATATAATTGTTCGCTTTTCAAGATTTGACACCAAGAAAATTCTCTTTGCGGCAAAAAAACTGTTGAAATCAAAATCAAAGGTATTAATCGTTGAAGACCTAACACCAAAGAGGCAATCCATAATGAAAGATCTTGCTGACCTCAGAAAAACAGGAGCTTTACACTCCTTTTGGACTCAGAATGGCAAAATATACTTTAAACTAACCGAACAAATGAGAGGCATGCAGATAAATATGGATGAAGAAATAAAACCCCAGCTTCCCACTCATCCACCTGAATTTGATGAGCCAGAAATGGACTCTTAAAAACAGTATTCCAAAAGATGCAGCCATTGTGCTACTGAAGCACCTCCATATTTATGAACTATAAATTTTGTTTAATGTATATATGTAATTTATATGCTGACCCACCTCGGCATATCATAAACTGCAAATTTCACCCACCTCGGCATATCACAAACTGCAAATTTAACAAACTATTATTACTGTATGCTATTCCGCCATGTCGTATCACTACCCTCTACGATCTCAGCAGACAGACTAAACTAAAGCTTTCTCTTTGTCTGCAAACAAAAATCAAATTCAATCACTTTCTGATGCACTCTCTTCCAATTGAAAATCATGAACAAATGTGTATACGTGTATACATATGCACTTGCATGCATGTGTATATGTATAAGTGTATATGTATGTTAACGTTTGTATGTATATGTATATATATATGTATGTGTATATATATGCATATGTGTATATGTATATTTATATGTACATGTTGTAATAGACAAACAATGAATAAATAAAGCAATAAAAACACTGGTTATTAACTGCTGCATCTAGGCCAAATTCATGTCATCAGCTTTTCTTTTATCCACCTGACTATGAGGAGCCTTAACTTAAATCTTAAAAACAGTGTTCCAACTTCCACATCATACCACAAGATGCAGCCACGGTACTATTGAAGCACCTCCATATATATGAAGGATTTAATTTATGTAATGTATATAAGTTCCACAAAATGCAGTCCATATATATGAACTATTAATTTTCTTATAATATGTACATATCTAATTCTAATATATATAAGCTAACCCATCACGGCATACCATAAAACTGCTAAATTCACAAACTATTTAAAATAGTATGATTTTCCGCCATGACATACCACTACCCTTTATGATCACAACTGACGGTCGCAATCAAACTTTTCTTTTATCTAACAATCAAGTATATAACCTATAAACACCAGAATTACCCCCCCCCCAATTCATATACAATAGTAAATAAAATCATGCTTAATTTCAACACCCCCAAATCAGAAACAAAATTTAACTAATGTCCTGCATACAATAATATATGCAACAACAAAAAATTTAAAGATATTTCCATGGATAATTGTAAATCGTGTAAAGAATATACACAAAAAAAAGGTTTATGTCAAACCTGAAACATAAATACCCCCACCCAACCCCTTTCGTATACAAAAGTATATAATTATCCAAATACAACTGATGCACTCAGTTCATGGATACTAAAAGCATAAGCTGATAAATGCTAAAAGTGGAAATACTAAAGCAGTGACGGTGACTGACCAGTGCATAATAAGTACACTACTGGTATGCTCATGCTCATAAAGAAAAAGCTATGTGCGCAACACTGACAGTTGTCCTAAATATATATTTTTTTTCTTCTTACATGACCTGTGCCAATATAATAAGTGTCATAAGGCACCAAACACATGCTACCCCCACTCCCAATATGATATATACAAAGGGAGTACAAATTATAAAATTAACAGACCCTTTTAGCTTATCGACAAAGCAAAATAGGTAAATGGTGAAAATGAAATTACACCCCCCCCCCGAATATGCAAAGGTATGGATCACCTTGTGCACATTTACAGTATACTCCCCATTTTCCAATTAAGGCATGGACATGCACAATCAGGTAAATGCTAGAAATGTAACATTGAAAGCCTGCTCCTAGTTAGCAATGCCCTACTCAAAATCTCAAATATGATGCATCGTTTCTGATGTTATTGTTTTTGTTTTGTTCCTACAATAACAACTTCTTCTGTTATTCTGTATTTCGAGTGTCGTGGGGAATGAAATACATACAAATCATCTGCAAGCTACTATAATATAGAATATCATGTTTATGAAATTTGTTATAATTTTCTATTTATTGTATGCTGTTAAATCATGTGGCATCTACTTTGTTATGTGCCAAATTGTTCTGATGAGAGTTATTTGTACCTGTATTATGATAAGTATATGGAAACCTAACCTTTGTATGCACATCCAAGATTCAGACCCGACATCTGTTAGATAATGCTGGCCAAATGTTTCATGACTTACAGTACATCTGTACTTTTATCTTCTCTTAAATTATGGAGATATCTAATCTATATCCACAATGAAAGATTACAATTATTCATCTAGCATGGTTTTAACTAAAAAAAAAATAATATTAATATTGATATTGAATCATTGATATCATATTGATACTGATATTTCATATCAAATAAAATTTATAGCAACAATTTCCTGATTAATGAAGACAGGCCATCAGTCAAATGTTGTTTCTGCTAAACTGTGGTTGCATTAGTTCCACAGTTGCTTCATATCTAACTAATGCTGAGGAGTTTTTCATGGAGGTCCCCTATCGGAGTTGATTGCTTGATCTCCCCCTTAATGGTACATATTCATATAACCAAGTGATATATGAGTGCCATCTCGAGTAATACATGGACTGATATTTTGACGGGATACCATAACAACAAAAAACAAAAACAAAACTTAAATTAATAAAAAAAAAATAAATAATAAATAAACATATCATAACAGATATGAAGAATTGTCGCTTTAACACGAAACATTATTCTAAACAAGTATACAACTGGACTATGATACTAGCTCACCAAAACCAACTTCCAACAACCAGGAATTCAATTCAATATTACAAAGGTTTTGGTTTCCATATATTGCTATTGCTATAAATTTCAGGATACTCGCCAAACTTGTGCTGAGAAATCCTAAATTTGTAAAGAATTGAAGTTATTAAGCAATCGCCATATCGTAAGATCATGCTTTAAACTGACTTTGAAACTATATTACCGTATAGCACTCCAAAAACAAAAAACAAACAAACAAAAAACATTTAAAAAACTTTTAGCAAAGACCCATGAATCATAATACATAACTTAAACATTCACAATAATTTTGTTTTGATCAATACTGTACTGTACTGATTTGACCCCGATATGATGCACTGAATATAGCCAATGCCAATGGACTGAGATAACGTTCTTTCCAGATAAAATTAAGAATCAGAACATTGCTCTTAGAGGCTAGATGGTCGAACTAAATTCTAACCATCGTTCACAAACGAAAATACAACTATATATGTTAAATATTCCTGAACCAAAAACCAAACATATTTCTCCTCCATCGCGTGGCTGGCCGCTGGCTGCATCTCCTTGACCTTTCACGTCACTTTGCACAGCATCTTAACTAACAGAAGATGGAAGCGGACCAATGGTGTCTGACATGGCGCCTTTATCGCGTAGAAACGTATACACATGTTAAACATAGCCTCTCCATATGTGTACTTATCTGTCCTATATAGGTCCGGATAGTTGATAAAACAAAACAAGACTTTTAATGTAAATCTTAGTGAAATTAAAATCTACCGAACTGGAGATAACTCTATTATAAAAATTATACTCATTTTTGATAACAAATTTCACAGAACTTATATAGTTTAAACATTTCCAAAACTGTAATTCTTAAAAAAGTGCACGCCCACAAATAAGATTTAACTTTGACCAACCTGGTTATGTCATTTAAATGTTTGTCTGGTCTTTAAAAGACTAAACTTTTACAGCACTAATTTGCAGTAATCAAAAACACCACACTAGATAGTGAACGTTTTCCAACTAAGTCTTCGCGCTGAAAACATTATACAAAATTCCCTATCATCCAGTATCATCGGCTGGGTAGTCAGCCGTATTTCCGATCAAATGATCTACCAAAGCTCCAACGTACAAGTTTATATATATTATGTTTATTTTTGTTATACAATTTTCTTTGTTACACCACCATTCACCAGTCGTTTCAAACCCATCGATGTCATGTTCTATCATTTCATGAAAGTCCGTTCACGACCAGTCACGATCGCAAGCCTATACTACATGTCTAAATTACTATATTATCGATGAATGTACCACTAATGCAGTATAGGCAGGCGATCGGTCTATTCAAAATACGCTGGCGTTCTGGTAACATCAAACTCAACTTTTCAAAACCAACTAATCTGGCATTCGACCCTCGTCGCTGTAGACACCTTGCTGTATTCCTCCTTCTCTCCCTCCTCATCATATTATCAAATGACACAGAAAAGAACCCTGGACCTATTGAACAAGAAACTCTTTCAGTTTTTCACTACAATATACGAAGTATCAGAAACAAAATATCACACATTGCAGAGGAGATAGATGATTTTGATATCATCTGCTTTAGCGAAACACATCTAAATGCAAACTTTCCCAGTGAAAACATTACCTTATCTAACTGTCAACCTCCAATTCGACTTGATAGGAATGAACGTGGTGGCGGACTCGCCGTATATTTCTCGACTCATATCACCTTTAAATTGCTAGACTTTTTATGTTTTGAAGATGAGATTTTATGGTTTGAGGTGGGAACCAAGCACAAATTTATTCTTTGCGTAACTTACCGTTCAGATAACGAATGTATTGAGACATATTGGAAAAAACTAGATGAAGCGATCGAACGTGCCTTGTCCATAAATTCTTCGCTGGTGATAGTAGGCGATTTAAATTGCGATTTGCTGAAAAGATCAGGTCCTCTTCAGTCAATCATGACAAAATTTACTCTAAAAAATGTCATAAGCGGACCAACTAGAATAGCAGGAAACTCGGAAACTTTATTAGACCCGATCATAATAAGTGACACCATTAAATCAATGAACCCCTCTACTTATGATCTCGGAGTATCAGACCACCTTGCAACGTCGGTTGAAGTGTGTGTCCCAATATATAAACCAAAATCCTACAAACGTTCTGTTTGGAATTATTCAAAGGGCAACTATGAGAGATTAAACATGGAACTCTCCAATATCGACTGGAAACAAATGTTACATACCGAAGCCGACTCGACGCATATAGATAAAATGGTTGACAAATTCACTGAAACCTTCTTAGAGGTCTCCAAAAAACATATCCCATACCACGAGATAACAATCCGAAATCGTGATAAACCCTGGTTTGACGGTATCATCAGAAAACATATCCGAAAACGCGACCGACTGAAAAAACTGGCAGTTCGTAGAAATATGGAGTCTGATTGGAACAAATACAAGTGTGTTCGAAACAAAGTTAACAATTTAAAAAAAGCAGCAAAGGAAAGATACATGAGCGATCTAGACGAAAACTTAACCCTTTGAACCCTGGCGCCCCACAGTGATCGACACCCTGACCCGGGGCTCCCAGTGGTATGTCCGCTTAAATTAGACAGTGTCTAGTGGCATGGTGTTGATTATGTTCAAATTGCGACACCGGTCTGAAACTTTACAGGTTTGTCCCCCATGGATCAGCGATCATTATAAGATCGCGAGACTTTGCCTCGCGGCAACTCCTTGGTAACGGTTGCTAGGCAACTACCCGGAATTGACTGGAAAATGTAAATATAGCTTATAGCGTCGTAATTCAACCTAAGTGATTGCGTTTTTTGATGCAGGTACCACCCTAACGTGAAATTTGAGATATACCCGACCAGAATAGTGAACCAAATATCCCATTTAAGGGTAGCAACGGTTGCTAAGCAAATACCACAACTGATCGAATGACATAATTGCACTAACCATTCAGTGGTATGTTTTGCCTTAATTTAGACAGTGTCTAGTCGCATGGTGTTGGTTATGTTGAAAGGGGACACCTACCTGAAACTGTGCAGGCATGATATATACATGCACGGACCACTGATCATTGTAAGATCGGGATACTTTGCCACCCGATCTCGCCTTAGAAACGGTTACTAGGCAACTACCTGAAATTTGCAGGATAAACGATATCTAGCTTATAACGTTATAATTATACATCAGCGAATTGCGTTTCGATGCAACCAATATCCTAATGTGAAATTAAGACATGCCTGACCATGCGCGAGTAAGTCAACTTGATATGCGATAGACTTTTTGCTGCATGTGGCACAACAGAGACTGACATTACAGAGACCAGAAACAACGTAATTTCCCGTAGCATATCGTGGCCCCATTGTTCAAGTAAGCTGTCTAGATTGTGTCTACTGTACAAACATGGGAAACATGCAACAAAATGTCATATACAGCGCCACATTTCACTTAAACGCATTTAAAAAAATGAATTATAGCCTGCGCCCATGCGCATATTTTCCTAGCCGTTTCTAGCGGGCAGCCAATCCATATAGACACCTAAGCTTTGCCAGCGCTGACTTCAATAGGCCAATTTAAATATATATATTAGTGGGTATGTCGTGTATAAGTACGTTATAAACCATTTATTTGTCATTGTGCTAGTCTGCGCATGCGCGAATAAATCAACTTCATATGCGATAGACCCTTCCCCATATGTAGCAGAACACTGGTTAATATACGCGAGGGTAATTTAAACTGAAATTGTGTGTCTAAATTATGTCTGTTCTGTACATACACGGGGAACACGAAATTATATGCCGTAAAAATAGCGACACAGTTCGCTTAAAATATCGTATGTTTTTGTAGATTATATGCTGTGCGCATGCGCATATATTTCTACCCGATACTAGCGGTCAACCATTCCATACGCACCATGGGCGCCGCTGACATATGTTGGGGCAATTTAAATATAAATCAGTGGGTCAGACGCTCGTTATACTATATATAAATTTGCTACCGAATCATGTCGTCGCTGCACCGAAATATCGGTGTTACGGGATATAGTCACGGTTCGTTTGCACCTAAATATCGTTGTTACGGGTTCAAAGGGTTAAGTGTGAATACTAAACCAAAACAATTCTGGCACACTGTAAAACAACTTCTCAACAATTTTTCGACCGACAATACAATACCTATACTGAAATCAGGTAATACGGATATTGAAGATGAGATTCAAAAGGCAGAACTCCTCAATGAGATATTCACTAAACATGGCACACTAGAAACCAATAAAATGGAGCCCCCGACCTTTGCAGATAGAACCAATAAGTTTTTAAAAGAAATTAAAACAAATGAGAAAGAAATATTTGACATTCTAAAATGCCTTCCTGTTAAGAAGGCAAACGGTCCTGATGGGATAAACAATAAATTGCTCAGGGAAACATGCAGCTCCATCAGTAAACCCTTATATTATATTTTTAATAAATCTTTTAAGAGCTGTTGTTTCCCTGTGGCATGGAAAAGAGCAAACATAATACCAATATTTAAAAATGGTGACCGCAGTGATCCAAATAACTATCGCCCCATCTCACTAATAAGCTGTATTGGTAAAATATTAGAAAAAGTGGTATTCAACAAAGTCTTTAATCATTTAAATACAAACAACTTACTATATAAATACCAATCCGGTTTTATACCAGGCCACAGTACCGAACTCCAACTTGTTGAAATTTTTCATAGAATACACCACGCTGTAGACAATGAACAAAGCACGTGTGCTGTTTTCTGTGACATCTCGAAAGCGTTTGACAAAGTATGGCACCAAGGTCTGTTACACAAATTAAAACACTATGGAATAACAGACAACTTGCATAAATGGTTCACAAATTATCTTGACGGACGGCAACAAAGGGTGCAAATAAATTCTAGCTTTTCTAAATATTCGCCAGTAACAGCAGGGGTCCCCCAGGGGTCCGTAGTCGGCCCGCTGCTATTTTTAATCTATATAAACGATATTGCTGACAACATAGAATCACAAACCAGACTATACGCCGATGACACATGCCTCATAAAATCCGATAGGGACATACAAAGCCTTGAACATAGTGTAAATAACGACATGGAGAAAATAAGAAAGTGGGCGGACACATGGATAGTTAAATTTAATAATTCTAAGACAAAATTACTATTTTTCACAAGTTCTCAAAACCTTGAGAGACCGCTCATAACCTTTGATGGATTGAGACTTGATTACTCTAAACAGCACAGGCATCTAGGCATGGAAATAGATGACGACTTAACATGGGACAGTTATATAGAAAATGTATGTGCCAGAGCTTATGCTAAATTATCCCAACTACGAAGACTCAAGTATCTTTTAAACCGCAAAACTCTTGAAATCCTCTATTTGTCACACGTACGCCCAATCATGGAATATGCAAGTAGTGTCTGGGCTGGAGCACCAGACAAGTTACTCAAACAACTAGATGATGTAGAATATGAAGCCGCACGCATTATAAGTGGCTGTACGAGATCTGTACCTCGCAAACGAATACTAACCGAAATGGGTTGGGAAACACTTTCAGAAAGAAGACAAACAAAAAGACTTTCACTTTTTCATAACATTGTCAATCACAAAGTGCCCAAATATTTAGTTGACTTACTTCCCCCAAAATTCTCCGATATAAGCGACCACGATACTAGATTTGCATCAAACTTTATACATTTTAAACCTAATACAAAAAGAATGGAGTCAACATTCATGCCCACGTGTGTAAAAAATTGGAATGCAACCAAAACTAAGACTCGAGATCTTAACCTACAATGTTATCTAAACACATTTAAACCAGAAATACCCAAACCCCCCAAATATTACAATGTAGGAAAGCGGACTGAAAATATATATCACTGCAGATTACGATGTGAATGTAGCAACCTCTTATCAGATAAGGTTCAAAATTACATTGCAAGTTGCAAAGACTGCTCATGTGGAAATGGAGAAGAAAATGCCTTCCATTATTTCTTTGATTGTTGCCTACATTCGATCCCAAGAATTCGCCTATTGAATAAATTACTTCCTTATAATATTTACTCACTAAAAATTCTGCTATTTGGAGACCCTGCTCTACCCGATTGCGACAATGAAAAAATTTTCTTAGCTGTACAATCATTCATCCGTGAGACAAAACTAGATGCTATTGACCAAGTCTAGCAAATACATATACAAGCCAGCAAATGACTCAATCAAAGACGACTTCCAAGTAATTCATGTATAAACAAAAGACTGACTCGGGGGCGGGAAACGACCGGTGATATGTACATGTATATAAGTTCAACTTGCCTTTGGTAGTCATGTTGCAATACCATTATTCTTGATTTATTTTTCAGTGTAATAGCAAATGGGAGAGGAGGTACTCATAAGTGAGTAAGCACTTGTCCTCCAATCCCATTGTCTATATAAAAATGTATGTATCATTTCCTATATGTGTTATTGAAATCAGACAAATAAATATGTTTAAACTATGGAATGAGTTTCAAATGAAATGCTTTGATGATGACGGACGTAACGAGATACACGATGGAATTATAGTACCATCGCGGCCTTCCAACATGTCAATGTGATGAACGACTTTAATTAAAATGGAACATAAAGAGCTCAAAAACAGACCAACTAGACCTGAGGTGACACTAATGCAATTCCTATAATTCGCTAGCCAGAGCCAGCCGATATCTCCAAGTCATACGGGACTTCGCTGAGAAGCATATAATCTTTTGACTCATGAGCATTCGCGAGCAGTTCTGATCAATATCGTGTATATCTGGGGGCCATATTTGCATCTATAACGCGGCAACCCCAATTGCTCTTTCGCACGAAATGCTATTCTTGTTTCTTCTGTTACCAACTACCCATTAACCCATATAAGTGCATGTATCTCCCTTTAGTTATGCACAGAGGAATCCAGACTGGCCACATCTGCATCAGACGTACATGTAGTTAGCGTGTTCTGCTGAATTAACAATGGTATTGGCTCTGCTGCTATATACTAAGAAATCTCAGTTGTTTTTCTCGGTCTTGATAACTTCACGACTTTACATAAATCGTATCGATGATATATATAGATATATGGTCTGAACTTCAATTCAAATGTTCTAAATACAGCAAAAAATGAATGTCTGAGAGATCGATAGCGATCGAGGGAAACTTTTCTTAACAGTATGGCTGTGTTGTACGGAAACCATATGCCTTTATTTCTGCAAGACCCACAAAAAATAAACAACAGGCCAGAACAAGCAGTGTGAATTGCGTCATAACATTGCATTCCTTATTCCATATTCGGGAAAGTTCGAGGATGGCGGTAAATTACCCCAAACTTATAATTGGGACATGGGCCAAACTTTTTGGGCCGAAATTGTTTTGGGTCGAGTCCGAAAAGTGGGTCGAAATTCAATTTTCGCTCTGGTCGGTCGAGAAAAGTTTGGGAAATGTGGCAAATGACAATGGGTATAATTACGTCCTAAGTAAAGTGAGACGAAACTTTTGGTGAAAAATGTTCGGGCCAGTTGGAGTTGTTTCGGACATTTTCGAGGCAATATTAAGTTGATTAACCACACATTTTTGGGCAAACATATTGCAATTGTTGATTAAAACATGGAAGTGAAAAACTACTGCTGCAAGTACGTGTTTGCATTGACAAAATGATCGACGCAATTATAACTATCTGGTATACAACGTAGATTATCAAAGGTTCTTTGTCCCGGCAATCATACTGCAAATTTGTATCAAACTCATGCTGAGTCAAATGATATTGCGCAACTTCACCATACTTGGAAACGAAAAGGTGTGGCATCTATAGCTGCTTCTTTTCGTTCCAGTCCTGGTGAGTTTCTACGAAAAATAAGGCCCCAGTGAAAATATTGGGTTCATATTATACACAATTCCAATTTTAAGTATGTCTAATTTTGTTTTACTATTGAGTTCTGGGGCTAGGAAATATCCAACAACTCAAAATCAACCAATCCAAAAATGTTATATTTTGGGTGGTATTAACATAACGCTCACCAGAACACTCGGCTATAATAATCTGTGATCTGGCATGTTTGGTCAATGCCTTTATTATGATTTTGTTATTTAGCAAAAGAGTATTTGGACACAAAAACTGAGTCAACAGGTCGGTAGAAGTAGTCATTATGACAACTCTGTGACGTGTGTCATGTCCTTGCAAGACACCGCTATGGTTATTACGAGCGAATTATCGGGATAAGCTGCAAATACATGAAATACCCGAATTGAAATCAATTATCTTGTGATCGGACATGACGACAGACGCACACAACCTTAAAGTGATGTGAAACACTCAGGTAGGGTGATGAAATAGAAATGGAGAATATATTGCTAACAGTAGGGGGGTCGGGGGGGGGGGGTAGTAAAACATTTGCAGGAAGGTATGCCGGGTGGTGGGTGGCCCGAGGGGCAAAACACGCGTTTTTTACACCCTCATGCAATTTTTTTTACTAAAGACCTTTTGTGCCCTTATATGACATTTGTAACAGTTTAAATCATATCATAGGAATTTATAACTGCAAAAACACCATATTTATGTTACTGTGACCTCATATGGGCCTTAGGAGAGATGACATTAAGCTATATGGCATGTTGCATTTGGGGCGGTGGAGTGAAAAAATTCCTTCCCGACACCCTTCGGAAAGAAGCTTCGAAAAATGTAAAACTGAAATATATAAACTTGTCTTGATGTAACTAAAGCCAAGATCATTGTGTGCATGAAAAAAGAGCAACTGCCTCAAACATTAATGTGACTATCAATGGCTAGAATATAACTGTCATCACACTGTTCATCAGTGCATCAAGCCAATCAGTGAAATATTTGCATGTCTATCAACTCATGTGATCTGTTACTCACAACACCTAAAATATCCAAGTATGGCATAGTGACCGTTTGTCATTTATTATAACAGAGGTTGCTCCAGTATAGTGTAACAAAAGTGTTAAGGCATAATGCTAGATAATGGGCTGGTTGACAGACTAATCGGGAAATGGTTAGAACTTATGGAATTGAGTGTATCCTGTACAAAGACCTAAGTTTGCATATATAAGTAAACTTGTCCTGATGCAACTAATGCCTAGATCATTGTGTGCATGGAAAAAGAGCGAACAACTGTCTCAAACATTAATGTGACTATGTGAATGGGTAGAACATATCTGTCATCAGTGCATCAATCTAATCAGTGAATTATTTGCATGTGCACGCCTAACTAAATTTAGAACCAGAAATCACAGACTACCTGTTGAAACCGGATCATGGTACAAAAAAAGCTATTCCAACAGAAAATGCACGTTATGCAACCAAGTGCTAGGCGACGAATATCACATTGTACTGAAATGTCAGAGTCTTGTAGATATTAGAAAAAAATATTTGAAACCGTTCTATTATACTCGGCCAAACACATACAAATTAAACGCACTCTTCACGACAACACATAGAAAAACGATAACTAATATCGCAAACTTCCTGCGCGAAGCCCAGCGTATCATGGGACCCCCCCTGAGGCAAAATTTACCGGCTTATCTCATAATTCTTTACCACCTCACACGACCGCCTCCATTGACCACTCCACCCTCGATATTACCATATGTTTATATATCTTTCGAGTTAGTCTGCCCCCTTCTACTTAAATTGTATCGCATGCGCAACATTCTACTGCATTGAACATTCTGTACTAATTATGTCTCAATTATGACTATTCTATGACGATCTGAGTGAAATTAAAATATCTATCTATCTATCTATCTTTCAACTCAGATGATCTCTCACAAGACCGAAAGTATCCAAGGCTGGTATAGTGCTGTGACTGCTTGTCATCTATATATATAAACGAGTTGGATCTGTCCGGAGTTTTCTATGGAGTGGTACGGTCGATTTGCTTGAACTTTTAGGCGGTGTTAGTAGAATGCTACATTCCTCCAGTTGGCATATCTCCAGAATACTAACTGATCAGTTTCACGCACCCGAACAAGTCCACAATATACCTTTAAAGTGATGTAAAACACACAGACAGGGTGATCAAATAGAAATTGAGAATAATCTGGCTCAAAGTAGTTATTTGTTATGAATATTAATCCAAATTGACGATACACACCGTCATTCTTATTTATTGAATAAATACAATGACTCTCGATGGGGAAAATCATGTGTGTGAAAATCATGTGTGTTAGATTATCGCCGATATTTGCGTCCTGAATCGAGATAAGATAAGATAAGATAAGTTTATTGACAATTACACCCACACGGGGCCGATGTCACAGCATAAATAACAATAAATATATATATGATACAATAAGTATACACAATTGTAATCAGAATTAAAATGGAAAACATTTCATGTTTGTTGTTGAAAATCTGGTGTTTCAGACCTTTTGTGGAAAAAGAGACGGACCATGTTACAGATGATATTGCACGTTTCTGTTTTGTCATTTCGCAGTATGAAAATGAATTTTTGGGCATCAGTCATATTAATAAACTTGTGATTTACTTTATTTATTTCGTCAAAGAAACGGAGACGAATGCTTTTGTAAATAGGACATTTTAAAATAAAATGTTCCTCAGTTTCCGTTTCCAATCCACACTTTCTGCATATTCTCTTGTCTACAGGAATCTTCGGTTGTTTATGGCGCCCTTTTTAAATTTCTAGAGTATGATTGCTAATCCGCAATTTGCTGAAGATCTTTCTTACTTCGATATTTTTTTACTATGTCCAAATATGGCTCCAATCGGTAATCACTTAGTATTTCTCTATACACCCTCAATTTGTTCTTACCTGATGGTTTTTCATCGTTATATATATCTCTTCTGAAACACGACACATGGTCAACCTTGAAACTATCACAAATAGTGTGTTAATTTTTCTTCAAATACTGATCAGTTTTATCAATAATTTCCGTGAGTTTTGGAATGTCAAAGTTAAAGGACCACTTATTTGGGATTATGCGGTCATCGGACATTGTGGCTGATTTATGAACGAGGGAATGTTTGTCTGCAGTCGATATTTTTAACGCATATTTAGCAGCACGAGATAATGCTTCATAAACAACGGGGTATCTACCAAGCTCAGCACGTACCGCGTGATTTGATGCTTTCCTGTTTACTCCAAGTGCTCGTTTGCAAAAATTGAGATGAGACTATTCACATGGCGCAGTATCTATATTGTTGAGGTTGATATCAGAGGCCCATATTTCGCAACCATATAGTGTAATGGGTTTAATGAGTTTATCATACAGTTTGTTCCACAAATTAATTGAGAATATATCGTGTTGTTGTAGTGACCTAACAAGCGAATAGTGTGCCTGCATGCCCTTGTTGCTTACTTCATTTTGTGCTTTTCTCAATGACCCATTAGCACATAATCTAATGCCTAAATATGCGTACTCATCAACAAGTGCAATGGGAAGATTGCCAATCTTGAACGAGGGAAATTTTAGAGTTTTTTCTTTTTCGAAATACCATGCATTTACTTTTTTCAGTATTAATTGCAAGGTTGTTGTTATTTACAAATACTTGTAAATTATTCAGGCAGTTTTGTAAGCCGTCCTGTGAGTCAGATAATAAGATAAGGTCATCGGCAAAAAGAAGATGATTGATGGCGGTGTTCCCAATATTCACAGGCGAGCATGACTGATCAAAAATGTCCGATATGTCATCTATAAAAATATTAAATAGTGTGGGAGACACAGTATATCCCTGCCTTACTCCAATATTTGATAATTGTTTAGGTCCCACCCCATCCCGTGTCCGCGTCATATAATAACTCGAATTGTACATGGACTTTAATGTGTGTAAGAGGTTACCAGTAATCCCAATGCGGTTAACTTTTTGGAATAGTATTTCCCTATCTATGGAGTCAAATGCTTTACGGAAATCTATGAACGCTGCGTAGAGTGGTTTTGTTTGTGTTTGATACGTAGCGATTAATGTTTTCAAAATGAAAGCACTATCTATTGTGCTCTTGTTTTTTCTAAAACCAAATTGGTTTTCACTTATCAGATTATTTTCTTCTAAGAATTTCATTATTCTCTTATTTATAATTTTGTTATATAATTTTCCTACTGAACTACTCACTACTCAGAGCAATCGCTCGATAATTATTGGGGTCACTCCTATCGCCTTTTTTGTAAATTGGTTTCAGTATTGATTCGCTCCATTTTTTTGGATAATGAGAAGACTTAGAGTGATGTGAAACACTCCGGTTGGGTGATAAAATAGAAATGGAGAATAATCTTGCTCAAAGTAGTTATTTTTACGAATATTAATCCTAATTTACAGTACACACACCGTCATTATTATATATTAATTAAATGGAATGACTCTCTATGGCGAAATAAGTTGCGTTAGTTTATTGCCGATTGTCGCGTCCCGAATCGAGATGTAAATATTTACAATTAAGCGTAGTTTAGACGATGATATCTATGTAGTGGTATGGTCGAGTTCTTTGAGATTTTCGGTGATGCGAGTAGAATGTTACATTCCTACAGTTGGCATAGCGTCTGCGTATTAACTAATCAGTTTCTCGCACCTGATTTAGTCCGTAATATGTCTTTAAGTATAATATTGAAGAGACGTGTGACATCTTCAATAATAATAGGAACTACTGTTTTAAGTAATTCATTTCTTATACCATCTATGCCGGGAGATTTTTTGTTCTTAATTTCTCGCAGAGCAGCGATAATTTCGCTTTGTGTTATTTTTTCATTATTAAGATTATTCGCAATCAATGGCTTATCTGTTCTCAAAGTATAAACTGTTGTATCAGTATTTTCACGACAATATAGTCCGTTGAAAAACTCGACATGCAGCAGAGTCGGGGTTGAGGCTATCATAGTCAGATTGCTTGGTCGCTCTTATATTTTTAATAATGTTCCAATATTCACTCGGGTCACAAGTTTCCAGAGAAGTTAATTGATCCTGCAACGATTGGTGAAACAACTTGCGTTTATGTTTTATTTCTCTTTTATAGGCTTTTTTTGCTGCATGAAAGTTGCTTACCAATGATTTGTCATATGGATTTTTTTTCATAACATGTGCAATGGTTTTCATGTCATTTTTGAGGGTTTTGAGCATTTGTTATCAAACCATCTATTTTTCTTCTTCTGGTGTGTTTTGTGATAATTAATCCGTTTCGATGCTTTCCCGTTTATGTCAGTCAAAATTGATGAGAATTTTTCAATCGCGTTCTCAGTTCCATTTTCATTGTTTTCGTAGGTACCTAATCTAAATTGCATTAGCTTATTATGAATTTCCCTAGTACCCAGACCTTTTTCAGCTTTGTAAGAACTTTCTGTGGTCCATTTCAAAGAATGTTGAACTTTAGCGTAAGTGAATTTAGTTTGTTGTTCGTGTGCATTTGTAGGAGTATATTCTATATGCAAAGCTAGTTGAATGTGATCTGAATACTCGTTCGGTGATTTGACACAAAAATTGGTAATATCTGAGTGATATCTTTCAGACATTAGAATATAGTCAACGACACTACAACCATTATATTGGTAACTTGTGAAGTTTCCGAGAAGGTCTCCGGTTGTCCTTCCATTTACAATGCGCAAAGATGAAGATTTGCAAAGTGATATAAGTTGTCTACCGAATGAGTTGATTTGTCCGTCCAAATTTTCGCGGGGACATATGGTATCAATTATATAGTTTTCGGGTAGTGGAACATATCTGTCATTATCATCTGTAACATAGTCTGGCATTTTCCCAGTGCGCGCATTGAAGTCTCCACTTAAAATAATCATGTCATTTAACCCATATTTATTCAACAACAACTTAAGAGAAGAGAATATTCTTTCTTTTTCCTCCATTGTCTTCCAGCTTGAAGAGTTAATGGGCGGAATGTAAGCTGATATGAAAACAATTTTGGATTGTAAATTGAATAATCCACCATTAAATTCAACAGCTATAATATAATTATCTAGGTGATGTATTTTCTCAATCCATTTCTCGTACTCTGTACGACAATAAAATGCAACCCCTCCTTTAATAGAATCAGATTTCGGTCTGTTTTCAATATATCGGTATCCTGTTATTTGTATATCTGATGCATCTTTGTGCCAAGTCTCACAAATTGTAATAAAGTCATATTTACACAAATGTTCCAAGCATTCGGTATTTTGAGATTTGTTCGCAAATCCTTGTGCGTTCCATGACGTAAGAGCCACTCTACGCCGATGTGTGGATATAACACACTCTTGTTCTCGAATCATTATAAAATCAATAAGTTATAATTAGTTCATTGGCGGACAGTCGACGCCCAGGAGCAAGAAACAAAGCTGAAAGGCATGTATACTAGTAGTTCGCGTGTCTAACGGATCTTAAGGATCATACAGTCAAATATAGTATGTCATATTGGTTAACTTAACATAAATACAATTTCTGATATTTGCTATACAATATTAGCAATTGGAATAAAAATACATATATAATTATATACTATACAGATTTCCAGAAACAAACTTTGACAACAAGTTTATTAATGATTATCGAAGCAAGACTTCAATTGCGCATGTACCTTGTATTTATATAACGCAACATTTCTGTTAGCTGATGCCTACAAAAAGAAAGCTCATCATTTCCCCGAATTGCGGAATGGTTTCTGTTCTCATTGGACAATTTATGATATATGTGGTCACGATTGGAATAAACATCACTGTTATTCCCCGAGTTATTGTTAACCCGTTCGACGCCAGATGGATAAGAATTTTCCCGCTGGTACCTACTTTCTTGCCTCTTATATGTAAATATATACAATTGGTTCAGACGCTGTTTTCGATGGAGTGGTATGGTCGATATATTTTAAATTTTTGGGGATGTTAGTAGAATGCTACATCACAAGGTTGGCATAGCGCCTGAGTACTATATAACAATTTATTCCACACCCATTGACGTGAGTCACATGTATTCAACGGAATCCCAGCCATTGAATACATATTAGTGTATACCTCTAGTGGAATACAAGCCGGAACTATTCTTGTTGACGTTGTCGCCAAGAAAGACAACGTACATTACGTCGATCATCCGCTTCCGGTGATCCCCCCATAATTACTGGTTATTTGTCAGATTTAAATCACAATAAAGGTAGCTATAGTTACAATTAAGGTGACATTCATGGATTTAACTTATCTGACTGAACGGTGGAGAATAAATACAGAACACAACTTGCATCATAATCTCGAATCTTTTATCGAACTCGTTGCGGACGGCGCAATGGAAATATATCCTTGCGCCATCCGCAACTCATTCGATAAAAGAGTCTCGATTATGATGCGCGTTGTGTTCTGTCTATTTAACGCACCGAACAGGTCCATAATATGTCTTTAAACCGGTCACGTGTGAAACAAAATGCACACGTAGTATTCAATAGTGTGCAAAATTGCACAAAGCAAAACGACTATTAGTCGATCGTGTATTAGTCGTATTGCTCAGTGTAATTTAGCACACGATTGAATACTTCGTCGTGCATTTTGTGTTCAAGTGGTTGAAAAATAGTAATCATTGATAGTTGGTCATACAACATCGACAGCAGAAATGGCTACCCTCAGATGAGAGAGAAGCAATATATTCAGTTGTGGTTATGGGAACCGACCCTAAGAAATACGGAATAAGTAACGAAATTCACGCGACTCAAACAACAGAGACATTTAGCATAACCAGCTTGCCCTGGCGTGTATAGAAGGTAGATGTCATCGAGCCAAGGGGTACCATTTTAATAAATGTGAATCACGATGTTATCACATGACCTGTTCCACTGAAGCTGTGATAGGAAATTTGATCCAAATGCAAGTATTGGTATCTTTCCAGACGTCATTTCCAGTAATTTTATATGGTCACATATACAATTTCGGAGGAAGTTCATTCTGCTGTTTCAATTGTAGCGGTCGCGTTGTAAATATAGAAGGCCGATTAATCAACAGCTCCAACGGAGCATGCTTCTTTGGTCCAGTGGTTAGACGCCTTGTCTCGTCACCGAAGTTAAGCAACGTCGAGCCCGGTTATCACTTGGATGGGTGACCGGTGGCCTGATATTTCGGGTGTTGCCAACTTTCGGTGCGACTCCCGCATTCCACCCTTCTCCCGTTACACTGGGGGCTCGTCCGGTCCTCAGAGTCTGTGTCATGGTGCGACCGCTCTGAGAGAGGAACTTGGGTGAGGATCACTTGGTGGTGAACCTCAAAACGAGGAAGGGAGGAATGTAGCGGTCGCGTTGTAAATATAGAAGGCCGATTAATCAACAGCTCCAATGGAGCATGCTTCTTTGGTCCAGTGGTTAAGACGCCTTGTCTCGTCACCGAAGTTAAGCAACGTTAGCACTTGGATGGGTGACCGGTGGCCTGAGATTTCGGGTGTTGCCAACTTTCGGTGCGACTCCCGCATTCCACCTTTCTCCCGTTACACAATATAATGGCCGCTCCGATATGTGTCAATATTCGAACCCATCTGCAGACTCATACCCTTCCCATTCTTGGTGCATGTGAAATTTAAAAATAAAATATTATTTTTATTTTAAAGCCACGGATGAAGTTGTTGTATAATATGGTAGTCGGAGGGTAAGACCCATATATAATACATTGGTAAAGAAGCGATTATGGTGTCATTCGACGCGGGGGAATTTCTTTAATAACATTTCCAAAATCCGCTTTGGTGAAAATCCAGAATTCAAGATGGCATCGAACATTGCCGACGATAATAACAGAAGTAATAAATAGGGTAGTTATTCATAAAACAAAAAACACTAAACAAACGCGAATTCGTCGAAATAATGCATCACTGATTGTAATCAGATCTAATCAGTATGTTTTGGAAGTTGTGTGGCAGACCACGATTCCACATTTGAAGATGGCTACTAAAATGGCTGCCGAAAATTGTAACATTTTAAGTTCGGCTCAGTGGAACATTTCGGTTTCGCGTTATCGATACCAGAATCATGCAGCCAATATTATTTGCAACCAATATGATTCCCACCTATCTGCTCGCAAATTGTTCAACGAAGCAGTATCCTGAGTATTCCTGAGCATTCGAGTGTGTATACTCTCCCGCCAGGGAATAATGCCCATTAAAGTGGGGTTTTGGCCGTCCATGCATGATAAATACGACTCTTAAATGATCTACCAAATCTACCATTTTGAATATTTTGGCCACCATGTTGGCAACGATAATGATTAAAGTGATTTGTTCGGTCCATAAGATGGAATGTTTATAAGTAATAAATTCTCGCGTCTAACCTGCTCATCAAATATTTTGTGAAATTTTATACCATGTTCTTTATTTTTGAAGGACCGGAGTGAACTGAGACCTGTATTATGCTCAATTAAATCGAAAAGTGTGAAACTAGACTAATAGCCAGAACTGATAAGAAAAAAATAGTTGAAAATAGTAAAATCTTGGGTATAATGTTATAGCATCACAATGATATATATATATATATATATGTGTGTGTGTGTGAGTGTGTGCGTGTGGGTGTGTGTGTGTGCGCGCATACAATGTTTTTAATATATCAATGTGTGTACGATTTTCAAAGTTTGAATTGCCGTCATAACTGAAATGTATGGTTTACAGTGGAAAACTTCACATCGTTGGATTCCTTAATGTCTTAGGTATTCATTTTGATCAAGACTAATCCGCATAAGACTGTTATATCTCTTAAATTTTGAGAAATGTAGACCTAGGGTGTGAAATTTAGCACTTGGAGCAAAATAGAACTAAATACTTGTTGTCGAACACGCAAATGACAATTCAGGCCTTAACTCTATTTTAGGGCAAGGTTGTCCCATGTTCCGAAAAATATGTCATTTTGGAACTTAGGAAAACTAAGAGTTAAACTATACACTCTATTCACCAGAATAACAAATTGATTTTCGACACTTCTGGAAGCCGCATTTGTCTCAAGTACACTACTTTGGTCATGTTGGTTTACAGTATGATGATTTAATTGAGTACCAACATCACTGTAAATACAATGCTACTCGAGAGATGGACATCGTGCATACCATAACAATGCCGGTGTGCACACTCGTTGCGTACAGAGTGCCAATATAAAACTTGGCGGCCATCTTGGACGCCATCTTGGATTTTATTACCTTCCTAATATAGGATTTGAACGAAATCTTACATTCTCCGTGTCCCCTGATAGTTCTACCCAGTATGATACTATAACATATGCATTGTCGGTGTTTTATTGGAAACAACCTGCATGGATGCATTTAAGTGGATATTTGTGTAATTGGGGTGAGGGTTAAGCTTTTGTCGATTAGTTTACCATTTGGAGATATATAATACAGATATGAACATCATTTTGTAGGGAATACTCTTCCATTTCCAAAAATATATTAATTTGAAGAATTCGACAGATATGCTATATTTTCACAGAGTTGACGCACGACACTTTGTCTGAATCGCCATGATTTTTTGACGCGTCACGCTACATATTTACTATGACGTCACGAAATCAGAACGAAGGCAAAAAACATTGTCGAGTCTGGTTAAGTGTGAACATTAGCCCCATAAATTGAAAATATGTGTTCATTCTATCCCATTTTGATGCCCGGTCAACCGGTTGTCTATTGCCTGTCAAACCGCTGAAATGTGTCTATTTTTCAGTAGGGTACAATATGAAACATAGCGAAAATGTATATTTTGTCACCTATTTCGGCTCGGCGCCCTCTGAATTCGAAAACTAGAGTAATTTTCCCATAAGAAAATGATGGTCACATAAATACCCCCGATGTGCGTCGGTCACACCCCCCCCCCCCCCCCGCACCGCCTAAACTATACATGTATACGTCCAAGTTACCAAGTTGGTGTCAAAGGGTGTTAGTTGGTTCATTTCTATATAAACCTCTACATTAAATTTATAAAAGTCCTTGGAAGTATGGGCTCAGACAATTATTTTGGTGGGCAGGGTCTATGGAAAGTTCATATTACCTTATGTCTTCATATGCATTTATTCACGATCATCAATACGAATAACACATCTCTCACATCATCACGACTCCACATCAACGCAGACAATCATCACACAACATCAGAATCCATGCAAATATGCAACCATTTGCATATATAATAAGCACACATATGTGCATACACAAATATATTAAAGGAACTTGAGGAGTTCCTGCAAACACCAGAGATGCCAGATATCCAATCTATATATCTATCTAATTGAGATATCTACAAACTGGCATCTCAGGCTATCGAGAGATAACCTCACAAAAGTAACCATACTAAAATATAGATAAAATAGGAAATATACTCCTAACTATCGGGCCATATATACTTTATGTCAAAACGGGACAAACTCTACTGATTTACTTGAAGACAAAAGTTATTATAAAAACATGATTATAACGATAATATATAGCAACTGTGAACATACCAGTCCAATGGGACATATGCCACTATGTCAGGATAATCCGTATACAACGATAGTCTAGATATCTTGAAGACATCTTGACGACAAAATAAGAAGCTTGAAGACAATAACTATCTGACCGACCACAGGTAAACAGTGAAAAAAGGCCAATCTAAAAGCTCACACCCCATTGGCAAGCGAAAAACACGAACGTAGAAAACACAATAATTGCTTGAAACTATAGCGGTCAGTCTAATCTCTCTGTTGGTCATTATGTACAGGTCCATGACACATGGAGCATAATACCGAGATATTCTGTGTTAAGTGTGTGACAAACGAGGCGATAAATGCACGCTCTTGTTGACCTGGCCAGTTTAATTCCTATCAGGTCACCCACACAATGTACATCACCACAACACTGTATAAACATATGAACATGATTAAAGATTCCATATCTTTAATAGTTAACCATAATTGTTAAGTTGGTTTCTGACGGTGACAAATTTGACACGGTCAGCGAAAATCGACAAATCGGGAATTTTAACCCCAATGGACTCAACTCCTAATTCGTTGCTAAGCCAATACATTCTAGTTTACGGAGTTATTACATTTATATACGAGTTCCCAACTATGTCAGTGGTACAGTGTTAATACGCCTGAAATTAATATAAGTAGATAAACATGCATTGTCATTGAGATCATATCAATAAAACGTACTACGTGCATGATATGTTGTGAGTGAATGAGGGATTGCCACGATCAAACACAATTCTGGATGATCGATCGTGGAATTATATATATATCTTAGACGATACAGACTCTACTTTCTTTTGTTCTTTTTGCGGCTCTAAATGGCTACGACACTGCGATTGTGTACAGACATGACAATTGGAACTTATTCCCTATTCCTTATTCCTTATTTTCAAAAATGTCGCTTTCGACCGATTTGACGGCATGGGTGGGTGGCCCGCCCCAAATACCACCTAGAAACACCCCGACCCCCACCCATCACCCCCCGGGGGGTGCCACCCCCCAGGGGGTGAAAATGGGGTATGGACCATTTTCGAGAACGGTAAGGATTTCGACCGATTTGACGGCATGGGTGGGTGGCCCGCCCCAAATACCACCTAGAAACACCCCGACCCCCACCCATCACCCCCGGGGGTGCCACCCCGAGGGGGTGAAAATGGGGTATGGACCATTTTCGAGAACGGTAAGGATTTCGACCGATTTGACGGCATGGGTGGGTGGCCCACCCCAAATACCACCTAGAAACACCCCGACCCCCCACCCATCACCCCCGGGGGTGCCAACCCGAGGGGGTGAAAATGGGGTATGGACCATTTTCGAGAACGGTAAGGATTTCGACCGATTTGACGGCATGGGTGGGTGGCCCACCCCAAATACCACCTAGAAACACCCCGACCCCCCCACCCATCACCCCCGGGGGTGCCACCCGAGAGGGTGAAAATGGGGTATGGACCATTTTCGAGAACGGTAAGGATTTCGACCGATTTGACGGCATGGGTGGGTGGCCCGCCCCAAATACCACCTAGAAACACCCCGACCCCCCATCACCCCCGGTGATATATGTGTGTGTGTGTGTGTGTGTGTGTGTGTGTGTGTGTGTGTGTATTTATTACATGATCCTACCTTCATTCCATTCAATAAACCCATTCTATAAATTGTGATATTAAATGTTTGTTTAATAACAGGAAATAGTGCCAGATGACGTTTGACTTCCGGTTTGTTATCTGTTTACATTCCGTACGCTACGTCTCAAAATACTATGGCTTCCAATATTTTCCCAACAAACTATATTGAATGAAGAGTTTGAAAAGTTATGTCATTAAATATACGCCATTAAATACACCAAAGAGTCTTTATTTATCTGGGACTATTTCTTTACGCGGGCAAATAACGTATAGTTATGTGAAACGTCATCGCATGCCTTATAGAGGTTTTGGATCATGTAATAAATAGAATCTACAACTCGTCCCAAGTTTATAGCGGAATTTACAAAACTCGTCCAGTAAATTAGGTCTGGTCCTCGCCAAAGGCTCGGTCCGGACCTAATTTACTGGAATCGTTTTGTAAATTCCGCTATAAACTGGGGACTCGTTGTAGATCCTCTATTTATTTCCTTTGTGAATATTTCGACGACAAGCTCGTGTGAACCAAGTTCGATCGTGTTGCACGAGCTTAATCCTTGCTTGCGTGCTGCATGGTCTCAACATCTAAATATAAGAGGTTTTTACGGTATAGTTGATTCTTGTCTGACTGGCTATCAACGATTGACTTGTAAATTCAATTCATTCATTCATTATGCGTGACAGCAAATAAAACTCACACGTCTCGGAGGAAGGCAGTGCAAATTCAATAAATATTAATATTGCATCAAATGTTGACTAAACGTTCCTAATTACTCCCCGTATATAGCCCAGACCCAGTTCCTCTAATGATTTTTCTGTAACCAAATTGAGGGGAATAATCACACTTGTGAAAATAATCAATTGCAATTACACCGAACAGAACGTTTATGTTTACACACAGTACCACAATTGCACGGCGCCTCTTTACTGGCGGCTGTAGTGGTCTGCGAATGCGTACATTATTGTCGATAACCTCCTGGAGAAAACTTTCAACAACAAAAACATTCATATTACGGCACAACCTAAATTGGACATATCCTCTTTAAATGTCGTAGCTCCTTTTAATGCCATGTGGTCATCCTGACTGAAATTTTGAATAACACTTTTCACTAGATACCACACAGGAAAAAATCATTAGCGACTTTAACAAATTGTGTCAGTACTGAATGAGTAACACATACACATGTTACATGTAATTGTCCCTTGAAAAATTTCGGAGGACTTTTATAATCAGCCCGTCCGTCCGTGCGTCCGTCCACCCATCCTTGACCGCATGATAACTTGAGCAATATTCAACACAATTTCTTGATATTTGTTGTGTGGTTCTCATATGAGAAGACGCACATCAAGTTCGAATATAATCGCGGTCCGATGATTTTCCACGGAGTATAAATGCCCCTTTTTCGACTTAGAAATCGCTGTTTTCGGGTTTTTCGCATGGTAACTTGAACAAAATTCAACAGAATTTCTTGATATTTGCTACGTGGTTCACATTTGAGAAGACTCAGGCAAAGTTCGAATGTGGTCACGGTCCGATGATTTTTTTTGGACAGAGTTATGGCCCTTTTTCGAGTTAGAAAGTGCTGTTCTCGTATTGATCGCATGGTAGCTTGAGCAATATTCACGAGAATATCTTGATATTTGTTATGTGGTTCACATTTGAGAAGATGTAGGCCAAGTTCGAATTTGGTTACCGTCCGATGATTTTTGACGGAGTTATGCCCTTTTTCGACTTAGAAATCGTTGTTGTTGGGTTTTAACTTAAGCAATATTCAACATAATTTCATGATATTTGACACGTGGTTCTCAATTGATAAGACGCTGGCCAAGTTCTAATTTATTCCATTTAGAAATAACATTTGTGTTGTCTCAACGATAAATTGAACATTCTTCAAAAGAATCTCTTGGTGTGAACCTTTGAGAAAATGCAGTTCACCGCCACGGTCTAGTTTGGGTCATTTTTTACTCCAGAATTTGAATTGTTTGTTCTTTAAAAAAGCCAACGCCACAAAAAGCCACCTTGATTCGAGGGACGTGTGGTCTGCGACCTTTTATTTCATATATACATATATGGATAAGTGTTTTTCTTTTTTGCGCTTTATAACCATAGAGCCTTATCAATCCGATGCAATCAATATTCCAACAAAACCCGGTGTTATTAGACCATCCGGGAGAAGACAAATCCGTCCTTTATGAACCGTAGATTAGAGAATCAGTTCAAAGGTCGAAGCTGTAAATACTGTCGAGTGAGGACGTCGTGTCTCTCGTGTGGATGTCGGCTTGGATATTGTCTTCCATAATTGAATATTGCTCAGGAGTTGACAAGCTGTGTAATTCACGTTAATTGAGGTCGTGTCCTGAACCATTATATTGGCTTGTTCAAGTTCAAGTTTATTAACATCTCTCCTTATCACAATTGACATAAGAGATAGTCTCATATATATGTTGAAGACCTCTGTTTGTCTGTCTGTCCTTTATAGAATCGAAAACTGGTTGACCGATCGAGACCAAACTTCCTATCCAAAGGTAAAATCCCACGGACACCGTCGGCGTCGCGTTTTGGAGGAGCTCGGACCACCCGTTCTCGACTCTCAGTCACAAAAAAAACGGCACAGCGGTGGTTAATCAAGTGATAATTTAATGAGCGTTTGTTTTTGACGCATCGCTATAAAGAGCGTTTGTTTACTATTCAACGTTATTAGCATCTGCAGAGAGATATACGGGAACAATACTGTTCAGTGGTTTCCTATGCGGGGAGATTTATTGGATGCCATAGTACTCTTACAACATCATTGTTATAGTATGTATGACACTTAGGTCAGGGCTTAGGGTGGTAGTTAGTGTGGATATAGGCATAATGCTTCTCAGAAATCCCGGTTACAAACCAACACTCACAATTTCGTCTTTTGCATCAGAGACGAGATCTCGGAAACGGGTGGAGCTATCGACTTGAAATTTTCTATGTGAATGTATCTTGCCTCGGATACGAATTTTATCGGGTCGCCGAGCCCGTGCGACGCCAGCTTCGCGCATGCGCAGACCAGATCTCGGAAACGGGTGGAGCTATCGACTTGAAATTTGGTTTTTGAATAGCCCAGACAACGTCGGGCTCATCGGCTAGTCTCCTATATATTTTGAAGACCGCTGTCTGTCTGTATGTCTGTATGTATGTATGTCATTTATACAAATATACGATTCTCGACCGATCGGGACGAAACTTGGTACGTGTGTGTAGTTTGACCAGGCGGTCGTCAACGTCGTATTGGCGAGCCCGTGCGGCGCCCACTTCGCGCATGCGCAGACGAGATCTCGGAAACGGGTGGAGCTATCGACTTGAAATTTGCTATGTGAAGGTATCTTGCCCCGGATACGAATTTTATCGGGCCGCCGAGCCCGTGCGATGCCAACTTCGCGCATGCGCAGACCAGATCTCGGAAACGGGTGGAGCTATCGACTTGAAATTTGGTATGAGAATGTATCTTGCCCCGGATACGAATTTTATCGGGTCGCCGAGCCCGTGCGACGCCAGCTTCGCGCATGCGCAGACCAGATCTCGGAAACGGGTAGAGCTATCGACTTGAAATTTGGTTTTTGAATAGCCCGGACAACGTCGGGCTCATCGGCTAGTCTACTATATATTTTGGGACTTCTGTCTGTCTGTTTGTTTGTCTGATTGTTTGTTTGTTTGTTAGCAATGGCCGGGAAAACTGCCGGACGGATTTCGACGAAATTTTATCCCTAGGGGTACTTTTGTCCGGCGAGTGTTTTGGACGGTCAAATCGTGACCCTGACCTGACCTTGACCTTCAAAATGGTCAATTCAAAGTCAAATCGGGTAAAACCGGACGGATTTCGACGAAATTTGATACCTAGGGTTACTTTTGTCCGGGAGTGTTTTGAACGGGTCAAATCGTGACCCCGACCTGACCTTGACCTTCAAAATTGTCAATTCAAGGTCAAATCGTGCCTTTCGATGGATGAAAGCAGAGGGGAAACAGCCCGGACGAAGTCGGGTCACCCTGCTAGTTACATATAAATAAGTAATAACATATGTGATGCAAAAATGTATGATATTTTTTATTTTGTGCTCTGGCCTCTGGTTCACAGTGTAGTTTGAATGCATGCTCTTGTCTCACTAATTATAGTTGCAAAGGTCATAAACGTCACATTGGTCTAGGTTTTAATTAGACCGGTGATATGTGTTTAACCAGGTTTAAACTCGAGGTTTAAACTCGAGGTGATGATTCGATACTTGAAGCTCAAGAATCTAAATATCACAATTAGCTCGCTTAATGTCAGTATTGTTACGGGGAAATAGTACTGACTTGGCTGTCATGGCGTAGACTTTGCCTCGGTGAGTTTTCGTCGATAATTTGTTTCCTGTTTCCCCGGAGAATATCTAAATCATTCCACTCAGTTTATCTCGACCAGGAAATAGGAAATTGAGAATAGATCGTCAACGTAACCCAGCACATCTATTTGATGCGGAATGATAAGTCATTCCATCGATATAGCTGGGGAACTAATCTGTCAGATGTCAATTAACTCTCCTGTATCCAGAAACTGGTGTGCAGTGGGACGTTGTACGATTTTGTTTGTAGCTGGCTTCATATATATGCGATAGTTAATCCGCGGCCACCGCGACTACAGTCATCGTTCTTTGGAGTGAATGGCAGGCAATATAAATATATATCAAACAGCTGGCCATCGGAGCTGAAAAATATACACAGGAATAATGGGTCAAATCTTATTAGATATGACTCCAGATGTCTTAACAGGACACTAATTAACTAATTATTAATTTGTATATATTTTGGCTATATGCAACCAAACGGCTGGAGCATCGGAGCTGAAAATGTGTACACATAGGTCAATTGACCCGGGGAGAATCATGGTATACCTTTAACTAAGGCAACTTACAAAATATATTATCATATATGAGCAATAAAGAGCGTATCTTATCAGCTTATGCGACATGTAGGAACATTGGTTCACATTGGGTCACCTGACCAGGAGAATATCATGGGATAGGCGCCTTTGACCTCAGATGATTGGAAGATTACATAATAGAGATTCTGTGAAAGAATCATGTATTATATTTTCCGGTTGTGCAAAACGAAGTTTATTTAGATATTTGAACATATTCCCGATGGCATTAATTGCTATGGGGTATCGACCTAGTTCAGCCCTCGAAGCATGATTTGACACTTTTCTATTTAGTTGTAGTATATTTGTACAGAACTTTAAATGTGTCTGCTCAAGAGGGTATTTATCAACAAACGGAAATTTCAACTCAGCAGCCCATATTTCGCAACCATACAACAGAATGGGCATTATTAATTTGTCAAACAATTTACATTTAGTACTGAGAGACAATTATGTCTGTGAATTCAATGAATTGGTCATGAAATACATAGCCTTAATATGACATAGATCGAAGCGCTATAAACACACCGTGCTGAGCAATGCATGCAATGCATCATACATGTGCAATGAATTAATTGCTTACATAGAATCCATATACGTACACATATTCATGAGAAATCCACAAAAAGTCTTCTGTGCTGTTCGTGGTCGCATTATAATTATCAGGATACGACATGCACGAAGAATAGATTGGTTCCCTGTAACTATATTTCACGCTGCCACATTTAACTATTACTTCTAATCATGTTTATTTATAGAAATGTCATGTCTGTATGTATGAGTTACCATATTTCATTTTTGGAATAAAATTAACAAAATTATTATGATTATGAGTCACTTTAAATGATTCCTCTTAATAACCGAGCCCACACCTAGCACACCAGAAAGACAGAGAAAAGTCAAAGTAATGTGCTGGCAGGTGGACCAGAAGGCCTTTTTGAAAGTCAACTAAAGAAAAAAGTAAAACGGCTAAGAACGCATGAAATTAGTCATGGATGTACTGGAGATGGAGATGGAGTTCATGTTAAACTAAAATGCAGTTGTATACATGTAGTTATCTACATGTACATGTTAGATGAGTCAAATACACATACATGTACATGTAACTAAGGATGTGCCCTATCCATGAATTTTCAAACAATGTCAATTTCTAAAAGTTAAACAAAATTGTCATGTACCATACCAGTACATACAAAAAGTCTTCTGTGCTGTTCGTGGTCGCATTATAATTATCAGGATACGACATGCACGAAGAATAGATTGGTTCCCTGTAACTATATTTCCCGCTGCCACATTTTGTTGGCAAATTGATTTTCCGTCGCCCATTGCCTTGTCGAATATTCGAACGATACATTTAGCTGAGTTCAGAATACGGGCACTACATGACGCTGATATCAAAGAGGCAATGGAATATTCATAAGACATTGCTTCTTGTCAGTTATCTCAAATTGAATCTTACTTGTTCTTTGTCTTTGAAGGTGATAGAGAGGCGATACAGAGAAGAACTCGCGAGAGGTAATCTTAATTACAAATTTATTGCCCTTGCAGCATTCGAACGCAACAAAGTTATTGGAATCGAAGATCGAAAGGTTATTGGGTGCACTTTGTTATGTGTGTAACGATAACATTGTGCACGCTAGTCCAACCGGTCATATGAAAGGCTGATGTCGTCGTGCAAGACACGTACAGCTATAAAGTGTAAAAGTATACACGAAGATGCGTTTCACTTACGAATGCCTGTATCCTTTCCTTGAGGCCAGGTCCCGTCGACCGAATTTTCAACCTTGTATGGTTCTTCATTCTCCGATAGCGAAGATATTCACTGTTTTTCAAGATAAAATCTTCCCTATTTTCTCTCTTCCTGTGTTTCTCTTTGTGATCATTTAGCATACACGTGTGCAATTTATAACATATCATTTTTAACTGAATATGTTAGCATATGTATATATAATATTATAAGAAGAGTGATAGATATGTAAGTGACTTATAAAATTAACGTATAATGTCGAGGTTTGATCTGATCTTATAAATCATGCGCGGTGAAAATATAATGATTGTGAATGAAATGATTCATGATTCAATTTTACTATTTAACACAAAATTACTATGTTTAACCAATGACTTATATGCCATAGCTATGCCCGTCATTGTTTCTCTCCATCTTTTCTTGTGCTTTACACATGAACATTATTGTAAATGACCATGCAGATACATGCTTATATCGATATATAAATATGTCGTCGTATAATCAGTGTTTATTGGATGAAGACGAGTTTGCTTACAGTTGAGGAATCATTAACTAAACAAAGGATGCAGACGAGAAGAATAGCTGTAGTTTACTGATCTCTAACGCGCGGCAGATAACATAGCGCGCGATCGATCAGTATGTAAGGTTATATTTGTTATGAACAAACTTACCGATTGTTATAATATTCACACCGGAAGTCATTCTGAGAATGCTACATAATCAGAAGCTTTCTTCATAGTAATACTAGCTGAAACATGGGAGCATTTATTCAGCGTCGGAGGGGCCTTGCGCTTGACGCACATTATTATCTTAGACAAGGCCTATATTCAGCAGCGGTCACTTTGTGCTCTTCGCGCACATTTTGATCGTTTGAAGATTTTGATTAAAAAAATATTTATTAATTTTTGTTTAATAACATTTTAAAACATTTTTGTAGATGAAACAATTGTCACATCATTTAATTTGTCTGCACACTGATATACCAGCAAAAAAGAATTACATGTGGGAAATGGATGTCTCAAATGTATACGAAATTCATGTTCCAATCAGGGGGGCGGCGATTTTTTTTACGAGACATCAGGTGGGGGGGGGGTGGGTCGGTACCCGAGGCCGAAAACAGTTTTTGACCACATTTTTTGCATTTTGTTTTCATTGACATATTTTCAAATGTTTTAAACATATTTGTTTATATGTTGTGGCTTGTTGCAATATGAGAAGCACTAATACATTCAATATTGTTATAATTACCCCCATAAGTTGATATAAAATGGAAAAATAGTGAATATTGTGGGGTGGGTCCCAAAATTTTCATTGATTTTTTATGCGCGCAATTTTTTTTTATTGTGTCTGTTTCAGCTTGCTTGGCAGTTTTTATATTGCAAATTGTCTAGTTCACCGTGTAGATCAATAAAAAAATACTTCAGATAGCTCTAGGGTAGGGTGAACTTAATGCAGTCTGACAATATCATCTAACAACTCATGACAGAATATTACAATAATTCTTATACTTCATGACAGTCTCTTTACTCATACAGTTAGTTGATGCATGAGTGTAATGTATGAACTAAATATTTGTATCAGTGTTTGTATACTAAATTGATTTTTAAATATACTTTTGTCAAATAATTATTTGAATTGTCAATTTATTTGTTTCAGTGTTGTTGACAACCATCAATAAGTAAATAAGTAGACATGAAATAAAGTTTTAATAACATTTATTGAAAGAAACAAAAATATAACCTTCCTTGGATAGTCTTCTGAAAAGTATAAAAATATTATTTAAATAGATGTGAAGAGGGGCCAGGACACATTACAGTTTTGTTCACATTGTAATTATTATATCCCATAATTACCTGCATATACTAGTATGTAAATGACACTTAATGTCTAATTCAGGCTAATTTGAAAATTTTCAAAGAAGAAAAATTAATTTACTTAATTATTGTATATTTATAAGATGATGTGCATGCAAGGTGGTCTAGTTTGAAGGCACACATAAAGGTCATGTACAGAATGTGTGTGAATTTCTTATTGCACATGAACTCCACCCAGTACATGACCGAAGTTCAGCTCTGATTGTCCAAATGAATCTCAGTAATATACATCCGTGTATATGGATTTGGCACTAAATTGACCATCAACGTTCAAACTCAAAGGGTTAAGCATTATTTTAGGCCTAGTTCTAAGTCGTAATGCGAGGTCGGGTCGGTGGTCATGTAGGCATACATAAAAGTTAATTCGTACACTGGTTCATATGCACATTTTCCTTTTTGGTATTACTATAGGCTCTAGGCCTACTAGTTGATGCTGGTTGATGTCTGAAAAAAGATAAATTTAAGTTTGTGTAATTTTTTATTCTAATGTAGGCCCTAACACTGGCCCTAGTTATTTTTTGTTGTCATTCCAGGGGATTCAACATATTTTTCATCTACTCACCAGCTGTACTCACACAGATGAATAGGCTGGGTTATAAATTTACCAATATAATGACATAATATTCTACCTTTGTTGATTGCTTAGAGTTCAATTTTGCACATGTTTGTTAACAGGAAGTAACATTTAATTTGGTCTTTCAAAGAAGGGACCAATATAGAGCGGTTGGTCGATTTTACAGAGGGGACCAACATAAAGCTTTGATGTTTTGGGGTGGGTGTCTAAAATTTTATGAAAAAAAAATGCAAGAAAGGGTGGGTGGGTGTAAAAAAATGGAAATGTAAAAAAAAGACCCCCACGTCTCGCAACCTTTTTACGGCCCCCCCCCCCTGTTCCAATTAGAAATTATAACGTGGCCTCACCTTATATTAGATACGTTATATGTCACATTCCTTCAAATTATTCGGGATTTCTTTATTTATTTGGTGTTTACGGTGACAATTATGCCCCCAGATGTTTTAGGTCTAAATATATACAGATTCGAAAGAATCTGCTTTTGGGTATTCTGGAATATGTATACATGGACAGTATCTCAAATTTTGTGCAATCTGCTAAATGGTGTATTACTTTGTAATGGTTCATTGCGGTTGGGAACAAGAATCTTATGCTGCTACGGTACATCGAGATTATATCGAGTTGTATCTTTTTGTTGTTATTGTTTTATAGGTAACATCAGAATGAATTTCAAAAATGATGATGATTGGATTGGTGCTCCACCAGCAGCACATCTACTCGGTTCGCTTACGAGACAGGATCAACATAAAGGTCTGTTATAATCCCACTGCACACAGGACCAACTAAAAGGTCAAGTTCATAATGCGTTCTTGTTGGATCAATTCACGCCAGTGCATACAAGATATATGTGTTGCTCCTGGGGGTGTCTGGAAAACAATTGCTGACACAGGGTCGAAATAAACAATTGCCGCTGCCTAACCACCCATGCAACCCCCACCCTCTGTGCATTTTTTATTTTTTCCGGGCCAACTTTTTGGGACCCACCCCAACAATTAGTAAGTAAATCACTGAGTAAATAAGAATAATAAGCCTCTTTCCAATACTATTTCACACATTACACCATTAATATAGCCCAACACAGTGGAATGGTAATGGTATGAGTAAAAACTTTTTTTTTTGGTGCAGGTTTTGGGGTGGTGGTTACCCGAAAATGCCAGATGCAAAAACGGCATACCTTCCTGCAAATGTTGTACTACCCCCCCCCCCCCGTGTCAATCGCATAAAAATACTGCGGTTATAAACTGCATGAACAAGATATCGTTTATATTAATTAGAAATTAATTTATATTAATCGTTTATATTAATTGAACCAATTTATATGCCAGTTCGAATATAAATGGGATAAATATTTCGAAATTGAGAAAAATTACTTGGATTTTGAAAAATAAGTATCACATATAAATTGGCTATATATAACTTGTGAACTACATAGGCTGTTGACCCGCAACATGTCTCAAAGGTTGCACAAAAGACCTAGCCAAATGATGTTAATGGCGGAATGTCATGAGTATTTCTGTGGAAATGCGTTGTGGGCGTAAACTTAACCTCACCCCTAAAATCTAAAATATAATTTTCTTAGATAAAAAGAACGAATTGTATATTTTACACTTATAATTTCTGCATGCCAAGTTGGCTTTATGGGCGTAACATGAAACAGTCTATAGAGTGATGAAGGGGAATTATAATTAACCGTGTCTGAGCGTGTTCCAAAAAAAAATTAAGATTTTGCTTTTTACTAAATTCTGAAAAATTTCACAACATTGTGATTAAATTTCGAAAGGAGTATAGAAAAATAAACACGCGAGAACACTGGTCTAGAATTCGTAAAATTACAATTGCCACCAAAGGCCGATGAGTGAGACTCATGTTTTACAGGGAGGTATTTTTTTATTTTGTGTGGCATACGCTGTGGCAATAGACACAACTGACGAAAAATGCAGAATAGGATACTACATATCTGACAGTAGTGTTTAGATGGCGTCCAAAACGGCCACCGGAATCGAAGATTCTCACTCTTATGGACCCTTTCACTGGTGTTCGTCAACAAACTAAAGAATTATAATATATCTTGTCTCAATTCGTTTTTGTAATGAGTAATTGCATGGTTGCCGAAATTTCCCAATAACTCTGCTAATCCACAGTGTCGCCAGCTAAGTAAAAATGGACACTACTTCGGTTCTTGCAGCTATCTTCACATTGTACACACCAGTGCATCGTGGCATGTCTGCGGCGAAATAAGAATATTTGTTCGATGCGAGTGAATCATTGCAGCCAAATCGCAGTAGTTCCATAACCGTATTTGGATAGGGAGGAAGTTCCACTAATTTGATGTTGATGTGTAGGACTGCTTCACGCAGTGACCGTCCATGACCTCATGGAAAACCACCCCATATAATCTCAATGCATGCCCGGTATCTACGCTTTCATTGCGGGGTTCTCTTGCACATTTTAGTATTATAATGGTACTCATCACCAAGTTCAACGTTGCATAGCGAACACTTTCGCTATGAGTAGTCGTTCTTTGCCCACGACTCGGATTGAGAACTTATAATTGGGTGCTCATTACGCCACCACTGTGGTGTTTCTAGTGTGGCTGTTTTTCATATTCAGTGGTAGTCTCCAATTATGTGGTCGAGTGGGCGAAGATTTTTTGTTTTGTACCTTACCCAAATCGTACCGATAGAATCACATAGATGCTGAAATTGTAAAGTTAACGCCACCGGTGTATAATATGTTTTTGAAAATATGACTCAATCGTATCGATAGTCAGGACAGGCTGAAATTGTAATCTTAAAGTCACCGGTGTAATAATATGTTGTTGAAAATATAAATAATCTGATAGCCTGAAAATAATATATAACCCATTGGGAGCCTCCTGGTATAGTGAGGTGAATTATGGGTAAGCCCCCTGGTGTAGTGAGGTGAATTATGGGTAATATTATGCCTGTTCTATTGTGATAACCGCCATCTTTTATCTTCTGGAATTATCGGCGCGTTTTATGAAAATGTCACCAAGATTTCTACACTCGATTCTTTTAAAATGCACCCTGATCGGTCAAATTCTTTTGATAATTCTATCTAAATACATCTTAGCTACTATTCGGATCTGCTTTCCCGGTCGAAAAAGGTTTAGTTTGACCAAAACGGCTTTTGACAAAAGTTTGTTTATAAAATAGCGTACTCGATAAACCCGTAGTATGGCCGTACATGCTGTAAATTTTATCATCGAAAAAATTTCATTTCTTTCACCTAAAACATAATTATGTGCTGTATCCTATCATTTTAGGAATATATACGTATCCCACTCAGACACACCAAGTCTCAGCTTAAAATTTTGAAAAATAAGAGATTTATCAACATAAATCGATTTGTATGGCAGATCCCATGTTAAATTTTATCATCGAAAAAAATTCATTTCTTCCACCTAAAACATAATTATGTGCTGTATCCTATCATTTTAGGAATATATACGTATCCCACTCAGACACACCAAGTCTGAGCTTAAAATTTTGAAAAATAAGAGATTTATCAACATAAATCGATTTGTATGGCAGATCCCATGTTAAATAAATTTTAGGGCCCTTCAAATGTTTTCTGAGATGTTCCATATTGGCACCAGAGTCCATATTTGACTGGTTCTACATGATAATTGTGCAACAGTACAGTCGCGTTACTTTATACGTCAAAATTGGTCATTATCACTCGACAAATTTATTTCGGTCTATCGTATCAACCCCTATTTCCCCCGCGTAGCCTGACTAAGTGTCAACATTGGTCTTTATCGCTCCACTAATTTGTATCATTGCATCGGTATGAATTCCATATCCAATTATCCACATATAACCAACCCAATCTCTAATCCCAGTCCAATTTATTTATTTTTTTCATCGCTATAGTCACGTTACGAAATATTTTATTGCGTGATACTTGTACTTATATGTATATGGTATTACTATAGTATACCGTATACGTATATCAATTGCTATTCCTTTCTATATAATTATGGTGTCATCTATAGAGATAGAGATAATTTCTGACACCCCCCCCCTAATTTTATATCATTGCTGCTTTAGTACATTCGCGATGCATTACATGGCAACATCGCTCCACTAATTTATGTCAGTTCATCGGTACGAACCCCTTTTTCTCCGAGTCCATATAACCAACCCAACATCTTATCCCGGCTTAAATTATTATTTTTATTTTCATCGGTATAGTTGTGTTACATACATATTTTTATCATTTGATTCTAATTTGTATTGTACCACTATAGAAGTCCATAAATGACTATTCTGGCACTATATAGAGATGACTAAGATTCTGACACCCCCCCCTATTTTATAACCTTGTTGCAACAGTAGAGTTGAGATGCATAATATGTCAACATTGGTCGTTATCGCTCTACATATGTATATCGGTTCAACCCTTAGTTCCCTGTAATGCCCACCCCCCCTCAATTTATTTTTTCATTTGTATTATAGTCTCGTTACGTACACATTTTTCTTTTATAACTTTTGCTTCAACGCGCCGAGTTCTAGCTGCTGCAGACAATACAAAACTGAAAACATATTGAAATGTAAGCAGGCTTCAAACTCATATTATCCAATAAAAACTCTGGCTACATCAGAAATTTGTGTATAAGGTGTACTCGCATTTGTTGCGTTAAAAACCAAAGGTCCCAAGTCAAGGTCCAAATCCCCAACAAACTGATGTGAGGCTTAACTCCATCTACACACAGTAATGTCCAAAGTAATTGATCACTTAACCACAGCAGAATTATGGGTAATTTTTCAAGATTTTAAATCCTGAAAAATTACCCATAATTCTGCTGTGGTTAATTTGTCAATTACTTTAGGCATTACTGTAGCCCATATAAGGATGTGAGGTCTAATGATAACTCCATCCACATACAGTAATGTCCAAAGTAATTGACCATTTAACCACAGCAGAATTGTGGGTAATTTTTCCGGATTTTAACTCCTGAAAAATTACCCATAATTCTGCTGTGGTTAAGTGGTCAATTACTTTGGGCATTACTGTATCCCATATAAGGATGTGAGGTCTAATGATAACTCCATCTACATACAGTAATGTCCAAAGTAATTGACCACTTAACCACAGCAGAATTATGGCGTTCAATATGGTCTACCTAATTCTGCTCCAAAAACATGTATATTGAATATATGGATGTTTATTGGGGGGAAACCGATTATTTCAATGATATTTTCATTAAATGGGATCCAAACACCGACCTACGGGAGCGCGCTTCGCGCGCGACTGTTTCTTAATTATATGTGCATATTGTCAACAATTGGAATCACAACAGATAAGATTGGCGGGGGTCCCTTGCGCTTGCGCGATCTGTCCATCAAAACATATTTAGACATCTCAAGACACGTAAGACCCAATAACTTAATATACAGAATAGATACATCTATTGCCTGAGTGACTAATATTTATATTTGTTACAATGGGGTCAAATAGTTGCGAAGCCAGCACCACAATTCTTTCCCTCCATAGTAAATATTAAAACAACTTCTAAAGAATTATTTATTTACCTTATATTTGGTATGGAGCGTCCTTGGTTTACTGGAGTTCAGATTTGTTAACATCACGTCACCAAGTCAATTACTTGCGAAGCCACAGCCATAACTATTTCCCTCCATAGTAATTCTCAAAACAACTTCTTAAGAACAATTGACCAGGTCAGTCGCGCAATTATTGGAAGAGCCACGGTCAATCATTTTTTTAAACCAAATTTTACATTTAAATTATTCCTTTATTTAACCAAAAAAAAAAATTATATGAGAAAACTAACTTTTACTACTTGCTAAATTTTATCTTTTAATTATTTCATTTAAATTTTAGACTAAAATTTAAAAATATACATTCCCAGTATTTACAGTATACTAAGTCCAAGTCTTTATAATCTGTTGAGTGACCCCAGTCATTTACTTGCTTTGTTAGTAATAATTTGAAGGATTACTTGTTTAAACGCAATTGTTATCAAAATATTTTATGTATTTTTTATAATTTCTATTTATATGTAATACTATAATCTTGGTGGCGTTACCATTTCTGACTATGGTTTTCTTGTTTGGAAATGTTACAAGGAAAGTTCTTCGCCTAAGTGTTCCCAACTTACAATAGTAAGCAGGTGTGGAGTTGTCATGACAATAATGCTCACTGATGTTAAAATCGGCGATTTTCAGCGAATTTTTATTTCTGGTGGCCATTTTGGCCGCCATCTTGGATTTGGGTAAATATTCCTCGACTCAGGTATAAGAGGAATCCTAGCTCGAGTATCTCCTGCAAATATATATGCATGGGTGTTGTTATAATAGCAATAACATTCATTGATTCGAAACATAACCTCGCGTTATTAACGGAGATTCGGCTTTGACCTATGATACCGGCATTTGGGAAAACGTGATATCGGACAAAAATATCCCGCAATGAATGCAAATTATGGTCCCCATGTATTCACCAATGACTCCTCTATATGATAAATGTATAACATGACGCAAAAATTCTAACATTTTCCCACAGAGACAAACGAAAGGTGGTAACATGACAGAAAAATAGCATAATTTCACATTTCGGCGGCCATCTTGGCCACCATATTGGATTCTGGTGTCGGATTTTTGGCTAATTTGTAAGGGTTGTATATTAGCATAACGAATCGAGCGGAAAACAGGACGGCATGTGACATCATCTTTACTATAACGGCTATCAAAGAGACCTGGTGCATTAAAACAAAAATGGCCGCCATGATGGACGCCATCTTGTCTGGAGTCTCTGCAGCCACTTTTTTTTCTTGTTAACAAGTGAACAAAATTAGAGGAGACCTTAAGGAAGAAAATTAGTGGTGTGAAGTTAAGTCCTGGGGGGGGGGGGGGTGCAGAGGTTGACCAATATCTCCTGGACTATTACTGAAGTCAATAAAAGTTGTAAATAATTGACGTTTTCCTCGTATTAAAGATGTCAGTACACAAATGTTGTCCATGCAAGCAGGACCTCTTTGGTCGAAAACCATTTTGTTCGTCTTCCAACAACTGATGCATTTCCAGGTATTCAATAAGTCTGTTATTCAAGAGACTGCTATATAATTTGCCACATACTGGTATAAGGGAGATTCCACGGTAATTTAGGGGAACACGTGGGTCAAGATTACCGTTTTTTGGAATAGGACAAATGATCGAGTGTCTCCAATCGGATGGTTACCGATTCACATTTTAAGCATTCATATGGAATTTTATCTAGACCAAAAGCTTTGCCATTTTTTGCATTGTTAAAGACATATTATGTACTTGTTCCACTGCGATAAACTTATAAGTTAGTACTCATGCGCTATGCCAACCTGGGGAATGTATCATCCTACTAAGATCACCGAAAATTTCAAATGAATCGACCATACCACTCCATAGAAAACATCGTCTGAACTACGCTCAATTGTAAATATTTACACCTCAATTCGGGACGCAACAATCGGCGATAAACTAACGTAGACGATTTCGCCATCTAGAGTCATTGCATTTAATTAATACATAAGAATGACGGTGTGTGTAAGTTGTCAATTTGGATTAATATTCGTAAAAAATAACTACTTTGAGCAAGATTATTCTTAATATCCATTTGGTCACCCTACCGGAGTGTTTCACATCACTTTAAAATTGTATTAAATTGTTCATATGTATCATCGATAGCTTCGTGTGTTTCAACAATGGTTTCAATGTTGTGTATCAGGCACGCAAACTTTTCTATTGTGTCCCTACTAGTAAGAAAATTTTCCGGAGGTTTTTTTTCCAGTTTTGTTGGCAAATGCGATACACCCAGCCCCGCAACAACAATCTAACATCGATAATATATAGAAAACTAAGTAATTTGAGTCGAAGATGTATTCAGTAAACGTTCAGGTTAATAGGTTATCTTAAAATCAAAGTTAATAATTTGATATAAATTTAATTTATGGCTGGAGTCATAAATTAAGTTACGAATTTCCGCGTATACAATACGTAATCAAAATAATTCACGGATATTGGATTGGGCAAAGCGTCGCACACAGGATCGTGTACAAAATTATTAACACCACTGGTGTATACTGTTGGACAAATTATAGAAATCCATGGCCCTGTGTAGGTTTTATAAATAGATAATTGTTTTTTCCCCGGTTATTTTGGGACACGTTAAAGTTGTACTGCGACTCCGAGTCGGTAAAAGCTGTAGTTGAATGTCCAAGTTCGTGAAAGTTATATTGACTATGCCGATGATTTGAGAAGCTTTATTGTTTTAGGATATTGTAGAAAAGCTAATCTGGCCGTGTCAAATTGAGCTATAGCGATGGGATATCTCGCAGGACAACACATTTCGGGTTTTCGTGGGGTGTGTATTCGCTGGATGTCTTATAGTTGCAGTATATAACTACATGTATCATGACGCGTTAATTGCGTTCGATGTTTAGGTATGAACAATGGCTGGGTCATGCACACTTGAAGATTTTATGGCGGGAACACAATTTTTTTTATCCGCATATAGAAGCTTTCTGGTTTGGTGAATGAAAAACCTGCAGTAATAAGACTGAAGGGGTCATTCTCACCAAAAAAAGTGCCGAAGGGTACACATGGTTTGAAAATGTGCTGAAGGGTACACAGGGTTTGTGACCGGCACGAACACCATTACATAAATTGTGTTTATGAAAGTCTGGTGCCCATTAGCAGTTTGTTTTCAGTACATTTTAATATTCATTGGAACGTAAACAATTATTCTCTGACAGAAATCATGGCAGATACGAAGAATGAATGTCCTTTAGAATGATATTTCAAACCCTGTGTACCCTTCAGCACATTTTGAAAATCCTATGTACCCTTCAGCACTTTTTTTTGGTGAGAGTGACCCCTTCAGCAGTAATAAGCCGTAGTTTTTTGTAATAATTTGAAGGATTAGTTGTTTTAACGGAATTCTGAGGCGGTGCATATATGTAACCAATATATTTTATATTATAATTTATATTTATGGCTAATAATATGATCTTGGTGGCGTTACCATTTCTGACTATGGTTTTCTTGTTATTACACGGCGGTCGTTTCACACATATCCCATGATTAGAGGGACAATCATAACTGCTCGATTAATCATCTCACAAATATACGAGCACATCTCTACGCTCCAAAGGAAGATATGAATGTGGAAACTATATCAATTAGCAACGCAAATAAGATACACGAAATTGCAAATATGCACGCGCATCCTTTGTTTAAATAAAGCATATATATGGGGATGGGGGACGCGCTTTATAGAATTTATCTTCAAACTTGTCGGTTATAACTGCATAACCTTAATCGAAACAAGAGTTATTTCTTATAACCAAAAAGTTTAAAGATAAATTTTCTATAACTGCGCTACGCGCATTATAGAATTTATCTTCAAACTTGTCGGTTATAACTGCATAACCTTAATCGAAACGAGAGTTATTTCTTATTATTTAATCCGTCATTTCACAAGAGAACCACAAAAAAACATAAACAACATTGAGAATATTTCCAACGAAAAAGACAGGTGAAGTTGAAAGAGACACTGGTCAGTCTGTCACTCAAAACTTGTGGTTATCATTGATCACATCGGCTTTTCAGCGATTTTGATTGGTTTGTCGCAACTGATCACGTATCGCCAGGCACCAAACAGCTGTAGTTGCACGTGCGATTGATATTCGACCGCGGTGGCACAAATCCTTGTTGGATTAATTTCCGTGTTTCATTTTTTTTATTTGCAAATGTTCCATGTTGTCGATTTGTCTGGTTACTTGTGCATCTAGTACGGTTTTTTGTCAATACAGTCATATCCGAAGGAATTATGATGCAGCATCGAAATTTCATGTTAAATGGTAGGAAGCCTCTAACTGTTTCCATGTACATTTTAAGGCACGCGGTATAGGCGTGATAACTCGGCGCTGCTGTCATTTCAGTAGCGGCAAATTAATCAAGAGATTTAGGTTATCGAGACATATATATGTATGTGGCTGCCAATTGTTTCACCGTATTCCGTGGATTGACAGCTTATGATTAAATTATTCACACATAATGAAAACGCCAATATCTAAGAATTCTGGTGCATATAAAACTAAATGAAGACATAAATATTTGAGTTGTCGCGTTGACATTTGCAATTTCTTGTTATTCTGGAACAGTTATTTAATTTTACTATACTTACACTGTTACGATACACTCTCTCATTACTTTCTGTCGCCAGCCTATGTTTTGTTCTTCATTTTCAGAGCAAGGAACTCAGGTCCCAGTGTCTAGGTGGATTTACGAGGAGGACATAGCCTTCACAAACTTGATCAAATACCAACATGGGCGACTTGTCGTTCCAAGCGACGGACTATATTTCGTGTACTGCCAAATAAACTTCCACGAACTACATGATCCATACGCAAATTCAAAAAACGAGTTTAACAGTCTTTCACATTATCTATACAGATACAACGTGTTGTATCGAGAAGGAGGCGGAGAACTACTGGCGCAAAATTCAATCACCAAGAGCAACCAACACCAAACATTCGGGGAATATACGAGTTATTTGGGCGGACTTTTCAACCTTCGACAAGGGGATGAAGTGTTTGTAAAAGTTTCAAACGTAACGCTCATAAATAGACACCTTAAACTGAACTATTTTGGTATGTTCAGGGTCGTTGAAGGAATTGTATAAAAATTAATGGGGTTTTGTTTTAGCTTCAGATAAGACGAATGGCTGAAACGTTGACAGCAACATCTAGTATCGTTATTCCATACCCTGATATTTTATCATGCTTTATTTTCTGCAACAATGTTTCATTCAATAAATAACAGCTGTTCCCATCCAAAAGTTCTCCAATGATATGAGCGACACTTAGTGGTCATATATAACACACAACGGTTTGTAAATGAATATCAGACTTGTTGTTAAATTGTCACATAGTGGTCTAAATTCTCTGTGATCTTGCTTGAGGTACTGTCAGATGCGTTGAGCATTTGATTTATGAATATCTTCACTGCGTTCAGTAAGTTTGTCCAGTAAGTTTGTCCATAATTGTGGTGTCAGAAACTACAGGTATAGTGTGGTCATTCTACATGTACTTCACTAATTAATGAACTCATACGTGTAATGCTTTCCTTCAGGTAAATGGCGGCTAATTTTCGAAAAAAATTCAAGCATTCATAAATTTGAAGTGATTTAAAGATGTATTCAGAGCTACGTAACTGGTCAATGTTTATAAAAACCTTTCTTACTACTAAGATTATAGTGTATGTAGTGAACATGTGTACACAACTAAGTGTCAAGGATCGGCCTGGGACATAATTCCCGGTTCATGTGCGCGACCGTTATTTTTAACGGTATAAAAACAAAATTATAAGCAAGAGTCGAAGTAACTTTTTTTTTGCCAATTTGGGCTGAAAACCAATAGGTCGAAATTGCAGTGGGTCGAGATCACTGGACACCGTTGAGTTTACACTCCTTGAATGAAAGTATAAAACAGTGTATCTTGACAACGTGTATAATTCAACGTGCTTAATTTAACGCATGTGATCGACATGCAATGTGCAACGTCATGACACTTGATTGATTGTTTATTAGCAAAGCCAACGGTTAAGTTGGAACATGCAATAACATATATACATACTATACACAAGGCACCCATAACATATAAGTCATAACAATACAAATACATACACAAAACATTATATTGTAATTCATGATGCAATTTACCTTAACGTGGTATCCTTTTTAAAGATAGTTTTATAAATATGCTAACTTTTGAAAGAAGGCTCAAATATTCAATTGAGAGCAAACGATGAAATTTATTTCTGTTAGGGTTCTCCCAGTAATATTTAGGAATATGGATTTCGCGTAAATCTTGTATCTTTTGACATAGGATCATAAAGTGATATTCGTCGCAAGGGCTGTTTTCACATAAAACACACATTAAATTGTCTGCGGAATTTGTGGTTTCTTTTGTCCATCTATTGTTTTCTACTGGTAATTTCTGATTAGATGTTCTGTTTTTCAATAGGTAGTTAGACAAATGAGATGGCAAATAAACTAAGTAGCTACTCATTTTCATGGACTGCTTTATGGCTCTGTAAAATATGGCACGCGATGAAGTAGAAGCATGCAGGTTGTCAAAGAGGTTGCGCTCATACTGCTTAATCAGTAGTAGTCCGTGGGCCAATTCTCATAAAGCCTCTAGTTTAGAAGTTGGCTGCACCCCCCCCCCCCCTCCAACAAAGGTTTTTATATATCAAATTAAAGGTCATTATATGACGCATCCGATTTTGCTTGTTGCCCGCTTCAGAGTGTGTCCCAAAATAGATTTTTCAGGGAAGAAAACTTCTACCCCTTAATAAAATAAAATTTTCATCGAGTACAATTAAGTGTCAGCGTATAAAAATATGACTGCGGTTATAAAGTGAATAAGACATTGTTTATATTAATTACAGATCACCATAAAACAACATGAGACACAACACTGAACCAATGTGTAAGTTAGTTCGAAAACATTGCGATACATATCTTGAAATTGCGAACATTTACTTAAATTTGAAAAATAGTGTCACATACAATTGGCTATAACTTGTGAAACACATGGGCTATTGGCGCGCAACATATCTCAGCAATTGCACCAAAGACCTAGAAAAACAACTTGGATGATGGACTGATAATTATATTTCTGTGAAAATGCGCTGTGGGCATAAACTTAACCCCACCCCCTAAAATATAATTTTCTCAGAAAAATGAATTGCATAGTTTACACTTAGAATGCCGCATGCAAAGGATCCTTTAGGGACATAAAATTAAAAGGTGTAGAGATTGATGAAGGGGAATTATAAACAACCTTGTCCGAACATGTTTTAAGATGAAAATTTTGGGAAAAATGGTGAAAAATGTTAATTTTTTTTTACAATTTTCTCAAAAATTTACAACATTGTGATTACATTTTGACAGGGGTATGGAAAAGTCACCGAGGATACTGGTCCAGAAAATGAAAATTCATAAAATCTCACATGATCACTTTTTTGTCAACTATTTCATATTTTTTCAATTTTTATTTGAATTTTTGGACAAAGCCGATTTTATATATATATATCTCAACTGGTCACATATGGCTAGCAAATTCTGATGAGTGAGACTTACGTTTTACTGGGAGGTTTTTTCTTATGTTGTGACACCAGACACAATTGACGATATATACAGCATCGGACACTTCATATTTGATAATTGTGTTAAGATGGCATCCAAAACGGCCACCAACATCGAAAATTTTCAAACTTACAGACACAAATTAAACTGGGTTCGTCATATTGGGATAAAGGAATTGTTCATTAAGAAATTCATTCACTGGTGCTCCTCGACAAACAAAAGAACTCTTATATATTGTACCAACTCATGTATTGTGATGAATAATTGATTGACGAAAAGGCCCAATAAATCTGCTCATCCTCAGTGTAGCCAGTTAAGTCAAAATTGGCACAACTTCGGTTATTCCATGCAGATATCCTCACATTTCATATACCAGTACATACGGACATGTCGGCGGCCAAATAACAATTCGCATGGATCATTGTAGCCAGTTGAAATCGCAATAGTTCTATAACTGAATTTGGATAGGGATGAAGTTGGTGACGCGTAGGGCTCCCGTGTCCCTCACGCAACGACCATGCGATGGCTCTCAAGGAAAACCAAACCCATATAATCCCATGCACCCATATATCTCATGCACGGTAACTATGCTTTATATACCAGGACTTCTGTTGCGGAGTCATTTTAGCCAGACCTATTTTCAAACTTGAGGGAGACAAGCAGAACTCCCATGGCTTGATTATATATCAGCGCTGAGAGATGGACCGGGTCACCCGAGGCGATCCGATACACTGCATGTCAAAAGGTGCAGTACTTAGGATTTTAGGAAAATATTTGATTCTGTTTAGCTGTTATGTTTCTGCCCAGCATGTGGGCATATATTCTTGGTCAACTGAAATAATTTGGGTTTGTTAACAATCCGAAGATTATAATAGTAGCATGCTATGAACCCGACTGGCATGACAGGGACAATGAGAGTGGACTGGCCGATCATGAATATGCCGGAATCTTGCTTCATCATTGGTTATAGATTCGTTTTATGCATGTGCATCTGGGTGCTGACTATTCCCTCTCTGCGTAGGGGGGTAACATTATTTACATGAAACTCAAACGGGCATATAGGTAAAGGGACATACGTTAGGGGCACCTCGTGTCACTCTGCCTAGTGTTGTTATCATATACCATAAACATGTAGCTCGTCCACTATAGATAGTGCTATGGTTATATATGCCACACACCCAAATTGCATAGGGTTATAAGGACATGGCATTCTAGAATGGGTTGAGTTATTGTGTCCAGTAATTGCCTGATAGTTTGCACGAAAAAAGGTGTTGCTTAAGAAGTCTGTATTTTTGTTATTCTTGTTAACAACAGGAGAACATTTATCGCAATTCGTGGACTTGAATACATGTCGGCTTGTCACATAAAGCACATACAAATTCGTGACAGGATGTAAGTAGGTCATCATCGATATTAGTAGATTGTTGAAGATGTTGCATAATATGATACATTGCAATTCTTTTTCAGAATAAGTCATTATGCTACCTTTTTCCTGCAACCCGAGAATACAATCCTGGTATTCAGGTAATGCTTCAAACGTCCTGTGTCCATGACACAGTTCCAGACAATGCCAAATATTTATCAGGTGGTGATAACAAAGACTCCTTGATGGGCTTCTATTTTTTTCGCGAATGGTTGAGTTTATAATCTACATGTGTTTCAAAAACACTGAATTATTATGTTTGCCATGGGGTGGAATTTCACGTGATATGGTCCCCGAATGGCGACGTTCACTTACAGTTAGTTCCTGCTCTCGTGCTAGTACGTTACCACGAGGAAGCGGATACAGGTATTGTTACATGCAGCCAATGCACCACGCCTCGGTCGGAAGCTAGTTATTGTTTTATTCCACTGAGGTACATGTCGAAATACTAGAACGTTATTTTTCTCAATGAATATGAGCTAGGAGAGTTCTTCATTCTAAATCCAAAAATAGGTCATGTGCCATTTCCGTGAACGACATAGCGGAAATTATTGTCCAATGAGGTGTGTGAATCCTTGCCTCCAATTCACGCGTTGACAGGCTGCGACATTCACAAATACCTATAAAATGAATGCGTTTGACTTAGTAGTCAAAAGCAGTAAAATGTGATGCGACTTAAAATTTTCATCAATTTGTGTAATATATTAATTTTGAAGATATATCCTACCAAGAGTCTGCATGTGGGCTATATTATGGTGGGCCATAATTTCGTCTATTCGACAAATTAATGCACACGTTCTTATATTGTATAACCGAACACTGGAACACATGTTCTACCCCCAGCAGCCACAGACTCCTTAAGAAATCACATCAACACATCTTCGTGCGAACTATATCAGTGATTGGCACATCATACTAATTCCCAAGCCTGGTGTACCATGCTATGCCATGACAGCCATGACTGGTCGCTCTTTGATTGAGTCCTACAAACCAGACGGATTATACTTCTCCTGATGGACTGTGACTACTGAGCTTTGGCTGCAAAGATACATGTGAATCTGACACATGATCTTATTTCAGCGCAGACTAACCATGTAACGGTATATGTGGGAATGTCAACAATAACCGAAATAGTATTAATTTTGACGACTCATATGATGAGTAGAGTGAGAGAATATTTAAGGACAAAAGATACTCAAATTATAGAACAGGAAGTAGTAGCATGTCCTGAAAACTGTTGGCAACACAATATTATATACTACACAAGTCATTCCTTTGATGACAAACAATCATCTGTATAACAACTAATTTTTTAAATATAAAATACTACACATGAACACATGTTTACATCAGAGATAGGCAACTTGAAATTGGAGGCTGGTAATTTGGGCATACAATTTAAATTTTCTTCAGAAAAATTATATAAAATGATATTACTTATCTAAACTGGTCCAAAAGGCACATGTTTAGTGATGATTGTTTTAATCTTTCTATACATTGACTTGTATCAAGCATTCCCCCAATAAATGATTATCTATAGTCCTTAAGAAAACCAATTACTCATTAACTTAAATTAATTGAAACAATAGTTGGGTTCTATGGTCTGTTTATGGTTACCAGTGAACTCGTGATTAACAATTCCCTTGTCCCCAGATAACGAACTCAGTCACGTTTGTTGTGGAAAGTATGAGAAACTTCGATTTTGTTGGCCGATTTGGATGCCATCCTAAACTTATTGTCAAATATGGAGTTCATGTAATGCCGTATCTATTGCCAGTTGTGATCACTGTCCCGACATGCGCGCCACACATAAGAAAATGCCGTTCTGTATAAGGTAAGTCTCACTCACAAGGCTTTGTAGCCATATGTGTTCAGTTGAAATATATATATAATCTTTCCATAAAAATTCAAAGTAAAAATTGAACAATATGCGAAACAGTTGCCAGAAAGGTGATCGTATAAAGTTTTATGAACTTACTAATTCTAGATCAGTGTTCTCGTGAGGTTATAACATAGCCTATCAAAATTTAATAGAAATGTTGTAAATTTTACAGAAATTAGTAAAAATTCTGATTTTTCACATTTTTTCTTCAAATTTTAATCTTAGATCACGTTTAGACACCGTTATTTATAATTCCCTTCATCACTCTGTACACTGTTTCAGTTTATGCTTCTAAATCCAACTTGACATGCAGCATTCTAAGTGTAAACTACATAATTCGTTTTTCTGCAACAGTTATATTTTAGAGGGTAGCTCAGCTCATTTTCACAGCAATATTCTTGGCATTCCATTACTAAATTCGTTTTGATATGCCATTGGGGCAATGTTGGAGCCATGTTGCCGATCAATAGCCCATGTGGTTCACAAGTTATAGCCTTTATATGTGACCATTTGTTTCATAATCCAAGAAATTTTTCGCGATTTCAAAATATTTATCGCAATTTTTTCTAACTAGCTCATAAATTGATCTAGTTTTGTATCTCGTATCATTTTACGATCATATCTTATTAATATAAACTACAGATTGTGCAGTTTATAACCGCAATATTTTGTTTATGCTCTGACACTTGTACTCAACAAAATATTCATTTTATTTTATGGGTAAGAGTTGTCTTCCCTGAAAAATCTATTTTGGGACACTTTCTGAAATCTGATGCGCCATATGATGACCTTTAATTTGATATGTAGAAACCTTTGTTGGAGGGGGGATGCAGCCAACTCGAAATCTTGTTTGGCCCACGGACTATAGCGATTTTATGTTTCTTAACTCTGCTTTGCTCAGCGCTGATTGGTTTGTCCACACATATTCCATGTGTCGGTCGTGTGTAGAATTCCTTCTACAAAACATACCCAAATTCATCTTTTTTTGCATGTTTGTATCTCTCTCATTTATATATCGAAGTAAAAGAAATATATTCTTGGCTAGCTCCGATCCTTCGTGTGAAACTGGCTTGGACCAGGATGCTAGTGTCCTGTATTTTATTTCAATCAATATAGGATATCTACCAAGTTCGGCATAAACCATGCAGTTAGGCGTACTAGATTTCATTAAGGTAACTATTTTACAAAATTTCAAATGGAGCGTCTCGAGGATTTGAACTTTTTCAAAGCACCAAACTTCACTTCCATATAAGATAATAGGCATAACCATAGCATCGAATAACTTGAATAAGATAGCTAAAGGTAACCTCAGTTTTCGAGTTCGATTCAGTAGACCGTACATTGCTTTCGTTGAGGTAATTGTGGTATCTTTAAGAGATTGGCAAAATCTCCTATTGTAGAAGAACTTGATACCAAGGTATTTAAATTCCTTTACAAATTTTATTTCTTGCCCCCTGTATATAAATATGGGAATATTTCTTGGTAATTTGTTCGTAAATATAATGAGTTTGGTCTTGAGAGTATTCACTTCAAGTTTCCATGCCTCGGCGTAGTCAGCAAAGGCTAAAAGAGCACGGTGCATATTTTCCTCAGAATCTGACAAGATAACCGTATCGTCGGCATATAACAAACATAATATGCTAATAAAACATCCAATATGTTCACAATATTTCTCATCTAAAAAATTCAGGTTTAAAATAGCACAATCGTTCAAAAAACATTGTAAATCATTTACGAAAAAAGAGAATAAAAGGGGTGACATTGTCTCTCCTTGAAATAAACCTACCTGGCTTATAAAGAAACCTGACTGACCATTATTATTTTGCACACATAGCTTAATATTCGTGTATAAGCTCCGTATAACTCGTAGTATTTTACCATTTATATCTGATTGTATAAGCTTGAGCCACAGTGCATCTCTCCACACCGTGTCGAATGCTTTGCGGAAGTCAATGAATGTGCAATATAGTTTTCGACCGCTCTTGAGGTATATATTTATTAAGGCATGTAATATGAATATATTATCTACAGTGGAATGACCCTTCCGGAATCCCATTTGCGCTTTACTTATCGATTCATTATCATCTACAAAGGAAGTCAACCTGTTGTTCAGAATGGAGGTAAACAGTTTCGCAAAACAGCTTAAAAGTGTGATACCTCCGGGTTCATTTGTATCTCCAGACCCTTTGTATATGGGTTGTATTAATCCTATAGTGCCCAGTCTTTTGGGCCAGCGTCATGATCGTCTGATCCAGGTCATCCGTTCGTCTCGCCGACATTGCCACACGTTATTTAGCTTTCCTGACACCCTCTGTTATATGTATGAGTGTTACATATGCTCATAATTCATTAATTGCCAACGAATGTGGTGTGTTTGTAGCAAAAATTGTTAAAATTGGGTGGATGAAGCTTTCATTACTTTAGATATTTTTATTGATATATTGGAATCAAATTTGTTGTCGTCAAAAAAGCTGAGAATTTCTGACTAGAAGTAGCTTATCCGGTCGCTTCTCATTGGTCCATAGCTCAAACAATTCTGCTCATTTGTCCTCATGAATGACGTTTCTTGAAAGATATTGCAAATTGTTCTCTCTTATGAAGAACAAAAAATGTACTACAAACAACATGGTCTCGAACAATATTCGGTTGGTCACCCCAACTAATTGATTTTAAGAGTGTAGTTTTGGGATCAGAGGGCGGCAGGTTTACGGTAAATACAGTGCTTTTGGTGGGCACGTATAGACAAGAACACCATAGTCCGAAATGGTAACACGCCCAAGATCTTATATTATATATCCATGATTGTAATTATAGAATATAAAATATATTGGTTTCACGAATGACCAACTCATAGAATTAATCACCTTGCAATTCTTGGAATCCGAATAATAACAATTGAAATTGAAATTCCCAACGACACCTTTTACCTGATTCGGCCTCCCGGTCGCAGTTCGACTTTTAATCCGTCCAAAAATTCCCATTCTATATATAAAACGCCCATGCGCCCACTGTAATTAAGAAACAGCGAAACATTATACACGCGGAGCGCGGAATAAACGTTATAAAATTGTTGCTCGGTTGTTGATAACGTGAATTCTGCATCCAACTGAATAAGATTTCGACATGGAATGAAGGCTGTTCGTGTTCAGCCGATGGCAAATTCATGGCAAATATAATGCTTTAAATGTGTTGACAGTCCTGGATTCATTATCACGGTATTATGTCGAATTATAACATTAAAGTCGGGATAATTATCCAAATATATATGACACCTTTGAAAAAAGAAATTAAGTTTCTCGGCAATTTGTTTCGTCGTAATCATAACACGGGCAGTTGAGTTGTGTGGGGCTTAGAGTAGTGTTTAAAGTGATGTGAATTAACACTCCGTAGGGTGATCAAATAGAAATGGAGAATAATCTTGTTCACAGTAGTAATTTTTACAAATAGTATATCCAAATTGACAACAAACATGCACCGCCACTCTTATATATTAATTAAATACAGTGACTCTCGACGGCGATATCGTTTTCTCTAACTGATCACAGATAGTTGCGTCCCGAATCGAGAAGTAAATATTTATAATTGCGCGTAATACAGACGACGTTTTCTATGGAGTGGCAAGGTCGATTTGTTTGAAATTTTCGGCAATGTTACTAGAATGCTATATTCCTCCAGTTGGAATAGTGTCTGAATACTAACTTACTAGTTTTCACGCACCGAACAAGTACAATTTGCCGATTTATGAAGAGTTCATCGTACATGTGTGTGCATGCAACAGCAATGTCACTGATTGTTTTCCGATTCTTTTGAGTTTTGTATCGTAACTGCCAAATATATATTTGATTACCTTATATCACATCTAATTAGGAGATAAACATACCCTGTTGAGTTGTACATTCTGGGATTCGAGCATGAAAACAGTTTGTGAACGAGCCGGCTTGACGGCGAGTTCACAAACTGTTTTCATGCTCGAATCCCAGAATGTACAACGAAACAGGGTACGTTTATCTCCATTGTAATTCAATCTATCAAGGAACTTGCAAAAAAACTGTATAAAAAGTATCATTTAGTCATTTTCATGACACGAATCGAGACTTTCATTTCGCCGTTGTCACCGTGCACAAATCATTGGGTTTGTTCATTGCGTTACTCGGAACACTGCTCCGTAACCATTTCCTGTGGTGCGGGTTGGCTCGTTTCGCTACTCCGTTCTGCGCCGATGAAATTGTACTGTGCCACATTCAGATTTGATGCACGCTGAAGCGGCCGATGAACGGTATCTTTTGACAACAACGCGCGGGTGTGCTCGTTTCGCTACTCGTTCTGCGTCGATGAAATTTGACCGTGCTACATTCAGATTTGATGCACGCTGAAGCGGCCGCTGTCGGTGAATCGAAAATGAAAGTTAGCCGCTCTCGGCCAATCAGAATGCTTGTTTTTAGTGACAAATACTCAATTGAATTACAATGACAGATCAACAAAGCCGAAAGAGAACATTTATACTATCAAATGAGCGAAAGAAACAATATTTGAAGGATTGGCTTATTACTACTATTAAGGAGTGTGTGTAGTCGCTGATGTGTTTCGGTACTTTGTATTTGAATAGACCAAACAGCTTTGAATATTCTTTCCTTCATTGTTATATCATTTGCTCTATATTTTGGTCGAGTTATTTATATAGGTGAAAAAAAAACGGCGATTACTCATTTTCTAGCAATTTACGACGTAAGTTCCCGGCACTGAGTGACGTTGTGGATGGGGAGCTATAAGGACACCATCAATGCCTAATAAATCTCAATTGTGTTTGTTTGTTTGTTTGTTGAGCTATGGGTGACCAAACGACTGTACCCTAAGAGCAGAACAGGTGAGTAACATTGGATAGGTGTCATTGACACTAAAGGGGAACTTAATATTATTATCATAATCATGATTATGATAATAATATATCATAATATATTATTATATATGGGCAATAGAAAGCGTTCCTTATCAGCTCAGACGATATGTAGGAAAATTGGTACACTTGGGTTACCTTACCAGGGGAATATCATGGGATAGACACATTTGACCTCAGATGACTTTTTAAAACAAAAAGGGGGGGCTAATATATTATATTAACATTATACTCAGAAAAAGTGGGAACATTTGCACACAGAGGTAATTTGATATTGGAGTGTCGTGAGATAGGTGCCGTTGACCTCAGATGACTAAAAGATGCACTAATAATTGGCAATAAAGAGCGTTAATCATCAACTTAAAATCTATAGGTAACTTTATCCTGAGAGGGTCATGCAATAGGTGATGTTACCTCATGCGACTAATAATTAATTTAAATGGCCTGAATTGGCACTAAAAATTTACTCATTCTTTACCCGAGCAACACCGGGTACCCCAACTAGTAATTCATAAAATCATGTTGGCAGCGAAGTTTGATCCAATCATTGTTGCCAGAATTTAATTGTTTGTTTCCAGAATGCCGCTGGCTAAAACAAGTCACATTATTGGGGGTTATGTGAGCAAGCGGCCTTTAATTAATAGAGCCAAACAACAATATATATATACCATGTATGTTCAACTTCTGATGGAATTTTGCCTGCATCTTTGGTCGAGAGAACATGACTGTTTTTGTGCCAACCCAAATCTATACCAAGAGTGATAACTCCATATTTTTTTAATAAATTGCGTTTCTTCAGAATATTAGGGTATGTCATCCCTGTTGACTGATATCATTTTCCACCAGAGTAAACACCCCTTCTATAACTAGCCAGATTCTTTTCCACGCACCAATGATGGGTATTGCCATGCAATGGTCGTATTCAAATAATATATGTTCTTCAATGCTGGTCGCGAACGGCATGTGATCAAGACCATATACTAAATTTAGAACGGGAACACCAGCACGTCATGTTCGCGGCTCTATATTCTTACTCCACACAATTCGGGGAGAAAGGATATAGACCGCGAACTGCGTTCCCGATCTATATATTTAACATATAGTATATGGTATTTGTAACCTGTTGTTCACGAACATAGAAGAACACGGATTCGAATACACCCATCGTGCAGATGGTGTGTGCATTAGAAATCCTCAATCACCACACCCGATACGGAGATTTTTTTAAGCGATGGAACCTGAACCTAACCATGCATAACTGGATATTGGATTATTATTGAGAATTCTCTTGGAATTTTGCCAAAACGCTTTGAACCCCACCTCCCTAACATGATTGGCATAATATTTTCTTAGATGGATATTGGTGAACAATCTCAACAGCGATTCGGGATATCAGACAGGGATGCAAGTAGCTTTAAATCATGATCTATAGGAAAAAGATATTAAACATCAAGAATCGTTCATGTATTTGGGCGAGCCAGTCAGTTGTTTACCGGTTCATGATGATAGTTTCTTTGTACATGTGCGAGTCCACCTTCGAATTTCGAATTCCCGCTTGTACCCCCCCCCCCCCCCTCCGCAGAATACGGACACTGTGTGGGAACTTGTATTGTTTTATTTGCACCCATTAAATTTTGGTTATAAATTTCCAACAATCGGTATATACCTAAAGGTTTCCATACTGACACTTATATGGTTGGAAAATGTTCTTCAATTGATGGCCATTTCAGTCCAAAAACTGTTTTTGAACAAAGTTATAGGCTCTTACCAATCGTAACACTGGACGAAAAGTGAGGTTTACAGATATGGCGATATCTTTGTAACCCTTTTTTTTCTAGTTGAAGTAATTCTCTGATAATCATTTGTAAATATGTAACAAAAAACACGTCGCATTTTTTAAACGACTTGCAAATGTAACTTTGTAGCCCATTTTAAACAAGGACAGGTGAAATATTTTCATTTTTCTAGTTGGAGTAATTCTCTGATAATCATTTGTAACCATGTAACAAAAACATGTCGCATTTTTGAAACGACTTCCAAATGTAACTTTGTACATCCGAAAAAATCGACTTGGAAAAAAATGTACGACGTATTTGTAACCCAGTAACTGGTTACAAATGCGTCGTATTTTTGTTCTGCAACAAAATATGCCATATATGACGGCCATGCACGCTTGTATGAAGAACGGTCTTCAATGTACAGTAATTATAAGCGGTCAGTATCAGATAGGAGAGTATCAAAGGCAACACACAGATTTAGAGAGAGAGAGAGAGAGAAAGAGAGAGAGAGGGAGAGAGAGAAAGAGAGAGAGAGAGAGAGAGCGAGAGCGAGAGAGAGAGAGAGAGAGAGAGAGAGAGAGAGAGAGAGAGAGAGAGAGAGAGAGAGAGAGAGAGAGAGAGAGAGAGAGAGAGAGAGAGTGATCTGGACCTGCATGCTGTGTAAGACTTCGAAAACAGATTTAATTAACACACACTTTACAGCCGACCACAACGTTGTTCAAGAATGATCTATACAATGCCAATCATAATAGTTAATTTGAAGTGATGGTAAACGAATGTAGAAATTTATGCAATTTGTATATATGTGTATAATTTATATTTTCTATTTCTATTTTCCAGGCAATATCCACATGCATAGTAGTGATGCGGACCGGACCGCTTTTTGCCGCCGGTCCGGTACTCACCGGTCCGGTCCACTATTTTACTTCAGTTATAATAAACTATCGCGAATATTATTGCGTATTTGCCGTCATATCAATTAGCAACGATGTATTGACGCATTGAGGTGGTTAATATCTATTAAACATTTGATGTCACGAAAACAATGTATAGATGTACATTGTACATGTCACTTTCCTCATAATGAAAGTGCCAGTGTGGGCGGCCGCATGATTTGATGTCCAACACTATGTAGCACCCTACCAATGCGACAAACATGCAACTGGATGGGCATGGAACTATTTGTCATAAACAGTGTAACATGGCATCAACTAATCAATTTGGATGGATATCGAATCGAGTATTCTATTGTTTTTCACAGTTATAATTATCGAAGAAACATGCAAACCACATTACATAGTACATACACAAGACAGTCACATTAATCCAATAGTATTATAGTAGCTGTACTTAGCCTAGGTATATAACTGTAATTGTCAGGACTATACAATCAGCCATCACAATCTCCAAGACTCCAATATTAATGTAGTAGTCATATAGCTATTTCGTTTAAATTTAAATTTAATGAAAATAAGTATGATACGAATCATGCATACGATCAGTTGAGTGCCATGTTAGATTGGTTATAAGACATTCTGGCCCTAGCTAGCTATATATATGCCCAATACATGTAATTAGTGCATGTTCGCATTACTAGAAATACTATTATCGTGCATAGTTCCCAGTATATCCCACCAGAGACAGACAATGATGCATACAATCGGCAAACAATGTAAGTTTTAACATGTATGGACTCATTGCAATGCACTGAACTCCAGTAACCTTATAGTTTGGACTATACAGAGTAAAAACTTTTAGAAAACAGAGAATTCATTAACATATAGCCTATTATAGGTGGACCGGACCATTTTGGACCAGTCCAGGCATGTGTACCGGACCGGAATGGCCTGGACCGGACCGGACTGGACCGCCTTGGCAGTGGACCGGACCACCCAAGGTCCGCATCACTAATTCATAGCACTGGAATATATTAAGTTTGTCGTAAAGAGCACATATATGTGGATATAAATGTATATGCAAAAGTAAATTCACGTATATTTGAATATTTTCCATTAAATGTCTATATTTATGGCATATACGGATCATGTAAATTTCCATAAGTTTGACATATACTTGGGATCCGTAATTCCCTATATATCCCGTAAATCAAGATATTTAAAGGGAAATACGTGACGTTTAATTGAAATTAAATTCCAAATCTGGTGGAGTGCACCCTCCTCGGTCTGTCACCACATAACATCCCTGATAATAATCGAATTTATCAACCGGAAATAAATTAATGGGCAAACCGGACCGAACATAAATCCATATACTTGTTATTTTGCAGAGTAATCAATTTATCATATTTTGAAACGATCGGACAGCTATTATGGACTCGTTCGGGTGCGTGAAACAGATAGGTTAGTACTCAGGCGCTATGCCAACTGTGGGAATGTAGCATTCTACTAAAATCGCCGAAAATCTCAAAGAAATCGACAATACCACTCCATATATATCATCGTCTGAACTACGGATAATTGTAAATATTGACATCTCGATCCGGGACGCAACAATCGGCGATAAACTAACGCAAATGATTTCGCCATCCAGAGTCACTGCATTTAATTAATAAAGAAGAATGACGGCGTGTGTGCTGTAAATTTGGATTAATATTCGTAAAAATAACTACTTTGAGCAAGATTATTCTCTATTTCTATGTGATCACCCAACCTGAGTGTTTCACATCACTTTAGGGTGCATTTACATTGCTATAGAACTGTACACAGATCTACACGCAGACTAGTGTAAACGGGTTGATATAGAAATGCACACAGAAAGAAAACGGTATTAGTTCGTGTGAGCAAAAATTGTGTCCGCTATCCGTCACGGTCAACGCCGAAGCACTGCGACAGGCAAATCTGTTTTGATTAATTGTTACTCGGGCTTGGCGAATGTGTTTTAGCGTTCGTTGTCATTTCAACCCGTGTATTTCGAATAATGAACACGGACAGGGACGTGGCAACTTTGGTAAAAATGTTCAACTGTTGGAAATTTCATACCTGACACAATATTAGTTGTAATTTCCAAACCAACAATAGGTTGAACATGAGCTTGTAGTTTGATTTTCAAACATTATATGGGGGGGTATTGTTTTCGGACCAATATTTGCATAATTTCCTATCAAAATTTTGGGCTGGAATGGCCATCAGCTGGAAGTTTTCCAACCTTATTGGGGCGGGTGTCAGGTTGGAAATTTCCAACACTTGAAAAGATTGTGTCCTGGTCCCTCCCCGTGGCCAGTCAAAAACTGCTAGTTAATTTAAGAAAACAATATTGTCCTACATTTGGTCAACATTGCCTTTGGAATTGTCATCAGTTGGAATTGTTACTACATTTGTTCAAATAAAGGGTATTGTAGGGTGGATACCCATTCCATACAAATCCAAAATGGCCACCGCCCAGATGGTGTCAAACAGGAGACCTATAGATATATAGATGATCACCTGAAATCCTAAATATTGGTGGAATCGCCATCTGAAGCTATATGGGTGCTCGCTAACCTCTCTATTTGTGCACACAGTTGTTTGTTGTGTATTCCTATGCGATTTTCAGTCTTTCTTCAAGTGGTATAAGGATACACTTTAAATACATGCGGCACATACCAAATCGCTGTTGTCTGCTGACAGTGATCCATTTTATGTCTGGCCTAAATTGACACGACTCGTAATGAATTGTCAATTGCCAGAGTACTGATCAGCGCGCATTCACTATTAGTAATCATATTGTGATCACAGCAATGCGCGACACGTGACTTCATACAGATCTATGTACAGTTCTGTATCAGTGTAAATGCACCCTTAGTAAAAACAAAATAATCACAGTTTCTAGGTTTTCGAAGACAATGACTGCACGGGGCAAAATTGGCGGACCCCAATAATATTTGAAATGTTTGTATGTCCCTAATCAATAAGCTCAAATTCTTCATAAGTATGGTTTATTTCATTTATTACTTTAGATAACATCTGAGACGGACACGTCCGATTCGCATCTCTATACTGGGGGGGGGGGGGGGGGGTCGTTTGTATTCTCCGCTATCGGTAGAGAATGACTCCGATCTCGTTTGGTAACAGATACACATCAACCCAAATGAATAAACGTAAAACTTTTACGGACCGATGTCACCATTGCCGTGGGCATTCCCATGCCGACGCTCTCCCCAGTTCACGACGCGTCATGCATTCTTGTTCATACTCATTTCATCCATTTGCAAAGTGATAAATACACGAAGTGTTCTACATATACAGAATATAGGAATTCAAATATATCAATTCGGAGATTTTTTAACAAGACACTTGTGTTGGGCATCGATAGCCATTCTGTGATGACTACTAATGGTAAAAAGAATATAAGTACCATCAAAATGGCAGCTATGTTGTGGTATTGTTTGAGGCTTTGTTCTTGCTATCGACTTGCCAATTGAAGAACCTGCGTCGAATGGGACAGAGTATAAATGCTCTATAAACTAAGGATTTGATTCAATTTCGACGTCCATTAAGACGGTGTTTGGCAAACTTATGGACCGCGTTCTACAATCAAAGTCCTAATCATTCAGTGTGCGTTAACCCCCATCCGCAATCACCCAACGTCTAAGACCTTATATGCATAACCACATCAGCCACGGGGCTATCCTAGTGGATTCGTCTGGTGACACCACCAGTCCATATAAAAATCACAAAGTAGGTCATGTATACCAGTCGAGCTGATCAAGAGTTGGGATTACACATGCAATTGTAAATTGGTCAAATTGAGGTTACACATTATTAAAAAGCTCACTAAAATATGACAATATTATTCAGCCTGGTAATCTAGGGATTTGATATGTGTTGAATATTGCTTTATTCATTCAAACTTCAAAACTGTTATTTCATCTGAGGCAAACATGCAGTACAGCAATTGACAATTGTACATGTACAGTAGTCAGTCCACATACATATTCTGAATGATTAAACACACATGATTTAGTGGAGGGCCTAGCTGCACCAATCGTTCACTTTGTGATAGAAGCATGAAACTTTCAGGGTTTTGTCTGTATGTGGTGTACATTCCCAGTTAGCGGGTTCCAACTTTTAATGACGTCCTTGACCTTTTATTTGACCTTGACCTTCTAAAGTAACAGTTTTTCATGGTAGTCGCCTTAAATCTAAGAAATAACCTATATTTATATCGGAATACAGGTGGAAAATTGTGGGAACATTGTGAATTAAATATACTTTCTTCTGAATCTAATTATTTTTTAAATAATCCAAGATGGCTGCCCAAAATGGCCGCCAAAATTCAAATATTTTTTTTTTTACTATTTTTGAATAAAATTGAAAAAATATGGGTAAATACTACATAATTATGGTCTTTTTTTGCATTGTTTATTGGCGTAAATCTTTAGCCTACCATATAAAGTATTTTCTGGTATGCGAGTAATTTCTAGAATTAGGTTAAACAAAGGTACCAAAGAGACAGTGTTAAAACGTTCTGTACATTATTGGTGACATGAAATGATCTCTAGCTAGTGTGTTGTCGCAATAAGCTTGCTGTTACTCTCAAAAGACAACCAGTATAATTATGCATATGATCTGTATGGTATACAAGTTATCCACAAAAATGTCAGATAACCCATGAATGGCAACCGGAAGTTAAAAATAACGCCATTTATACAACATATGGATACCTTTACACAAGACAGTAACTCGATAAAGCCAACTTCTAACGAAGCCCTTTCACTGGCTGAAGTAGCTCGTTACATTGAGGACTCCATGAGTGAATCGACAAACAGCCCTGTTTTCAAGCTATCATATTTGAGAAAGATGTATGAAGCAAATTGACCCTACGTACATATCAACTCCGGTCAATTCTACGCGCCTGAAAAACAGGATACTAGCGTTGATACCAGGCTTGCGGGCTCAAAATAAAGGCAAAGAAATTTTGCTTGCATACGAAGGTGATATAGGTTGTGCGATAAAACAAGCATGTGACATGGGCCTTGATTCTGATGCCTTCCTGATTGGAAAAGTAGCCAGAATGGTGCGTGATGAAATACATTAGCGCCCAATAACACGGGGAGGAATTTCATGGACATCTTAACGCGGAGTGGCAGCAAAAGTCTGTACCGACCATGCTCAGTACCCTTATCAGTCTTATACTGTATGGACCAAAATGTGTGTCTAAAGATATTAAAGAGGACAGTCCAGATTATGCTGTACCAGTGCATAGCATATCACAACTCATAGGGTATACTGTGGTCAAGGATAAACGAACGTCACGCAAACAAAGTGAACATACTCGTTATGATACAAAACGGAAACCCCCTTTGGCAATTTATCTCGGCGTGATGATTCATGGGGCAACCAGAAAGAAAAAACTTGTCGACAAACTTCATAGTCTTGGACTTTCTGTATCATACAAACGCGTGATGGGTATCTCAAACTGTGTTGCTAATACTGTGTGCGCCCAGTTTGTACAAGAGGATTTGGTTTGTCCACCTGATATGAAAACTGGTGTGTTCACAACTGCCGCCGTGGACAGCATAGATCATAATCCTTCATCGACTACGGCCAAGGATTCATTCCACGGTACCGCCGTATCACTAACGAATCATGTTTCTACAGAAAATACAGGATCACAGAAGGCAAGGCATAACTACGACTCATCAGGGAGTTCATTCACTGGCACCATCCCGCACATTTATACCATGGTCAAACCTGTTTCTTTGAGCATTTCTGATGTTTTGGTACCGCCTGTTTAAGGTGCTGTTCGTCCAGATGGACAGACATTCCAGCTTGCCACAGCTGACGAAGACGAGTGGTTGTCCAAGCTGGTGGATGCAGTATCTCATGAGAAATCAAATGAAGTGGAGAAAGTGGACTCACACCTTAATTGGTCAGAATTCTACTCAAATAAACAGGAAAGTGTGATGCCATAAACAATAATTCTCTATTCACAGAGAATGCAAATTCGGCAGCGATGATTATGCACTCAATGCGAATTGTGCAAGATGCTGTTGAATTTCTCAACGCAGGACAGATTCCTGTTTTAGCTATGGATCAACCTTTATTTAGTCTAGCAAAGCGCATCCAATGGACATTTCCCGAAATGCGTCATCATGATGAGTGGCATGCATATCGAGATGGCGTTTTTGTCAGTATTGGGACAGTGGCTGGCTAACAGTGGTTGGTCAGATATGTTAGTTCGTTCGGGTATAACAACATCAGGCAAATGTGATTCAATATTGTCAGGACATAAACTCAAGCAATCTCGTTATGCCCACCAAGTAACTGTGGCAGCCCTTCATGTTCTCTTAGATAGGGCATACACTGATTTTATCAATGATCAACCAAACGAGTGTACTTCAAAACTGTCATTTGGGAAGTGGTGCGAAGGGTGTGTTAAAAACTATCCGCAGTTCGTGTATTGGTACACAGTGGCCGAAATAGAAATTCTTCTCAATGTTTTCGTGCGATCACTCAGGGTTGGAGATTTCCCTCTTTATTTGGATTGCCTGGACAAAATGATGTCCTGGTTTTTCTCACTAGATCATATTCATTACTCTCGATGGCTTCCAGTACACATACGGGATATGGTCCAACTGAAAGAGCAACACACATCTGTATATACAGAATTCATGCAAGGTAACTTTGTCATACAACGCTCAAATAAAAAGTTCTCCAAAATGGCGTTGGATCAGTCACACGAGCATTCTAACAAGGTAATCAAAGGGGTTGGAGGTGCTGTTGGGCTGACTGAGAATCATGTGGCTCTAAAGCGGTGGCTTTTGTCAGGACCTGAGTTCGCTAGAATTATTAATGAGTTCGACTCCTCTAACCACACAGATATATTTGCATCTAATCATCATGAATGGTCACCAAAGAAGCATGCAGATTTTCTTAATAATGTGTCTTCGCTTGTTTCTGTGTTGGAAGAAGTTGGCAACCCTTTCCTTGAGACAAGTCCTGACCTTATTCGACTCGATACTATGGACAGTATGTCAACCGATGTGATTGTTTCTATAACATCTGCAAGGCAGAAAGGAGCTGAAAAATACTCCGAGTTCGTTGAACAGAGGTTGCTCAAACCAGACTGAAATGACCCACTTTCTGATACAATTACAAAGTTATCCCTGTCTATTTTCGGTACTCAATCTAAAAGAAAATCAAAACTCTAAGATAAAAATTACTCTGTGAAAAACGACTGTCTGTTGTTTTCGCGGTTGTATATAGGGTGTCAAGTGAGAGATGGTCACCTGGAACAATTCTTTTCCCACGAAAATCAAGCGAACCCTCCAGCACTTTCTGCTAATGGCAAGCTGCGAACTGGGACGAAGTCTGATCTTCTAAGCTGTTTGGAACAGACCGCGCCAAGCAAAGGAGCTGAACACCCACCAGATGTGACGGCGATTGTACTTGATGGGTCGGTGATTGTCAACATGGTCCAACCAGCATCTTCAGCAACATTTGGTGATTATGCAGATAACGCGTTTGTGCCATATGTGACGTCGCAGCTAGAAAACGTGAAACGAGTTGACGTTGTATGGGATAGATACTTACCAAAAAGTTTGAAATCTGGAATCAGAGAACAGCGAGGTGAAGGGATCAGAAGACGTGTGCTGGAAAAAAGTCAGATATCACGCAACTGGTCATCGTTCCTCCGTAATTCGGAGAATAAGTCTGAATTGTTTTCATTTCTGTCCAAGAAATTAGTCGAACTCGACGGAAGAAAACCATGTGTTGTGTATTAATGGTGGAGACGCACCGATTGACGGAATGGTATCGTGCAATCACGAAGATGCAGATACGCGGGTTATTCTTCATGTAGCACATTCAGTTAGCAGCGGACACACCAAAGTTTTAATCCGAACTGTCGATACCGACGTTGTAGTTCTTGCCGTAGCTCATGTTTGTCAATTTGAGATTGAAGAATTGTGGATTGCCTTCGGGGTAAATAAAAACTATCGTTTGATACCAACCCATGAAATAGCTGCTTCGCTTGGTCCCGATAAATCAAAGGAGTTACCTGCTTTCCATGCATTAACTGGGTCAGACACTACATCCGCTTTTGCCGGAAGAGGTAAGAAAACAGCGTGGAATGTCTGGGATCGTATCCTGAACTCACGGACGCCTTGTTATGCTTGGGTCAATTCCCCCCAAGTGTTTGTGATTGCGCATGCGCGGAGGAAGACGCTTTTGAATTTCGAGAGAGAATTTTTTAGAGAAATAATCGTTAAAACTCCATAAATTGGTGATATTTTAATGTTTACTCGTCAAATTACACCATAGGATACTTATCATTGGATATATAGTGCGAGACCCGACGATCGTGTGGATTCGTGAGAGATATTGAACACTTTCCATACAAAGCGGTAGGTTCCCATTCAAAACCAGTAATGGCGGCAAAGTTTGTTGACATTAGCGACAACACCTCAGCGGTCGATGTCTCAGACATTCATAAGGCAAACAATGAAGTCTCACAAGCAGTCTACCAAGGTTTATCAACCGTGATTAACAAAGATACACATGTGGATCAAACTCTTCTAAATTATCTTAACCCTGTTCAGCCAAGTGATTACTCTGAAAATAGTTCCCAGGTTGCCAACTGTCCCGGCATAAATGTGTACAACAGGTCAGAGGTTACCAATCAACACACAGCTAGCAGCACAATAGTGCAAATGAACTCCCACGGAGATTATCGTGATCAGACATTCCTAACGGATTCATATTCAATCCCAGTCAATCAAGCGCTAGAAATGTCAACTCAAAGCTTTAACCCAATCACCCAGAACCAGTTCGGACAATATTTTTCTTCTAAAATGGATCCCAAAATGGACACTGTGATAGAGATGTTACGTGGAATCACACTGAAAGTTAACTCCATCGACGAAGTTAAAAGTGAAGTCACCGCAATACATAACAAATTATCAGTCATGAACCACGCGGTTGGTGAGCTCCAAAACAGAGTTGGCGCCTTAGAGTCCCATAATCGGAAGACAACCGACGACGTGAACTCCCTATATGAATTCAAAACCAACATCACAGAACACCTTTGTACATAACTGCTCTATTGACATCGACCTGATATCCCATCCGCCCAACATCACCACCCCGCTAAAATTAACCTGATAAATCCTACTTTCAAACTTCTCCTATCATTCATGTTTCGCTGTCAATTTCTTTTTCTCCCCATTTCTGACACATAATTTTATAACGGTACTCAAAATCTGTAACCACCCCACTAAAAGCGTCCTGTTTAATTTAATCTGAATCTCCTCTTATAATTTCTTTTTTCGCTCAATGTCTGCAACCACTATACTAAAAATGTCCTGTTTAATCCGATCTGAACCCCCTCTTATAATTCATTTTTCGCTGCCAATATGTTTTCCTTTCTGATGCACATATACACATATCGTGTGTCATACTTCTACATTATCTCAATAAGTGGAATAATATTTTTTTAAATACATATGCCGAGATTATAGTTCATAACAATGGCACTATACACTTGCGCATAAACTAATCCAATCACCACCAAGTGAAGTTAACAGGCATACCTTGACAAACTGAACATTATGTTACTCTGGCCTAACTATTAATCTGACCATTCACTGACCGCTTGTTGTTAACCTGAATATCGATTGATTCTATTTATAGATTGTACTTTTCAGCTGTATTGCCCAAACACATATCGATTGATTTTATTTATAGATTGTACTTTTCTCAGCCATGACGTGTCCGATATATGTCACACCTTACATTAATTTGCGAAGCTACATATAAGGCTGAACTTTAATTGTCTTATTGCAATACATCTCGCGTTCTCAAAGATTGTTTAAGTTATATTGACAAATCATTGGCTAATTAATACCAGGTTGTGTATTTTTGTTACCGATTAATGTCGACTTTTAAAATTGTTAAGTATATACACATGTTGCCGTACGTATATACAAACACACTGAATTAAAGCCCATTACTGAATTGACCACACCATTGAATTCTAGTCAAGAATTTATACCTAAAATTAAAATAGTTATCTATTCTGTTTACGGAGTCAATAATGCGCACTACACACCCTTCATACACACATAGACCATATGCACATATGCATACGGGTGTGTAATAAACACAAAAATAACTGTCTTTAATATTACATTCAAACAATATGCTTTGGAACTGCCTGTCCCGAACTAGGAAGCAATTTGCACACAATCCTCTTTTTAATGTATTTCTGTCCTCTACTAAGGTTTGCACTATGTTTGTTTCTTATTCACATGTATTTTGAAAATGAAATATGGGTTTGCTCTAACAATCTACAATTAATAGATGTCGGTTAAAATTCTTTCAATGAATTGTCAAGGACTTGGGGATAAGAAAAAACGGAGAGATGTCTTCACATACCTTAAAAAGTTGAAGTATGACATTTACTGTTTACAAGACGTTCATTTTACTAGCGATCAAGAGAGATTTATTCAATCGGAGTGGGGTTATACATGTTGCTTTAATTCTTTCAAATCATCAAGTAGAGGCGTCGCGATTTTATTCAATAATACATTTGGTCTAAAGATTAATGCATTACATACGGACCCAAATGGGAACATGTTCATAGCCGAAATTAATGTAGATGATTTCAAGCTAACATTAGTAAATATATATGGACCCAATGCAGATACCCCGTCTTTTTATGAAAAAATTAACAAAATACTAACCGATGATATCATATCTGATAACGTTGTGATTTGTGGTGATTACAATATTGCCCTTAATCCTTCAAGAGACTGTTTTAATTACGTTGGTGACAATAACCCGAAAGCTCGCAATGAACTATTTAAACTAATCGGCGAAAAAGACCTCATTGATGTATGGAGATATCAGAACCCAGAACAACTAAGATATACTTGGCGAAGAAAGTCCCCGTTTAAACAAGCACGTTTAGATTATTTTCTCATATCAAACTGTATTTTGCCTTTTATTGAATCATCTTCCGTAATACCTGGTTATCGTACCGATCATTCAATAGTAACTGTGAATTTCAAATTATGTGATACGAAACCCGGGCGTGGCTATTGGAAATTTAATAACGATTAGAAGATATAAGAAAAAAGAAATTAGAAGGCGCAATGATACGTTCAAGAGCTCGATGGGTCAGTGGTGGGGAAAAACCAACTAAATATTTTCTTAACTTAGAAAAAAGACATTATATGAATAAAGCACTTCTTCGGGTTGAAAAAGAGGATGGTAAAGTGGTTACAGATCAAAATGATATTCTCGAAGAGGCCAAACTATATTACGAAAATTTATATGAAAATAAACACGAGAATACAAATGTATCGGACATTGAACAATTTGTTCGCGTTAAAAATGATAACACAAATAATTTCCCAAATAAATTATCTCCAGAAATCTCTCACACCCTTGAATCACGTATTTCTGAAAACGAGGCATTAACCTATTTAAAACATATGCGCAATAACAAAAGCCCTGGTTCCAGTGGCTTCTCGTGTGATTTTTATAAAAATGATTTGGAATAAAATTGGTAAATTCCTAGTTAGGTCATTAAACTACGGCTTAGATAAAGGTGAATTATCGGTTACACAGAAACACGGTATTCTTACTCTGATTCCAAAAGAAAACAAACCAAAACAATTCCTAAAAAACTGGCGACCTATTTCACTTCTTAATGTGTCATACAAAATTTTATCCGGTATACTTTCTGAAAGATTGAAAAGTGTAATTCAAGATCTTATTCATCATGACCAGAGTGGGTTTTTAAAAGGTAGATTCATTGGCGAAAATATACGATTAATATCAGACATCCTGTCCACAACAAAATCAGCTAATATTCCTGGACTACTTGTACTCCTTGACTTCGAAAAAGCTTTTGATTCGGTCTCCTGGTCATTCTTGTCGTCAGTCTTAAAATACTTCAACTTTGGGGACAAGTTTATTAAAATCATTAATTGCTTGTATAACGGTATATCGTCAAATGTCAATATCAACGGGCATGTGTCTCGTAGCTTCAGAATCTCGAGGGGCTGTCGCCAAGGTGATCCAATTTCGCCTTAAATTTTTTTATTGTGTGTAGAAATATTAGGTATAGGATTCCGGAAACGGAAAAAATATCAAGGGTATTAAGATAGGGAATTCAGAATTTAAACTTTCACAATATGCTGACGATAACTCGTTATTTCTTGATGGTGACCCCCAAAGCCTTGACAATGCATTCGAGCTATTACATTACTTTTATCTTATTTCAGGTTTAAAAATTAATTACGACAAAACAGTTGCGGTATGGATTGGTAAGAAAAGAGATTGTACTGACTCTATATGTGACAGATGGAAAATAAGATGGCTATCAAATGGTTTTAAAGTTCTCGGTGTAAATTTCCAATTAGATGCCGATGATATATTTTCGAATAATTACATCACAGCGTACAACCAGATACGAACAATTTTTTCTGTGTGGTCTAAAAGACACCTGACGGTTATCGGGAGAGTCACAATATTCAAGTCATTGGAACTTTCTAAACTCTCGTTTTTATTTATGACAATTCCAAATCCACCAAAAACATTCTTAACTGACATAAACAAAGACATATATAATTTCATATGGGATAAAAAAAAAATGACAAAATTGCTAGGAAATATTTTCAACAAGACTATTCCATGGGAGGTTGTAAAATGATTGATATCCAAACATTTATGCATTTAATGAAAATATCATGGGTGAAACGCTACATAATTCAACCGGATTCTTGGCAAAACCTCGTCCGATATCAAATGGAGTGTAAAAACAATGACAAATGGTATCTATCGAATGGATGTGCCCTTAATAGATATATATATCAATCAATTCTGGATAGATGTTCTAGATGCATGGAAAATATTAAACTTAAAGATGGCTCCAAAAACGCACAGTGATGTGCTCTCATCGACGATTGTAAATAACGATATTTTCAAAATAAACAAACACGCAATTAATGACAGATCGTTGGCCCTTCGTGGCATATATTTTGTGAACGATCTTATGTGTGATAATAACAAGTTAATGTCCTATGACGAAGAAAAGCGGTTATATGGAATTAAAACAGATTTTTTGACATACAACGGTATAATCTCTTCAATAAAAAAATACCTAACTAAAATGGAAAACTCTAGTAGCTATCAACAAAGTAACAACGATCGACTGAACAACCCAATACTACCGTATCAGATCGAACACTTACTCAAATCGAATTCGAAATATATACAATTGCATTCAAGACCCCAAAATGAACATGAACCTCATCTCAAAATGGGAGAAGAAACTAAATATGCACCATGAATTAGACTGGTGGTCAGACGTTTTTAAAACTCCCTTTGTTCAGTTTTGTGACATGAAATATGTATGGTTTCAATATCGGATAAACAATAGAATATTAGGGACTAACAATGTACTAAAGAAAATGAGTCGATCTGAAAATGATACATGTTAATTTTGTAAAATTGAAAAAGAGACCATTAGCCATCTTATGTTTCAATGTCACATTATTGCTTCGCTGTGGAACGAGATTCGTGTATGGATATTTAACACGACTTCAAATAAATTAGAAATTAATTCAAACACTATTTTATTTGGCAAAGCTGATACTGAGAAAATTTATCCACTCCTCCAAACGATCTTGGTCATAATTAAGTATAATATATACCGATCAAAGATGAGATCTAAATTACCAAAATTGCAAAATATCCAAGCAGAAATACGAATGTACGCAAAAACTGAAAGATGGATTTTTTACAGCAAATCTAGATATACTGAGTTCGAATGTCGGTGGGATAAATGGAAAGGTCTGTTACACTATTACAGTTAAACAGCACATACATAACTATAGATATTTACATGTATGCTGGAAATGTAGTACATAACATTGCACATGCCTGGCACACAAGTATTCCGTAAATATTATTTAGTATTGTAAAAACTGTGTTAAACACGAATGCTGACCAGACATGTGCCGTGTTGTGTGACTTACCTAACAGTATGCTTACTTATTTGAATCATATAGTGAGTAAAATTAATTGTATACCACCTATCCATGCCGTACATAATCACGTTACGTAAATATACCAGATTTTAAGACTTTTAGCTCGATGCTAACACTAATTAATAATCCCTCAATGTTAATATTTTGCATTATGTAATTAGCATATATATACCTAATAACGTGAGGGACTCCGAAAAAATTATAAATAATACATATACCCAATAATTCATTTTCATTATATCTATTATTATAACTAATGGAAATTTAATATAACTAAATAACACAACATTCATAAAACCATTCACTCCACACTCTTTTTTCTCTTCTACCTTTCTACAGTCTCAAAAAAAAAATAACGAAAGAGACAAAAACTGTTTAATTACCAACCATTAACTGTAATATACTTCATGTATTATCACAATGTATTTATATCCCCAGCAACAAGGGAGAGATGAGGGAACAAAGTATTGCGATAAGGACTACCTATATTTTGGAAAATAGTTCTCATAAAGTTTACAAAAAATAGGTAGCCAAAAATAACATAATTACAGTGGGTCCGAAAACGCCTCCAACAATAGGCAGGGACCCATAACAAATATGTAAAATGTAAGAAAAATATAAAACATATGTAAATATATCTAAAACAAACAATCTGAGCACTATATAACACCGTGCGAAGACCTTAAAAACAGATATCACAGTATTAAAGATTCTCAGATCAAGCAAGGAGAGGAGGAGACAGGGGAGGATGGCGGGATAAAACTTTTCGAGAGAAATCAAATTGTGCGACGCACCTCAAGGGAAATTAATCTGAGAATGAAGTACTCACAAGTTATTGTTGTCTTCGTGCGCGATCAAAAATATAGTTCCAATTTAATACCTTGAGCTCTTGTGGAAAAACCGAGAACAAGAGCAAGGTATCTAAATTAAAATCATCGCGATTATGGTTAGAAAGTAGATTTGATATTAATTTCTGATAAGAGAAAAGTGCCAACTGTATTGCACAACAATGAGAAATTCTTACCGCGCATTTAGCGCAAAACGGTAGTGCACCGGCTTAAAATATCGCCGCTTCTCGTGAGACTTAAGCGAGCCTCAGAAAGACGCACGAGATTTGAAAACTGTAAAAGCAGGGATGTTGCTGTCGATATAAAGCCCTTGGATCTCGTAGATCCAATGGTAATTTATATCCCCAGCAACAAGGGAGAGATGAGGGAACAAAGTATTGCGATAAGGACTACCTATATTTTGGAAAATAGTTCTCATAAAGTTTACAAAAAAAAGGTAGCCAAAAATAACATAATTACAGTGGGTCCGAAAACGCCAAGAGACGAGGACAAGAAGCACCACTGATTGTCCGAGACTCACCCACTGTAAGAACCCCCCCCCCCTCTTTGCTTGATCATACAAAGAAACGAATGAGAAATGAAAGTAATTTGTCTTTTTTCAAATAAAAATTTATAAAACAAATTAAATAAAAATAAAAATACGATATCATGTCACAAACTGAGAACAGAATAGCGCACTATATCTTCGCGTGCATATTATTTATGCTAGTTCACCAGGTGAAATTGGGCTTCCGGTGCAATGTAGTGAAGTCACATTAACCTTTTGCTGCCGATGTCATATAGCTATTTAGTGATTTGTGTGCGTTTTGGACATCATAATCAATTTATAGGTGTCATATGATAAATAGAATATGTAATTCGTGTTTCTCTCATATGATATTTATGAAACTCGTCACGAATTTTCAGTTTTCTCTCGCCAGAGGCTCGAGAAAACTGAAAATTCTTAGACTCGTTTCATAAATATCATATGAGAGAAACACTCATTTCATATCCTCTGGTAATATGGGTAATGGCGAAAAGGAACGCGAAATCATCAGAAAGTCTGGCGTTGAACATATTTCCGCCAATAGATTGAACCCTGATCAATCAACCAATAATCATGGGAGCAAATTAGTGCATTTGTGCTCAGGCACCAATTCACTTATCCTGAATGGCCGAATGGGCAAGAACTCATGTGAATTCACCTGCAAAGGTGTGAGCGTTATTGACTACGCTATTTCTTCTCATTTGTTTATAAACAATGTCATTGATAAAAAAAAAACATCACAGAACAGGTCATGACTATTCTTAAAAAATCGGTAAAAATTGACCTACTTGAAGAAAGGACCAAGCACGTCCTAGAAACAGTAACTGACTTGGAGACCAGAGTAATGCGCGACGAATTGATCATATCTGGGATAAACGAGGATTAATCAGATGAATTTGCTATATCTACAGAAAACCAATTGAAAGAATTCATTAAATATGTGCTGAAACTCAACAAGGAAATGGAATTCCAACTTGTGAAGAGAATAGGAAACCGAGATGGTAGAAATGGGACCCCGAGACCGATTCTGGCGAAATTCATGAGACAGGACGATAGGGACACAGTGAAAAAAATCAAGTGGTATACTTCGCGGAACTCATTTTTATATAAATGAAAACTTACCAAAGGTAGTTAATTCATACCGTCAATCCACATTAAAGCCACTAGCCCAGCAAGCACGTGATAACGGACTGAAAGCCAACATAGCTGGAGACAGACTGTACGTGGACAACAAACTTGTGACCCCCGAGAATCCGCCCCCATACAGATGTGCCAACAATCGCGAAGGGAGGCCACCCACACGAGGATATGCAAACCGCCGAATGCTACGCGGAAAGCGAGGAGGCCCACACAGAGGCCGAGGTCGTGGATACACAAGAGACAATAGGGACTCTGACTTTAGTGGCTCTCATGATTCATACTACCCACCGCCGGGTGTAGGTAACTATAGTGGAAACTTCTCTTTTCCCAACAACCCCCGCCCATCTAAACCCCACACCAACTTACCTCATTCTTCAGCTAACACAGCCACACCACCCGCCAGCCAACCTACTCCCCAGCAACAGCCCAGGGCCCCACCGAAGTCTGCACCCACCCCTCCACCAGGAACCATACCTACACCAAACCCACACCCACCAGAGCAGACACACCCGACGCATACAGTACCCAGTGGCATCAACCCGCCTGATATTCAAGACACGTCTAGGTCGCATTCACAACCGCCTATGAATCCACATTAGGAGGATGCCATGGGATAGGTATGCCCGGGAGTGTCCCAAATTAGATTTATTTCCCTGAATGTTTGTGGGCTATCATCTAGGCTCGAAGATCCAGAGTTTATAGATTTTATCAATCAATTTGACATTTTACTCTTTCAAGAGACAAAGACAGATAACATTGACATAATCAATATTTCTATAAATGATTTTCATATCTTAGGATTTAAGAATAGAAAAAGGATATCAAAAGTCCGCTCAGGCGGTCTGTGTATAGCTGTAAGAGATATATATAAAGAGCATTTCGAAATCATAATGACGAATGTGAAACAATTTTCTGGTGTAAGATACAAATAGGAAAAGGACCATCACATGCTATTGGGAATGTATATATCCCATGCGAAACGTCAAAATATTTTAACGAGAATACATTCGATAATACCCACATATCTATCTTAGACAAACTTATTTCATTTGATCATGTTCTATTAGCGGGAGACTTTAACTCTCGAACAGGCACACTAGATGATAGCGCACTGGCAGACCAACTTATTAGCAAACATTATATTAAAAACGCCCATGTAAAGCGATTTAACCCGGACACCAAAGTGAAAGGCTCCGGTAGCAAACTTATGCATTTATGCCAAGAAAACGAAATATTCATTCTGAATGGCAGAAAAGACGATTGGTATCAAAACGCCAGACACACGACAACAAACTGCAGTGTCATTGACTATGTTATATGTAGCCCAAAACTTACCGATTACATAAGCGCATTCCACGTCAATCCTTTCAATGAACTCGAATCCGATATCCACTCAGCGTTAATCTTCAGCCTCAATGTAATCAGTCAGCGCGAGAGACCAATCAAGGTCATAACGCAGAGGCACACACCCGAGAATCGCACAGCGTGTAATCCGACAAAACGTATTGTCACTCGGAACTGGAACAAAACTAACACTGCAAGTTTCATACAAAGAATCAACGCGACTAATTTCGAAGAACTAAATTCACTCCTAGATCAGCCGACGCACACCCATAACGCAAAGGAAAATCTTAACAGAGCTTATAATGAATTGAAAGTAATCCTTACGAACGCAACATACCGCCAAAAACAAAACAAGCCGCGGAAGAATGCCAAGCGAAACAGTAGTAAAAAACCGTTTGGTATGCCATGGTTTTCACGTGATTGCGTCCACTCGAGGACAGCGTACCGAAAGGCGCGAAAGAATTATAACAAACATCCATCGAACTTTAATAAACAAAAAATTATTGAAAGTAGGAACTCATATAAACACACACAACTAACAAGCAAACGTACATATAAAATAAATTTGGGCAAGAAAATACACAACTTAAAGGGGGAATCAAGCAAAGAATTTTGGAAATTGGTCAGGGAACTTGATGGGAAACTTGAAAATAGGCCAACACCTACAAGTAATGAATTCCAGGAATATTTCGAAACAATAGAAGATGACATCACTGGGGGTACCACTGACAATAGCACTGCCTCAATGAACGTAAACATACAAAGAAATGATTTAGATATCTCACTTCTCAACAAAGAAATTTCTATAGAGGAAGTAATGAACGCAGCCAACAAACTTAAAAATGAAGAGGCCCCAGGCTTTGATTCAGTAACAAATGAAATGATAAAATATAGCGTTGAGAAGTTGGGACATTTTTACAAAAAGTTATTTAATAAAATACTTGAAACGGGATACATTCCGACAGATTGGGAAATAGGTATTATTAGACCAATATACAAAAAAGAAGACCCGACTAACCCCGATAATTACCGGAAGATCACACTCCTATGTACCCTATCAAAACTCTTCACAAGCATTATATGTACCCGTATAAATGTTTTTTTCCAAGAGAACAATCTCCAGACCGAAGCCCAAGCCGGGTTTCGGAAAGGATACAGTACAACAGACCACACATTTTCCCTATATGCCCTTACTCAGATTATGAAATTAATGAAAATAAACTTATATTGCGCTTTCATAGATTTTTCCAAAGCATTTGATATATAGCGTTTGGCGAGAGGGCCTATGGAGAAAACTCCTACTTTCCGGTATCTCAGGAAATTTTTGGAAATTATAAAAAGTATGTACAAAAATCTCAAGATGTGTGTTTTGACCGACGTTTATTCAGGTCATTTCACAAGCCAGATTGGCTTAAAACAAGGAGATGGGTTATCACCGATACTTTTTGCTCTGTACATCAACGACCTCGAGGAATACTTGAATAACTGTCGATGTAACGGTATTGATATCGGCAGATTTAGTGATTTTAACACAGAAATATATATCAAGCTTTTCTTACTAGTGTACGCTGATGACACCGCCCTTTTTTCAAACTCCCAAGCTGGGCTACAAAGCGCCCTGAATCATTTTGCTGCATACTGCAACAGTAGGAAGCTTAATATAAATACAAGTAAGACGAAAATTGTAGTGTTCGGCAATAAAAGAAAACACAAAAATCCACTCGCTTTTAACATAAACGGAAATGATATCGATATTGTTGACAGCTTTAAATATTTGGGCACATGGTTTAACAGAAAATGTAATTTTTGCAAAGAACGAAATATGAGATGTAAACACGCGAAGAAAGCAATGTACGCGCTTATAAATAAGGCCAGAAGACACAATCTCTCGTACGACAGCATCTTAGAAATATACGACAAATCAATCGCCCCCGTAATGATACATGGATCCGAAATATGGGGTTTCGAGAGCACCACCAGTTTAGAAAATCTAGAGAAATGGTTTCTTAAATTCGCACTCAATTTACGCAAAACAACAAGCTCTGCTTTCATTTTCGGAGAAACCGGCATCATCCCAATTGATATAAGAATACGAAACAGAAGTTTGTCATACTGGGGCAAAATATTGAACATGACGTGCGATAGACTCCCCCTGATTATGTACTATGTCATGTACAGTTACTACGTAACACACAAATACAAGAATGCGTGGTTAGAATCCAATCCACCCCCACCCCCTCTATCTATAATACACTCATTAAACGCAGACTGAACGACGCGTATATACAATCATGGCAAAGCGATATAGGAAGCTCTAATAAATGTGCATTTTACATAATTATTAAAACAGAATTCTCAAAAGAAACATACTTAGCATTAGATAACAAGACAACAGTAACCCGCTTACTTAAGTTCAGAACGAGAAACCATCATCTGCCAGTAGAATCCGGATCATGGACCAACAAGGACTACTCAGATAGAAAATGTTCACTATGTATAACGAGGAACTCGGGGATGAGTATCATATCATCCTTAAATGCAAGAAACTACTCGATCTAAGACAGAAACATATTAAACCCTACTACAGAGTTAGGCCCAACACATACGAATTGAATGCGCTTTTCACCTGCAGAAATAGACGAACTCTGACTAATCTAAGCATATTCATCCGCGACGCCCTACGCTTAATGGAAGCTCCTGTGGCAAACACCACCGCCTGAATATAAATGAACAAATGATTAACCGCATTAACTAAGTAACATGCCCCATGCACCCTCACCCATTCAATAAGACTGCAATATAACGCGCGCGAGTTAATGACACCCCATCCTTTCCGAAATAAAAAGATTGATTTGTGCATATGTTCCAAATTACCCCGACCCAGGTCTGACCCCTTACTTTTGCCAATTATATATTACTTATATAATGGACCCCCCCCCCACACACACACACACACACATATATATATATATATATATATATATATATATATATATATATATATATATATATATATATATATATATATATATATATACGACAATTATAACACGCGATACTGTTTTACACCCCTACCTCCCCATGTATACACCGTACCTACACCCATCCACGAATGTGCCCTATTGGTATACATGTTATATTAAATGTTCAATTGGTCTATTCACATGTATATATATATGCACACTCTATTATACCAATATTTATGGTGACTTGAGAATAAACTATCTGTATCTGTATCTGTTGACGAGGGTTCATTGGATATTATACAGCGGTTCGTCGTTCTTATGTACTCCAAGGCTTCTGGAACAATGACTGTGAATGAGGCTAGGATATTGTTATTCGCCAAAGGTACTAGAACCATAGAGACCATTCCACCGACGCTTGGCGTTCTCAGGGAACATGTCAATCGAGTTGCATGTCAAGCAGGTTTCGTCTGGGGACAGTCATTGGTCGCTGCACAGAAGTTGCCCTGCCCATCCGATTGGGGCTGGAATATTTTTCTAGATGGATTCGCACCAAAGTGGTCACAACTTCCTGATGCCAGCAAAGTTTGTCAGGAGCTAATTCACTGCGGTTGCAAGAAAGCGTGCAAAAACTTGTGCAAGTGTGTTAAAGCTAACCTGCCATTTACTGCACTATGTGTGTGTGCTGGTCATTGTGATTCAGATGCCAATGTTTAATTGACTCTCGATATCCAACAACACAATAGATATTCGTTTGATCTGATCAGGTGACAAAATATCAACTGACTTAGCCTACATGTTAAACGTTCGCAATTTTTGCTCAAAATATTCCAATTCGTAGAAAACGAAATGGATTTAACTGCTATCAACTGTCCGATTTTCGGTGGTCATTTTGGGCTAAAATTTGATCATTAGTAAATGATATCTGCCTACTCTCTGGAAATTGACATGTTGGTACAATCGGTGTACTATTCAACGCATTTTGGGTGGCTTTTAAATGTTATAGTGACACAAATTTGAACAGGACAGTATATTCTTGGTTTTTATATGCCGTCGCGTTTTATGTGTACATGTGGCTCCATATAGGGTTATAGCATACCTGTTTGCAAAACATTGTGTAGCTTGGCTAATTTTATTTGAACAATAGACCATCTGACCCTGTTTAATCTTTTTCACTCATGAAATTACAGAAAATTTAGCAAAAAGTGTAATAAATTGCTTATTTTCGCCACTTCCGGGTTACATTTGGGTTCATTTTGGCAATCATTTTGGCATTGCTGAGCCATGTTTGGAACATAACTGCGAAACAGTCTTATCTATGTCCAAGTGTCAATAGTGGGCCTTCGAATGTGTACATGCAACGCCCGTGTAACGCAAATGGTGTGTGGAATATACCTGCAATGGTTTGTTTTGTCGATTTGTTGACCATTTTTTCAACAACAAGTGCGCGATGGAATGGTGACACCAGAGTACCGAAATAGCTCTAAAGTGATGTCAAGTGACTACTATTTAAGAAATAAATACACGGTGTAGAGGTGTGTATGGTCAAGTTGTACCACAAAAAACTGATTGTAGGACGACGCGTAGCGGAGTCCTACAATCAGTTTTTTTGTGGTACAACTTGACCATACACACCGATACACCGTGTATTTATTTCTTTTGTAATACGACTGAAAGTTTATGGTCACAATTCGACTGAATAGTCAACGAAATACTGCGCTTTTTCGGTCTCAGGTGAGAAAACATTTCGTGGTGTAATTCGTATTGGGCGTACTCGATTCTTTGCATGGAGTACTCTAGTAATTTGTTTGCGTAAATAATCGTTGTGATTGGCTAAAAAACGATGTGTTTTCAGCGGCGCCCGTGCCTTTCATTTAAATTGTACAGGAAATACGATTGCTGTCATTTCTGTGTTGAACGTTGTTGGGACAACATGAATATTATCATCGACTATGGACCATTTTCCTTACACAAAACGATCTAAATGATCTAGTTTACTAAACTAATCTTATTCCCCTTCTGTACTGGTGAACAAGCGCTTTCATTTTCAACTTGATTCCGAAATATCGAATATGATCGAGATTCGAATCGACTAATGCACAGCCCGGCCCCATGGATTTATTTTGTCATTTAATATACTTATTAAGTAACTTTCTTTGGTCGTAACATATATCAGTATATAATAACATCATTTGGACCATATTCATTGGCAACCAAACTGGTTTCAAGCGAAAAATCGCTAGAAAAATCGCAAGTTTGTAAAGATGTAGCAAAATAATTCAAAGGGTTACGGGTGCGGGTGTACTCCGTTGATGCCCCGTTTGTGCGGAGTTAGAAAAGACGGGAAAAGTCGCGTGCGGCGATCTGAATAAATCGATTTTTTTCGTGGTACAATTGGAAAAAGTAGAATTGTACCACAAAACTGGAACGAGATAGCCATGGCCATGGCCAATCAGGACATGGCTTTTAAGCATAGTTAGGCAGGGTCGTATTACAACAATATATTGATGACAAATTGCCGAATAACCATAGGGAATTCTAGTCAAATTGCGAAAGAAATACAGATTTAAAGAAAAAATACCTTTTTTTTTCAATTTCGGCGGCCATGCCATCTTGGATGTTGCCTAACAAAATTAGCGTCATTAAATGGGCAAATATATGAGGAACAGCAGGAAATAAATTCCAATGCCATAGCGCAAACATTTTTTCTACAATCCGCGTATAACTAGAGATATGGTAATAACGCGAAATTCGGCGACCCGGTCCGGTTCCATTCCAGATTTTTACCAGTTCCACTCATCAGAAAGGTGGAACTGGCTAGGGTGTAGTTACCAACATACTAGGCAACATCTGTACCAAATTTGGTGCTTCTATCACAAAGTGAACGATTTGACCATTTTCGTGCAGTTAGCCTGCCTCCACTATTGTGTAAATCATTGTTGCTCATATGTTCCCCAAAGATCATTCCTGTCCCGTTTTATGTTCCACTTCGAAGACGATTTTTTTTTACCTTCTTAGCGATTTTTGGACAAGATGGAGGCACCCGCACACAAAAAAAGGTGTGCTGGACAATAATTTATCGAAGTCAGATTTTTTTGTCGTTCGCATTGATGCTCCGTAGATAATACTCAAGGGCTATGTATGGAAATTATTTGGTTGCACGTTCTTAGTCATACTGAAAATGACACTGATCACTAACAAATCTGAGAGTTTTCTTCAGTGACCGACAAAATAGTGGAAAGGGCTCTTGCATAAAATAGTCCAATAAACCTACGATTGTGAAATAACGATAAAATACATATTTACAAACAATTCACGACCTGTGTTGTTTCAAGAATTATATTTATGGCCAATAGAGTATATTTTCGTTAGTTAACAAATGCTCCCCTTCTTAGCTCCATAAATCCAGCACGTTACACTTCTTATCGGTTATAAATGTTCCACTTCCAAGACAGAAATTCATTGAGTTTTCACATGGAATGCTTTCGAAATGATGGTTTTAGTGATTGTGAGTAATTTATATATTTAAAAGTGACAAAATGTTAACAAATATTGGGAAAATTGCCGATATATATCACTCAACTTTCTCCATAATATTCCCATTCATATAGACACTCAACATCATATGTATCTTGTGAATATTCATAATTTAGTATGTATAATTTCCACAAATTAATATCGGTAATAGTAATTGATAATTTAGAATTACTGATGGTATCACATGTACTGCCGGGTGAAGCACTATATAGTCGTCAAAGACAGCATATCTCCATGCGATTGAAGTGCATCCTGCAGAGGAAATAATCTTGCTGACCAAAGAAGTGTCAATGGAAGTGAAGGTATCGGAGTTCGCCCACAAACCATGTACATATTAGACTGCACCCCCAGGACTCAACTTCACCCCACTAATTTTCTTTCATTCTTATTGTCTTCTCTATTTTTGTTTTCGGTTGTTAACAAGAAAAAAAAGTTCTTTTTATATGCACCAGGTCTCTTTGATCGGCGTTATAGTAAAGATGATATCACATGCTGTGTTTTCCTGTCGATTCGTTATGCTAATATACAACCCTTACAAATTAGCCAAAAATCTGACACCAGAATCCAATATGGCGGCCAAGATGCCCGCCGAAATGTGAATATATACTATTTTTCTTATATTTCACAACTTTCGTTTGTTTCTGTGAGAAAATATTGGCATCTTAGCGTGATGTTATAGATTTATCGTATAGAAGAGTCATTGGCGAACACAAGGGGAACATAATATACATTCATTGTGGGATTTTTTTGTCCGATATCTCATTTTCCCAAATGCCGGTATAATCCGGTCAAAGCCGAATCGACGCTAATAACGCGATGTATTGTTTCGAATCAATGAATTTTATTGCTGTCATAACAATACCCATGCATATATATGTACAGAAGATACTCGAGCTAGCATTCCTCTTATACCTGAGTTGAGGAATATTCACCCAAATCCAAGATGGCGGCCAAAATGGCCACCAGAAATAGACAAATCGTCGAAAATCGCTGATTTTAACACCAGTGAGCATTATTGTCACGAAAACTCCACACCTGCTTACTATTGTGAGTTGGGAACACTTAGGCGAAGAACTGTCCTTATATCATATCCAAATAAAAGTCCCCCAAATCCAAAATGGCGCCCACAATGGCGGATAGATTTTGAAAAATCACTGATATTCCCTCATTTTCACAGCATTGGGCATTATTGCCAAGCCAACTGCACAAATGCTGACAGTTGAGTTGGAAATACTGATGTGAAGTAATTACCTTGCATCTCATGCAAGAAATTGTTATCCGAATCGAAGATGGCGGCCAAAATGGCGACCGAAATTTGAAAACAAACTCACATTCCTTTACTTTCTTACGATGGGCGTTATTGTTACGCGAATTCTGCCCACGGTTACATGTTCATATGAACATTGATATGAAGTATTAATTTGAGTTTGGCAAACTCTCACAGTCAAGATGGCGGCCAAACTGGCGGCTAGAAATTGAAAAGAAGTAAATATTATCACATACTAATTTCAACTTTTTGTCATAATATCGATATGTATGGACGAAACTGTACATAATATAAGCCATCTATTAGTTCCAACATAAGTCGTAGCCTTCTGGAAGGATGAAAACCCATAATTAATAATCGCGATGTGGCATTTCGAAATCCAGTCTCCAGTAAGCGCCCATACTGGCTGTAACCGTATATAGGTGCGCCGAATAGTCATATTATAACTTCCAAGAATCAAAACAACAGTACCTGAGCTTATTCTGATTTGCGACATTCAGCATTATCTGGACCAGTTTCCGCCTCTTCGTCAGATTAACCAACACAGTTTTCTACACTTCTTTGTAGAAGGGTCCCACTAATCGGAATGCTTCAAACAATACTTGTCTCGAAAGCTGGGAAATCTTATCCTTATTCGTGGTATAGCTTATGGTATAATTCAGATGCTACATATGGGATCTGAGCGTCATCTTGTGCGATAAACTAGAAAGGTATGCGGTCGATGCGTATACTAGCTTTGAGGAGGACCTCTCTATCTGCGTATTTTCAGCTTTGGTGACCTAATGGGGATAACAACATGTACACCAGGTCATGGTGATCTTCCCAGCCAGTCACTTCTCAATATATGGTTCAGCATTCACTTACTCATCTGTATATGGCTTCAAATGTTGAAAGCCTGACATTTGACGGATGCCTTTCTGCTAAGGCGCAGAAGACCACAATGCATAATATACCCACTGGTCATTTTGGATTTGGGGAACTTTTATTTGGATATGATACAACGACAGTTCTTCGCCTAAGTGTTCCCAACTGACAATAGTAAGCAGGTGTGTAGTTGTATTGACAATAACGCTCACTGGTGCTAAAATCGGCAATTTTTCAATTTATGGTATTCCTCAACTCAGGTATAAGAGGAATCCTAGCTAGAGTACGCATGGGTGTTTTTATGATAGCAATAACATTCATTAGCGTCGATTCGGCTTTGACCGGATTATACCGACATTTGGGAAAATGTGATATTGGACAAAAATATCCCACAATGAATGTATATTATGGTCCCCGTGTGTTTGTCAATGTATAACATCACGCTAAGATGCCAATATTTTCCCACAGAAACAAACGAAAGGTGGTGAAATGTCAGAAAAATAGCATATTTTCACATTTCGGCTGGCATCCTGGCCGCCATATTGGATTCTGGTGTCATATTTTTGGCTAATTTGTAAGGGTTGTATATTAGCATAACGAATCGAGTGGAAAACAAGACCGAATGTGATATCATCTCTACTATAACGGCGATCAAAGAGACCTGGTGCATATAAAAAATGGCCGCCATGATGGACGCCATCTTATCTGGAGTCGAAAATTAGTGGGGTGAAGTTGAGTCCTGGGGGGGTGCAGAGGTCGACCAATATCTCCTGGACGATATCATTTGAATGAAAACATGTCAGCTATCGAACCGGCGAACGACGATATTATCGGTCGCAGTGCAAAGTGTGTGCGTGAAAACACACCGATGAAAGATGTACACTGGTTTATTAAAAAATGACACAATCGAGGCTATATGCACGTATAGGTATCGACATACAAAATTCGCCATGGGAAATACAACACGTGAAAAAAGAGATGCGTTATCTTATTCCGCAAATGGTTGGTGAACTCCATGACGCCGGAATATTAGATGACTAGTTGATGTTGCTTCGACAGTTATTGTTGGGAAGATTTTACACGGACAACATCGCTGGTCTGACAGAAAACAAATAGGTTTGAATAATTTTAAGTTATATAGGAATTTCGGGTTTGTACCATCCAAATGCTCCGTTTTCCCTCTAATCAAGCTCATGTGTGTATAATAACGGGTTGTCGAAGTAGGAGGGATTAGGACCTGAATCCGATGCGTTTTAAGCTCTCAGACATCTCATTAATCATCAAATAAGTGGAACAGCAAAGAAGTGATCACGGAAACAAAAATCGTCTAAGAAGTGGGACATTTTCGGGTGAAATTGCCCTGCATTTTTCTCATGGAAGCAGTTATACGAACGTGCTGATTTACTGCATGTATAACCAATGGTAAATCATTATTATAAATCTGAAGATTCCATTACTATATGTCAGCTGGTTCGCAAGAAATCAAATTCGACATTTCTCCATTGCATTAACACACGAATTAGATGAAATGCCACTTGAGCGAAATAAGAGTGAAATAGCAGCTCGACATGAGCTGTATTCATTTATCATCCTCAAAATGACTGACCAAAATACATGTTAACAAACTCGCCTGCCTGTAATTTATTCTCATTTTTCCACCTTTTTAACTTCCAAAAACATTCCAAAATCGGAATCGAAGGGGGACACGGTCAAAATCGGGACAGGAATGATCTTCGGGGAACAGATGAGCAACAGTGTAAATGCATAAGAGGTAAACGAAAACACAAATGTAATTTTTATGCATGATTGAATGATAAGACAAATTAACTCCATCTATAGTTTAAACTAATTATTTCAAGCGAGCTTTCAATTACGAGTAACACTAATTTCTATCAATCTAAATCGAATCGGGCCTCTCATTTTAAGACATAAAAGGACAAAGCTATCTGCCGGTAATGTGTATTACCAGCACACAAAATGATAACCTTCATTTGTGTTTTACACGTATTTAATCATTATGCTACTTGCGACTGCAACTTGTGTATTTCATTATATTATTCCGTTTATTGTATTCAAGTTCATTCGATAACATGCAGGCCCCTAAATTTAAAACAAAATCGTTGCAATTAAAGTAAGGAAATACCATTTGTGACCCGGTAAAAAATAATTTACCTATATTGAAACCAGATAACTTCTACGCCAGTCACAATGCATGCAGCGTTGTGGATATTCTGCACTAAATCACTTTGAATTATGTAATATATATTGTGGGACTTCTGTTTGTCTGTCTGTCTGTTAGCTATGGCCGGGAAAACGGCTGGACCGATTGAGCTCAAACTTCCAATCTAAGGTTATAACGGGCAGTGTTTACCGCCGTTTTGGAGAAGCTCAGAGCACCCATTCTCCACTCTCAGTCACAAAAATTACCGCCATTGGCACGGTGGGCTTAATCGCGTTGATAGTTAAAGAGCGTTCGTATCCGCAGTGTCGTTGATAAAGAGCGTATGCGTGTAATGTGATTCTTACGTCTGGATCCACACGTGAGCGTCACTGTATCCAGACATGAGCGTGTTGTGTGATTCTTACGTAATTAGGGCTTCCTAGGAACGGGGGAGATTTTCATCGGGTCAGCTTTTTCGCCCGAGGTGATCTTCACGTTGAAACGGGTACCCCACAAATAATATATATGTGTGTGTCCTTTATAGACTCGAACCGATTGAGCTCAAACTTACTACACACGGGAAGTGTCATGGGCGGCTTAAATTGTGACCCCGACCTGACCTTGACCTTGAAAATGATCAATTCGAGGTCAAATCGGGTAAAACTTGCGGATTTCGACGAAATTTTACACCTAGGTGCAGCATAAGCGTCTCGGAAGCTGTTGCAATTGCTTTTTCGAACAAAGCCATGAGACGAACCACGCCAGTTGTGATTCTTATGTCTGTCTTCGTACTTAGGGGTTCCAAGGAACGGGTGAGGTTTTCATCGGGTAAGTTTTTCCGCCCGAGGTGATCTTCACCTTGAAACGGGTACCCACAAACGTACCTCTTTTAGGGACGGGTACCATCACGGGACGGGTATCATAATTTCTCTTGATTAAAAAGGCAGAATTAACTCAATGGGTCAAATCGTTACCCCGACCTGACATTGACCTTTAAAATGGTCAATTCAAGGTCAAAGCCCGGACTAAGTCGGGTCACCTGATAGTTACTATATAATTATACGGGGTACAGGACGTTTCGGTAGTTGGACGTTTCGGTGCCTGGTTTTCATGACGTTTCGGCAACAGTACTGTGTATTCGGCACTTGGATGTTTAGGCCCAAGCACTTGGACGTTTCGGCACTTCGTCGAAGTCGTTTCGGCACTTGATTTCTTTAATTTTGACATGATTAGTAGGCATTCGGACATTTTAGATACAGTCGAAATAGTTCTTCATTGTTCCAAGGAGACGGAAACAACCAGCTACCACTTGATCCAGATACTTGGTACGAAAATATATTCTATGATTTTCATAACGTTTTCCAACAAGACCCTGACAAAACTTGGTAATAACACGGCAATTTGCAGTTCTTTGAAAAAGTATTTATACAAGTATATGTATACTTTACATAGTTTCAAATAGGTTCGAAATGCACACACACGTGCATATATGAGTGAAGTTAAAAAAACATAATTCAATATAAATACAATCATGTCATTAATAGTAATTAAGTTTTAAAATAGACACTTATCAACAATAATATATACCAGGTGACGATATGCGACCAGTTGTTAATTATAATGATATATGTTGATACATTTGTTATTATGATAATTATTTATGAAGACCATAATCCGAATACGTGCTATAGTGTTGTGTCAGTAGTCACTGGTGAATTCGTTTTGTAGCCAGGTATTAGCGAGTTTGCGATTTCAAACCGGTACGGGTACGGGCGCGCGTACGGGTAGATACCCGTACCGGTACACGTTTTGTAATCGCAAACTGTTTTACGGGTAGAATTCATCACATCGACTGGTAATGTATGGTGAGCCAACTGCAACAAAAAGATATTATAATATAGATAGATTGTTAATCGCATTCGCTTTATTGGCCGATGTTATACTTACCGTCATGGATTGATGGAAATTTTTATTTAGATTAAATGGCCTCAGGATAATCAGTTGCTTTCATTAAGGACGAGACGGCAGTTTGGTGGGGTAGATAGATAATATTTTATTCTCAAACTATTATATACAGCATTAGAGAACACAATAATGACGCCTCTCGATTGGGGTTGGTGCTTTTCTATCACTCATCTTGGTAACACTAGTTAAATTTTCCAACCAATATTCGGTGTAAAATGTATTGTTTTAGCCTCAGGGTCTAATAATGTCCAACATGTACTTTCAGTCAGATATGAGACCGAATTTGACCCCTATTTTATTTGAGGAATATTTAGTCTTATTAAAGCCAAATGGCGGTTTGCGCTCCAAAATACAAATAATACTATTAGCTTTTGAATTTTTACGGTATCGAAGTATAATTATAGGTCGATAAATAGCTTAACTACATTTCTACTGTAACACAAAAAAGACGCACAGAAGTAATGAAAAATGCATATATGAACAAGGTGTTTGGGTCCCAAACAAAAAACATCCATTTGCAAATTTTGCACGACATGGAACAGAAAAAAGCGCTCCGTGCTATTCTATTCCTGATATGGTAGCAATGAAGAGCGTTTGTCTGACTTCGGGCGAAAAATTGACAACGGCTGGAAAATGGCTGTGACTTTGACATGTGTTTTTCAAAGCATATGAAGCCGGCATACCAATCTTTCGTGTATTTATCGACATATCGTATCCGTCCCTCCAAATTACGAAGACAAAATATGGAGTTTCGAATGAGCCATGTCCGTTTAAGAAACCATTAATTTAGTTTGGAATTTTTCAACAGATCGAAGCGTCGGGGCAAGGGAATATTTATCACAAGAATAGGGATTTTTTTTGGGGATCTAAACCAAGAGGTAGGTTGAAAAGTTATACTTGGTAACGATAACATGTGTTAAAATGTAGTCTGTTTTATTATACGGATTGAATAAAGAGCGTTTATTTCACATATGTGAGAAACACAGAAAACAGCTGAAACTCGCTCTGATTTTGTAGAGTATGTATAGGTATTTCGTGTCTTTAGCGACCTATATTATCCCCACTACAATATACACCAGTATTGTGGTTCAAATGCGTCATGTCCGTTCAGATGGTAGATATCTACATATTAAAATGGGAAATCAGTCCCCACCTACATACGATAAAGTAACTAAACGGTCGGTTTCAAATACATGGCAAAATCCACGATATATTGATGCCATTGTACAAATGGTTTGGACAGGGATGTGACAACAGTGGTGTCTCATCCCCCCCCCAACTCTGGTCAAATGTTCAACAGTTTGAAATTTGATATATCTGACACAACATTTGTTTGAAATTTCACACCAACAATAGGTTGAAATTGTTTCGTAGTTTAATTTTCCAACAAGTTATTAGTGGAGAATATATATTTTTTAGACCAACATTTGCATAGCTTCCTATTTTTGGTAAAAAATTGGACTGAAATCAGAAACTGTTGGAAATTTTCCAACCTTTGGAGGAGTGTCAGGTCTCAAAATGTACAACAAATGGAAAGCTTGATGCAAGTCTGGATACTAGGATTTAGCAAATTTCATGTTCATATTTCAAATATTTCTCATACCGGGCCGAACCGTGGTCGATTCGGTGCGTACCGGTCCCTCCCCAGTGGCCAGTCTGAAACTGATAATAAATTTAAAAAACAAAAACAAATCGGGGTAATTTGCATGGCGTTAGACCACTAGATATTATGATATTAGGGTTGTTCAGGCTCAGATCTACACATTTTCTTGTACTGTTCGGCCCAATGGATTATGCCACCCGGCTAGTGACAAAAAGACTACTGATTCATTTATAATATGCTACCATCCGGGCGGATGTGAGGGACCAGTTGGGAAAAATCAAACCCCAACGGGTGGGGTGCATGCAAATGGAATTACGCGCAAAGTTGTGAATTTTATATAATACTAGCTGGTGGGCCCGACTTCGTCCGGGCTGGTTCCCCTCTGATTTCATCGGACAAAAGTACACATAGGTATAAAATTTCGTTGAAATTCGTATCTTACCCGATTTGACCTCGAATTGACAATTTTTAAGGTCAAGGTCAGGTCGGGGTCATGATCTGACCCGTCCAAAACACTCCCCGGACCAAAGTATTCCTAGGTATAAAATTTCGTCGAAATCCGTCCGTTTTACCAGATTTGACCTTGAATTGACCATTTTGAAGGTCAAGGTCAGGTCGGGGTCACGATTTGACCCGTCCAAAACACTCCCGGGACAAACGTAGCCCTATGTATAAAATTTCTTTGAAATCCGTCCGTTTTACTCGATTTGACCTTGAATTGACCATTTTGAAGGTCAAGGTAAGGCCGGGGTCACGATTTTACCCGTCCAAAAGACTCCCGGGACAAAAGTAGTCCTAGGTATCAAATTTCGTCAAAATCCGTCTGGCAGTTTTCCCGGCGATAGCTGCACACAGACAGAGAGACAGACAGAAGTCCCAAAATATATATTAGATGGTTCCAGGGGGTAATTAGAAGGTGGACAGCCCTCCTAACGCAGAGTCAATCTATAGCCACGTCCCTGCAATGGGTCGAGACTGGGTCTATAGCACCATGTACTCACAATATTAACCACAACCTGTAATTAATGCAGTGAACAACGTTTTTAGTGAAAAGATCGGCCTTCCGTATATAGCTAAGTGCTAGAAGCCGCCTCGAGAGTTTGAACACAAAACCTGGCTTAAAATGACAACTTTATCAATGATGTTTGCCCATGAAATCTTGCAATAAATAGGTTAACGCATAGCTGACTTGAATTTCATGTAATTCATGAATTCGCTATCGCTTTATGAGCTGCATTGGAAGTACGCAAGTGACCGTGCAGATGTTCACCTATTAACCCGTACCCGTTCCCGTTCGCAAACTCGCTATTGTTATCTTTACTAACGAAGAAATCCCCCCCCCCCCTCGGAAGCTACCGTACCTGGGTTTTATCAAAATGGGTGAACATTTTCAAATGGCGTTCAACAGGATCAGGATAGAGACATATCTGGTAATTTTAGAAAAATAAATGCTTACTATACTAATACGCGGATTGCCCATACAATGGGACATGCAATTAGATAAGTAATACAAATTTATCAGTAATTTGGGCCAGAAGTGAGACAAAAGCTCTTCGTTGCACATTAGGTCCATCGGGAATTTCAAACTTAACAAGGAACGTTCTTTATTTTTCCTTGCGCAAAGTGACGACTGATGTGAGCACTTCACGACCGCAGATGTCTCGTGTCTCAGTGTTTTCGTTATCCGCCATGTTTTTTTTCTTCACATTTTATTGAACTAAAGAATGATGAAAAACATGTCTGATCATCGCTGGTAGTTCCGTTGATCCTAAAATAAGCAGGTGCCGAAACGTCCAAAGGTACCAAATAATGAATATTAACCCATGTATGCATAGTAATAAAATACTATTTAACTGTTCCTAATTATCTGTTTTATAGATTTTTCAACAAAGGGTGCATGTTTTGGTGCAGAAAAATGTCATAAATCCTGGACTTCGATTACATTCGCCAATATTTCGAAGATGGGTACAATTGGTATTAGCACAGTCCTCACATGCGTACATCACAGGAACTGGAAGTACGCATGCTCCACAACTTTGACGACAGTATATCTGCATATACTTGGGGTGTTTGTCACACATTCCACTCTCGGCCCACGTTTGACAGTCCTTGTGCTCGTCTAAACATTGCTGGTCTTCTTCTATAGAATGATGGTCCTCATCTTTATCACAATCCATCGTCAGCTCTTGGTCAAATTCTTGTTCTTTAAAATAAAAATATGTGGATAGTCCCATCTAAAACAGTTGTTTATTACCAAACCATCAACTATTAGAACATATTTATTCACATATTAAGAACAACAATTGCACCGAGTAGGAAGGTGATAAATTACGTGGAAATCATGTACTCCAAGCATCACACGCTCTCCATGTTGTTTGATTGACACATCAATTTAATTTTGTTTATTGAAACATATTCAGCTGATTTTACATACAGGGAGGTGTGTTAAACATTTATGTTGATTAAATATAGAATATACGCATAGTGTTTCTGAGTAACAAATTTAATCCACGAGTGGGGTTGGCGATTTACTGCTAGTGGTGTAAATCGCCAATCCCACCAGTGGATTAAATTTGTTATTCAGAAACACTATGCGTATATTGTGTTTATGCCACGATCTTTACAATTTGTAATTTGTAAAAATTACTACTTTGAATAAGAGTATTCTCTATTTCTATCTGATCACCATACCGGAGTGTTTCACATCACTTTAAAGACTGAGACTCTGAATACTACAGAAGTCAGTACTTGTCAAATTTACTTCAAAATAAGTAGTGAGAACTATACACTCAGCTTTGAAATTAAAGTATTCACATTGACAAATATACACATTCTTGTAAATGCATTCCGTTCGCGTTCACTGGTTTGGTGTATTCGAAACTACTATTCGTTGTTTCAAAGTCGAATCGAATATCGAGGTCGAATCGATTAACAAAACGAATATCGAATATTCGCAGGGGGCCTAGCCTATAGTATACGTGCCCAAAATACAGGTACAGCCAAAAACAAACATTGTATGTATTATGTCTGCGTACATCGACGTTTGGTTCAAACATAGTTGTACCTGCATAGATGCCTACAATTGTGTTGACGGCAAAGTACAAAATCATATATACAACTCACCAAGAACTGGTAATTATGCTTAAGTTTTTATATATGTGTATGTATATATATATATATACTAGAAGGTGACCCGACTTCGTCCGGGCTTTGACCTTGAATTGTCTATTTTGAAGGCCAAGGTCAAGTGGGGTCACGATTTGACCCGTCCAAAACACAGTGCCCGAACAAAAGTACCCGACAAAAGTACCCGTCGAAATCCATCCGGTTTTACCCGATTTGACCTTGAATTGACCATTTTGAAGGTCAAGGTCAGGTGGACCAACACCCCAAAAATGGTGGAAATCGGCCCAGCGGATACCGGAAATCGGCCCAGCGGATACCGAAATACCCTATGCATCAAATTTCGTCCGTAAAAATCCGCCAGTTTAACCCGATTTGATTTCCACTGAAGTATATAAACGCGCCTCATATACACACGCTCATTAATTATCAAGTTTCAACGTAAAGATAAATTACCATCGGTGCCCGAGATATCGCCAAGACGTCTGAAACAGTCAAATGCATCGGCCGGAGAAGAGTTAACGTGATCTAACTTTATGACCTCTAACGACGTCATAGAAGTTACGCATTGTTTTTACCCTGATAGAAGATCGTACCACTTCTTCTTAATAATTGAGGCAGATAACTAAAACGGATACATACATATTATATATCGTTGGAAAGAGGAAACACGAAAGATTCTCATAGTGTCATTATTATGACTGGCATGTTATTATTCGCGCTGTTTCGAATCGATTTGTAAGCACCGAACTGAAATATATTAGCGCAAAACGGCGTAAAAACAGATTTGACCTCGGCACGTGAAAAGTTGACCTCGCACGGACAAATTAATAGGCCTATGTTGCTCCTGGCCCGAAAATACCCCCACATACCAAGTTTCATCGAAATCGGCTGGGCCATTTTCGAGTCCATCGATTACACACAAACACACAAACACACAAACACACAAACAGATCTTCCAAAATATATAATAGATGGCTATATATATATGTGTATATGGCTATGTATATATATATATATGTATATGTATATGTGTGTGTGTATATGTATATTGTATGTATGTGTATGTATGGGTATGCATGCACATGTATAGTTATATGTTCTTGGATTACTTTGTCCCAACTAATTAGTATGAATATTCATATGTATACAAAATTTAGAAAAAACCTATAAGTTTACACAAAATGATGATGATGTTATACATGTTTACTTGTTTATTCTATATGATTGTGTTTTATTGTGAACATTCTTATACATGTACATGACGTATTGATATAAACTTGCACCGCCCCCCCCCCCCCCGTGTACGTATTATAACACACGGAGTAAGCGCGATGACTCTACTGAAAATGCAGAGCCCAGCTCCAACTTGCGATAACTCAAAACAGCCACACATTTCCCCGTTTCTCAATCAGACATAATCAGTTCGAGTATTACCCAGACAAAAATACCATCTCGATTTATTATCAAACGAAGTCAAATTAACTTGTGCCCGTCTTCTGTTCTCAAAATTTGGCCAACTTTATCCAGCTTGTGATATGGAGTTATTTGATATAGATAGTAACATCACACCACAAATCTTTCACAACTGAAAACAATAGGCGCAATCCACTAAACCATAAGGGCGGTAACTCTATCTCCAAAGTTAACGCCTGTTTTTATGTTATAATAATCTGTCTGAAACATATTTATTCGTGAAATCTGATCAAACTGCGGTATTTATTGACCAAATTATATGAGCTTATTTTATCCAGCCAAATTTGAAATATTTTACTGTCCCCATATTCGTTCTCACCTCATTGATAACGACTAGAAACCAGCACACCGCAACCTGTTCACCAGCAAATTAATCATACCAGCTGTCGCTATCAAACTGTCCAACGATTTCTTGTTTCTCTACCCAAACTCAATTATGAAAAGTAAATACCAGAAAGCCTCATAGCTTTACCAGCATGTCCTTTTCTCTTAAATGCATTCCTTTATTAGTATTTTTCTTCTCTCTTGCTCTTCTGTCTATTCACTCTCTCTCAACTGTAACCTTTCTCTATCCACCTCCTATCCACCTCTTATCAAATGGAACGGGTTTACCTTAAATCAATGCTTCTACTCGTGCCCACCCGTGGTCCACTGGTAAATTACAAATACTATAATGACACAATTAAGTGAATATAGATCACGGGTGGGCATGTTCCATGACCGCGCAAACCGAGTACACAAAAAATCTCGTTGTAACTATTCTTCTTCAAAGCTTTTAATATCGTGCTTCAAATACTACATGAAAGGAGCCACACTTGAAACTATTGTTCTGTACTTAATAGTCTTCCTATTGCTCGAACACCAATCAATATGTGATTAAAAAACCCGATCTTATGTGGATGGTTACAAACCAAACGACTCGACTTTCTACATGTACTTCGAAAACCTTACAAAATACCTCCAATTGGATATACAATTTAATCATCCTCGGAGGTGACATCCACCCTAATCCGGGCCCTGATACGAATCAAAACGTAAAAATTATGCATTTAAATGTTCAAAGTCTGACTCCCAAGATAGATATTATTAGCACCGAAATGCCTAACTTTGATATCTGCTGTTTCACAGAGACATGGCTAGGTGTAAACATCCCCAACGAACGATTACTAGTTCAAGGTTTTGGCGAACCGGAGCGAAGGGACAGGGCTGATTCATATGGTGGGGTAATAGTCTACATAAGGAATAACATAGCATATAGACGGCGAATCGATCTCGAACACCCGGGAATAGAAAGCGCTTGGATAGAACTATGCCATGGAAATACCAGAAGCCTAATCGGTGCTATATATAGACCCCCAAATTGTAACTGTTGGACTGAAATTACAACTATGTTAGATTCGGCACGTGACCTATCCCCACATAACCTGATAATCATAGGAGACCTTAATGAAAACCAATATTGCCCATCAAATAATAGAATCTCAGCAGTATGTAATCAACTAACATTAAAACAGTTAATAACGGAATCTACCAATTTTACTGAATATTCGGAAACTCTTATCGATGTTGTCCTGGTAAATAAAAACTGCTCTGTCTTTGAAAGTGGAACCCTTGAACCCTTCCATGGAAATTATATTCGCTATCATATTCCCATCTTTGTAGATATCCTAATTTCGGAAAAGAAATCTCAACAGAAACCGTTTACTAGGCGTGTATTTAACTACGATGAAGCAAATTTCACAGATCTAGATAAGTCAATCTTAGAACAAGACTGGAAACAAACCTTTTCAAATACCCCCATCAGTGAAAAGACCAACGTACTAACAACTTTCTTACAAGATCAGATCAATATTTTTGTCCCAAGTAAAATTGTGCGTTGTATGAAAGATGAACCAGCATGGCTAAATTCTGGAATAAAACAACATATCAAACAACGAAAGCGCTTGTATGAAAAAGCTAAAGTTCGTAATACCATCAACGCATGGACAAACTATAGGAAAAAACGAAACGAAGTAATCTCCCTTATTAGAAAATCAAAATCTGACCACATAGTGCACATGCAAGACATCCTGAATAATCCAGAAACACCCTCATCTGCCTGGTGGAAAACCTTTAATAAACTCTCAGAAAAAAACCAGCAATAGAGCTATTCCGTACTTGTCGTGGAATAACAGCACACATACATCCAACTATGACAAAGCAGAAGCTTTTAATGACTATTTCTGTAGTGTTTCATCTATAGATGACTCAAATGCCACAATACCAGAATACACCCCATTGCAATCTATTCCAGAACTAAATGAAATATTAATCTCTGCATCGGATATAATAGAAACCTTGAAAAATCTTGTTACTGATAAATCTTCCGGTTACGATGAGATAAGTCCGCGCATACTAAAAAAATGTCATAGCCTGCATCATCCATTGAAAATAATGTTTAAAACATTCATGGAAAACTCTTTCTTCCCCGATGAATGGAAACGTGCAAACGTTGTTCCAATTTTTAAAAAAGGAGACCCAACAGACCCAGGAAACTACAGACCCATATCCCTATTAAGTTGTATTGGTAAAGTATACGAGAAATGCATAGCCAAACATCTACTCACATTTCTTACCAAAAATAGTTTACTGTGCAAACACCAAGCTGGATTCCTCCCCGGGCAGTCAACATCACACCAATTATGCGAAATTTATCACGAAATTAGTAAAAGTTTGGACGAAGGCCAGGATGTCAGAGTCTTATTCTTCGATATAAGCAAAGCATTCGACAAAGTTTGGCACCGTGGTTTAGTTTATAAATTAAAAAGAATGGGTATCACAGGTAATCTTCTCAAATGGATTGAATCATATCTAACAAACCGCGAGCAAAGAGTAGTTTTAGGCTCAGAATCTTCTTCTTGTGGAGGGGTTAAAGCTGGTGTGCCTCAAGGATCCGTCCTTGGGCCGATTTTATTTTTAACCTACATTAACGACATTGTTAAAGGAATTAAAAGTGACATTAGACTATTTGCTGACGATACGTCCATATTTCTGCCCATTAAAGACCCGATACAAAATGCCAAAATATTGCAAAACGACATAAACACACTGGAAGCATGGTCGAAGAGATGGCTAGTAAAATTCAATGCCAGTAAATCAGAAGCTATGTGCATATCACGTAAACAAAACCCTTTGAATCATCCAAACTTATATATGAACAATGTCCCATTGAACAAAGTATCAAACCACAACACCTTGGTGTCGTTTTTGAAAACAATTGCTCATGGAAGTCCCATATTGCGTCTATATCTAATGGTATCGAATATCTATGTTACAAAAACAAAAATACGTTCTATATAGAGAAACCCTAGACAAATGTTATTTCACTCTTGTAAGACCAATCATAGAATACGCAAACGTTATCTGGGACAATTGCACAATAGCAGAATCTGACAAGTTGGAAGATATACAACTAGAAGCTGCGCGTATTGTAACAGGATGTACCAGATCCACGAGTAATAATAACCTTATAATTGAAGCAGGTTGGGAGACTCTAAAAAAGAGACGTGAAAATTCAAAACTTTATTTATATCACAAAATGATCTATAATTCGGCCCCGGAGTATCTACAAAACTTAGTGCCCCCACTTGTATCCGAGGTATCGAAAATTAATACCCGTAACTCAAAGAAAATTCGGCTACCCCAATTTAACGCCAATTCACACGACCGGTCATTCATCTTAAATACAGCAGCCCTCTGGAATTCACTGCCGATGAGCACACGCGACATAGTGAATTACGACGAATTTAGAACAATAAACACTAGTCATAAAAAGAAGAATTCACGCTTCAAATATTGTTACACAAGAAAAGCACAAGTAATCCACACACGTCTTAGAAACTATTGTAGTGACCTAAACGCGCATAAATACCAAAATTATATCTCTGTCACTGATCGCTGTGTTTGTGGCCAAATAGAAGATAGCTACCACTACATATTCCAATGTCGGCGTTACCGTCCACATAGGCAAATTCTTCTTGGAAAGATCCCAGACGCAATAGTTTATACTTTATTATTGTCCACATTTCCCATAATGACCTCCCCCCCTTAACATCGGGCCGCCACCAGCCCTGGAATGTATTAATATCCACAAATATATCACAACATTATAAACTTAACAAGGCGTGGGAAAAACCTCACCAAGGGATAAACCTCACCAAATCCCCTTAATACTCAAAAGTATATACATTTTGGGAGGGGAGATATCCAGTCTGCAGTGTGCATTATTCCCCCCAACAATATTAACAGGGGCAGTATTCCCCCTTCATGGGTGTTAGTACCCTCACCCTACGGGGGAAAAACCCCGAACAATCAAATGCACACTGACTATGGTTACTTGCCCATCTGGACATCAAACCAGTTTATACTTTCCTCAATGGCGATGATACAACGAGTCTACAAACGAATCTAACTATTTTTGAAGAATTCCAAAAATTTATTATCCACGCACAACGATTTTAGTTGCTTAATTATAAATCGGTCAGCAGCATCTTAAGCATCATACGTAACATGTAATAAAATGAATAATCCGTTCCATTCCACTCCCCTCACCACTCCCCTCCATCTTTGTCTTCTTATCTTAAATTCTCCTCTTATTCTTTATACCCAAATAACACAGGACCAATGTAATATCCGAATTATCTATCTACTGTCCGGTCCCGACACTAACGTCAATTTCCATGATGATTTATATAGTATATTATACAGGGGCCCTAGATGATACATGGGGAGAACGACACCTGAAAAGCCATGTGCTTACTGTCGTTTTCCCTTTCTACCAGATATATCACATATTACCATATACATTATATTAATTCCTTGTGTATTCCCTCGTTCAATTTATATTATGTATATTATATATTTGGTGGATAAATAAACTATGCTTAAACCAAAGTGCACACGGAACCCCTTCTAACACAAACCATGTCAATGGGCGTGGTTTTGTTCTCAGTCGAGGACTATTTTGTATACAGAAAAACGTTCTTATTATATGTATCATTTAATAGGGAGTAATCGTAAGTATTCATCAGTGTGAAAGTAGTTCATCGTTGTATCTTTCAAGACATGGACTCGCCATTCGGAAACTAGATATCTCGCCCTTTTGGGCTCGACCTTCTCTTTTCCGAATGTCCAGTCTTTGAATTAATTTAATGTCGATACCGTACATAGGCAATATAATCTTATCTCACCTCTTGTCGAGTTGCATCGCCATAAATAATGGTTATGACAGGGGAAGAGCTCTTCAAGCAGTGTGAACATGGGTGGGTCATATATCTTTAGTTGCTCTCTCGTTGTAACGTCGTTGTGCACGCCATTTGTGGGGTTTGCATAGTCGTTAACTTGGAAGTAGCTCTGAGCCCCTTCGGCCTGAAATAAAACAAAACAGAATGCACTGTTTTTATTCGAGCTTCATCTTTACAACATTGAGTGTATGTGTATATCTCATGCGTTGGATTTATGCAATGCGTTGTCTGATATGAAATGAAGTGCGGATTGAATGTTTTCGCGGAAATATTACTGCAAGGACAAGTACACATTTCCCGAGTTCATGAGGAGTTCACTAAAGCCAGCAACCCCGTTGAATTCTTCCTACTTTCTTGTTATCTACAAACGGCATTTGCTAACCGACCTGTTATATACTTTATGATTCTACTCTACAATATTGTTTTATCCGCTTGAACAAATGTATCCCTGCAATGTGTATGTTGCCTTTCTTTATTATTGGTTAGCTGGAGGTTACCTGCACATCGCAGGGGATTATTTAACTGTGAGATCACGTGGAAACGGCCATAAACAAAAGATGATATGCCCATAAAATTATATGCACGAATCCGGATACCACAGCGGGACAGAATACTTATCACTCCTCCAAAAAATGCGTCCGATCGGGAGGGCAACTTCCAGGTATTTGTGCTCAAACATTCAATACTGATTGAAGTAGGCGGTGACTTACGCAATGGTTGTTAATATCTACTGGACTAAAACTACCAGACATTGCATGTGTTTGAACAAGATCACAGTTCTTGGCTTCCGTATAGACCAAGTTTATAACATTCAGACGCAAATGAGTTATGATATGACACAATACCAACGACATTAATTTGAAGCTGAGCCTAAATTTTATGCTTGGAGACACACATTGTTTCATCTGCCATTTGGGACTAGGTGATTAGAAGTGATTTCGTTCAGGATAACTAAAACTAGAAAGGATTCGGTTTTCGACGTACGGCATTCAACATAATCTCTATATGCATGGGAAATAAGTTTTCCTAACAAAAGTGCAAATAAGTGCGTGATATTTGAATAGATATAACTCACATTATTCTTGTCGGCTCGAAGAGAAGTATGTTGTATTAGCTTAAAACATGAGTACGATAAACCTAAAACGAACGTACCATGTATTCCAGAATTGTTTCCCTTGCATATGTATTCTCCCATCTCCCCGTTACATTGGCATCATCAAATGCTGCCTGAAGCCTAACATCCCAATCTTTTATAGCAAACGATGCACCGAGAGTGTGTAGTCCATGAACAATCTCGTGGAGCAGAATATCCTCGTTGCCATAGCGATCGAGGTGGCGGAGGCACAATACATTTTCTTCGCCGACACTTGAAACAGGGTTTTCCACGGTTGCTCCAAGACCACGCGATCGTTCATTATACCACAATGGTAAGTGGCTGTGTTCCGGTATGTCGGTCGTATTCTCGTTCAGCCCGATGATAGCCACACGGCCGTACCTTTTATACAATGATCGTCTGATTCCAGAATGGTCGGCGAGAAGGAATCTTGCACCATAGCACGCCCGATGTAATGCTGCATCCGAAACATTTCTGGATGCTATGTAAACAGAAATGCATGGTGTAACGAACATAATCAAAAACTGAACGTTGGATGGATTGAATCCTAATTGTGAATTTACAATGACATATTGTTTTAAATATTGCGTACATGGACTTAAATTTTCACTCTAAATACAAGTGAAGTTCCTTACAGAAGACAGTAGTGTTAATTTGTGTAATTTGATCCAGTCAGGGTCACATTTTTTAAAAGACACGTCTTAAAGGCCTACTTAATTTTCGAGTCACCGATTATGTTTTTATAGTGATATGAAATGAATGACGTCATTGCGTTTGAAGGAAACTGCTGTTTTTAGTTCTTAGAAGGAAATACTACACAAATATCAATATTTTTGTGCTATCGGACTTTTCTACATTGAAATTCTTGAAATAACATCACAGAACAACTAGGATACGTTTCTGCCAGTTTTGCAGCTATTTAATGACTTTATTCAAGGATTTTCGTGTGAAAATAATGTTCGACGGCGCAGACAACATTCTCACTCTCAGCTATATGTATATGTAATCAAATATATATATATATGTCTCGAACGAGCCTATGGAAAGACTGTTCCCGCAAATTTTGTTCTAAATTCGACATCGACTGTATCTTGAATCCAGCATCGCTACATGGGGACTAAATGGACGACCACTATTTGATTATGATCTGATAGAAATATTAGGCATTCTTCGGGATCAAGCTCTTGGATCAAGTTTGAAAGGCTGACGACTGAAGCGGTTGACTTTCACAGATTCTAACTAGATTGATGGAAGCTGTTCGACAATGATGTCTAAGGAGTCTCAGAGAGAGCGTGAGCGAGAGAGAGAGAGAGAGAGAGAGAGAGAGAGAGAGAGACCCAGATAGCATCCCTACGTTGATCCAACGTAAAATCAACCGTTGATTCAACGTTGAAATAACGTTGAGATAACGTTGGCGATTGGTCCAGTTTGCTCGTGGACGTGAACGTAGAACCAACGGTTGAGTCAACGTTGAATCAACGTTGGAAAACTAACGTTGAATTTTGGGACGTTGTATAAACGTTGGAAAAATATTGGAAACCTAACGTTGAATTTTTGGACGTTCGCTCAACGTTGAATCGACGTTGGGATAATGTTGGAAACATAACGTTGAATTTTGGGACGTTAATTCAACGTTGAATCAACGTTGAAATAACGTTGGAATCCTAACGTTGATTTTTTTTATGTTCGCTCAATGTTGAATCAACATTGGGATAACGTTGCAAAGCTGACATTGACATTGGGATAATGTTGGAAATGTAACATTGAATTTTTGGGACATTCGATCAACGTTGAATCTACGTTGATATAACGTTGGAAACCTAACGTTGAATTTCTGGATGTTATTTTAACGTTGAATCAACGTTGAAATAACGTTAGAAATCTAACGGTTTAATTTTGGACGTTCATTCTACGTTGAATCAATGAAATAACGTTGGAAACCTAACGTTGAATTTCTGGATGTTATTTTAACGTTGAAACAACGTTGAAATAACGTTAGAAATCTAACGGTTTAATTTTGGACGTTCATTCTACGTTGAATCAATGTTGAAATAACGTTGGAAACCTAACGTTGAATTTCTGGATGTTATTTTAACGTTGAATCAACGTTGAAATAACGTTAGAAATCTAACGGTTTAATTTTTGGACGTTCATTCTACGTTGAATCAATGTTGAAATAACGTTGGAAACCTAACGTTGAATTTCGGGACGTTATCTTAACGTTGAATTAATGTTGAATACCTAACGCTGAATTTGAATACGTTGAATCTACGTTGAAATAACGTTGGAAACCTAACGTTCACTTTTGTAATGTTTGATCAACATTGAATCAACGTTACAATAACGTTAGAAATCTAGAAAGTTTTGGACTTTCGTTCAACATTGAATCAATGTTGTTGAATCAATGTTGAAATAACGTTATTTTAACGTTGAATTAATGTTGGAAACCTAACGCTGAATTTTGATACGTTGAATCTACGTTGGAAACCCAACGTTGAATTTCTGGACATTATTTTAACGTTGAATCAACATTGGGATAACGTTTGAAAGCTTACGTTACTTTTGTGATGTTCGATCAATGTTGAATCAATGTTGAAATAACGTTAGAAATCTAACAGTTTTTTTTGACGTTCCTTCAACGTTGAATCAATGTTGAAATAAAGTTGAAAATCTTAATGTTGAATTTATCTCAACGTTGAATCAATGTTGGAAACCTAACGCTGAATTTTGATACATTGATTCTACGTTGAAATAATGTTGGAAACCTAACGCTGAATTTTGATACATTGATTCTACGTTGAAATAATGTTGGAAACCTAACGTTGAATTTCTGGACGTTATCTTTACATTGAATCAACATTTAATTAATGTTGGAAACCTAACGCTGAATTTTGAAACGTTGAATCTACATTGAAATAACGTTGGAAACCTAACATTGAATTTCGGGATATTCACTCAAGGTCGAAATTATGTTGGAAATCTTAACGGTTGAATTTTTGGAAGTTCGCTCAACGTTGAATCAATGTTGAAATAACACTGGAAACCTAAACGTTGAATTTTCGGGACGTTGAATTAACGTTGAAATAATGTTGGAAACCTTTGAATTTCAGGACGTTATCTTAAATAGAATCAACATTAAAATAACGTTGGAAACCAAACCTTTAATTTTGTGACATTATCTTAACGTTGAACCAATGTTTGAATAACTTTGGATCACTATGTTGATCCAACATAAAGTCAACCGTTGGCTCAACGTTGATTCACTGTTTGCAATGTGGACGTAAACGTAGAACATGGAAAACTAACGATAAAAACTTAATATTACATTTTGGAGTTTATGTTTAGCATCATCCAGGATTCTAAGAATTAAGATACGGTTATGGTATGGGAGACTTGCATATATACGAGAATGCATTGGCACAGAGTTTTTGCAAGATTTCAGAAAGCTCAAGTCATGGAAGGGTTAACATTGAATCAACATAGCATTAAATTTTCAGACGTTCGGTCAATGTTGAATCAATGTTGGAATAATGTCTTAAACCCATTGTAGAATTTTGGAATGTTCAATCAGCATTGGAATACAAAATGTAAAAATTTTGGAGTAACTTTTAGGGATGTTTAGATAATAGTATCATACTGCATACATGTGCATGTATATTATAAAGCAGACACTAGACTTACAGTAACACTTCAAAGATTCATTGATAGGGAAGTTCAGCTAATAAGTTCAACAAAGAGCCAAATTTACCGGATTCAATATCACCAACAAATGAATAAATGGAAATCAAGTAATTAACTACTCATTAGCGAGTTTGTAGTTTTCAGAGGGTTAATTAGGAGATAAACATACCCTGTTTCGTTGTACATTCTGGGATTCGAGCATGAAAACAGTTTTTGAACGAGCCGGCTTGCCGGCGAGTTCACAAACTGTTTTCATGCTCGAATCCCAGAATGTGCAACGAAACAGGGTACGTTTATTTCCATTGTAATTCAATCTAGCAATTTGCAAACAAACTGTATAAAAAGTATCATTTGGTCTAGGAATCTAGGAATTTGCAAACAAACTGTATAAAAAGTATCATTTGGTCATTTTCATGACACGAATCGAGACTTTCATTTCGCCGTTGTCACCGCGCACAAATCATTGGGTTTGTTCATTGCATTACTCGGAACACTGCTCCGTAGCCATTTCCTGTGGGGCTGGTTGGCTCGTTTCGCTACTCCGTTCTGCGCCGATGAAATTGTACCGTGTCACATTCAGATTTGATGCACGTTGAAGCGACCGATGAACGGTATCTATAGACAACAACGCGCGGGTGTGCTCGTTTCGCTACTCGTTCTGCGCCGATGAAATTTGACCGTGCTACATTCAGATTTGATGCACGCTGAAGCGGCCGATGTCGGTGAATCGAAAACGAAAGTTAGCCGCTCTCGGTCGTTCAAAATGCTTGTTTTTAGTGACAAATACTCAATTGAATTACAATAAGTCATATAAAAGTTTAGGCATCAATTGAAACTTTAGTCACATTCCAAGGATGAAAATAGGTCAATAAATACATTAACCATTTCATGACAGGAGCTGCGCTGCTGCATCATTATCAATATACGAGTACCCAATAGGAAGCATTGCATGTACATGTATAATGTATTTATAAGAGAACGCACTGGCTTACAAGGTCAAGGTAAATATTGTAAGGTCAATGGATTCTCTTATATATGAGAGACTCCCTATGGGAGACTCACATTTATAAGAGAATGCATTGGCACAGGGTTATCGCAAAATTTCAGGAAGCTCCAGCCATGGAAGGGTTAAAGTAACTGTATATGGACTCTATATTAAATTATACTCTAAAAGACATACGTGTAATGGAAGTTACAGAATTTTTATAATAAATTTTTCAAATTCTGCACTTAAAAGCGCTATTACAGTACTAATAGTAGTACCATTTATAACAGGATAAATGTAAAAATTAACACAATTTAATGTTATTTATAAATTTTCGGATTATAGCAAACAGTTATTAAGTAAAAACTGAACATTATACATGGGTCGCTTTAAAGCTTGTTGGGATTATTTGCATGGTAAAATCATCAGAAATAAAACATTTATTCTATATTTAAAAGCATATTATGTTTTATAGATTTTTTTCAAATAAATTTCAATGCATTTAATGACAGAATCATATCCTGTTCCATATTTAGTGGAATTTAGGTACATGTAGCAGTAGCACCACAGAGTTTTTTGTAGAGTATGCTCTGCATTTCTCTCCGCACTTGTCCATACACAGTGACTGGAATAAACTGTTTACATTTAAATAACAGGACACAACAATCACATGATGTGATACCATGCAGTGTAAAAGATTATTCACTCCAGAATCTCCAGATGTTATCAATGTGGATTATACATATCGCATATTAATCCTGAAGCATATCATCAATGGGCTATTGAATTCTGTCAGATAATCCAAGTGTTGACATCTTTACATTTCTCACACATTTACTAATACATGTACTGGTACTGGTGTCAAGAGAATCTCAGGATTGATCTATGAAGAGACCCGAGGTGTTCTCAAAGTATTTTCACATAATTGTCCTTAATTCACAGCATCAAGGAATATCACAGTCATTACTTCATACATAATTCCATGCACCAATCCCGTATTACCAAGAAACTATATCCTCCTGCCAATTGGCCCAGTTTACTTCTTGAAATTTAATTTACCATATCCATCAATAACATCTCTCCATACTAGTACAACGAACAGTTGTGAACTCTTTTCAGCTATCAATGGTCTCCTCTGAACAATTCAATAATCACACCAAACCAGTTATCAATAAGAGTTTCATGACTTATGCTTGCTCCATCTGGCTCCATCAGCCTTTACCTGGAATATAAACAGAACAATGAATTGAAAGGTGTTTTGGACTTGGACGGTGCATGGACCATGTCTTCTCGGTCCACAAGCAGCTTGTGATATCAGTTGCATCAACCCAACTGATATCCCAAGCTGTTGTGGACCGAGAAGACATGGTCTAGAGACTCTAGACAGACTGGACTGAATGGGGGACCACTATGGACAAATTTGAGGCTATTATTTACATTACCAGGGATTTTGTATAGCATTCCCAACAATACATGTCTTTTCATTGTAAATTGGTTAGTAGATTAGAAATTGGAAATCCAGTTAAATCAAACCCTGATTATTAACAAATTCAGTAATATTTTGACAGTTTCCAATGTTTCGAAAAGCATTGATAAAAAATAACATATACCGGTAGTTCCAAAAATTAGGAAAAATGTTAATGCTGTTTGCATGATAGATGCTACATGTTGCCACAGCGTTTCCCACATCATTGCTTGTTGCCATGGCCAATTTAACCCTTTCAAGAAGGGAGTTGCGCTGGATAAATTTGATAGTTCCCATCTATAGGTCATCTTGAAGCTACATCTGAAGTTTGGTGAAGATCGGATGAGTGATGCGGCCTGTAGGGATGCTGAAGGAATTTGTTGACGCATGCACGATGGTCGCCATCCCATGGCAATAGCTCAAACATTACATTGTAAAGTTGAGCTAAAAATTGACAAAAACACCACAAAAAGGCATTTTTAGAAAGTCAATTCTAAGGATTCATAGGGCCTTAAGTTGATATTCTACACCATGTCTTTGGATATTACTTCACAGAGTGTTCAACCATGTATACTTGAGTGATTATGAGAAATACAGGGAATGTCATGGACATATATTTATTGAGTTGTATGACCACAAAATTGCTATTTCATCAATCATCACACCAGTTAATTTTTGTGCACAATCTAGAGAGGACATTTCTAAAACAACAAGATATCCCTTCATTTTTCTTTAGTTTTCAAAATATAAAACGACCATAAAAAATGGATTTTAGCTAATTTTGATAAATTTTGGCTCTGAAATCAGATAAACTTCCAATTTTGGAGGCGCATTTATAACCACTGACATAACTAAAAAATTATTCAACGTATCTGAGAAAGGTTTTCTGTTCTGCAATCATGATTGTGTACTCTATAAAATGGATATATAAATGGATGGTCTTGTGAAATAAAGTTTTTTTATAAACATTCATGAAAAGCCATACATTGAGTATTTGACAAAATTTACTTAACAAATTCTCAAAATTCGCCTTTCTTGATTCTTTTTGATCTTTAGTATGTTGCTTGTGTAGCCTTGTGATGACGCCAAACAAAAATAGGGGGGGTGGGGGAATGGCTTTTCATTTTATTTTATTTTTTCATTTTATTTTCTACTTTGCTCAAAATAAATATGAATACCCCCCAGACTCAGACTGCTTCTTCTTATTTTTAATGTACTATGGTGAATTCCATAGTTTGGGAGATTTTATGCGTTCGATCTGGTTGGCTGTGGAAGAAGCTTACAGATATTGTCTAATGTCATAGATACTATTTTAACATGAGTTCTTTCATGACTGGAGTTTCCTGAAATTTCCTGACAACCCTGTACTAGTATTGGCCAAACAATATTTACCTTGACCTTGTAAGCCAGTACATTCTCTTTCATATGTGAGGCTCCCTATGGGAGACTCACATATATAAGAGAATACCCTGGCACAGGATCTTTAATGCTGCACCAGCGCAGCTCCAGTCATTAAAGGATTAATGTACTTATTCCCACTCAGGAACTTTGTGAACATTGCAATTAGTTTGAGGTGAAATTATAAATGCACTGGACTAAAAGGATTTAGTCATACAAAGAGTAAAATCCAAGATGGCTGCTAGTGGTCATGTTTTTAAATGAATTTAGGAAATAATCGATATCTCCCATCTAGAGGTCACCCCAGAGATCCATATGAAGTTTGGTGGCGATCAGATGAGGGATGTGGTATGTCGTGTGTGCCAAAGGATTTAGTCATGCAAAGAGTAAAATGTCCATGATTTTTTCAAATTAGATACCGATATATGCGGGCTGCGCCGCTGCAGGTAGGGTCCTGCGAATATTCGATTCGAGATTCGATTCGAAAGTCAAATTCGATTCGAATTCGATTCGAAATTGCCAACTCGAAATTTCGAATATACACTTATGGAAAAGTAGGTGGTTTACAGGCAGGTACACATGTCGATCGTAGCTGTTTTGTGCCATTTAATTACAGAAAATGATGTATATATGTACCTTATAATTATCATTGTACATCGCGATTATATATATTAAATATAAGTTTAGACAGCAATTAGCCACTATAGGACAACTAAATACGTCTGATTTCTATCTTTGAACATGGTAGCCAAAAGCTTGGAGATCGCAGAGAGACCGACGACGCGCCTGAATTATAATAGCTATGAGACTGATCAAGCGCTAGCGTTATCCACGATCTATCCGTCTCAGATTCCGCGTTATGTAATATAGCTCAGAATTTAAACAACACGTGTTCCCTGCATCGAAAAGTGCATTTTGGCCGTGTTTCCTTTTGAAGTTTACTTTCAATTTCGGAGCGTTCTTTGACACTTGACAAAACGTCATCAGTTATTCATGTTTATTTTAAACATGATAAAGCTGCAGGCTTACACATGTGATTGTGATGAATGCAACATGGTGTATAAATCGCAAGCATCTGGGACAACGACCCTTCTATGGAATCATCTGTTCAAGATGCACCCATCACTACATAAACAGGCTACACTACGACTGTTGTTGCATCTTCAAGTTTATAACAATGGGTGATTCCGAATGTTGATTTGCACTTTTGCATGCACGTGCAATCTGTACAAATTTTGCGTGATTTTAGTTCCAATAATCCGTTTAGTGGTTATATTTTAATCGTCGTGACGGTCGCATGGACATTATAATCATTTATCAATTGAAGTTAATAGTATTGCAAATGACGGTTCATCGCCACATGAGTTATGATGGAACTTCGTGCATGTAGTTCATGGAACGGTTCACAAATCGTCTAATCGTTGACAAAACATGCCCAATTGAGAATGCAACATACAGATATGATTCGATTCTAAATTCGATTCGATATTCGATTCGATATTCGATTCGATATTCGATTCGATTTCCTGAATTCGATTCGATATTCGATTCGATCAAAATCTCCAATTCGCAGGACCATAGCTGCAGGGTGTGTCGATGGATTCAAATTTGAAATCCAAGATTTTCTACAGCTATCTTGGATTTTACTCTTTGCAAAGTTTGCATGACTAAATTCTTTGGCACACCCTGCAGACAACATCCCTCATCCCTCATCCGATCATCACCAGACTTCACATGGAACATCGGGGTGACCACTAGCTTGGAGCCATCTTGAATTTTAATTTATATATATATCTCTTCATGTTCATATCTAGACATTTAACTTTCAGCATTCCTAATGCATGTTTATTATTTTATTGGGAAATTTCCCCCCTGCACAGTGCTAATTTAGGTCTGCACGTTTATTAATGTTGAGGCTATGAAAATTGAAATCAGGACAAATTCAAGATTTCTATATGATTCTGATACTCTTGAGTGCCTAATAAATTCACAGGGTGGAATAATAGTACAGGTTGGAAAATGTCGCATAACTGAATAATAGTACAGGGCGGAATAAACGTACAGACTGGAAATATTATTAGTACCGGTACCATACATCCCCACAAAACGCACCATCTGACTGGTTTACTGATGCCATGTGACAGAAATAGTTTTGATGGATAGCCAGGTCTGTGAATCTGCAGTGTGCTGATAACTGTTTGTCAACAATCAGAGTTCATTTCTTTATGAATAACACAATTTAAGATTGGTGAATTATTTCTTTTGGTTAATTTAATAAACGTACAGGGCCAAATAACGATCGTACAGGTGGGAATTTTACCTCGATTTTAATAATCGTACATGTATATTTATTAGGCACTCAACTTGACTCAAGAGTACCAAAATGAGGAGCTTATATAACTTTATGCATGTACATATTCAAGTATATGGCACACATGTGAACATTTTAATATTGAATAAAACACCACATACTATGTTGATTCCTATACCGGTACCTACATGTACTATAAAAATAATTAGTTTAACCATAGTTGATGTTTTGTTCAGAGTTCCCCCTGCACTATTACTAGTATTTGGGTCTGCACTTATATTAACTTTCAATGGAATCCCACCCACCCCCTCCTGCACTATTATTTGGGCCTGCACTTTAATTTGGAGCCCGAGAGTAAGTCATTTGCTGTAACACATGAAATTATCCTCTCTCCAAGTTGAGCTTCATTGACACTTTCATTTTTAATTTACTGCATATACATGTACTAGTACTATGTATGTTTCACTATATAGTATGAAATACTAGTAGTCACAAATATTTCTGAAATTCTATTACATGTACATTTGTATGTATGGCCAATGGCCATTGAATTTTGAGGACTGCCAAATCTCCCCAATTTTTTTCGCACGAGTTGCAGGAAACGAACACTGTTATGCCTACACCCCCCCCCCCCACTATTGGTCAATTTTTTCACAAGTTGGAAATTTCATGCCTGCCACAACATTTTAGCTGGAAATGTACATATCCATTAGTTTACATATATATATACCGTAATATAGTACCGTACTAGGTTGAAATTGTTCTCATTGACATTGTTTGATTTTCTAACCAGTAATTTAATAGACTATTAAAGGTACTCAATCAGATCAGACGCTCCTAAATTACTATTTCTTTGGCTTCGGGGGTAAAAAATATTTGATTAGATTGATTAGATATCGATGTTTGAAATGTGCTGTTTCTATTGTTTGTGGCCCAATCTTTTCGAGGACCACGTGCTAAAAACGGACAAATTGCGGTTCTATTAAAGATGGATAACTCTAAAATCAAGTTGTTACTATTAACAATAATAACCTCAAAGAACTAGTAATTTAGAAGCATCTGATCGGATTGAGTACCTTTAATGCCGTGAATAATTTCATATTTGTTTTTCTAATTTTGGTCAAATTTAAGTTTAGGGGGTTGGAATTTTCATTTGGAAAGCTTGAGGTGATATGCTAGTTGAAAAGTTCCAACCCAAGGGCCGGGGTGCATTGTCTACTACTCTGTCTATTAGTAACGCCCGTAGTGCTCATTTTCCTGAGAACTTTTTGAAGGTTTGATACCCAGGGAACCGTATAAAGTCGATAAATAACAAGGGGAATATAATTCTTTGATATGATTTGTTCCTCATGAATGTAATTCACTACTGACTGAGAAATATCATATGTACCCCGCATTATTACTTTGAACCAATCAAAACATCCGATATTAGTCCCCCCCCCCCCCCCGGGAATCGCTTCTTGTGTCATCGACGTCATTTCTTAAACCAACGCCCGAACACGTGGTCATTCTGTGCTATTTCTATCACAGACTTTCTTTGAACCAATCAAAACATCCGATAATATTAAAATTGCCCCCCCCCCTCCGGAATAGCTCAATGACGTAATTTCTAAAAGGAGCACCAAACACATGGTTATTCATTTGGTGCTGCGCGTGTAGTACATGTACAGTACTGGTACAATTGTATAGTATTAAGGCTGAACAAAAACCGGTTAGGGGGTCTCCCTTGAACGGGCCTTCCTACTAGTATGTTAAAGTATCTCGCAAAACATACTACTGGTAGTATATATATCCTTGGATCCCAAATTGTATTTAGTATTAGTACTAGTACTTACTAGCAAGGATACTATTGCTGAATATTGTATCTCACGTGACTTTCAAGCTTTCCGATTGGTTGGCTACTCGACTCTATTAGTCGTAGTTGTATACTACGCCTTCAAGTCTCTCCCATCGTGCACTATGCATATGTAGTTTTGACTACTAAAAATAGTAACGAACACTACATCAAACTTTGTTCTGAAACTACTTGTTATTTCGCCGCTGATCCAAATTAAAGCTTCAGTAAGGCGAACATCAATTGTCTGAACTTAGTAAAAGTTGAAAATAGTAGTTTCCTACTGCTAAATCAAAATTACAAAGGTTTTCTCTGGAGTCCCGTTGCATTTCCTAAGTTCGCGATACCCCATTCCTATACCGGTAACACTAAAACGTGTGATCGGTTGCCGTATCCGAACAACTAATAAAATGAACCGAGAATACAATTTGCCGATTACAGCTTGTTTTAGCTGTCTCTTGTAAATAAATAATACCCCTATGCTGTATACTAAGCGTTGAAAAAACACGCTACTGCAGATTTTCATGGCCCAATAACATGTTTCCGGAGTTGGGTACACTTTTTTTTGTAGCCGTAAATTCTTTGCTTCCGGTCAGAGTCACGTGACCGCTCGGTTCGAAAATAATCAATAATTTCGCGGCTCAATTATTCTGATAGTTCCGTGTACAAGAGCGACTTATACTAATAAATGACCAAATTTAATACATTCTTCGTTCGTCCGGGCACCAATTAAGAGTGGGTAAGTGGTTGAAATGTGTTGACATTGGTCTAAATGTTCTTGAGTTTGGTCACTGATCGCCACAGGCACAGGTCGGGCAATTCTTGAATTGCTTCTGAGTTTCTGACATGCGCAATTCCCTAATTAAGGGGGCCTTTTAGAGATATATTCACAGACCCACTCTGTCTTCTGCTATTGTAAAATTTATTCTTGACAAAATGGCATCGGCTAGTAGTACTGATAGATTTGGAGATGATAACGAGGAGGAATTTATAAATGACAATTTATTTGCAAAGAAAACTAAAGAAGCAACTCAATTTGCTATGAATATCCTGAAAAGTTTCTGCAAAGAAAAAACTATTGAATGCAATTTGGACATCATGACCGCAGTTGACATTGATGAAGTTTTGCAAAAGTTGTTCACCAACGTCCGGACGCAAACTGGCGAATATTATTCTAAATCAAGTCTTGTGGTCATCAAGCAGGGAATTGCAAGATATTTAAAAGACCAGAGAAAGTTTGATATGCAATTAATGCCAGAGTTCAGTGGGTCTGTGAAGTCATATCGGTCCATGATAAAAAAGTGCAGGTCCGTTGGAAAGGGGCAGATTACCCACAAGCCAGCAATTACACCGGCAGACATCAACAAACTTTACAGCAACAGTATATTATTTAATCCAGCGACCCCATCAGGCTTAGTGAACAAAACCTTTTTTGAAATAGTTCTTTATTTCTGCCGTCGAGGACGAGAAAACCTCCGCAAACTAAAGCCAGAATACTTTGAGATAAGAACCAATTCAGAGGGCAAGCGGTATGTTTTAAAAACAACGTCAGAACAGTTAAAAAACTATCAAGGGGAAGAAACGACGAATGAAGGTACGGGAGGCCGTATGTATGAGATGGACTCACCAGCCTGCCCAGTGAAATCCTTTAGTAAATATCTGCAGATGAGGAACCCAAAGTGCATGGCACTTTTCCAGCATCCACATGATTCATTCAAAAATGACGACACTGTTTGGTAAAAAAAATTCACCCATGGGAGAGAATTATTTGGGTGAAATGATGGCAATGTTTTCTAAACAGGCAGGACTTTCTGTAATATACACCAACCATTGCATCCGGGCAACTTGTATAACTTTAATAAGCGGGCATGGCTTTGAGGCACGGCACATAGCATCGATCTCACTACATCGAAACCTGCAATCAATCCTAAGTTATTGTTCGGATTCTACTGAATCGCAAAAGAAAGATATGTCTGCCGCATTGTCCTCGTGTATCGACAAATCTGCAACAACATCCAGCTCCACACTAAAGGATTCCGATAAATCAGGGGAAGTAACTGATGTTACTATTGCCACTGTGCCTGTGGTGACCAGTCGTCCAGTACTTGAACTGTCCGCTAATAACACTAGTGATTGGGGAGATGATATAAGTGATGATGTACTTCTCGAGAGTATCCAAGTCAACACCCTAGTGGCTCCTCAGCAAGAGATTCAATTTAAGGGATCTAATCACTCCACATACAATTTTAAGGATTGTGTTGTTAACATTCACAATCATAGCAAAGAAGAGTGAAACATTATCACTATCACAATGATCTTGAGAAAACTTTAACAAAAACTTTGCTGAAAACTGTTATATGACTTTACTCCTTGTTCAAGTTCGAGTTCCACAATATTTTGTTACTTAACCATCATTGGATTTACCAGTATTACAAGTTTTCAACTGGAATTATTTATCCTTTTAATACTGAATAATTTTCAGTGTTAACCCTGTGAGCACATACACCCTATATCCCTATCCAATGAATTCCAGTCCACTGTTTTGTGTATAAAAAGCTGGAAATCTGAGCATGCTGTATATAGTTTTGAAAATTAGTGATAAGCCATACTAGTAATGGCGTGATTTGAAGTAAAACCTTCCCACATAATAATCTGCAAGTAATCAATGTACAGATTTTTGTCTGGAGAAAGAAAGCCACAGTATTAAACATGTAGCATAGTATATGTATGGTGTTAACCGCCAATAAACTGAAAATATATTCTTTGAAATTGTGGCCAGTATTAACCGATTTGGTCACACTCTACCACCAGTAGTAGTCTGGAATCTGCAAAATTAATATGTTATATTGGAAGGTTTTATTTCAAATCATACATATATTTATCATATGATCACTGATTTTCAAACGTAACAAAAAGGAACAGCAGAAATTAATGACTGACACAGTTTTTTGCAACAAAAAAAAGTTTTTTTAAAAACAGGAAAACAAACATGAAAAATAAACAAAATAGATAAAGATTTACAACAAAAAAAACAACAAAGTTCAACAGGAAAACAAACATTGAAAAAAAAACACAGGCATAATTAAAAAAAAACAAACAAACAGGTGAAAAAGTTTAACAAAAACAAACAAACAAACCTGAACAAAGGGGAATTGAAAAAAAAAAAAAAATTAAATGACAAATTTACAATAAAAAAAAGCAACAAACAGGCAGGCAAAGTTTAAAAAAAAACAGGAAAAAAAAAAAAATTACAACAAAAAAATTAATTTAAAAAAACAAACAAACCTGAACAAAGGGGGATTTAAAAAAACAAGTTTTTTTTAAAACAGGAAAACAAACATGAAAAATAAATAAACATTTTAATACAACAAATAAAAATAATTAAAAAAAACAAAAAACAGGAAAACAAACATTGAAAACAAAAAAAATTTCAAAGAATTAATTAAAAAAAACCAAACAAACAAACCTGAACAAAGAGGAATTTAATTTTTTTTTTGTTTTTTTTTTTACATATTATTTATTTTTCTTTTAAAAAAAATCGTGTTTGCCCACTGGTTTGCCTTTAATTTCTGCATTTGTTCGATACAATATAATAATTAGAGCATGACTTGTCGTGAAATACGCCGATATAGTGCATAGTGCGGTTGTGTAGTTCACTCCGCTTCGCGTCGTGAACTACACAACCTCACTATGCACTATATCGGCGTATTTCACTCCAAGCCATGCTCTATTTATTAAATATACAATCCATTTCTCAAAGTGGATTACAATGTAGTAATAACATATAAATTAGTACTAGTACAATATTAAATAGGACGATCGAGCTATGGTGGATTTTAAATGAGTATTTCAATAGATTTGGGGAAATTTCCACCCTGCATGTTTATTCCGCCCTGTATGTTTATTAAAAATTGGGAATATTCCGCCCTGTGTGTTTATTCCGCCCTGTATGTTTATTACTATATTACTCTTGGGCTCCAAATAAACATGCATGCACGTTTATTATTTTCTTGGGAAATCCCCCCCTGCACAGTGCTTATTTGGGTCTGCACGTTTATTAATTTTGAGGCTATGAAAATTGAAATCAGCACAAACTCAAGATTTCTATATGACTCTGATACCAAAAAGATAAGTTTATATATATTCAAATATATATGACACACATGTGAACATTTAAATACTGAATAAAACACCACATGACATATACCGTACTATGTTGATTCCTATACTTGACCTACCGGTACACGAACTCACGAACTGTAAAAATAATATGTTTAACAGTTGATGTTTTGTTCAGAGTTTCCCCTGCACTATTATTTGGGCCTGCACTTTTATTAACTTTCAATGGAATCCCCCCCCCCCTGCACTTTTATTTGGAGCCCGAGAGTAGGCACTCAAGAGTAACTCACGTAAAAATAATTATACAGAACCTATATTCGAACTTGGCCTGTAATTTTAGCTGGGAAAAACACATACCAGCTCTGGTTTGTGCAGATAAAATAATAAAAACTGGAGTTATCGGTCGGAAACCGAAATGTTATGAAATTGGTCAAATTCTAAGTTGATAAAGGGCCGTAACTCATGTAAAAATAATTGTACGGAACCCATATTCGAACTTGGCCTGTATCTTTGGTTGGGAAATACACATACCAACTTTGGTTCAGATAAAATAATCCAAACTGGAGTTATCGATCGGAAACCACAAATGTTAACGGACGGACAGACAGACGGACAGACTGATAACATAATACAACCTTTTTTCAAAAAGGGCGTATAAAAACAGCATACCTTCCTGCTAATTTTATTTTACTACCCTCCCCCCTGAGAGTGAGACTGAGACTGAGAGACACCGAATAATTATTTACTCCATTACTGAGATTGAGAATACTGAATAGCCAATATTATATAAACATATAGATCTACATGTCAGATATAGATATACATTGTAATTTGTAAAATTTGTAAACTGCAAATCTTCATTCAAACAAACACAATTTCAATATTCAACTTCGAGAAATTTAGAGTTCCCTCTGAGGACCCTCTCTTGCAACTGACTTTTTCTGAGCACTGTGCCAGGAATTAATGTGGCATTGGAAACAACAGCTATTTATCTGCAGTTCCGCTTGGTAAATCATAACATTTTTCAATATATAAAATACATTTTTGAGAATTATTTTCTGGAATTACATCACTTGACCTAATTACATTTGAAAAATCAATACAAAATTAAAAAATAAATACAGTTATACACCAACATTATAGGAACAAGTTAAATACCAGAATACCTGTTGTTTCCAATGCCACATCAAATCAGAAGTATGCCGACAATGCCGTGCAAGTTACTGCAACTCTGTACCTTTTGCTCAGCTGAGCAGATTTGCATGGAAATCCCCATTTAAAATTGGTCACTTGACGAAATACAAAATGAAAATGTAGGTGTTGTCGTTGTAAAACTAAAAGTTCACTGGCAAATTCAACTTCAAGCGCAATGTGAATGTCACGGTCACGGGTCAGAGACAGCGACCCAGACTATTTAGGTCACGGAGACTCGGAGTACGGCCCGGCCAGAGACTAACTTCACAAAGTGAGGGAGTGATTGTGAATTGTTTTTAAATTGGGTCAATAATTAATACTCACCGATGTTCACACGTCCGTAAACTGAACTGCGCAGCTATTCCGGGTCTATATGTAGGTCAACGTGGTGACGTGGTGGTCGTTTATTCGAACGCTCCATGGAAGTTGTCCCAAATCGTGTACTACTACTCGAAATATTTTCAAATCCAAACACTCAACAATGCGCGATGACGAAATATTATGACGTCAAGAGCGCGTCATGCACGTGCAACTCACCGCGAGCTGTTTAGTTTCTAACAGGTGCGTTTTGTCCCTGGCGCAATTAATATCGATATTCGCTAACGTATTAATAACGTGGTTATTGTCTTTATTGAGGGGTGTGTGGCTAAAACGATTTATAATATGTCTGATTCATCTGGTTTTATTGAACAAAAGAAAATAACTAAACAAACTGTCGGTGGTGGATTGGGGAGGGGGAGTTGGGCTGGAATGTACCAATTGGAAAATTCCAACCTATAAATGGGGGGAAGGGATATTTGACTTTGAAAAAAAAAAAATCTCAAACTTTGGGTGGGGGGGGGGGGGGGGGGTGTGTGATCTGGTTCAGAGGTATGGGAGGCCATTTTCACATTTATTCCTTATTTGTACTTAAGCGCAAATAAAAATTCATATGCATTGATCCCCACTGAATTAATTTTAAATGGCACAGGCCTAAACACACCACTCAAGCCTATATAGCCCACCATATGAGGGAAGCAATCCCACAGTAACCCTAATTCCCTTTTTATGACCACGGAAATGGTATAGATCTGTGCAGGATATGTCTCTTTTTATAAAATATACTAGATTTCTGGGATGGAGACACAAATTATTGGGGGCAGGGATGCTGATAATATGAAAATAGTGTTTTTCCCCCTTATTGCAAGTCAATATAAGTACTCCATGTGAGGGAAGCAAGCCTCCCCCAGTAACCCTAATTCCCCTTTTACGGCCATGGAAATTGTAAATATCTGTGCAAGAAATTCCCTTTAATAAAATATACAAGAGCTCTTGGAGTGAGACACCAATTCTTGGGACACCAGGGACAGAGATGCTGATATGCATATGGAAATATGTTTTTTCTTCAACTTTCGAGTCTGTATGGAGCTACTACTATGAGATGGACTCAATCATTCACAATCGGAGGGAAGTAAGGGAGTGTTAGGTGTTTGCGCTTAAGCGCAAATGATTTACACTTAAGCGCAAATAAATTGTTAGACACCTAACTATGGGAGGCCGTTTTCACATTTATTAGATAATTGAACTTAAGCGCAATTCAATTACATTTGTGTACAACTAATTGCGCTTAAGTCAAATTATTTATTAAATGTGAAAATGGCCTCCCGTACATAACGTCCGCCGATGTGTGAAAATTATCATATTAAGCAGTATTAAGTGTAAATAACCATGACTTGTATTTTATATGTTCTTAACCAGTCCTCAATCCGGATTCACCCCTCTCTGTTAACTGGTATTCAGGATTCTATTGAGGGCCAAATTCACATTTAATAATTAATTGCGCTTAAGCGCAATTGCGTAATTGTTTGCACTTACGCGTAATTATTTGCGCTTAAGCACAATTTATGGTTCTATGTAACTAAACACCCCTGGTGAATAAATAGGTTTATCCATAACTTAACCTTAACTCCTATTGACATATTACCTCTTGTTTTCATTGGTTTGGATGGGTAGGGAGATATATCCTATCTCCTTTATCAAAATGGCTGAGTCACGATAGTATTACCTTCTGTTTTAGTTAGGGCGACTCGTGATAGCATTATATTATCTTCTGTATTAGTTGGGGCCACTCGCGATAGCATTACCTTCTGTATTAGTCGGGGCGACTTTGATTTTCTTAAATTTTCGAGTATACAGGCACACCATATGAGGGAAGCGAGCCCTCAGTGACACCACATTCGCGCTATATGACCAATGAAATACTATAGATCTGTGCAAGAGATGCTGATTTAATAAAAAATACTCGAGCTCGAGGACTGAGAGTCTGAGACACCAAAGCTCCAGGAATGAGACACCAACTTTTGAGACGGGGATGCTGACAATATGAAAATATAAGTCAATACATTTAAGTAAACCATATGTGGTAAGCAAGCCCTCATGCAGTGACACCACATGCATACTAATGCTATATGACCATAGTAATGTATGGATCAGCATGGATCAGACAGTACAATCCAAAACTATTCCTTTATATTGTCATCCAGTTCATCATCTATATATTTAACTCATACCATTTCGATCATCCAATGGTGATCCATTCATATGACACGCTAACAAACCGTAGTTTTCACACATTAGAGAAGTAACAAATGTATTCCTCTACCAGTAAGTTCATTGATGTGGCTTAAGCACAATCAATTGCTCTTAAGCTTAATTATTTGTGCTTAAGCATAATTATTTGCACTTATTTATGCTTAAGTGCAATTTATGGTTATATGTAACTAAACATCCCTTGTGAATAAATAGGTTTATCCATAACTCAACCTTAACCTATTGACATATCACCTCTTGTTTTCATTGATTTGGATGGGTAGGGAGCCAGATTAACTTTTTTATTAAAATGGCTGACTCGCCATAACATTACCTTCTGGTTTAGTCGGGGCAACTCGTGATATCATTATATTTTCTTCAGCATTAGTCAGGGCGATAGCATTACCTTCTGTATTAATCAGGGCCACTTTGAGTTTCTTCAATCTTTGAGTAAACAGGCACACCATATGGGGGAAGCAAGCCCTCATTGACAACACAGTCACCCTATATGACCATGGAAATACTATTTATCAATGCAAGAGATGCTAATTTAATTAAAATACTGGAGCTCAAGGACTGAGACACCAAAGCTCCAGCAATGAAACACCAATTTTTGGGACAGGAATGCTGATAATATGAAAATAGGGTATTTTCCCCTAAGTTAATAAGTACACCATATGAGGTAAGCAATCCCTCATGAAGTGACACCACATTCATGCTATATGACCATAGTAATGGGCCAAATCTGTACAAAAATACTTTTAAAAAATTAAATGGAAAAATACAAGAGTTCCAGGAGGGAGACATCAATTCTTTATGCTGATAAAATGAAATTAGGGATTATCTTTGATTGTTGTACACAGACTCACAATTGACTGTTGAGTACTAGGCTAATAAAACAGGTTTTAAAGTTAGCCACATGTTCCTCTTGTGTTGCTAGGTGTCAAATTCACCAGGTTATGCCAATAGTTTCTGCCTTTATGGGAATATAGGTTAGATAGTAGTTAAAATTTCGCTTAAGCGCAATTCATTATGCTGAAGCACAAATGCCCTGTTTGTGCTTTTAAGCACATGCAATATGTGGTATTTGCGCTTAAGCGTAATTATTTGCGCTTTTAATTATTTGCGCTTTTAACAGCATAATTCATTATTAAATGTGAATTTGGCCTCCCATACTTCTTGCCACTGAAACATGTATCTGAGCCCCTATGAGTAATTTTATGAGATTTCTGGAGTTTTTCATTAAACTTACATGATTGGCATTTCTTCCGCATGGCTATTTAAAACATTTCACACTCTGTGTATGCCTTATCCTTCTATATATTAACCATTTTTCATCAAACTTTGGGGTTGGTCCCAAATTGCCTTCGAAAAAACTTGCGTTGTATCGTGGAATGTTTTTCTGAACCCCCCTCCCCCAGGAACATGACTATTTGAATTTTTTGGGGGGGGTGGATAGAAGAGTGAGGAGATAAATTGCCACACCTTTGCTTCATCGGTTTACTATTCTGCTAGCACATTGCACCACATATTGCTCCAGCATTAAATTTCAAATGCTTTCAGCCAACATATACCAGTAGTGTTTTTAAACTAATAGTTTATTAACTGTTTGATAGATCACATCAATCTTTATATTTAAAGGGATAAATAGATATCTTGGAGAATTGAATGTTGGCAATGTTGATCATACAGCATTTTTTAACGTTGAAAATATAACGTTGATTAAACGTTGGAAAAATAACGTTGATACAACGTTGGGAAAATAACGTTGATTCAACATTGGAAAAATAACGTTGATTCAACGTTGAAAATATAACGTTGATTCAACGTTGGAAAAATAACGTTGATTCAACGTTGGAAAAATAACGTTGATTCAACGTTGGAAAAATAACGTTGATTCAACGTTGGAAATACAACGTTGTTTCAACATTGATTTATTATTGGAGATATACCACAAACTCCAATAGCTCTTGCTAATTCCCAATTTCTGTTAATTTAACAACTCTAAATACAATGTTGGAAATGAAACGTTGATTCAATGTTGGAAAAATAACGTTGATTCAATGTTTGAAAAATAACGTTGATTCAACGTTGGAAAAATAACGTTGATTCAACGTTGAAAAAATGACGTTGATTCAATGTTGGAAATACAACGTTCTTTCAACATTGATTTATTATTGGCTACGAATTGTAGTAGCTAGCACTGGCTAATTCCCTATTTCGGTTATTATTAATATAACAACTCAATTGAATTTGTGTATAATAGAAGTGTATCTATTCCCTGAACTTTCTGTATTGATTCTGATGTATATAAATAATAATTGTGAGTCATAGAGAGCAATCAACATAAGTTTCAATGTATCACAAGGAAACATTTTGTATGGGAGTCCAAATTCACTTCAAATAATTATTTGTGCTTAAAGGGGTACTGTACGCCATTTTCATTAAATTTCCGGTCATAACAACGATCTAATATCGATAATATATAGAAACATAAGTAATTTGAGTCGAAGATGTATTCTGTAAACGCTCAGGTTAATAGGCTATCTTAAAATTCAATAATTTAAAAGTTAATAATTTGATATAAATTGAATTTATGACTGGAGCCATAAAATGGCGTCGACTAAATTACGAATTTCCGTGTACACGAAGTAATCAAATAAAGTAATTGAGGGATACTGGATTGTTAAACTGATCGCACACACGATCGCTTAAAATATTATGATGATACGGGGAGAACACTCAAGCCACTCACTGACTAGTGACGATACAATAACTTAAATGAGAATATGGGACTAGTATGCATATAATATAACTTTAATTTGATTCATTTGGTTGAAAACTGTACAAAAATTACTCGACAACGACAATTTGTATTTTTGCATTCCGGTAAATTTGCCACCCGTAACACTACTTCGTACTCAACAGACTTTCAAATAATGAAAAAATTGTTACCTGATTCTCCGACTCGGAGACTATAGAAAACAACAACAACATTTGGCGTACAGTACCCCTTTAAGCACAATTATTTGCCCTTAAGCTCCATTATTTGTGCTTAAGCGGAAATAATATAATTTCGCTTCAGTACAAATAAGCTATTTCAAAATTATTTGCGCTTAAACACAATTATTTGAGCTTAAACATAATTATTTGAGCTTAAGCGCAATTAAGAAAATTAAAAACCATTACCTGACACACCCTGTTGATATTGGCAGAGTCCCCCACAAAGTATCATGGGACATTGAAATTCAAACATGGGGAATCATATTTTATTTTTGAGGGAAGATCTATATTGATGGAGAATTAACATACTTATCTGGTAACTTTATTTATTTAACTTTTTATTGACACAATATTCAGTTAGGTATCTAAAATTAAGTCAAGTCGAGTCCTTAAATCATTCAGTTCACCAGTGTATATCCCCACATTAAACCAAAATCAGATATAGCGCTTGCAGCGTTGGCAGAACGTTGGTATACCGTTGGTTGATTTACCGTTAGTTTTTCAACGTTTAACCAACATTTAAGTAACGTCGTGGGAATTACGTTGGAAAAACATTGTTGAAATAACGTTGGAAAAACGTTAGAAATCTAACCGTTGAATAACCGTTGGGAATCAACGTTGAATCTACGTTGATTCAACGTAGTGAAAACTAACCAACGTAAACTCAACGGTACCAACCAAAAACCAACGTAGAATCAACGTAGCGTTGCTATCTGGGGAGAGAGAGATATATATATATAGAGAGAGAGAGAGAAAGAGAGAGAGAGATGAGAGGAGAGGAGAGAGAGAGAGAGGAGAGAGATATGTTTATTCCTCCAAACATGGAGACAATATGATACAATATATACATACATAAATAAACTGTTGGCATATATACACAATACAATTTAACTTTAGAAGGCTCATTTGAAGTCATATAGTTTTACTCGAGTAATCCCGACCACCAATCGGTGTCCGTGCGGACGTGACTTAATTCCTCAAGTACCAATTAAGACACCAGGAGGTCGGATGACTTTAGAGTCACCATATCAAAGATCGAAGAATAGTTCACATAATAATAATTATAAATTTATTGCGGAAATAATTACTGCAAGACAAGATGTTAAGACTTGATATACGGTTTTAACAGTCTATGCCATAAAATATGATGAAATATTTATAATTCATCACCATTTGAAACGTCTGTGTCTCATAAGATGACCATAGAGAAATAGAAAACAGCTGAAATCATAAAAAGATTACCCCCGTTTGCGCTCCCAGAATGCAACATAATTCAAACCTAAAAATGTATTTTCAATGGAAGGGGAATAACTCTATCTTTAAAATATTTTAACAAAACCAGACGAAACTTGAACACAAGATATGTCGGTAAATCAACAAAAACAATATGTTCACAGTTTATTATCGGATAAGTTGATAATAAAATGTTTTGGAGCTTTCTCTTACAAATGGCATATAGTATGGCATATATTTTATATATGTGATCTGGGGGTTCGAAAATTAAGTGGGCCTTTAACTATAACACAAGTCGGCCCTATATACAATAAATTCTAGACACTGATGATATATACTATACAAGACGGTGTGGGTGGCATCTATAATTAGTGTATATGACTTGGTTTGTTTGATATTAGGCCCGATATCAACCCGATGTAACATGATATTAGCCTGGGACAGAAGGTCAAAGGCTGATATGATGTTACCGAGGGCTGATATCAGGCCAATAATATAAAACCAACCATTATCCTATTTATTAATTAGATCGCCTCTTAGTAACTGACAACTGTTTCTTATGAGCGATGTCGCAAAATTGGATACATATACACGTTATTTCATAGCAGTGACATGGCAGTGAAGTAGATTTTAGGCATTTCGTAAATCCATATTAATCGGATTGGAGATGTCGTAAATCGATATTACTCGGTTTAAGGGCGATATTAGCCTAGTTCGATAACATGCTATTCTAATTAATAAACTCAAAATATCAAATAATTGACTGGGTATTTTAGGAAATCGATTAATGACAACTGAATACTGAAGCCATGTTCAAGTTCAAGTCAGCGTAATTATACATACCTACTATGGGGATTCCATAGACTTCCGTGTACTTTTGGTAGAAGTTACTGAGTCCGTTTGGTCGCATGCCCTCTGACGTTCGCAGTTCGTCTGGAACTTCCCACACGTGCTGGCATGACGACTCACGAGATGGTTCGCCAGTCCTTGGAGGCCAGTTTTGAGAGGCGCTGTGTCCTGGAATAATCACAACCACAAGCAAATCACTTGCGCTGAACCAATGTAATAGTATACTATATACTGTGCGTTTGTTAATGTCGTAGTATATTTTCTTCCTATTTCGGCGTGGTGCTTAACGTCACTGTCGTGTAGCTATATATCACGAATGCTTCTCCGAGTAGATCATTTGTCTCAGAAGAGGCGGATCAATTTTAATGTCTTATATACCTTGGTCATATATTGGTGAGTATATAATGTCGTTGGAAAATCCTAGACAGTTAGACCCGAGCCAAAGTTGGCGAGCTATATTGGTTCTAAAACGAAATTATATTTTTGTTCACGCTCGGGCCCATGATTCGATGGATATTGCATTGCCACATTTCAAACACATTCAAAGAGTTTCTGAATATGTTGTGAAAAAGATATGCCATCGATAACAACAATAATGGTATTCATATGGTATATACCGGAACTTGAATTATTGAGAATTCGTGATTATGAGCACCATGCAGGTATTTGTACTACGGTGTGTTTTTTTTATCTAATTAATGATTTGACGTAACCACCACATCTGGTTGGTTCTATTATTATCTAACCATCTACGGAAGTATTAAGAACAATTTTAATAACTAAATCGCCTCACGTCTTCCAATCGTTTTACCAAGTCCAACAATTACGCCTTTCCGATATTGTATACAGAATTAACATTTTAGTATACGCTCAGCAATAGATTACAAAATAAATCGCTAACAGATAATAATCGCTAGCATGCAGTGAAGATATAGAAAAATACACTTTCATTGTATCTTTGATGTTACGGACGTCTATGCCACTCTATGGCGTGACTGAATTTCTTGAATAACTCATCGAATTGTAAAATGTTAACAATAGTATAATTATATTATGAAGTATTATATTTGAATGTGACCCGGTTATAAAGCACGCGTAAAATAAAATTTAGTGTTCTTGAGTGGATACCGAAAATTATTTCGTTCGTGACTGCAACAAAAGTTTATTTTTTGCTCGTGGGAAGCCATTCGCGAAAAATAGACATTTGTCTCGGTCACTCATGAGATAGTTTTCGGTATCCACTAAAAACACTAGATTTCCTCTATATTACAACTCTTTGAAGTGGGTGCGTACCCGGTAATTGCTATATGTTTTGCTGTCTCAATGTATTCAACTCACCTGTTAACACACACAGGAAGGAAATATGCACCACCCATCTAGACATCTCCAAATCTCAATTCAGAATGCATCGCAGTAGTGTCTTTGGTCGCATTGACATCTGATTGTTGGTGAGATCTGACATTGAGGTGCTTTATTCAAACACAATCTGGTGCGTACGAATGTTACTATTTATTTTACCCATGCTTTGGACTACTTTGACATGCGACTGCCACCCAATTAGAAAATTCTCGTGGCTCAGGAAAGACAAACAATGCAAGAAATGCATTTTCATGAATGTGTTGGGGTATATAAAGCATGCGACATACGAGGAGAATGAACATGCAGACAAACAAATGCAGATCACTAAGACCTTAATACCAGAGATAGAGTCGCACCTATAGTTGTCAAGGGCGTAGAAAACCACAGACCACCCTATCTATATATCTTCGTATATGACATTCTGATCTCGCTCGCTTGTTCTCTCGCTCTGGCAAGTGTTTTCGCTTCGTTTATATTATTATAGGGTGACAGGTTAACTATGGTTATACAACTCGGCATCAAACAAATACAAGCAGAATTGATCATATATTTGTGCCTCGAGATCACTACCATTGTGAACATTCCGTACCCGGAATTGTTCATTTTTTACTGAAATAAATGCTCAATTCTTCTTCAAATACCACTTTATATCCTGGGTGATGAATCGTGTGGGCAAGATTAACGCCGTGCAACAATGTAAAAAGAGAAAACTCTTGCGGTGACGCCGATAAAATAAAATAATGACACTTTTTCCAGTGTTCGAATAGAACTTTCGTACAGAGTATGGCGGGTGTAAAGCTATATATAGAGGGGTTGGTATTAATAACAGACGGGTTAATGACTACCTTTTAGTAATCACTATAAAGCAACAGGTAGTCGAAAACATGTTTATAGACCTTCAGCTTTCTTGTTATTGGTGAAGCCCCCTTTTTGGTACAATCCAACGTCAACCATGGGATCCGGGTCTACGATCCCATATCTAGTCCTGAAACACACTAAGCATTATATAGCTGTTAGCACAAAGGGTACCTCCTCCCAAAACTGAAGCAGAAATAGTGGGTGGGAGGGTGGGTGCGCAAAATAGTTGTCGACCGATTCGGAAGGAAGTCTTACCCGAAAGAGGTCGTATGCTGCGATTACCCCGTGACCTGATGCCAGACGAAATATTTCCGCGTGGACTGAACTGATCAACTATATGGGCTGTTCTGTACTGTCAGATATAGTAAAAGTTATCGCGAGTTTACTGTTCCAAATGCAACCAGGCGGGATAAATGATTTACTGCTTGCTATGCTATGGTATCTCTGTTATATTTTTTAGATCGATAGAAAATGCCACATCAATATATATATTAAATGGTTCTGTTATATATCAATATTGACATGTTATATATCAATATTGACATATGGTCGTGAATATTTATTTTGCTAGATGGCAGTCTCTCCTTAGATTAGATTCAGAAGTGAATAAATATACCACAGGGGCTCAAACGAGTAAAAATATAAATAACTAGAATGCACTCAGAGAGATGCCAACGTGCGCAAAAATGTAATAAACAGTAATTAAAAAAATAATTTCACTGTATTTTAATTAATTTATTTAATTTAATTTAATGTTAGCAAAAAAAGACAATTACCATTTCTCATTTCATCACAGATAAATGCAAATTAATATATTAATCATTTAAGTAATTAAAACCAATTCCATGTTGCCGAAAGGATGAGACTTTAATATCGATTACAATTTTTTCAGCGGCATATTTTCATTTTCATTTTCCGATAGTCAAAGTTGACCAAAGGAGCAATTATAAGAAATAATTTATACCATTTGTGTAAATATTGATAGCAGCCAACATGCAACAATAAATATCAATAATTAATCAATAATTAATCAATAACGACCATTTTATGTAATAATAAACTCTTCAAACGGTGTTTGTGTCAACAAATGCGTTTTGTTTTGTGTTACGTCAGTCGTCGTATTTGACCCGGAACTCGGCTGAAGGTTAGGCTATTCAGCCTATTGCGTCGAATTACAAAATCGCGTTTTGAATGTCTCTCTTTCCCCGCACGATAAAAAGAGGTCTTCGCACTAACCAAAAATGATAAAACTTCCCAAGTATAAGTAAAAATACCCAAATGAAGGAGTCTATGTAGGTCCCGAAGGAGTCTATAGACTCTTTGATGTAGAGTTCTGATGGAGAAAATGTATTTTTGTCATAACTATCTATTTTTGTCATAACTCTGACGTATTTTGACCTGGGAGAAAAAATCGAAATCGGGGCTCACTACGAGCATGCCAGTTTTAAATATAGAAACAGGGAATCCCGACAAATGGCGATATCGGCGACAAACAAGTAATCGAAAACAACACATAAAATAAACATAGCAAAAACGCGACACAGTACAAATGTCAGAACGCCACGAGGGTTTACGTCGTTTTTGGTGACGTCATGGAGTGACACCAAGCTACCAAGCTACGAATCTGTCTGATCGCCATACTGTTGCGCGAGCGCACGTAATAAACATAGCAAAAACGCGGCACAGTAAAAATGTCAGAACGCCACGAGGTATTACGTCGTTTTTTGTGACGTCATGGAGTGAAACGGCGTAGGGTGACACCAAGCTACGAACGAATCTGTCTGATCGCCATACTGTTGCGCGAGCGCATGCACGTAAAAATATTTAAATTTAAAATGGGCGCGCTACTTTAAAAATACGCATCGCTATAAATATCATATACATTGCGAGGGATATCACAGAATCGAATACGCACTTCTAAACGACTGAACCGTTTCTTAAAATGCCAACTCCAATCGATCGAGTAAAAGCTATATTTTCCAACTATACAGTAAACACTACTAGACCGGCCCCCATATGAGGGTAGTGTCACACGAAAGGGTAGACATTTTGACGCTATCTCCAATTATCCTGTCCCATGGGCGGAACATGTGAAAAATATATTTTTTTGATCTTTTTGGTGTTTTTGACCTGCAAATTTTAGTATAATCAGGAAAACCAATAAAATAAGACAAATGTTGAATAAAATATACTTGAATATAAGATATTTATTCTATCTGGGTTGCTTAACTTTTATGATGTGTAAAAAGTTATATTTTCCAGCAAATTTTGTGAAAAATTCACGAAAATGCCCAAAAAATGCATAAATTGCAGTGCTTTTTCAAAAAAGTTTTCCAGAACATTTCCTATAAATTTTTCATTTTTCGGTATAAAGCTCTCAATGGTACATCAAAATTTTCAGCATTATATACCTGATTTAATAATATCAGCATCACAAGTAATGATATCCAGAACCCCGAGATATTTCCAAAAACTTAACCCACCCCCCACCCCTAAAACTGATTTTCTATCTGAAAATACCTGTCAAGTCAGAATAGCCCGTTTTCGTTCCGTTTTGTTAACCAATTCAGAGTCTTATCATATATTATGGAATTAGCATGTATCTGAGGAGGTTTATGGTATGGTAGAGTCTATTTTTGTTTAAATTTTAGATTTTTTTGGGGTAAATTAGCTAAAAGTTTGAATATTTTTAAGTGAAAAATTTCTGAAAAATTCCCATGACTTTGTCAGTTTTATGGATACAGCTGCACAACATGCACCACAATAAGCATGAATTCTTCCCCAATATAAGACATAATCACGTACCAGACCAGAATTAAGAAATAAAGTAAAACTTAACCCTACCACAAGATAGTGTTCTCAATGCTCTCAATGTTATGCTATACTAAACTCGAAAGGTTGTTCACACTTAAGTGAATAGAATTCATATCATAAATTGCAATAGTTCTGCCCACGGATTATGCAATCTCATCTTCATTGTCAATTTCATCAAATGTGATGGTATCAGTCAATAGAAGTTCTGTGCAACATCTTACAGGAAGAATGGTTCAAACATCTCATGTTGCCTATCGGCCGTCCATCCACGAAGAGCTACACCGGGAGTGGTTGATTTGGCAACGGTTGCAAGTTTCCACTGTTTTGTTATCCTGTTAGTTCGTTTTGAGTGTAGAATTAAAGGTTCCTCACAGGGTGGAAGTGCAGAAAGATCAGGTAGCTTCTGCTGATTCTCGAACTTCTGTGGGAACATTATCCGCCTAGCTTGATTCAATTTTCTCGAACGTTGAACATATAAGGCACATGCGTGTCACGGTCCAAAACCCAATTCGTTCCTAAATATGCCATGACTTCCATATATTTTGACCGTCTTTCCAGCAACTTCCAGACAAGTTTTTTTTCCTTTTTGGAAGGTATGTGAAGGAATGGAACCCAATAAGTGCATTCTTCTGTACATTTGACTTGAATCACCTGCCCATTAGCATCACAATTGATTAACTATTATCAGGCCTGAGGGGGAAATAATTTAGCGTTTTCTCCAACGTGCATAAATGGCATCAAGATGGAGAACTCTCTGACATGACCTCTCTATCGATTAATATGTCGTTGAGTTATTGTGGAAAGCAATAGCAACCCAAGGTACACATGTATAACCAACCCAGTAACATAGTCACTCCATATATACACATAAACACCACACAAATGAGTGGATAGTCACTCACTCTGTGTACACGTACACCTGCCACATGACCATATAGTCACTCCCTGTATACATATTCACCACTTTCATGACCATAAGTCAATCCTTGTATACCTATTCATCTCACCATTGGCCATACGGTCAATCCCCGTATACTTATTCGCCATGGTCAAAATAGCCATTCAAGATAAACATATACACCACATCCATGATCATAGAGTAACTCCATGTATACATATGCAATGCATCTCACCATTGGCCATATAGCCACTCGCTTGATATACGTACCCCTCACCCAAGACCATATATATCCACACTCGTGTATACATGTACACCCCACACATGCCCATACAGCCATGAGTCACCATGCAGGCACACCAGGTATACTCATACACTTGACCCATGACCATATAGTCACCCCCTGTGTACCTATATTCAACACATTCATCATCATACAGACAATAATTGTATACAAATTCACCTCACTGTTGGTCCTACGTCACTCACTGTATACATGTTCACCAAACCCATGCAAAATATATATATATATACCCCCAACCATGACCATAGAATCACTCCAGGTAAACATATGCACCTCACTACTGACAATAAAGCCACTCACTTTATACACATATCTCTCCATCACCATACAGCCGCACTTATGTATACCCGTACACCATACACATGACCATACAGTCTTGCAGGCACACAAGATTTACTCCTACACCTTACCCATGACCATATAGTCACTCTCTGTATACCTATTCACCACATTCATGATCATACAGTCACTCCTTGTATACCTGTTCACCTCACCATTGGCCATACAGTCACTCCCTGAAAACATATTCACCTCACTATTGGTCATAGAGTCACTCACTGTATATATATTTGCCACGTCAATAGTCATGTAGCCACTCGATATATGCATATACATCCACACATGACCATCCACACACTTGTCAATGACCATTCAGCATACATCGGGTACACATATACACATTATGGCTACTGCCATTCCATGTACACCTATACGCATTACGCATAGCTGCACATCTATTTATCCATTCACCCCACCAATGACCATACAGACAACACATGTATGCATATACACCTACCTATGACAATACAGCCACACAAAGTACATCTGTACATCTCACCCGTGAACATAGTCACTCCATATATACATAAACACACATATGACCATGTAGGTACTCTCGTTATTTACATACATGTAAACCACAGCAATGCCCATTGGGCCACTTTGTGTACACCTGTACTGGGTAATCATAACCATACAACCATACTGTCACTCCCTGTATATATATTCACCTCACACATGACCATACTCTCACCCCTTGCTTACCTATACATCTCACATAGCCACCCCATTCATGACCACATAGCTAAACATGTACACCTATTCACATCATTCATGACCATACAATAACTCCCTTTATACATATTCACCTCACCTATGACCACACGATAACTCCCTGGTTGCCATATTGACCTCCACCCTGTATCATGTCGATCAATGTTTATCCAAAAAAGTTAGAATAGCCACAAATTATGATTCATTTCAGTTCCATTTCAAAGTTCTGCCCATTTATAAACAAATATATAGCCAGTATCCAAAAACAGGTTTTCGGGGGGAAAAAACAAATAAGGCAACTTTAAAATTAATTTGTTATACCCCATAAGGAAATGGGACAACCAGAATAGAACATTTAGTTGTCAGTTGATTAGCTAACATGTAAAATAACCAAGTGAGTCACAATTTGCTACATTTTCGGAAATGCAGAGAATAATGTTCGGGATATATGTAAAAAATAGTTGCCATTTTGAGTAATTTAGTTTATAAACACATTAGTGTGACACATTTAAGGTAGATCAAAACAATAAACATCTTTCATACCAAACATTTTACTTGAAATTTGTTGTGCCGTTATTTAATTCAAGTTTGTGAGAGAAAAATCCAATATTTCTGGTAATGTCAGTGGTGACAATAGTAAAAATTAACTAAGGTGCATCAGACATGTTAGTGTTCAATGTATAGAAGGCAGAATATCCAACTTTATACATCAACCACAACTTGTAAGCGATTGCGGGACACGCTGGGTCAATATCTACCATTTCCACATTTTGGCAGCCAAATATACAGAAGAATGCAGTTGTTGGGTTCCATTCCTTCACAGGTAATAATTACCTTTCATCGTTGTTCCAAAAAGGAAAAAAACACAACTGGAAGTTGCTGGAAAGACCATCAAGATATATGGAAGTCATGGCTTATTTAGGAATGAATTTGGTTTTGGACAGTGACACGCTTAATACAATCAAGGAGTTAACATGTGCCTTATACATGTATGGTCCACATTCGAGAAAAGTGAATTAAGCTGGGTGGGTAAAGTTCCAGAGAATCATCAAAAAGTAGTTGATCTTTCTGCACTTCCGCCATGTGAGGAATCTTTAATTCTACACTCAAACCGAGCCAACATGATAGCAAAACAGTGGATACATGCAACCGTTGCCAAATCAACCACTCCCGGTGTACCACTTCATGGGTGGACGGCCGATAGGCAGCCTGAGTTGTTTGAACCATTCTTCTCGTAAGATGTTGCACAGAAATTCTATTGACTGATACCATCACATTTGATGAAATCGACAGTGACAGGGAAAATGAGATTACATAATCCGTGGGCAGAACTATTGCAATTTATGATATGAATTCTATCAACTAGTATGAGCGACCTTTCGAGTTTAGTATAGCATAACATTGAAAGCATTGAGAACACTATCTTGGGGTAGGGTTAAGTTTTACTTTATTTCTTAATTCTGGTCTGGTACATGATTATAGCATTTCATGTCTGATATAGGGGAAGAATTTATGCTTATTGTGGTGCATGTTGTGCAGCTGTATCCATAAAACTGACAAAGTCATGGGAATTTTTCAAAAACTTTTCACTTAAATATAATAAATGTTTTAGCCAATTTACCCCCAAAAAAATCAAATATTTAAACAAACTAGACTCTACCATAACATAAACCTCCTCAGATACATTGCTAATTCCATGATATATGATAAGACTCTGAATTGGTTAACAAAACAGAGCCAAAATGGGATATTCTGACTTGACAGGTATTTCCACATAGAAAATCAGTTTTAGGGGGGTGGGTTAAGTTTTTTGAAATATCTCGGATTGTTTGATATCATTGATTGTGATGTTGATATTAATAAATCAGGTATACAATGTTGAAAATTTTGATGCACCAATGAGAGCTTTATACCAAAAAATGAAAATTTTATAGGAAAACATTTGAATTTTTTTTTTGAAAAAGCACTGCAATTTATGCATTTTTTTGGCTTTTTCGTGAATTTTTCACAAAATTTGCTGGATAATATAACTTTTCGCACATCATAAATGTTAAGCAACCCAGATATAATAAATATCTGATATTCAAGTATATTTTATTCAACATTTGTCTTATTTTATTGGTTTTCCTGATTATACTGAAATTTGCAAGTCAAAAACACCAAAAATGTAAAAAAAAAAATATTTTCCACATGTTCCGCCCTGGATACCTCAGTGTTTTGGAACCCCCATGGGACAAGAATAATTGGAGATAGCGTCAAAATTTCTACCCTTTCGTGTGACACTATACCCTCATCTGGGGGCCGGTCAATACTGGGATAATACGGTAAACACTACTGGGATCAACCGTTCCAAAACTTCGAAAACAAAAAGCTGATAAAAAAAATCACGGAAAGCAATGGCTCCTACATTGGTACCACTCCACTACAGGAGAAAATATACCGTCGATTTCAAGCTCAATATTTATCGATAAGAAACCCACCTTTTGTATTAGACTTCTACATGTATCGACATATCTAATGTTAATCTGCCGAAATCAATCGCATATTTGAATCCATGCAGGTCGCCATTCTTTTCCTATATTTAACGACAATTACGAAGCGACTTCGCAGCACACAAATTCGCGCGATGACGGTTTAACCATCAACGATCAGGGTGTGTCTTTTTACCGGATTCCGGATTCTGGATCCCGGATTTCGACCCGGATTTAGGTGTCTTTTTACCGGATTTCGACCCGGATTCGGGTATGAATTTCATGCTTGTTTTATCACACATTTAACCCATTAAAAGCCGTTTCTGACACTCGGAAACTGGTTAGGAGGTGAGATTAAACCAATATAGGGCTGTCGTGCTCATTCAACCCGATTAATCGTATTTAAAGGTACATATCGTGCCCGGATCAGCATACTTCTTATTTTTTCATATAGACACGGCGGTTGGATTGATTTTACGTGATCATGATGGCATTTAAGGGAACACACCATGTTAAATAGGAGTTAATTTATAAGTGAAAGGAGAACAATCGGGATCCGGGCATAATCTGTACCTTTAAAAATGATTAATAAATACGCGATAATTAATTCGGATCCGTGCATGGCATGCACCTTTAAATGCGATCATCCTTCTGTGAAATAAATCCAACAGCCGGGTCTAACCTCTCAAAATCAACTTCTAACTTCCTCTTAACTCAGCTGACATTTAATATATTAAATAGGCGTTAATTTATATGGAGATTTTTTTTTTAAACCGGATCCTGGCATGGTCTGTACCTTTAAACTAGATAATCACTGTATAAACTGTAGCTGGATGCAACGGGATGTATATGCTAGCAGTGTTTTTATAACGATTCGGGCGGCCAGACGATATAATCACTGTATAAACAGTAGCGTGCTGCAACGGGGTAAATATGCTATCCGTGTTTTTATAACGATTCGGGCGTCGTGACATAAAACGCTAAATACAAGTCATACATCTATCTCACTTAAACCGGCTTAAATATCGAATTTACAATAGTAATACTACTAGTATCACAAATATAATCGTTTATAATCGAACTAAAACAATAAACCATTTGAACTGCACCAGGTTTTTTTGTGGGCTGGAGAACAAAAAATCTTCACAAAAGCAAGTCAATTTATTTCAATTCCAATGATATTACTGTTAAGCGCAACCTGTGCCATGTTTTCGCGGGTCTGAAATGTCTTTTAATGTGTTAAACATGGGTTATAATAAACATAAAATTGAGATCAGGGTTCGGGTCGAAATTAGAAAAAGACACATAAAATCCGGATCTAGATCCGGGCATAAAGTTTGTCTGTAAATGGGCTCATTCTCGCGTGAAATCAATCCAAGCGCCATGTTCACCGTTTCCAAATAAACTGAGTTCCGCGTGGCTCAGCTGCCATTTAATGTATTAAATACTTGACTATTTATATGAAATAGAAAAGAACTATTCGTATCCGAATCCGGGAATGATCTGATCTAAACATCAACATCTATAACCTAGTTCCACGCGACTCAGTTTACATTTATTGTATTAAATAAGCATTACTTTATAAGAAGAAAAATCCGGATCCGGGCATAATCTGTACCTTTAAATATTATCAGTCAATACGTGGAAATTAATTCGGTTCCGCACATGATGTGTACCTTTAAATGCGAAAATCATTCCGTGAAATCAATCCAACAGCCTAGTATAACGTCTCAAAATCAACTTATAACTTTGTTCCACGTGACATTTAATATATCAAAAAGACGATAATTTATATGGAAAAAAAGAGAGAGAAAAAAACCGGATCCGGACATGATATCTACCTTTAAATATGATCAATGATTACGAGATAATTAATTCGGATCCGGTCATGGTGTGTTCCCTTAAATGCCATCATGATCACGTAAAATCAATCCAACCGCCGTGTCTATATGAAAAAATAAGAAGTATGCTGATCCGGGCACGATATGTACCTTTAAATACGATTAATCGGATTGAATGAGCGCGACAACCCTATATTGGTTTAATCTCACCTCCTAACCAGTTTCCGCTTGTCAGAAACGGCTTTTAATGGGTTAAATGTGTGATAAAACAAGCATGAAATTCATACCCGAATCCGGGTCGAAATCCGGTAAAAAGACACCTAAATCCGGGTCGAAATCCGGAATCCGGAATCCGGTGAAAAGACACACCCCAACGATCAGTATACTCAGTGCGTGCTCGCCAAAGGGTCACTGAGTTAATTTTCAATGCAAAAATGAGTTGAAATTATTGCTGAAATATAAGAAAAAGAGTGGCGATAATAACCCGGCATGCTTTCGTTATATAGGGTACTGCATTGATGACTGTAAATAAAGTTAAGTCGATTTTATTTTTCGATGTCACATTTTTACAGTCGACAAATTCTTTCCAGGTACAGTAATCTGACTACACTCTCAGAATATGTGTTTAATCGTTTCTTATTCTTTGTGGCACCTTTTAATTTGCCAGTACTTGCGTTTCGCGTGAACTCGGATATTGGTATATATAGGGAGTATTTTTATAACTTTATTGCAATATCAAAAGTGAGTGATAACAAATGGAGACTCTTGGTGTAAACAGTATTTATTTCAAATTAGTCATTATATATGATAAAACAAATATTAACATTGATGAAAGGGATTGGACAACAAGCTTTAAGCGACAATGTCCATCCTGCGAGAGTGATTTAAAACACTAAATGGTGGGCTTCAGGTTTTAAATTGTTGAAGTTTTATCGCGTGTACTAGTATACACACATGATGGGCGGGTTCGAGTTTCAAAATAAGGTAGTTTCATATGGAAAAATTTGGGTTATGTGGGAGTATGTTGGAAGGGTATGGTGGTTGCCAGATGAATATAAAGTAGTTTTATGTGGAAAGATTTTGTTTATGTGAGAATATTTTAGGGCATTAATATGGAGATGCACGTTTTGCCAAATATGGCAAGATATTTTCAACAAGGAATTTCTCTGCTTCTATCTGGCGGAAAATTTTGAATTTCACATATCATCTTCATTGTTTGCAGAATCTGATCAATTAATCAAGAAGTGACAAAAACAATGGATTATAATACATTTGAGAAGTTGAAAATATTATTTTCTTAATGTCCCTTTCGGTACCAAGAACAGCTAGAATAATTTTACACAACACTCCAATCACCAAAGATCTTATTGTCTTGGCTCTATGAGAGGAGGCTTCATTTGTATCATTATGTTGAGTTAGATTTTTAATTGCATAATATAGCGTCATACCCCCATATATTATGATGAAGAATAAAGCAGGCACAAATATTCCAGCCCAATGAAAACAAATGTTGATATGCAGTATGGTCCACTCAAGCAGTGCGCAACCATGACCCAGAACTAATCTTAGCCCAATTTTTCATTGATCAACATGAATGACATGAACATTCTCAAATGTAGAGAATTATTTGTGGGTAGTTGTCTTTCTACGTGAAAATAATCATAAAATTTCATGAATCAAGAAAAATTAAGTCTCCTTTCATGATCTTCAGATATGTTATCATGGATATATGAACTGCACTTTTGAAACAAATCTAATTTACAGAAGTTCTTGGTAACTGAAAATGGTGAAATTTTAAATATTTTCCATTCCGTAAAAGTGAAGTAAATGAGATTATAATAACTAATTGTTCGATGGTTCTTAAATATCGTATCACAATAATCGCTTGTATCAAATTTCACAAATAAATTCCTGACATATTTTGAGAAAATTCATTTAGAAATACCAGGACATTTTGGCCAAACGTGCATCTGACCCTTAAAGTGGTTGTCGGATATGATAAAGGGAGGTGAGGAGTGAAATGATTATATATCTTGTGGATATAAGTGTGGATAATCTGTTATGTGCATGAGGTTATGCACTGGTTGGGAATGTGACCTTGACTATGATCCAACGTCACTTCATAAGGGGTCGCACTTGTATTGTTTATTCTTCTAAACTGTATAACATACAGTGATAATAAATTGCTGTGGAGGCTCTTGTAGCATGAAATACCTTCCTAGCTTGGATATGATTACCACCGTGCATAACGAATCTCTCACACAAACACCGAGGACCTCAACACAAGCCACAGCTTTGGCGACAGTTCGTCCGCATATATGAACCATACTGCGCATGATTGCAGTATTCTTGTTTAGTCCAATATGGGCAATATTGATTAACGTCTTTACAACAAAGTTCACAACTCTCGCGACAATACTGTTCCATATACGTAATATTTGTGTTGCATTCTCCGGTACTGGCCCAATAAGTGCACATTGTGTTTTGGTCAAAACAAGAGGAAGCTGATGTCGTCGTCGTCTTTGTTGATGTTGTTGTTGTCGTCGTCGTTGTCATCGTTGTCGTCGTCGTAGTAGTAGTAGTAGTAGTAGTAGTAGTAGTAGTAGTAGTAGTTGTTGTTGTTGTTGTTGTTGTTGTTGTTGAATCATCGCATAAATTACAACTGAGTGCGCAACTCAGTCTCATGTAGTCCGCATTGTTCACACACTCTCCATTCCCAGCCCAGTAAGAGCAATATTGATTACTGTCTTTGCATTGCGGAAAATTGGTTGTCAACATTTGCGTCGTTGATATAGCTGTCTGGCATAACCCACAACTCTGATTGCAATTCTGTTCCATATACGTGCGGTATGACGAATCAGAGCAGTACCCGTACCCTGCCCAAAGTGTACACTTATCATTCACGTCCACACAGTCTCCACTCCCTGGGAGTTCACCGTTGCAATTCAATTGCATCTCCTGCTTCTGTTCTGATGCTGAAATACATATAAGCATGTAACTCTCAATATGGAAATGAATTTTTACGCTTGTAACTTCAGATGTGCATGTCTGATATTTTTGCAGCTTTATTCTCATGATATAAACAATGAAGAGAAACATTATGACGAAGCGTTAGCACTATTGTTGGTAGCGCAGCGCCATTTTTGCCTTCGATGACTGAACTATTATCATATTGCGATTTGTTTCTCGATATAGGCTAAACATCAGAGATATATACTAATATAATTATGTACCGGTATAGCGATATAGTCCCATAGTAACTTAGAAACGTGCAGATCAACCTTACAATGCCACTTTAACGCTCGCACCTGATGACGTGATAATTTAATACCATAGCAGAGATTTCAGCTCCTCGTGGTTATATTTCGACAGACTTCAACTAGCCGTCAGGCTTTCCATGCACTCTCACGATTGTAAGAAAGTTATATGTAAAAAAAAATCAGTACTAAATACATTGTATGTGTGTGGCTGATTTGTCGCGAAAAAGTATAGTTCAAGTTTTCTGCGATGTAAACCATCTATTGAAACCCGTTGGGATAATGCTGTTTTACACCGAAGCCCCGTGTATATGTCTTTCTACAGCAGACTTTGGCGGAATGATTTTTCAGCTTTAATAGAGTTTACCCTACAAAACAATACACGATGCTATGTACATCGGAAAGAATGGCATCTTACGATAATAATGATGTATTATAATCTAATTTTTATGTTAAATTGCGGATAGAATATACCGCGTACTTGTGAGTAACCTAGCTTTATTTACATTTAATTCACACAGTCACTTCGCGATGTCAAATGGGTTCATATTTATGTAAACATGTGATAAAATATATTTTTCACATAACAATACTACCCTCAGCTGCCAACTCTTGTGGAGTTCAGAACAAATATAATATTGCCTTCGTTATTACATATTAAAACCCGATATAGAATGACATATACACGGGGCTGCGACGTAAAACAGCATTATCCCAAGCAACTTCACTAGCTAGTTTACGTCGAAGGAAATTTGGACTAGAAAAATTTGTGACTCAAAATACGTCCGATAACCACATTTTACTCATTTACTGGTCGTACATGGTAGTCGGATTCCTTATGTTATTTTGAATTTTTGGTTTGTTAAAAGCGATCTGAAAACGGATTATGTATCCATGGTAGGTGTGTATTCAGGATTGACTTGTTTCAATTCTTGAATTTTGGCGGTCGGCCTAAATCGGGGTCAACATAATTTAGAGAGCGTTTCGTATTTACAGAAAATGATAGTGGATGCCATCCCGCTACCCTATTTGAAGTCTTGAACTCAAACACTGCATATATGGAAATGTTCACTCAGCTACACATCACAATATTTTACATTTGATTTAGATACACTGGAATATGAAACTGAGAGGACACTAACAATCACTGATATAAACACAAGTTTTTTTTATAGTTTTTTTTAGCTATCTGTGAGAAAATATGTATTCGTTATATGCCATGTGTGGTTTATAAGATATATTGAAGTCCTACAAAATACAAGTTTGGTTTGAATACATCTTTATTAATTTATAGGGTGTCTACGGGCCTATTTTGCAGCACGCGAGCCATTGTCGATCCAATTAAGATAAATTAGGAAGTTTTGTCAAGTCGTTATCACAAATATGTAATTTTTCGACAACAAAAACGTATTTTGAGGAGGGGTAGCTAATTTATAATATCTCACAAGCCGCTCGACATTTCTGTCAAACTCTTTTACATATAATGGTCAGATAACCACTACACAATAAGTATAGCATAATGATGATATGAATTAGACATTATTCACAAAACACGCTTTGTGTTCGAGAAAATACAGGTCGACTGTTGTTTAGTTTCTCGCAAAAAGCGCAGTGGATTGTTGATAAGCAGAGTCACGATGTTGTGCCATTTCCTTATTTAGATTCGCGCGCTTTATACGTCGGTTGTACAAAACCCTAATTTGGTGCGCCTACGACTTACAACTCACAATACGACTCACAGTAATACTCCTTACTTGGTATGTATTACCATATATAGGTTAGTAGAAAATACTAACTGGATTGAAAGATATTCACCTCTTTGCAAGAACAATTATATTATGTACACATTTTCTGTCTGATCATTTCCCAAGCATGAAGTAACGTGGATTATCTTGATTTTGAACTGAGAGCGGGTAGAATGAGTCGATTAAAATAAAATTTGGTGAGATTTGAATGCGATTTTTGATTGCGCCAATAATGTTATCTTCGCATTCCACCGCGCAACAGAACATTTCAATTGTATATATTTACATACTAAGTGTTGTCATCACTAAATCCAGCATTCTGATTGGTCGGCGCCCACGTGGCTAGTTGCAGTTATTTCTCGGTGAATGCGCAACGCCTCATAACACCAAGATCATAACACCATCGATACGTCATTGTGTTTGGAAAGACGAACGCGTAATGTTTTGGGCGCATTTGGACTCGCGCAGGATTGACTTAATACATCATCGGGTTTCAATATGAAGAGAAATTGTTCCTATTAACTTTTGCCAAGGGTGCTATTGGGTATTTTTGGCTGTTTTTGTCACGATACACTTTTCGATTTAAATACAATTACAAAAGTGGCTTTTTCGCTAAATGTATATAAATATAAGGATTAACTGTCATGTGGACTATTTTTATGGAGATGTAACCGTGAGGTAAGTGGTAATAACTTGTATGTAAAACCCTTCGGGTTTTACACAAGTTATGTCTACTTACCTCACGGTTACATCTGGTGTAAACATATTTATTTCTCTACATCATGCCCATTAATTAACAGAGTTGTATAATATATATAAAGACAATTATTTTTAGAGAATGGGTTTGGCAGAAAGTGTGATGCTTATATTAGCCATTTCCCCATCTTTGTCATATACATGTGGTGGTGTCTTTCATAATGTTCTTTTCCCAGTTAGATTTGTTTTTGTTAAAATTTTACTATCTCATTATTATCATTGTCAGCCGTCTGGGGCATAGACTGTCCAACAGTAATCCACGCATCAGTTGAACTGAATTATTACTACCTGTTTGTTTGTTTGTGACCTGACCATTGACCACACTCGATCAGTTTACAATAAGCATAGCATAATTAACGTTTCAAGTTCGATACGACAAGAGTGATGCATCGTATGTATATACATATTACGAGCAGCTCTAGGTTAACTTATCATGCCCGAAGACAGAATAGGAGATAAGAGATATTTTCTAGTTTTCTGAGTTGTGCTGTATATTTAGTCACTTCTATGTGATAATGGGCCTTTGTACAATCGCCTTGTTTCGTGTATGAGCAGGGATTACCATTTATTTATTTGTATTTATTTATACTTATTTAAACTTATTTAAACTTATTATACGTATTTATACGGAGAGCGGCTTAGGTAAAGTTCAATTTGAGAATCGTTTAGACAACAATATAAATTTTTGAACCCTCAGAAATATATCTATATTCTCTTCCAGTGATACTTCGCTGTGTCCATGTAGCAGGGTTGCTATGCCTGGTCGGGTTATGAACCCTGCGAAGCACCTATTTCTTTCAACAGAGAACCTGCGACAATAAAACAGAAAATGTTCTGCTGTTTCTTCGGCACCACATATACATAACGGATTATCTCTCAAATGATTGCTGTGAAGATCATGATTTAAATTACTGCATTCCAGTCTTAGTCGACAATGGTATATATGGCTTGCTCTCGTATATGCAAATTCCAGATATCGAGGACGTTCTTTGGTACCGCTATTCAGAAAAAACTTTAAAGTCTGAGAGTGTTTCACAGTTCCTCGCTTCTGGTTTTAACTTGTTCCAGAGATTGATTGATCGTGGAAGAAAGAATTTCTGATAAGTAACTGAGTTGCAGAAAGGTACTCATCTGATCTCGTGTCATATCCAGTTGTGCGCGATACTTTATTCGGAACAGCATTGTATAAGTAAGGAGGGGGGGTATTTTTTTCGTCATTTTAAAACATAGTACAAGTTTAGAATGTTCTCTCCGTTTTGATAATGTGTCCCAACCTATTTCTTGGAGAACTATGTCTTTATTACAACTTCTAGTCCCACCGGTTACTAGTCTAGCTGATTCGTATTGAACATCTTCTAACGAATCGGCTTCTTCGCCTGTACAGTTATCCCATACGGAGGAAGCATATTCCAAGACAGGTCGAATATAGGACAAATAGATTCTTTCTAAAGTTCTTCTGTCAAGGATAAATTTATATTTCCTCAGTATGTACCTTCTTTTGGTCGCTCGATTTTCAATATCTTCTATATGGTCTTTCCATTTCCCCTGCCGGTTGAATGTCAGACCCAAATGTTTATGTGTTTCCACCTCATCTATGCTCTCGTTGGCCATGTTTAATACTGGTTGGTGTATGGGTATTTGTTTCCACGATACAAGCAAGGATTCTGTTTTCAATGGGTTAAATTTAACTGCCCAGGTTTTCGACCAGTTGAATATTTTGTTTAGGTCTGAATTTATCACATCTGCAGCAATTATGGGATCTTCTATAGCAATATAAAGTGATATATCATCAGCAAATAAACGTATGTTGCATGTAATTCCATCGACTATGTCGTCTACGTACACGAGACAGAGAAGAGGACCGAGTATGGATCCTTGAGGCACTCCTGCTTTAACTTCTTTCCATGGAGAATTAAAATTAGAAATTGTAACTCTTTGTTGTCTATTTTCGAGATAATTTTCCAAGAGTTTTAAAATTTTCCCTGTTATACCTATTCTTTTAAGCTAGAAAGTGAGACCCTTGTGCCAAACTTTGTCAAACGCCTTGCTTATATCGCAGAACACACCCTTTATTTCCTTCCCGTCATCAAGGGCTGAGATAATATAGTGATAAATATCAATTAATTGGAATACGGTGCTATCATTCGGTGTAAATCCTTATTGTAAGTCGCTTAAAAGTTATTCGTTCGGAGTTATTTTGATATATAATAGAACAACAGGCATTTTTCAAAAACCTTAGAAAGACAACTAAGCAAAGATACTGGTCGATAATTGGATGGATCGCTGGGATCTCCCTTTTTGAAAGTACGATTTTTCAATGAAAATCTTGAAAGCAAATGCTAGTGGTTTGGCTAGCGATATAGAACAATTTAAAATTTTTTTAGGACTAATACTGTCGTAACCGGCCGCTTTAGATATTTTGATTGAGTTTAAACTTTCTAGTACACGTTCATAAGTAATTTCTATTTCGTCTAGGCGTCATTCATCAGCCAATCAAAGAGGGGTAACTCTAACTTATCTTCGTCGGATATGGAAGAGATTTCACAAAAGTAGTTATTTAATAAATCTGCCTTTTCATCGTGTCCGGTTATTACAATCTGATCTGTTTTCAGAGCTGGTATCGGTTTAGATTCCGGTTTCATGAGATGGTTTAGTGTTTTCCACCAGAGTGAGGAATCAGTGAAACAACTACCCAGTATTGACTGCGTTTTCTCCAGAGACTTTTGCTTGGAACGTCTAATTTTTGTTATAATTTCATTTCTTTTCTTTTTATAATTATTCCACGCTTCGACGGTTACATCTCCATAAAAACAGTCCACATGACAGTTAATCCTTAAGTTACCCTCACACCATAGCGTATGCTGAAACCTATGAGTTGCGTGTAAAAAATATTTGTATACGCACCAAAAGCAACCGAAATCAACAATTTTGTCAATTTGTAACCTATTCGACCTATGGGTTGCGTGTGAGTTGCGTGTGGGTTGCGCGTGGGTTGCGTGTGGTGGGTTGCGTGTGGGTTGCGAACTGAACTTATGATCCCCCAATATCTGCGATCACCGGAGTACGAGTTGCGTGCGAGTTGCGTGTGAGTTGCGTGCAGAACTTACGAGTTGCGTTTGAGTTGCGTTCAAAACTTACAAGTTACGTTTGACCTGCGTACTAGTTGCGTGGTATTTGCGAATATATGTCACGTGATAAAAACCTATAAAAGCTGAGCCGATTCGTTATTTTCTTCAGTACTGATTTGGTCATCGAAGAGTCAACATGTGGAAAGCTACCAATAAATCAGATAAAAGTGACCCCAAAAGTGATGTCCACCAACAACTGATACGGATCTGGAAAAGGCCCACTATTTATACCATTTCTCAACACGCATGTAGTACGCAACTAACACGCAACTCACACGCAACTAATATGTTGGATACGCAGGGCATAGGTTGGGGATACGCTGGAAATAAGCACAATAGGTTGGGGGTACGATACACACGCAACAGGATCGCAACAGGCACGCAACACGATCGCAAAATGATCGCAACAGGTACGCAACACATTCGCAACATGTACGGTACCAAAACCTGGCCAGATACCTCAAATTTGGACCTGCGATCACCTGCGTTAGTTGCGTACCTGTTGCGATCGTGTTGCGTGCGTAGCGTACATGTTGCGTCCAGGTTGCGTATAAATTGATCGCAGGCATTCGCAGAGAATTATTGAACATGTTCAAAATTTCCCAACTTACTCTGCGGGTGTCTGCGTGTGTCTGCGATCACCTGCGTGCGTGTTGCGTACTTCAAACCTATAAAACTTATAAGTTGCGTGTGAGTTGCGTTCGGAACTTATGACCACTATTTTTTATTCGCAACCATACGCAACTGGTGATCGCAATGGTGTGAGGGTAACTTTATATAAACAATCCGTTTCGTAACGTTTTTGATATCTGTTTACATAACCAAGGGTACAAACGTGACAATAATATGCAATGTACGCGATACTTATGTTTTGTACAAGAACATCATCTGTCTCTTATATAATATTCTTCCTGTTTATGGCGGTTTATTGGATGTGACTATTTTAACACCTATACCCACAGGCGCCCGTATCTTTAATTTTTAGTATCATGTTCGTTTCTTCTTCAAAATATACCCTCAATGGTTTCGGTTGCATCGTATATATCAATGGCGAGTTTGCGATTTCAAACCGGAACGCCAATACTGGTACGTGCACACTAAATAAAAAGTTGCTAAATTAACCACAAAAGTAGTTAATTTTTACTACTTTTGGTAGTTCGTATTCATCCCGCTACCTTGGGTGGTTAATTTTACTACCTGGCGGGTAGCTAAAAAATTAAATACCTTTGGTAGTTAAAATAACTACCTTCAGTGGTTGAAATAACTACCTCTTGTGGCTATTTTAACTACCCAAAGGTAGGCTAAATTTTAACTACTTTAGGTAGTGGGATGAATATGAACTACCCAGTATTTAAATTTACTACCTGCGAGTGGGAATTTTTGCTACCTGCGGGTAGTTAATCTGATAACTACTATTGGTGGGAAATTATTCTACCTCGAGTGGTTGTTCTAGCTATTTTAATAGGTATTCAAAGGGGTCCAATCTAATCACTCAAAGTAGCTATTTAATCAACTTTTAGGGGATAATATTGCCTCTAAAGATATTAATGACATGTGGACCACAAAATATGACAATGGAGAAAATAATTTCAATATTTATTCAAAATAAACAAATATATATAGTTCAGAGCATTTGTGCTTTTAGCTTAAAATAAATTGCAACACAAGGCCTCTTACCAGGAATAAGTACATTAGCCTACACACAAAAAAAACAATGTAAATTTCGTGAAAATTTGACCAAGGGAATCTTATCAGACATCAGACACTGAAACTTATTTTATCTAAATAATTGATAATGTACCCAAAATGGTTGCAATCTGGGTCGTCAAATTTTAAAAACAGCAATAAACTGAAATGGAGTGTCATTTCGTAGATTCTGTTGAAATCACTCTTAAATAAGCAAAATGAGCAATAATGAGCGTTCCTTATCACATTAGAAAATATGTAGAAATATTGCGGGTAACAATGCCTTTGACCCCCAGATGACTAAGGGTGGGGGATTTCCAAAAATTATATAACCAATAAAGAGCGCTTCTTATCAGTTCAAAAGATATGTGTGGAAAATTGCACAAATGTAAAATAATGCATTGTTAATGTCATGGGATAGGTGATGTGGGCATCAAATTATTGACAACTATATCACACTGTGGCAGTGTCATTTCATCGATGCTGTTGACGTCTTAAGGACGCAATAAAGAGCGTTCCTTATCACATTAGAAAATATGTCGGAAAATTGCGGGTATAAGCGCCTTTGTCCCTCAAATGAAGTGGGGGGGGGGGGTGGGCAAATAAAATAATGTGACAAATAAAGAGCGTTTTTTATCAGTTCAGAAGAAGTGGGGAAAATTGCACAAAAGTAAAATAATGCATGGTTAATATCATGTGATTGATGCTGTGGGCATCAAATATTTAAAGATGCACTACTAATCAGCAATAAAGAGCATTTATTATCCACTTAATAGATGTAACTTTATCCGGAGTTATATTGCAGCTGCTGTTTATCCCAGATACTGGGTCTTTATTCTATTCCAAAAAATGTCGTATTGGGACATTTTGATCTATTTTAGAGATATGTATTTGTTCAAAGATATTTATATATAAACAGAAAAGTTCACTCTGTTGGCTTTGCAATACTAATGGGAGTGCATGAACTAATGGTTGTGTCGTTTATATGGGGTTGTGGACTACACAAGACTCTATAAACAATTCCAAAGAACATACATGTACATGTTCAAAATATTGTTTTATAACTTTAACCGACAATAAAAAAGACGTAAGCACCATTCGGACATGATATCAGTCTTCAACCCAGAGAACATTGCGGGCATGGATTAGTATCCCTTGTCACCACTGGGCGGAGCCACGGGGCGGAGCCACTCTCCCTGTTCATTCATTAAGAGCATCGAAACACCAGGTGCGTGGCATCCAAAATAGTATTATAGTCTATTTCATACCATTTCAGTTGAGTAGAGTCACAACAGCCCTCGCACCTCGCATAGCCATTAGCCAAAAGATCATTTTATAATTTTGTGTAGTCCACTTGAGGTAAAACACACCACTCTAGTTGTTATATGCAGTGAAAAAAATATTATTTACCAAATTGCCTTAATGTTTACAAGGAAAACATACTTTTTTGCCAACAATTGCACAGAGGCTGACATAATTTCATTATGATATTTAAAATTTGGCAATGGATAAAAATAATACCCATATAGTTTAACGAGATACAAGGCTTATTTTCACTCGTATATATAATTCACCAAATGGGGACCTTGCTAAAGCTTGGTTCCCCATTTGGCATTTGCTGAATCATACTCGCGAAAACAAACCTTGTATCTCATAAAACTGTATGGATATTCTATATTTAACCATTCAACCAACTCACCGATGCGCTGCCCGGGAGTGACAACAGTCGTACCTCTCTCCCCTTGTGTCGCTATTCTCTTGGGATGAATTACGCAGGGTACAGATTCGCCAACAAGTAAATGTATAAGGGCAATTGAACATCATCACCAATCACCATTATCAAAAGAAAACTGTTTCCACATAAATGGGGCCGACCTAACCAGCAAGCGACTCAATTGTTGTCAGTGATCTGACATCTGATAGTAGAGCGAGATCTCTTGGAGATCCCAGAATTGTGGACAACAGCTGCAAACGAGATAATTGGTCCAGGTAGAGGACACCTTTAGTACCATATTGGTCAATGACATGGTACCACACGTCATTCCGAAAATTTAACAATGACTGGCAGTCTAAATATATGACTAGATGTGTTTTAATTCATGACATGCTAGGGACAATGATGACATAGCCATGTCGTTTTCACTAGCCATGTATATTTCACTCAAACCAATTAACCAAGCTTGTGTGGGTATCGTGCTTTGCTTTTCCAGTATATACCAAAATCATCAAATAAAATCATAAATGTGACATCAGATTTCTCCCCTGATGTACCGTTATGAAACTACTGAAATGTGCCAAAATTGGGTATAAGACAAAACATTGAGTATGTGGCTCTTGGGTTTGGGAGAAAAATAATCCATGACCTGGGATGTGGGCATAGAAAAATCTCATCTTCGGGACCAGCTATTGGGTCCGGACAATCGGCCGAAATATCTTGCCTCTCGGGGTGAGATCTTTCCATCCCCACACCTTAGGTCAGGATGAATAATATTATTTTTATCTCAATCTAACTCCAGCTGAACATGCACTGCGCCCATAATGTTTTGCATTCAGAATTTTTTATTTCTGGTATAGTTACAAAGAGCTTATAAAGTCAATGAAAATGTCCCTGATTCTAATCAGATGTTCATGACATGCATGTGCTATCAACTGATACAGATGACAATCAGCCATGACATGAGGATACACCTGTTGCGTCTTGTCAATACAAAAGAACGATCAAGTTTTACATGTGTATATCACCTGGATACACATGTGTATAATCAGTTCTCATTAAAATTAGACTCTCAGGCTGGAATAATCTACACATAACAGTCCTAATGAATATACACATGTAACTATAAGTCACATAACCACCACTATAAATAGTTTATGCATGCAATTCCTGTTGTATAACATCAAAGCGCAGTCTTACGATTGACAGAATGTTATCTCCTGTTACTTGAATTTTGGCAAATAAGAAAACGGGTGCTAACTGTTGAAATTCTTGGAAATACTTAATTCTATTCTCCTTGATGGCTATTATTGATAATTTCTGGACTCTTCAAATGGACACACATTAGTGTTAAATTAGTTGTAATCACAAATTTGTGAACACTGAAATAAGCATTGTGACCAGATATGACAGGAAACTTATTATGCTATTTTAGCTATGTGTCGAGAAACTCTGGAGCCGATGAAAATCGTCAATATACTGATTGGCTTCATCACTTTACTGTTAAATGTTGTGATTGACTGACATTGATGTAAAGATTCTTGGGGATAATGGAAATACCAGATATTTTCTTCATGAATCTTTAATGCTTATATAGCTTGTTCAAGAGTGTAATTTAGTTAGAACTGTTGTATTTATGTAATACACACGCTTCACACATCTCGATGATACTGAAATTAATATATGAAATAATAGAAAAAAAATCTTCAAGGTGACATGCAACAGTTTTAGAGTGATCTGGGCCCCCACATCTGATCCCAAAAAGTGGAAAGTGTAGGTTGTGTTTGTGTAACTACCACACTTTTCAGTTAGATGAGAATCCAACCCATATTTTATGAGTTCAAGGAATACTATTTCACATGCGGAATATCCGTGTCACACAATAGGCCCATAGCCCCATAGGGGATAGCCCCAAAATTGTCTATTTGATCATATCAGATTTTGAAAACAATTTTGAGACAGTCCGTAAACTCTTCCTTTTCTGGTCAAATCGTATCATTGGCTCTGTATTCAATTAGAATTATAAGATATACTTTGTAAAAGAATGAATACATGTATCACTTGACTTTTCATTTTGCAGAAATATGCTATGTGTTGGTAGAAATCAACAGCGAAGGCTTTATCCTCAATCGGTGATGTGACAAAATATGGGGAGATAGCTAGGTCATGAAGTTTTCGCTCAAAATGCGAAACATATCTCAAAACATTGAAATGTTACGCCAAACATCACTAGATAGGAGCATTTCTAAAATATCGCATCTGACCGAAGTGGCAACCAATTAAATTCATTATTTAGCCAAACCGGTTGCATATGTCACCTTTAACTGTAGATTAAAGATCCAAACATTTTCAACGTATTGTTCAGGTTTCTAAATCTGAGATAAATTGAACACATTGTATGCATTCAATATGTGATTACATGTTATTTTGAAAACTTTCCTGTATTAACATAAGTTTAGTTGTGGTGTATTGATGGTAACATGGCGTGACATTGACAACTTCAGGTTTATGTTCAACCGATTCACAAAGCGACAAGGTTGAACACAAGCTAAAAGTGGTCAATGTCATGACATGTTACCATCAATCCACCACAATGGCGTACATGTATTTGTTCTGCCAACAGTCCTGGTCATTCACATTAATTTGGCACTTATTCCGCATAATGATCAGCAGAAAATGTCAAAATCTCCTAAACCTCTCTCCAACATATGACATGAAACGGCCATCGAGAGACGAAGCGGTCTTGGTTTCCGTTATGCTAATGGCTCCAGACGTAAACATGGGATATGTTGCACGACTGTCTGACCAATCAAAGATGCGGTTTCTTACTGGAAGCAGAACATTGTATGATTTTAATCCTGGTCAGCACATTAGAAAATTTCCTTCAGTATAGTAGATGCAACCTGTGGGTACGATGCTGAACATTTTATTCTTAGTACGAACATCAAACTCAAGCTCAGGATCATATTAGGCGTTTGCGCTGAATTTCTTCTCTGTAGTTCCAAACATGTTTCCGTTATTTTGATGGCTCCAGGCGTAAACATGGGATATGCTGCGCGACTCTCCGATCAATAAAAGATGCGGTTTCGTACTGGAAGCGGAACATTGTATGAATTTCATCCTGGTCACCACGTTAGAGAATTTCCTGCTGTACATACACAGGTACATGTACATAGATGCAACCTGTGGGTATGATGCTGAACTTTTAATTCTTAGTACGAACATCGTACTACATGTACACTACCTGAAGCTCAGATCGGGATCATATTATGAATTATTCTCTGTAGTTCCAATGTAGTTCCAAACATGTTCCTGCACTGTACCTGCAAATAACGGGCCAAAATAGATGATATAGATTAATAAAAGTGTTAAGGCCAGCGAAAAAATTAGGGTAGGTAGGTCGGTAAGGAATTTTTATTTTATTTCGATATTTTTTATCCAACTGCAGAAATACCTCGACTGATGTTGCCCAGTTGAGGGTCATCAAGATATGGATATATGACGATCCACATCATGCTGACTCCCAAATGGGGTGCACTCAGCCTGGTGTAGGCATAACCTCGTACGTGGCTGTCTTCCTGCTGACCCCATCATAATATGTATTTTGTCAACTCCGGTTACATAAAATGCTAACCCATGCTGTGGGGAAAGTATTACTTGATTAACCCTTTACCCAACAGAAGGGCCATGTGCCAATGCATTCTCTTATATATGCGAGTCGACCATAGGTCGCCTCGCATATATAAGAGAATGCATTGGCTTAACACATTAAAAATTATAAAATTGTTAAAGAATGTAAGAAAAAATGGTAAAAAGTGTTAAAAAAAGATTGTTTTTATAGCCAATGCATTCTCTTATATATGCGAGGCGACCTATGGTCGACTCGCATATATAAGAGAATGCATTGGCACAGGGCATAACTGTAACTATCACAATGTGGTCAAGGAGCCGGTTCCAATGATATCCATATTTGTATGGTTCTATTGAGACAGACCGAAGATATTTTAGGCTGTGGAAGCTTTATTTGGCCGGTTTTGGCCGGTTTGTTGGGTAAAGGGTTAACAGTGGAAATATACATTAAGATTAAACTTACTTCATGCTTAAGTAAGTTTTTTATTATTCACATACCACATTTTTTTTATAAATTTTGCTATAAACTTGGTACAAAATTCATGTCACTAACTTTTTATAAGAATTTTACCAATAATACCGCCATTATACCGTACTTGTATTGTGACAACTACATCCCTTTTTCTGGGGGTAGCCAGTACGCCCACCGAGCATGCCTGGTTTGTTAAAACAGTAGCTATACCCCTAACATATGTGGTGATAACCTATATACATGTATATATACAGATACACACCCACCATGTCTGTTGATAGTGTTCCAGAAGTCCCAAAACAAGACATAAAGCAGGCAGGAGATCAACTCTCAGGAAATTAAAACTGCAAAATGTATGCCCATAAATCCACAACCCAACACACACCTGGGGCTTTTGAGACAGCTGTCACTTCGTGGTCACTTTTCACAGGTATATGTTAGAAAACATGTGTTTTGCACACTAAAGATCATCAATATTTATGAGCATTAAATTTTGACTTTTTCTCAAAATATCAATAAAAAGTTTAGGGTCGGCAGGTTATTTTTAGGTTCGGTCGATGTACGGAAACATAGTATCTCTTTTTTGGCCTAATGTAGCTCAGCTTGGACATGAGATATAATTCTCACAGAAGTTCATGGAATGATGGAGGAAAGATGGAAATTTCCAGTGATGGATTGAAGAGTATACCCTCTGTTAAGCGGATTCATGATATACCCCCGGTATCACACACGGTTCTAGGCCTTATGCCGACCCGTTATAATAAGTTTGGGTTGCCGGAGCCTGGGTTCCCAAAATTAAGTATAACCGAACCGTAATATTCAGAATTTGTCATGCTTTTGTACATTAATTTTATTTGGGAAAACGCTGAAAGATCTAATTAAATGAGAAAAAAGCATATTGGATGTAACAATAAACAGTGCCATTGTAGCTATATATAACACTAGCAGGTGGACCCGACTTCGTCCGGGCTGTTTCCCCTCTGCTTTTTGGCGAATTGACCTTGAATTGTCCATTTTGAAGGTCAAGGTCAGGTGGGGTCACGATTTGACCCGTCCAAAACACTGGCCGGACAAAAGTACCCCACAAAAGTACCCGTCGAAATCCATCCGGTTTTACCCGATTTGACATTGAATTGATCATTTTGAAGCTCAAGGTCAGGGTCACAATTTGACCCGTCCAAAACACAGTGGACAAAGGTAACCCTATGTATAAAATTTCGTCGAAATCCCATCAATATTCGCGATTTGACCTTGAATTGACCCGATTTCAAGGTCATGTCGCACGGGCAAACGAATAGGCTTACGACACTCCCCATACTAAAGTATCCCCAGACACTAATTTTCATCGAAATCCCGTGATACTCGGGCGATTGACCTTGAAATGACCCGATTTCAAGGTCAAGGTCATTTCGCACGGGCAAATTAATAGGCCCATGCAACTCCCCGGCCGAAAGTACCCCCACATACCAAGTTTCATCGAAATCGGTTTGGTCGTTTTCGAGTCCATCGCGAACACACAGACAGACAGACAGATTTCCCAAAATATATAATAGACTAGCCGATGAGCCCGACGTTGCCCAGGCTATTCAAAAACCAAATTTCAAGTCGATAGCTCCACCCGTTTCCGAGATCTGGTCTGCGCGAAGCTGGCGTCGCACAGGCTCGGCGACCCGATAAAATTCGTATCCGGGGCAAGATACATTCACATAGCAAATTTCAAGTCGATAGCTCCACCCGTTTCCGAGATCTCGTCTGCGCATGCGCGAAGCGGGCGCCGCACGGGCTCGCCAATACGACAACGACGACCGCCTGGTCAAAATACACACACGTACCAAGTTTCGTCCCGATCGGTCGAGAATCGTAGATTTGTATAAATGACATACATACAGACAGACAGAGGTCTTCAAAATACAAGAATACAGGATATAGAAAAATAATCATAAATAGGATTGAATCATCAAGCGCATAAGATCAGTTACTTGCCCAGTTGAGGGTCAGCAAGATATGGATACCGGTATATGACGATCCACATCATGCTGACTCCCAAATGGGGTGCACTCAGTCTGGTGTTGGCATAACCTCGTCCGTGGCCGTCTTCCTGCTGACCCCATCATAATATGTATTGTGTCAACTCCGGTTATGTCAACGATTAAATGTGATACTTATTATATAGCAGACATACGGTATGTGTATGTTCTTCTTAATTTGACGGACCCGAGGGAGTGTGGCATGTGGTCCCGCGGGTTTCTTAAATGGAGATTTATGTAAACCAAGGTTACCCTCATTTTTGAAGAAACCCGCCAGGCCAGTTAGACGAGATCCAAATAGAACGCTAAAACAGTATATTGTTGAATGTGATGGAAGGGGGTGGAGTCACTGCACGGTGCATACGGGTTTGAAGTGTCACGCATATACTAAGTAGCATATCGGGATCAACAAATCTAAAACGAACTGTGCTTGCATTCAGAATTTAAGAGTTATAGTGCCATCGTTAACATGTGCAATCTGGGCAGTATGGGTTATTACAAGTCACTGATGTGGGATATGAATCGATGAATTTACTGATCTTTTTTTTTTTAAATTGCATCTTGTCGTGTCTTAATCACGAGGAGATATCTCTTAGCCACGAGAAGATATTTGCAAATAGTGGATAAATATGCCCAAAGTCGAGGTAGAACAAAGGAGCTAGATTTTAACAATTGAATAATTATTAATCAATAATTATATTGATATCTGTTTGGTTTTAAAGCACAATTGTTTTAGCATTCACATACTAATATAATAGAAGTAATGTGCCACACACATATGTGAAATGATCAAGAACTTTTGACATAAAACATAGTAAATAACTCATTAAACATTGCCATTAGCAATTATTTTATGTTCTGCCCTGCCAGTGTGAACCAATTTACATCAGCGTGAATTAAATTAAATAAATTAATCAAATAAAAATGAAATTTAGAGACATTATTTATCGGAAATTTGAGTCTATATATATACTCCTTAATATTACCAACTTAACTGTGAAGTTATTTTTTTTATTTTTTGTAAGTATCATTGTTAATTGATATATTGAAAGCCATTGATAATAAATCAAATTTTGGGAAAATGAACAATTTGATGATACAACTTGAGTATAATATTATGACATACTGAAAAGAATAATAAAAGATACTTTAAATCTGTGACAGAATTGTTTGGGTCTTGTTAATTGAGAGTACCACTTATCATAATTACGCAATGACTTACAATGCGCATCAATGACATTGCAAATCAAATGGTGTTATTTCTTTGTGTGTCAAAATGACGCTGCAAGAAATTATGGCTAAATGTTGGCTGGAGGGAATAACTTTGGTCATATGTGCATTGGGTTTTGGGTTAAGAATTTGCTATCTAAAATATGACAATCTACCAACATAATAGCACAATATACTTTTAAGGCTTTTGAACATACACAGATTCACCCCCCTCCCCCAAGCACAAGCCATCACCATTTCTGGCCATAGGACTGTGGCCATCGGGACAGTACCTAAATGGTGCCCAAACATGAAACCTGGATCATTGCCTATATATCCAAAAATGTTTTTCAATTTTAATGATGATATATTCTTCGAGAATAAGTTGTATATAGTTTCCAGGGCATAAAATAATAAACATTGAATCAAAAACATGACAACATATCCGACCACTAAGCATCTGTAACTTATAATATGGGTAGAATAATACATCAATAATTATGTTTTGTAGTTACTAATTATATTGTTGAACATCATTATTCGGACAAAGTGATAGCTACACAGATATCTGTTGTCGACATAAATTCAATAGCTATTCTGACAGTACAATGTGAACACACACACTCTGAATATAAGGGAACTTAAACCTTTCATGACGGGAGCTGCAGTGGTACAGTAATGCTCTAATTAATCGACTCCTTAAACACAGCAGAATCATGGGTAACTTTTCAGGATTTAGTCAGAAATATGGCTTGTTGCCATTCATCGGAAAGCTCTCAGGCATATATTTGCTCCATTGCTAGTAGACCAAGAATTTGTTGATGATTTTGGGATTTGACATGAAAGTCAGTTGTTAGTTGTTACTCAGTATTATTTGCAGAGCATTAACCCTTTCTATACTAATGTCTTTTCCCTAATCAGTTATGAAAGTATACATAATAACATTGGAATTCCTTGTTATTAATCTGGAGGGGTGTTCATGAATAATCATCACATAATAACAGATAATATCAGTGCCAAAATAGTTATTTAATAGAAGGAAATGTTCAGATAATAAGTTCCAACAAACCAGATGTTGTTTATTGACCTTATTATCTGTATATTTTCTAAGGGAACTATTCATCAATGAGTATTTAGTATAAAAAGAAGTAAAGCTACCGGTGGTGTGCCTGTCCCAATGGTAAAGTATAAATGTATACTTACTGTATGAAAACTCAAAAACAAGTCTACAATCCTTTGATCACATTCTTTAAAATGCATGCAGCTTCAATTTTGGAACAACTAGGGATATAGCACATGTGTCCTTTCTCCTGGAAATAACAAAGGTCAAACATTCAAACATTTGGCACTCTTCAAATTCCCCCTTCAATTCAACACCATAGAAACTACTCTATTTTTTCATTTTCACTTCCTACTATTTCTCACTATAAATTGAAAATACTCAAACCTGATTGAATGAGGGTATGTGTTTGCCATCTTGACACAAATTCATGCCATATAATTTGATTCTTGACTGGGGAGGTAAGCATGTACCATTTGGCACCCAACTCATCTACTTCTTTGTAATTTTAAAAACTCCAAATTGTTGAAATTTTGTTGAAACATAATATGAGGAAACTACTACTAGTAGCTAGTGAATATTTAGTATAGAAAGGGCTGAATTAAAATGGTTTCAAGTATGACTATGAGGAGAATAATTATGTGTGTTGTAGTTAATGAATGATGAGGGATGTGGCTTGTTGGGTGTGCCAATAAATTTAGTCATGAAAAGAGTAAAATCCAAGTTGGCCACTGGCGACCATATTCTTTAACAAATTTCGGAAGTTATCATTCGCTCCCAACTAGAGATAATGCCCAGGAGATCCTTATGATGTTGGTGCAAAATATCTCAGATCGAAGTACTTAATACATGTGCCGATCAGTTATCATCTATATTATTTACTCTGACAGTCAGTGTTTTAATTACAGTGGTGCCATACTGATAGGCCTGGTTCAATCTGAGGTTGATGTCGCAATCATTTTTGATTAAAAATAATAGGTTTCATTTATTCCTCCCAATACATGTGTGATATGCCCATTCAGCCCAATTGTGTCCCGTTATATACTTGGTGCTGCCATGGGCATATTTTTCAGAATGAATATATTCCACAATCCACATATGATCTTATTGTGGTCGTTTCCAAAAAACAATGAAACAATTGAATTCCACCTGCCCTACTTTTCTACCATATGTTACCGGAAACAAAAAAAAATTGTTTTAGGCCTATGTAGCTATACTTACACTTTGGCAACTTTTCGCAATTTGGGCTATGATTGTCATTTTCTTGTTATATTTTATGCTCTCAAGTCAATATTCCACCTTCTCTCTTAGAATCTTACTCAGCCCCAAAACTTCAACTTAATCCTTTGAAGATACTTGTACCTTGATGGAATGAAAGAATTATATAATTTTTTTATGCAAATGACCTGTGGTCAGATGCCCGTAGCCTGTTTATATATAACTATGGGTATATGGCAGATTTTACCGTTAAAAAAAAATGCTGTGCTTTTGACAGTGTATTTATCCATGGTGTATGTTGCTGTGGTTGGCCGTGTTATCTTATATTTTGAAGGGTTATCTTGTTTGACTGGTAATTAGTTTAGCGGTTTCTATGTTTTGTCTGGTCAGATGTTACCGGTATGTTTGAGCTTTGTCTGAAATAGAAAACACTTTTTATATTAGAATTTGCGCAACAGGAGCGCAAGGACATCGCATGTCCAGTGTGTTTAAAGACATATTATGTACTTGTTCGGGTGCGTGAAACTGATAAGTTAGTATGCAGGTGCTACACCAACTGGAGGAATGTAACATTCTACTAACATCGAAAATCTCAAGCAAATCTACCGTACCACTCCATTGAAAACATCGTCTGAACTGGGCTAAATTGTAAATATTTACTACTAGAATCGGGACGCATCTATCGGCGGTAAACTAACGAAAATGATTTCGCCATCGGCAGTCACTGCATTGAATTAGTATATAAGAATGACAGTGTTTGTTGTCAATTTAGATATAAGATTTGTAAAAATAACTACTTTGAACAAGATTATTCTCCACTTCTATTTGACCACCCTACCGGAGTGTTTCACATCACTTTAAGGGCTTTTAGAAACCGAAAATATATATTATATAGAGATAATGAAATTATATATGTACCGGTATATAGTATTTGAGTTGATTGTGATGACTTTCGTGTAGTTTTGTGGTTATGAGAGCACATTCTTATTGTCCCCTTGATTTCTGTATCTTTTCTACTTTAAAAATATATCTTTTCCAATATGGGTGGCACCAGGATATCTCCCAATTATATCTACCGGGCAGACTACTGCAGATCTCCCCGATGGGGCCAACCCTCATGGACAAGCTAGGGGTTGTGGTCCCATCCTGTTTTCCAACAAAATCTAATATTGATGATTTCTCATCATCAGTGAATGCAAGACCACTCCTTTGTCATGGGGTGCCAGACAGGGGCGTGATGACATGGGCTGGTTATGCAGGGGTCTTACCCCCCCCCCCCCCTATAGCCAAACCTCACACAACATTTAGTTGGAAATTATACCAAAATTAGGTTTGATTTTCCAATGTTCAATTTATTAGTGACATATTTGTTTATTTTAGAACATTTGCATATATTCCTTTCATTTGAAAAACTTTGGACTCAAATGGCCATTAGTTCAGGGGGGGGGTGGAAAAAAAAAAATCCGGCACATATGCCGGTGTGGGTGGGTGGTCAAAGCCACCAACAAGCAATTTTTTCCGCAACTAAAAATAAAATTTCCTGCTTGTTTTTTTAGTGTTTTGGCAATGAGTTGAGAGAAATAATGTAATTCTAACTGTAAACTGACTGCAGGCAGTTATCGTGTTGTATTTTGTTGCAAATTTTGAAATCCAAGATGGCCGCTGGCAGCCATGTTTTTTTGGCCGAATGACCTCAAAATGACTCATTCCTATTTACATGTCCATGTTAACATCCATGATAAATAGTATGCACAGAAATTCATATACAGCTGTTTACAGTGAATTCCCCCCGCAAATCTCTGTTTTAGTGTTAAAAGGGGGGGGTGTAAAAAAATGGTCGGAAAAAACTGCCGAAAACAGAAAAAAAATTGGCGGTGGGGGTGGGTGGGTACAAAAAATGATCGAAAGGGAAAAAATGCCATACGTGCCTGAAATTTTTTTCCGACCCCCCCCCCCCCCCCTTGATTAGTTGGCAATTTTCCAACATTTGGATGGGTATCAGGTTGGAAATTTCCCCCAATTTGAACATCTTGAGGCCAGTCTAGATGCTAAGAATGAACAATTTTCATATTCAGAACCACCGGGCCGTCCGACCTATTTGTCTTGTGATGTTCTCAGTGGCCAGTTAAAGCTGTTAATTAATTTTTTAAAACACAATAAATTGGGGTGCGAATTTTCCTGGCATTCATCAATATCACAGACAATTAGGTGTTGTAATTTTCAGGTTCAGATCTAAATAAATTCGCATACTGGGCCGAACCATCCTTTTCATCCCCTGCATGGATAGTGGCCACAAGACTACTGATCCATTTAGAATATGCTACCATTTACAGTAATGCCCTAATTAATCGACTCCGTAACCACAGCAGAATTATTGGTAACTTTCAGGATTTAGTCGGAAATATGGCTTGTTGCCATTCACCAGAAAGCTCTCCGAGAGCTTTCCAATGAATGACAACAAGCCATATTTCCGACTAAATCCTGCTGTGGTTATGGAGTCCATTAATTAGGGCATTACTGTAGTGGTCTGTGATGGAAAAGTTCAGAAAAATCAAGCCCCATGGGGTTTTGCAAATTGAATTACGCAAACTTAGTTTGTGTCGTTCAAGGGGTTGGGGGGGGGGGGGGGGGCTTCAGTTGGAAGTACCAAGATGTCGACCCTCCCCACCAAACCATCTAGCCACGTTCTAAGTGCCAAATATCCCAGACTCAACCATTAGGTGCCCCTCGCTTAGTTTTTGCTTTGGGTATATTTATTCTATCCGAGAATACTCTACACCCACAGCAAAATATGGACATATATATATGTACTCTTAAAAAAAATGTTCTGTGGCGATCACACATTAAAATTGTGTAGCCAAGTAAATATAAGGTGATAATTTTGTTGTAGAAATGATACGGACAACCGATCATCAAAAAACGAAATTGTCTCAATTACTTTACTGTACAACCCTTCCATGAATGGAGCTTCTTGAAATTTTACAAAAAAACCCTGTGCCAATGCATTATCTTATATATGCGAGTCTCCCATAGGGAGCAATGACAAACATTTTCCAGACTTGTTTTTGATAATGGCAAAAATTCAAATGAAGCGACATTTAGAAGAAAGTTAGAAAATCAAATTGGATAATTTACTCACTCCATGTACTGGATTTACCACATACATGTATGTTCAAAATGTTAACCCAATCGGGCACATATCGTAGGAGATACAGGGTATTATTTCTTTTATATGAGATGTACTAATGGTTATATGGACTTTTATATTATTGGCAAATTTATTCATCATTTGTTTCTCGAGCCCCTTTGAGCATTGACTGAAATCTAGAAGGGGCTAATTAGTAATATGTGCCATGTGGATACATTTTGAATGGCTGACCACATAAACTCACTGTGCAATGTTATGTGATAGTTGAACATTTTTTCAAAAGTGTTGCTCAAGTTATCTCAGGCGATTTAGACTTGGTCGTGGCAATTCCAACAGATGGCATATCCCTGGTGAAAATTGGTGGTCAAAACCCAAATATTTAAACTTGACTTGTATTTTTGGGCTAGAGAGATGAAAATTTATTGCGAATTTGAACAAAAAGGGACTTACCTGCGTTAAAATTTGTGGACACAACCCACATACCAAATTTCATTCCCTTCAGTTGAGACTATCTAATGTTATCAACCAAAAGCGAACATATGGACGGATGAACCAACATTTGGTATTTATGGGTTAATTTAACTGAGCTAATTCCACATGGTAGTACACCTACCATTCGATGTGCTGCCTCTCTGGCTGACAAGACCAGTCTCTGGCATACAAGGCCACCTCTATGGCCAGAACTTTTTGTTTCATAAGGCTGCGGGCATTTAAATCAATAAAAACAGAATGGACAGGTACTGGTATTAGTATGTGTCAAATTTAACACAATCACCCCAGGGCATATATTTCATCTGATTTTGTGAGAATCTATACATACTTTTTCATGAGAATCCAGGGTAATTTGCGAGAATATTTACGAGAATCTAGAATTGGATTCTCGCCGAAATATAAGACCTGCACCCTTTATTCTGTGATTATAGCCTGGCCACACATGGTGGTATACTCCTAACAACAGATAGCAATACAACTCAGAAAAATAGGCTTCAAAAAGCGAGTGGGTATGACTTTTCTACACCTGCCAAATTGAATGTCAGATGTCTTTCAAGCCACTGACATATTCAAAGACACGGACAATCGTAGCTGCACTGTTGATGCAATTGCAATGTTGCAGTGACCAACCTCATACATATACATTTATGCTGAATAAACAATGTACATGTACTGAATTACTATGTGTTTAGTTAACATGAAAATAAAGATACCCTGATATGGTATTTGTGAACTAAATACTTTGCGATTGAACATGGCATACTAGTAGGTCAAATGTGGATGAGTTTAAAAATTTATAGATTGAATTTACCGTTATTGCAGTCACAAAAAATGTATTTGGCATTTATTTACTGGGTTATCGCAGTTAAAAATCATTACCGTGGTAAGACTACCGATGAACACCACATGTCAGTCGCTATTATTCGTTGTAATACCACTTGATTGTGGTTTACTGGTGGTACGAACGGTAACTACCGGCCTACATCCACGTTAAAGGGGTCAATTATTTTGCGCATACATGTAGCTGTATATATTCGAATTGAGATTTGATTCGCGAACCTCATCCCCAATTGAATTCAAAATTTGATTTGACTGTAAACTCAGATTCGCAGGGCCCTAGTAGAGCTAAGTTTAAAAATAAAAAAACCATGACGGGCTGGACAAAATACCATAATTACCCCATAGTTGCCAAATGTTAGCATGGATGAACAAATGGACTGACAAATAACATAATACAACTGCAGCCTTCATAATTGGCTACGGCAATCAGCATTGCCGAAGCATTTTGCTGAAGCAAACTGGGCCACGGCATACTGTTGCTGTAGCAGATTGCCGAAGCCAAACAATCTGAATTAAGAGGGCTGCAACTGGCATATAAAAAATTTGGTTAACAATTTTATCCGGTGTGAACAAGCAATGGGTTAACCAACAAGACAGTCAAAGACTGTGGGGTCGCTCACCAGACTGCAAAGACTGGGACTCTGGAGACCACAATAGTCAGAACTTTTCATAAGCATAGAGAGGCTTCAGTAGTGTACAGTGGGTAATTTCAAGGTGAATATCCACCATGAAATTGCCCACTGTTCACTACTGATCACCCCCTCCTCCAGCTCAACAAGTCCCCTCCCGACCGGGCACCAGACTCCCAAGTCTTGGGTTGGAATTTCACAACCGACATCTCAAACTTTCTCAATTTTTGGAAATTTCCAATCTCACAAGCACCTTTTTATAAAACCATTTAGACATGTTTGAAGCCCATTTATCCATGGACCCAAAACACCATACATGTATGTCAGATTAATCAGTTAGGTAGTTCCAAGGAAGATGTTTTAATGAATTTGGTATTTCAATGATTTTTTAAACATAAAATTGTTAACTCCCCATAGCCCCCGTCATTTGTTAACAAATCTGAATATCAGTCACTAAAGGATCATCCATACTATATGTAAGCTAAATAGTCCAACCTCTCTTGAGAAGACAATTTAAGAATGACTATAGAGACATACAGTTATGTCCCTGGTCCCACCCTATTTAACCTGGTGACCACATCTGAATAAATTTCAATACCAGACACCAAAGAACCCTTCATACTAAATATCAGCAAAATAGACCTGTTAACATTTGTGGCGATTTCGGTCGAACAGTTTAACCCGAAGTAGGAAAATGTGGACTGTTACTGGTTGAAAAATCAAATCTACAGCCTCATTGCCTCCACCCAGGCAGCTTAGAAATCAATAGGAATCTATATATTATTATACCAGTATCAAACAGCAAACATACAGGTAGGGTGGGTGGTTGAGAGTTAAATCCCGCCCTTGAATCAGATGCAGACCAAATACATGTTTTTGCATAATTCCATTTGCACCTCTGGTCTAATATCATATATATTCATAAACCATGGTTCTATATATTCCCGGTATGAGACCATTCAGATATTTTTACCTGAAAAATTGCATAAAATCTAACATCTAGCGGTCTAACTCCAGACAAATGCACACGGCTACAGACAAGAGACCAGGACACACCGGGCTGTTCATGGTTGTTCGGCCCGGGGTGAGAACATTTTGAAAACTATACAAGAAAATCTCGAATCCGATAAACTAGACTGGCATCAACTGAAGCATTCCTATTTTCTTGTAAATTTCAATTGGGGAAGGGGTGCGTAAGAATTTTTTTGGGATTTACAGCTGGGAGTTACTGTTAAAATCTCGAGATTAATGGGGTCTTTACGTGGTGTTATATGATGCCGACAAGTTCATTTAATGTCAAAATTACGATTAGCCAATTCGGCTGGTTAAACAACACATGTGGCGGCCCACGTCCGGAATTTTCCCGGTCTCCCGATCAGCCATGCAGTCCGCCTCTGCCCTCATGAATTTATGTGAGAAGAGTACCATCTTATTGGATACACGGCTGGTTAAACAACACATGTGGCGGCCCACGTCGGTTTCATTTGCGGCCCAAGTTGTGGTTGGTCGGCCCAACCACATATGATATACCCCCCCCCCCCCCAAACCGTAAAAAAAACCCTCGGATTCTCGCTTGATAGAAAATCACGTGGAATCAGAATTTTTCCGGCCTCCCGATCGGCCAGTCCGCCTCTGGCCAACAGAGAAATAAAAAACAACTGAAATCATAGATAGGTGGTATTTTCCTCAAAAAAAATTATAGTGATGGTGCCTTATAATAGTGATGGCATGGGGTGATAGTCTGAGGGTACAATTTAGATAATCTCATGCAACAGAATTCGGAACATGGCTTAATTGACAGATTGAGAATGTTGTGCAATTTTTGACCACACGACTCACAAACGGTACCCCATATGTTTAAAGTCGAAAAAGGGAGATAACTCCACCAAAAAAGTCTGACAGACGCCATAATCGCAGGTGCTCAGGTTCCCATGGTGGTTGATGTCTCTGCCAAGTTTCACGGAAATTGATAAAAAAAACGACTGTCTGAAAAAAACTCCGGACAAATTTGTGTCCACACACGAACGATGGACGAGCTGATTTCACTATACCACCCCAACATTGTTGCAGGGGGTATAATGAGCACAATGTATTGAATACCATTAGCATCACAGTTCTCAGAAATGTTATGGTTATAATATTTGTGAGTTCATTAGAATGAACATAGCGATTAATTTCAGTGTTATGAATAGCCAAATATATACAAACAATATAAAAGTAGGAATGTATGATGGACCGCCGGTGGTTCCTAAATAAAGGAATCGAATCGGAAATTAAAAGTTTCATCAAACTACCAGATAGTGGTTTATAACAATTACAATGGACTATAGTTTTGTGTATAATGCAAAGTAAATCGTGCATATAAAAAAATTGCATGCAACGTCACGGTCAGGGCATGATAATTGATATTTCAACTTAGATTCAACGTACAGCATGTATCAACATTCAGTGTTAGGTTTCCCACATTAAAGGTACTCAATCCGAATTAACGCTCACGAATTACAATATCATTGGCTTCGGGGGTACAAAATATTTAACTTGAGTCGAGGAACCCACCCATCAAGGTACAGTAGGAGTAATCAGATATCGATATTTTAAATCTAGTATTTTAATTATAAGTGGCCCAGTAAACTGTCAGCGAGAAGAACTTATCTGACAAGATAGCAGATGAAGATCGATAACTCTCAAATCGAGCAGCCTTCATAATTGGCTACGGCAATCAGCATTGCCGAAGCAAACTGGGGCACGGCATACTGTTGCCGTAGCGGATTGCCGAAGCCAAACAATCTGAATTTAGAGGGCTGAATCGAGTGGCTTTTTGTGTCAGATATTTGACAACCAATAAAATTTTGTTGAAAAAAACTTTGATAAATAACAGGTTTTGGGCAATTTTATAGTTGACTGTGGTTCTAAAGCATTGTTTTGGGCAATTAATCTTTTCTGATAACTGAAATGGCATTTAAAAAAATGGTGTTGTTGTTGGAATCTGATGATATGGGGACCGTCGAATCGGATTGAGTACCTTTAATTCAACATTAGATAACATCTCGATATTCAACATTAGGTTTCCAACTTTATTTCAACATTGATTCATTGTTGAACGATTGTCCAAATTTAAACTGTTAGATTTCTAACATTATTTCAATGTTGATCGAACATCACAAAACTTGACAAAAGTGAACATTAGCTTTCAAACGTAATCCCAATGTCGATTCAACGCTAAATTAATGTCCAGAAATTAAACATTAGGCTTCCAGCCGCTGGAAGCCTAATGTTTATTTCAACGCTGAGCGAACATAAAACAAAATCAACATTAGGATTCCAATGCTATTTCAAAATCGAGTGATCGTCCCAATATTCAACATTAGTTTTCCAAAATTATCCCATTTTCAATTCAATGTTGTTGATCATATCGAGCGAACATAACAAAAAAAATACTTTTTTTATTCCAATATTATTTTAACGTTGAGCGAATGTCAAAAAATTCAACGTTAGCTTCCCAATATTATTCCAATGTTCAAAGTTAGTTTTTCAATGTTGTCTCAAATGTATATTCTAATATTTCTATGTTCACTTCAACGAGCAAACTGGACCAATCGCCAACGTTATTTCAAATTCAACGTTGAAACAAAATTTGAGACAACCGTTTACTTTAGTCTTTACATTGGATCAACATAGGGATGCTATCTGGCCTGGTGAGGCCATTTGGCATGATTTTGGGAAACATTGGGACATAAATATTATACAGACTGGAATCAGTAGGCCCTATAGCTGATTTCACCTATTGTCGCGGATTTTTTATACAACTACCAGGTCTGGCAAATGTGAGAATACAGCTACAATAGCTGTATTCAGCTAACCTAGATGTATTCAGCTATAAATTATACTCTCAAAGCGGCTGTGCATCAAAATTAGGCTACCATATTCTCCGGTCACCCTCAACCAAATCAAAATCGTCGCTTGTGTTCTGACAAAGTGTTGCCTTTTGTCGACACGGCAATTCTGATTTTGTGTGAAAACTTACTACGGTGGTCGATGTCAGTAAATATTCTGGGGACTATTTTCTGCAAATGCATTCATTAACTAACTTATAAAATAAAGATCAAATTCATCCCAAACACTCGTTTACTTCTTCCCGATGCTAAACCGGTAGGGGGCGTTAGAATGGTGTACCTATATCGAGCATTTAGAATTACATACCACTAGCGGTTTGTGAGCGATACTGGTAACTATTCATAACGGTATATATACAGATATTGTGCGACATATTGCAAATGTATGGCACAACATAGGGACAACTGAAATGAAAATGCGACTTATATAATTTCTGAAGTATTTCAAACATGAAGTCCTGGTCGTTAGCGAGTCAGAACTATTCAATCTGTTTTGGCGGGAAAATATATAATGTGTGAAAACTTACTAAACATAACATTGGTATTTGTATTTTCGCGATTCGACATACATGTATGCGTTTCCGTATTTTTGGAGAGAATCAGCTCAAGCAGTGAGTGGAACTCGCTCGGTTAAACTCTGGCTAGAGATGTTCCCCTTTTTACCTGTTTTAACGCACCAACCAAACTGAGTTTTACCAGCATCGACATATTGATACTTCCGGGAATGATTAAGATGTTCCATCTTCGGTGATAAATATTGTATTTTTCAAGGTATTCCGCATTGCATACTTTTAAGAGAGTTATTAACCGTTATGACCGACATCGACGCCATAATAAGTTTTCACACATAATCACCATCGTCGTGCCGACAAAAGGCAACACTTTGTCAGAACACAAGCGACGATTTTGATTTGGTTGAGGGTGACCGGAGAATAGGGTAGCCTAATTTTGATGCGCAAATTAGCGCTTCTAGTTTATTATCGAAAAACAGCCGCTTTGAGAGTAAATATATAGCTGAATACAGCTAGGTTAGCTGAATACAGCTATTGTAGCTGTATTCTCACATTTGCCAGACCTGACTACTTAATGAACTAGTGGAATTATGTTTATATGATTACAGTTACCAGTAGGCTACAATGTGAACACAGAACATATAGATATACGTCAATATAGAAACAAAAGCGACATGAGCGCAAATATTACCTCTCCTTGTCACAGATTCAAATTTCAAAAATAAATTGCGAATGAATGAATTGGAAATTTGGTGACGTCTAAATGTCGTATCAATAATTGGTAAATTTGTTACCGGATGTCCTGCATGTACCTAAGATTATAAATAACCATGACTTGTCACACAGAAGTTATACATTTTACGCCTTTCAAATTTTAGTCTAGCTGGATTGACAGAAACAGTAATTGTGCCTTTTCTCGACTCGACTGGGAAGCCGCCATTGAATAGGTTGTCACGTGCAGTTATAGAACCAATCACGAATAGACATCGCTTAACTATCCCCGATCCGTCTTGTAACTACTTGTCAAGTAGCAAAAATAGCATATTTAAGTAGCTTATAATGCTATAAAAGTCGTTGGAATATTCTAACCACCCAAATTTAGCTACTCGAGATTTAGTGTGTGTACGGGTAGCTACCCGTACCGGTACATGTTTTGTAATTGGAACCTGATTTATACGGGTAGCATCCAGCACATCGACTGATAATGTGTGGTGAGCCAAATGCAACAAAAATGAAATAGATAAATTGTTATTCGCATTCCCTTTATTGGCCGACGTTATATACTTTACCGTATGGAGACGATGGGCCTCTGGATAATCAGTTGCATTCATCACGAAGGGACGTAGCGACAGCGGGAAAGGGGTTTCTTTCACTCATTCTGGTAACATTTTTTAATGGATTTCACAAATTATTTCATAGACCTATCAACTGATGACTAAACTAGTTGGAATTTTCAAACTGAGAAATTAGGTTAAGCTAGCTCTATAATATACAATTACGCTAGACAAAATTTCCAACCAATATTCGGTGTATTTAAAGTGTATTGTGTTAGACCAATAAAGTTCTAGATGCAATTTCAGTCAAATATAAGACCGAATTTGTCCCTTATATTAGTTGGGAATTAGTTAATCCTATTAACTGTTTGGTTGGAATTTGTCAACAGATCGAAGGGTCGAGGCACACTTTGGGGAAATTTATCCCAATATTTGAGATTATTGTCTGGATCTAAACCCAGAGGATGGTTGAAAATATCAACTTGGAAACGTTAAGTGCGCTCAATGATAGTCTATTCATTATAGGGTTTGAATAATGAGCGTTTGCTTCATTTATGTTTGAAACCCAGAAAACAGATGAAACTCGCTCAGACTATGGTAAGGTTTTGCCCAGAGTATAAGTTATATACATAGACTTGGCTAGAGGGTTTCCATTGGGGTGTCCACCTTGGAATTTCCGACGCACCCCCCCCCCCCCCAAACCTCATTGAACACGGCCAAAATCCCAAGTTCGTGTAATACCATTTGCACACCCGTTTTGGCTTGAAATTGACCAATTGACACCTCACAGTCCTGATTATAGGGAACAGAACCCATCGGGCCGACGATGGTTGCGATCTGAACATGAAAACTGCAAAATCCTTGCAATAGGAAGTCTAATTCCAGGCAAATTCAAGTCTCGGTTTTTAAAAAATAGATTAGCAGTTTGTGACTGGCCATCGGGAAGGGACCACTGAGGACCCCTCGCCCCCAGTGGGAGAACATTTTTAAATCTGAACCTGAAAAATCCTAGCATCTAGAGGTCTATCTCCAAGAAAATTCAGGCTTCTATTATTAATATTATTAATTTTGAAATCTGAACCTGAAAACTGCAAAATCATAGCATCAATTAAGACTGGTCCCAAATTTTTACCAAAAGCAGGAAACCATATTACTGTTGGCTAAAAAGAAATTACAACAAATACCCCACTGATTACGCGTTGGAAAATCAAATTACTATAGAACCTATTGTTGGTGTGAAATTTCCAATTTTACTGTTATGTCAAGTATGACATTTCCATCTGTTGAACATTTTGATCAATGTTGGTGGGAACAAGAGACATCACGTCACTGGTTCTATATTTCGATACTTCGTGTCTTCGTGTCTTCGTCAATTTAATATATTACCCCCACTACGATATTCATAATTATTGAGGTTCAAAAACGCCATGTCCGTTCAAAGGATAAATATCAATTAAAGTGAGAAATCAGTCACCACCCGCATATATACTATAAAGTAACTAAACGGTTGTATCAAAAAGTGTAATACATGTCTAGGTATATGATAATGGCTGAAAACTTTATATTATCTCAGCGAATGTATCAATCAAGGCTGCATGCCGAGGTCGTTCTATTCGTTGAAATAATGAACCGTCTGAAGCTATATTATCTGGCTTAAAATGTGGCCTGGTCACGTCTAATCAGAATGCATGGATTAACCAAAAATTGGATCAACACACATTGATTGATTGATTGGTGCTCGTTGTGTGTGTATATTTCATTTTATTAGTAATTTGGCATTATTTGAAAAGAAAATTTAGCTCAAAGCGCATTTTAGCGGATTTTGGATATGTGATACCGAACACCTCCTTCACAAATTGAGACCAAGAAACCTTCATTACAATTTGTTCGGGGTAGAACCCTCTGCCGATCGGCCTGCTAGCACCATCTTCTCACTCTCATTTACCATAACCTGTCATTACTGGGGTGAACACAGTTGTCAGTGAAACAATTGACTGTCCGTAGTTAGCGTAAGCGCACGCGCAAGAAGCCGCCTCGAGAATTTGAACATAAAACGTTGCTTAAATGACAACTTTATCAATGAGATTTGCCGATGAAATCTTACAATGAATAGGATAATCTATCGAAATTATGAATTGGACTAAACAATTTTCGCACTGTACACACTGGTTTGAATATCAAACTATCAGAACAACCTATTTTGGCCTGTAATTCCCAACTAATATCATAGTAATATGTTGTGTCAGGCATGAAATTTCCGACTATTAAATATTTTTACCAAAGTTGGTGGCTGAAGTCTCCAAAACCCTCGATATGGACGAAATATGAAATATGCAAAAGACATATTATATTGTATATTTAGCGTGCATGTTTCACGAATCGATGTCACTCTTGTAAACACTAGCGCATATATAAATAAACTAACCTCGATCTCCTTCACATCTCTTGATGTAGGTATTATTGCAAGGGAATACTTCTTTTAACAGTCCATATAGAACAGGGTCATATGACTTCAGCTTTTCTCTCGTGTTGATTTGGTTGTTGACCCCGTCTGGCTGACTGGCATATGCATTTACATTGAAGAAGCTCTGTGTACCTTCCGCCTGAAAGATACCGGTTTTAAACAATCTATATATATGCTGGAGGTTTTTTTTTGTTGGAACTATAACGACAATTCAAATTCATGCTGGCATGACGTTTGTTTTATTGTCGGAGGGGAGGCCACAGAGGGGGTGGGTAATTTAGCTGTGAAAATATTCAGTGCACATATAGGAACGACCCGGTAAGCAAGGGGTAAATTACACAATTCCATTCGCGATGAATCACAAATCCTCGTTTATTATAGCGAATCGAACCAGCTTCATAATCGCTGGACGGTTTATGAGCCTAATGCGGTATGCATCTTACAGACTTAGCCACTGGGCCCAACATGACATTCGATTTGCCTCCTCTGGGGCTTAGTGATATGTCACTATAGTGAAGTAATTTGATGTCCTGCGCCAGACAAATTACTGAGAGCAAAGATAGGCACGGCCCGTGGAAATAATTATATACGTAAATAAAAGACGTGCATGCATGTGTCCTGACGCAATTACATATGGTCGTAATTAACTTTTGCTGAAATTCCACACCCTGTTATTTGCAACAAGCACATTTGCATCGATATTAGCAGAATGTTAGAAGGTATAAGTTATAACTGGGAATTAGTTTCAACCAGAAAAGTTTGAAAATTATTTTATATTTTTATTTTATTTATTAGTGCAATTTGCTTCTATAAGACGATCTCTTGTAATAGTGGCGAAATACGATTTTGCGGCACTCGGTGAAAGTATGCCGCAGCTAATATCCAATTAGCCGAACATTGAATACCTCTTGTGTCTACGTTTCTGTTGGTACATGTGTGACGTGTCACCATCATGGCTATAATTATGTCTAGTTACGTGCGCTCGCACAACAGTATGGCGATCAGTCAGATTCGTAGGTACGTACGTTGGTGTTAACCTACCGATTCACTTATGAACTACTACCAGCTCACGGAAGAATATCTTATACTTTATATAGTAACAAACTGCCAATTGCTTAATCAAGTTATAGATTTCACCAACTGAACATTTAAAAATTCTATTTGAGTGCGTTTTGGAGCGCATCCTTTGATCTTTTAGAAAGTTGTTGCACAAAAATACATTGTGTATGTTGACGTTTCTAAGGACGCTGTCACTAACAACGGAAACCAGCATGGTCCGTTCTAATGATGCTCCATAACGTTGTTACGACCAAGTGACGTCACCCACGAACTGCTGGAGGTTAACTGCTCCAAGTTCTTGTAACCTTTCTTCCTTGCATATTTTAAGTTTATCTGTCTAGTAGAGGATGCTTTATCTGTCTAGTAGACGGATAGAGGCGTGGTTTATCTGATGGGCTTTATCTGTATAGTAGACAGGGGTAGGAGGTGGATAAATAGGGGTATTCCTTATTCCTTACATAATATAAATAGAGGTATTCCTTATTCCTTCCCCTTCTCTGTTTTGTTTGTTCCCATAGTGTTACCATGGAATATGCATTTTTTACTGCCATGATAATAATCCAGTTATACTTCCCTTACATATATCAATGTGATTATAATTTATTATATACTCATAAAATTATTGAAGATTGTAATTGTCTTTTTTTGCTAACATTAAATTAAATAAAATTAAATAAATTAAGTAAAATACACTGAAATTATTTGTTATTACATTTTTGCGCACGTTGGCATCTCTCTGAGTGCATTCTAGTTATATAATTGTTGTTCATTAGCACCTCATGTGCTGTCATATATATATATGCCCAGTTGAAACGGGGCAAAACGGAAACCAATTTAAAAACAAGAAAACCATAGTTAGAAATGGTAACGCCCTCAATATCATATTATTAGCCATATATACAATATGACAACTTTAACGTGGTGATTGTGAAAAATATGTATATAGGTAACGCCTATGTAGTTGATTATATGTGATATTTTTTTCTAATTTCATTTTAAATAGTGGTCGGAATAGCGCATGAAATAGCATGCAGAATAATAATCGGGCAAAAAATGTTCTATCTTCGTAACATTGTTCAAGTACGAGCACGTTTCTATTCACATTTAGTATCCAATTACGCAAATACCGAGTATTTTTTAATCACATTTAATCCACTACCTCCTGCGACAGGGTCAGATATACTTACCAATATACACCCTATGAGGGCGTAATGATGATCTAAGAATGGCCTCAGGCAATACACTCCTGATATGACCTCTCATAAGGATTAATTAAAATAAATGTATGGTTCCATGAGGGTAAATTAAAATATGGTCACACTCAGAGAGGGTTAATTGAAATATGGTCCGACGAGGGTAAATTAAAATATGGTCACATCACGGTTAAATAAAATATGGTCACCTGAGGGTTAATTAATATATCGTCCAATGAGGGTTAATAAAACATATGGTCCCATGATGGTTAATTAAAATTGTACCTTGATTGTTAATTAAAATATCGTCCCATAAGGGTTAATACAAATATGGACCCATTGGGGGGGGGGGGGTGATTGAAATATGGTCCCATTAAGGTCAACTGAAATATGGTAACGTGACTTAATTAAAGAATAACATTATGAGGGTTACTTAAAATTAAAATATGGTGTCATCAGCGTTGATTAAACTACGGTCTCACTGGGGTGAAATACAATATAGTCCCATGAGGGTCAATTAAAATATGGTCCAATGAGGACTAATTATAATATGCCCCCTGCACATAAGGATCAATTAAAACATGGTCACAGAAAGGGGGGGTAATTTCTGAACATTCATCAATTCATATAGCATTCTGATATATCCTCGGTGCACATAAATAAAAATGATGTTTATAATTAGGCCACATTGTATGTCAAACAATCAATGTGAAGGGTTAGTGTTGGAATTTTTCTTAACAACATCTCTATTCATATCTCCGATATATTCCACATAGAAAGAAATGAAAAGTCAATATATTTACAAACAGAACGAAGGGATAACGTGGGAATTGGTTAATAATTACCATCCCAATTCATTTGGAATATAACATGCCGATACTTGTCGTGTATAACTAAATGAAAAAGTTCACTAAACTATATTAAATAACATGTCAAACACCTATATAAACAAACACCTAGTACGATTCATGTTCGAAATAAATTTCTTATGCAATCGTCAAATCTCCGTGCAGTATAGTAGAAGATAGCATTCCGATTTATGTCACGTGAAAATAAACGAAAGATGTTCAAATAACAATGCAACAAAGAAGGTTAAAGAACAATACAAACATATAACGCGCAGCGCGTTAATGGTTAATGCGCGAATTCCCGTTAGAATTAATCGCCTCGCACCTCTTTGCATGCAAATAACAAGCCATGGATCAATCAAGCATTTCTCGAGTGAAGCCTGCTGCATGAAATAATAGTGAAAACGACAATAAACGAAATTAAAATTCCCAACTACACCTTTTACCGGACTCGGCCTCGGGGTCGCACTACAACTTATAATGCGTCCCAAAAATCCCAATTTCTATAAATAAAAACCCCAGCGCACACAGGTTACCAAGAAACTGTAGATTATTATACACCCGGAGGGCGAAATAAACAAAGAAGGATAACTCTATCTAGAACGAGAAATACAAACAACGTAATTTGGAAGCATTCATGATGGCGAACAATGTAAAAAATGGTGCTAGATATTTCTTATGTTAATATTCATGGAACAATTCGACTTGGGGATACAATATATTGAGCATAATATATAGATGACCGCATTATTATTATTATTATTATTACATCATCGAACTGCGTATTATGACTTTGTCAACTCGATACAGTATTCATTTAAATAACGTGTCACTTACGAAATATTCCTTAAAATCCACCATTGCGTATGTATTTGCCCACAAACCCCAACGCTTTGCGTGATTATATGCATTTTTTAGCCTGGTATCCCAATTGTTGATAGCGTAGGTGGCACCCAGAAGGTGAACACCGTGTGCCATCTCGTGGAGAAGAATGTCTTCACGATAGCGGTCCGAGCTGTGACACAGAACGTTCTCCTCTCCGCCAGTTGATATGGGTCTCTCTTTCGTAGCCCCAAGACCACGAGCTCGCTGATCCCACCAACTCGGCAAATGGCTGTGCTCCGGAATGTTCGTCGTTTCTTCGTTTATTCCAATGACACCGATCCGACCAGACAGTTTGTAAAACCATTGTCGTACTTTAGAATTGCCAGCCAACATAGCTCTGAGAACGTAACATGCTCGTTTTAGTGCTGTATCCGACACATAGGCGGACGCTGTCGAATAGAGAGGTAGAGACGTTTACAAAATGTCGTCAATCAAACATGGCTATAGCAATCTGATAACTAAGTGTAGTCGTGTCATTTGCATGTTGGAACTTCGTGTTCTGTCGTAGCTGCTATTGTATATTTTGACCAAACAGCCCAATCTCATTCCATTCAGATTGTATGAAGTTCCAGGCAACCACCCAGCCAAGAAAAATAGAGAGACATGTGCGCAAAATTATTGCGATTCTATATCTTTCTTTCTTACATATTTTGTGTGTGGCAATTCTGCATGAACTACATGTATTTCATCTCCTGTTACAAGCACATTGATCTGAATGAGTGGTATGGCAGTCAACGAAAGCGTTGATGATGATACTGATGATGATGATGATGATGATGATGACGGTGATGAATGATGAATATTGTCGATGTTGACGTCGATGACGATGGAGGTGACAATGACGACGACGACGACGTATTATGACTATGTCGATGGAGATGATAATGATGATACTCACATACAACTGGAATTCCATACGCCTCAGTGTATTTCTGGTAAAAATTATTGAGCCCAGATGGCTTCATGTTGGTTGAATATCGTAGCTCTTGTGGTACTGCACGGACGCTCCCACATGTATGACTTTCTGCCTCTGAGCCCGGTCTACTGTCGTCGCCATAGTAAATACAACGTGCTAGAACATGTAAAGTTTTTAAGGTTATAATATATATTACGCTCCCATAGGTCGCACATACATCTAACTTGTAAGTTTACTTCGTTTTTGCCATCGGTTACTTCAATATATCGATATGCCCTGTGGTAGTTTGTCTTGTTTGAGATAAGAACACTGCTGGTCGTTGAGACTCGATTTTGAGGTGAACCTAGAACAAATTGTTTACAAGCTGTTTTCGGTGTCATTGGACGCGGAAAAGCATCAGGAACAACATATCCAAAATCCGCAAAAATCCGCGTTAGGGAAACTTTGTTATCCACGATGGCGTCCAACATGGTTGTCTATACTACATGTACATCAGTTCTCGATATAAGTCATTATACGATATATAGTGGCATCATACTGGGTAGTGGCAACATATTGGGTAACTACATAAGAGTGAAATACGTATTGGCAATATACAAGTCGGTTGTTAAATATCTTTAAAGGTACACACATCATTAAAACAGATCAATCTGAAGAATCATCGGTCACTGCACAGCAAGTCAACCCCCAATGATTTACGTCTTTAACGTTTGGGTGTTCTGCTTATCCAACATCCAACTGTTGGGCAAAACAAAAATAGCTCGTTTCGCATTACAGTGCATGGTAGTTTCATTCGGCATGGTTATTAAATATTGAATGCAACGCCGAAATTTAAGTGCATACTCTAGAGGTATAAATACTAGTATATATTTCCGGAATTGTCAACACTCCCGGTGATAATAAACGATACACTTATGTCGCAATGGTTATTATACTGTAAAGAAACACTCATATCTTCAATGGATTAGCACCGAATCTCACCAGGTCAAAGAGACTGTACACAGTACATTGTATGTAAGACTAATTTCCATTCTGCTACCAACCCGGTTTCTTGGTAGACAATTTTGTTAAAATTACTTCAGTGGCCAATTTACAACTAGAATAAGCTACAGCGCAATGCACACTATTAGTTTTCAGTATATTTTTGTTTGAAAATATATTACAATACCACCCACGTAATCGTGCTAAATATCAGGTGATCATCGTTTAAGATGTTATTCCAACGTTGAATATTCACCCAATATTGTTAGTTGTGGTTCTGTATGCAACAGACATGTGTAACATTATGGAAAATGGGTAAACGCGGTGATGCGGTTGAAGACAACGTAGTAAGTTTCACGTAGATGCGGCCTTGGTGAATTCAACCAAATATAATTTCCAGGTATAAACACAGTCTCTGTCACAGATTATGTAGGCAATTTTGGTCAAGTTTTGAATTTATTGAAGACAGTCTATGGTACTCATTTGTGATTTAACAAATTTAGTTCATGGTACACCATCACGCATTCTTGTGATAAAAGCGAAATATTCGTGTTTTATCACTTGATCTGAGGCAACTATACTATTTTGATAAACGTACAATAGGATCTACGCATTCTCCCCAGTACAATATGAACATAATTCATACCGTTTTATAGCAATTAATTTTTTAAGGTTTTATACCGTAGATATCAAAATAAATGGTGATCGGTCTCATTCGTGAGACTGCTCTGAATACATATATTTCTGCTTCTAGAGAAAGGCCGCATAGTCAATACATCCCTACTAAACCCAGTTTAGCTGTTTAATTACACATATATCACACGATTCAAGATTAGCGGTACAGATAAAACTGCGTCATTTTTCCGTTTCTGGACACCCAAAAGTCCAGATTTAACCGTTCCACAAGACCCTGATTTCGCTTGCTCTCTCGTGAGATACATCAGAGAGAATTCGTACATCTCTAATCAAAAGTTTCTCTTATACTTGTAGTCATTCTTCCTCGCAATATTCGTGCGTTTGTTCACTCGTATAGGACTAGCTATTCAATTTGCACTAAACGTAAATTTCATTCGATTTTGTCAATTTTGGTGGCCATTTTGGGAAAAATATTCTACATATATGGTTTACGACTAAGCAATATTTGTGTATATTTCAATTTATTACGAATTTGGCATTAATTGGAGCACCTGCAGCAGAAGTCAGTATTTTCCGATAACAACAGACATTATGGACGCCATCTTCAATAGAGAATTTTCCCCAAAGCGGATTTTAGCGGATTTTGGATATGTTGTTCCCTACATTCTGCCCGACAATATGACACCAAAAACAGCTTGTAAACAATTTGTTCTAGGTCCAATGCTTCAACGACCAGACTATGCTCTGGACACGTTTGAGTGGTTGTGGGTTGGCTGTTCTGCATGCTAAATTTCCAATTCCCTCAAAAACGTTTCCTCCAAAGAATTTTTTTTTTAGGTTGAAACTCTTTTAACTTCGCACATCAACCGTAATTTTGTGTGCTGGTGCGGGAAATTTTATCCAGTATAGTCGGACAACTATTTTTTATTTTCAAAAGAGGTCCGTGCAACGTACATTAGTTAGTTCACAACGAGAGCAGTGTTGAATAAGGCCGCCATACACTCGTGCGTATCAACTCGCCATCGGTAACATTAATTCTATATACTTATATATCTATCAGGTAGTTATATTAATACCTAGATTATGCCATCAATCTCTACTCTGTCTAACGCCCGTAGAGATCATATTCCACCAGTACAAAACCCGGGAACTTATTAAAGTTTTGACAGGAAACCTTATAAAGTCGAAAAATAACGCGGGGAATGTATTTCTTTGTTAATACCTGTTGCTTAATGATTTATTGATCGGTACGTGAAGTTCCCAGCTCGAGATTATATTATTTACGTGACTTTTGACACCATATTCCGCGATAAATATTTATTTTATTCCCTGTCATCAAACTCTACACATTACATCGTACGATACGATACGATACGATTTATTTATTAGCTTATGTTGTCATGAATGTAATGATATTGAAGCTATACAGTATAGAACATAATAATACATAAAATACGTGACGCATGCGCTGGTTGGGCGAGGGGATTGGTGTCGCTGTGCAATTTCGATGGAAATTGTGGCGTGGTGTTATGGTGGTTCTAATGAGGTTTCTTTTATTAACAAGATGGGCGAAATCTAGAGTAAAGCCGTATGAGAAATATTTGGGGGGGTGGGGGGGTATTATGGGGGTGGGTGGATTCTATCGTGGTTCTAATGAAGTTTATTTGTTTGACATCAGGGACAAAAGTATTACCACATGAGAAATAGTGTATCCACAGGGATGGGTTGGGAATATATAGTATATCCATATTGTAGGATGTGTAGTGGTTCAGCTTGGCCCATAGTTAAGCCACAGGGTGTTCCTGGCAAAATATGAGGGCTTTTCGGATAAAAAGAGTCAAATGGGCCAATATTCTACTATTCTTAGTGTTGAAAAGTGCGTTTAATTTAATCGTGTTTGGCCTAGTATAGTAGTATGGTTCGATATGTCTCTTCCTAAGATCATTCAATTTTGGAAATTTAAGGATAATGTGGAATTCGTCTCCTATTTCCAGGTTACATAGCTTGCATTTACGATCGGTATACTCTGTGTTTGTCCAGGACCCCGTTTCAATTGGTAAATGGTGATTTCTCGTTCTAAATTTCATTAATCGTGAGACGGTGCATTGATTCCTAGATGAGATGTATGATTCTTTGCCAAAGTCAGTTTTTACTATTCTGTAGAATGAGCATTTGCTGGACGATGATACAGAACCCCTCCATTCTTGGATAAATATGTCGTGTAGTCTTTCTTTGATTGCTCTATTGAATTGCTTTGTTTCGGGGGACCATTGATTGATCCAAAATGCCGACCGTCCCAATTCATTCAAAGTTTTACGAACGTATTGCAACCATGCATTGTTGTTTGATGATGAAAGGGTGGAGTAATATAGTTTTAGTGGTAACCTATTGGTGGGCATGTTCATAAGTTTTCCCCAATTGGGAATATTCCGGTTTCACCGTTAAGAAAGGAAGTGGCAGTCGGTTTTTTTAAGCCGAACATGAATTTAAGGAACCATATCTCCAGCTTTCCAAACGCTGTTATGTTTTCATGACCCCATACTTCACACCCGTATGTAATTATCGGGACAATGGTTTTTTCTTATATGTCAAGGGTACAATCAAATGTTAATTTGTGCTTTCTAACTTTACTTATAAGAGTATACATTGCCTTGTTAGCGTCATTGCATCTGAGGTATCTCTCCCTTTTGAAGTTGCACGTTTTGCTGAACCAAGTACCCAGGTACTTAAAGTGACTTACACTTTCTATGAGTTCGCCGTTTATGTGCAGTTTAAGGGGTTGTTTAATCTTTTTCCGCCCGCTAAAAATCATAGCTTTTGTTTTAGAATAATTTATGTTCAATTTCCACGTGTCACAGTACTGTGCGAAATGGGTGAGCGCGGTCTGAAGATTGATGCGGGGAGTTAGCCAGGATAACTGTATCATCTGCGTAAATGATTAGGAACAGCTTCTTGAAAATATCAATATAGTCGTCCGCAGATGCCACATAGTGGATACCAGGATACCATTGCAGTTTCGCGATTCGAGGAAAAGTTCAAGGTCATTTAGGTACATTGATTAGCGATTAGGTTAGCATAGGTTAGCGATTACTTTCATCTTAAGATTATCATATATCTTCTGTATTGTTCTGAGTACATTTCCGGTGATTTTATGATACCTCAGTTTCGCCCATCTCTCCACACTGAATCGAATGCTTTGGAAAAATCGACGAATGCGCAGTGCAAGTTTTGTTTCCCTGATTTGAGTAATTGAGTCAACATATACATGGCCAATATGTGGTCTACGGTAGAGTATCCTTTACGGAATCCAGCCTGAGATTCAATCTGAAGGTCATTCTCTAACAGGAAAACATTTATGCGTTTACATTGAATGCTAGTAAACATTTTGGAAATAACGCACAGCAGTGTAATTCTTCTATAATTGTCGGAGTTCAAAAAGTCGCCTTTATTCTTAAAGATGGGTCGTATGGTGCCGAGCGACCATTCCGTTGGTATATAACCGGTAGAGAGGATTAGGTTGAAAAACCTGGCATAGAAGGGCCCTAGCTGTTGACTACTATATATATATATATTAATCATTTCATTGGTTATCCCATCATGCCCCGGTGCCTTCCCGTTCTTAAGATTTTTAACGGCTTGCGCCACTTCCCCAACTGTGATTTCTCTGTTCAAAAGGGAATTGTCTATGCTAGACGTATCGGAGTAAGGGAGGTTCGGCGTTCGGCGTTCCTGTGCAACTCGCGAGAAAAGTTTCTGCTCTTCGAATGCGAAATGTTCCTTAAAAATATGCGCTGACGGGATTACTGGATTGCCATCCGATTTTCTATCTAATTGTTTCATAAATTTCCAAAATTCAGAGCTTTAGTTACCTTTAAGATCATGAATTTTGTTCCTGAGATGTGTGTAATATAATTTCTTACTTTTTCTCAAAGTTATTTTATAATGATATCTTGATTCTATCAGCGTGCTTTGTGTTGTGTGGTTGGGCGGATTTTGGGCGCAGTCATTTTTGAACCACGGTGCTTTGTTTTTTATTTTTATTCGCGGATTTGGTCTCCTAGTCATGGTTCGTGCGGTAGAATATTGTTCTTTTTCAGTGCCTAAAAGGATATTGCTGAACGCGTCGGATATCCTGTTTATGTTTGTCTGTCTGTCTGTCCGGACAGGGCTGATTATGCGTACGCACGAATATAGCGGTGAGATCATTCACTGTTCTCGGCTTGTGTGGGTCGGTATATTCAATTTTTGGGGTGTCACGTATTCGCGATGGTTGGCGGCGGTATTTGGCAGTTAAGTTATTCCTGTGATTATTTCCACTTGGGAGTTTCGGCTTTGTGCTGTTCTTAACCACTAGTCGTTTGCTCTCTTTACAAACACGCATCCGTATACACGCGATAATTGAACAGTGTATGTCAGATGCAAGCGGGTTATATTCTGCGACTTGAAAATAACATCTTAGGTGAGTTTCGGGGTGGTAATCATGTAGTCAATAACGCTGTACCCCCATGTTGTGAAGTTAGGTTTTGGGTAATCACAACCTATTCTGCCATTCAGTATTATCAAGCTGGTACTTTCGCAAAGTCTGAGTAATTTCGTTCCGGAGTTGTTAGATGAGGTGTCTGCATGGGTTATGTCGGTGTTTGGAGGGGAGATTGAGTGAAAACTCTTCTATTAATTTGCCTACATGTGTGATATCATCGAGCGTTCCTGTTCTTAAATTGAAATCTCCACTGATAAATATGTGATCATAGCAGACAAATTTCTCTAATATAGAAACGTGGATTCTGTAAAATGTATTCTCGTTGAAGTATTTAGAGTTTTCGCATGGTATATAAACGTTACCGATCGCATATGTTGGACCCTTGGGTCCGCGGAACTCACATCAGAGGATTTCTGGGCAGTCATCTGTGATAATATTGAAGAAAGGTTTGAGGGATTCTCTGATGGCAATGCATAGTCCCCCTGAACGATTCTTTGATATGGTTTTTCTATTCATTAACTCTAGGACATTAAAATTTTCTATTTATATAACATCTAAATTGTCGGTCTTGGTTTCTTGAAACAAAAGAATGTCAAAATTGTCTATATATTCCAAAAATTCCGGGTCTTCTAATCGTGTTTGGAGCCCACATACATTCAGTGATAGAAGTCGTATCTGGAACACTCCCGGGCCTTCCTACTCAGTGTCAGCCTTTGGTTCACCTGGAGGCTCGTCTTCTTTGACATTGCGAGCATCACAAATGGGGCCGTCGTTGAGCGTGGAAGTCTGCGGTTGTGTTACAGATTGAGTTTGCATTGGAGATGGAGTGTCAATGATTGCTTGCTGTATGGGAGTGGGGTTGGCGATCGGCTTTGTGGGGGGTTGAGGGAGCTGAGGAGGGGGTGGTAGTGGTGGGTGGCTATTGGTGAATGGCGAGGGTCCATATTGAGGCGGGCCAACATATGTCCTGCTTGCCGGTGGTGGTGGTGGTGGTGGTGGTGATGGTGGGTGTGGTGGTGGTGGGGGCAGTGGTTCGCGTGCATACATATAATTGGTGTTCGGAGTTTTGTCAAAATAGCTATTGTTCATATAATCTTGAGAGTTCACGTGTGCGCCTCTTCCACCTCGCCCTCGGTGGCCACGTGCCATTCTACGGCCCCCTGTCTGTGAGTGTCCTCTTCCTGGGTGGAATTCCCTATGTACTTGTCCGGGCTCTTTCTGCCCCTTCCCTCGAAATTTCTTGGCTTTTTTCTTTAATGTATTTTGCCTATAGTCGTTCACAACATCCGGGAAGTTCTCATTTATAAAGAAGTTTGTGCCTCTGAGAATGCCGCTTTTTCGTTTGATTGCATCACGGTCCTTCAGTCTGGAAAATCGTGCCGGTATTGGTCTCGGGCTTTTACCTTTGCCAAGCCGTTTAGCGAATTCCAGACTAATATCGTGGTCGATATTGAGTTGGTCTTCCATGAAACGTTTGAGGACTACTTCGGTTGAATGTTTGGGAGTTTAGGCCTCGCATATACCTGTGAATATAAGTTCATTTCTCATGAACCTCGATTCCACGTCTGTGACCTTTTCTAGCACAAATTTAGATCGTTCATCAATGAGGTCTAATCTAGCGGACCTTTGTAAAAGTTCGACCATCTGCATTTTGCTGCTTTCCTGGAATAAATAAGGCTATTAATATAGATATCCCCACGATACAGGGAAACATCTCTGGATTGGACATCCGAGTGAAATATGTTGAAGAGGACGTTGCCGAAATTAAAAGAATAGTGCATGAAAACAAACTAAAAATTGACCAACTACAAGATGATAACCTGAACGGTTCAAACCATATAAAAAATGATTTTACTGTTCTGCGTCAGGACTTCTCAGACGTTTTAGACCGCATGAGTATAGAATATGCAAAAATAAATTCAAACTCTGCAAAACTAGATGCACTAACCGGTCAAGTACAAGAACAGATTGAATGCGGACAAAATTGTGATTCTTCTAATGTAAACAAGGCATCGTGCACCGCAGATTGTGTTGACTTTATTAAAAGCACGATGGGAACCTTCTTCAGTGAGCTAACACAAAGGATGCAATCTACGTACAAATCAGATTATGGTACTCAATCAACTTCGTCCAAAGTAGATGTCATTGATACTGAATCAATTAGATCAGCCGATGTCGAGTCCACCGTCGGAGAAATGAACCTAACTACTCATCTGCAACGTGCATCATCACCGCGACTGTCGATATCTAATTCTCCAACATGTTCTCATTCTCAACTTCATTCACGCTCATCGCGCCATCGTTCTCGTTCATCTCGACGTTATCGCCCGCGTTCACCTCAGGGTTCTCGCTCATCAAGAAGTCGTCGCTCCCAATCACGACGTCATTCATTCTCACGTTCACCAAGGCGACGCCGTTCTCACTCATCTAGACGACGCCGTTCATTTCACAGTAGATCATATTCGCCTAGAAATTCATATTCGACTCACAGGAAGCTTTACCCTGAATACCATGATCGTGCTCGGCCAAACTATAATGGCAACTATCACTATACAAAAGCTCCGATAGGCCAGCGATGGAACAACGGACAACAAAACATAAATAACAGACGTGCTAGGCGCACTCCAAAATCGAATTACAGTTCTAGAATCCCAATTAAGACCGACCGAGTACTTCTGAGAGACATAGACAATAACTACTCTTCAGACGACATTGAGAAATACATGTATGACAACAGAGTGGAATTTTCTATAGTTCGCCTCTATCCAAGTGTGAATGGAACTTCTACTGCCAGGATAAATGTATTAAATGACCACTCTGAATTTATTCTGGACAGAGACTTCTGGCCGGTGGGTATGACATGCACTCGGATGGATACTACCAGATTGGATTGCTCTCGTGAACAACTGAACAGCAGCCGCGTCCCTAGCTGGCACTAAACTGCATCATTGAGATCAGAACAATAGTTCTTCTCTGATGATGTCACTTCTTTATACATATTTTATTTTCAGCATGTTATCCTTTATGTCATGGAATGCCACTGGCATCTTTTCATCCTCCTCCTACTTATCTAGATTTATCGATAGGCAGGGAGTGGACGTTTGTGGCATCTCAGAACATTGGCTGAAGGACCATATATCACAATACTATAACTCCTACACTGTATGTGACGCAACACCCGGCCCTCCTGGTAAAAAGGGTCGACCAAAAGCCGGAGTAGCTATTTTTTGGCATAAGCAGTGGAATGATAATGTATCAATTATCGACACTGAAGATGATAGAATTATTGGAATTCAACTATACATTAATCAATGGACATTTTACTACATATTCCAAGTATATCTTCCTTCCAGCAATTACTCTGACGATTTTTTCTCAAAGTATATTGAGAAAGTGTCAAATTTATTTGACTATTATAGTTCGTTGGGAACTGTAATCGTTATGGGGGACTTTAACGTAAATTCCTTTCGCCCAAATTACAGAGGCATGCTATTGACAAATATGTTTATGGACAAAGGTGTTTGCTCTCCAATTGAAAAATCGTTCAAAACTACCACGGTAAAAACATTCGTACCACCGACATATCCTGATTCCGGTTCAATTATATACCATTTCCTTATTCATAAAGCAATGAGCCACAACATACAAACAGTTGATATTTTACAAGATGATAGCATCGACGTATCAACGCATCGTCCCATAATCTCCATTGCATTATGTATGAATGACGAAGTACTTCAGCCTCAGGCCTCTCATGTACAGTGCTCGACAAAATTAAAATGGTCAGCTCTGAATTCAAATCCGACACTCGCTCGTACGTTTGCGACAAACGTGGGTAAAAATTGCCCTACTGTATGCATGTATCTTCGATTGATAACTATTATAATTCCTTAGTTTCTGCTCTCAGTAATGCAGCCTCAGAAGTTGTTCCTAAATCAAAATTCCGTAGTCATATTAAACCATATTGGAACAACTCGTTAAAATCCGCCCACTTTAATATGCGCGAGTGTCGCAGATGCTGGTTGGCAGAAGGCAAACCTCATTACGAAGGTTCCAATTCATATCGCCATTATAAAGAAGCAAAACGCTCTTTTCGACGTACACATCGCAAAATTTCAGAACAATTTATGCGGGACCGTGATTCCGAAATCGACAAGTGCGCAGAAATAGATCAGAATACATTCTATCGATTGGTCAATTACAAACGCAGAGAACGTAACACGCTATCGCCGTCACATTTCGTGCACAACGGTGAAACTCTCCGTACTAACCAGTCTATATCTAATGCATGGGCATCATACTATGGAAACCTATTCATACCACTACAAAATGAGCAGTTTGACGCTAATCATCTTAAATCGGTTAATTCATATGTATCGTCTATTAAAAAAGACAAATATACCGACTTTGATAAAATTCTCTGCTGTCCAGTCAGTGAATCAGAGTTGACCGATATTATACCTATTATACCTAAACTCAACAGGAATAAAGGAGCGGGACATGACTCGATAACAAATGAACACATTGTTCATAGCGCACCATACATAGTTTGTAAATTGTGCCACCTTTTCAGTAAGATGTTAGAATTTTCATATGTTCCTAACAATGCCAAGAAAGGAGTGATGATATCTCTATATAAAGGCGGTAAAAAGTCAAAACAAGCATTTGACAGCTACAGACCAATTACAATCATGCCTGCTTTATATAAACTATATGAAAAAGTGATACTCATGCGCTTGCAATCATACACGCCAAATAATATAGCCATCAACCCTCTCCAACATGGTTTTCAGAGCGGAGTAAGCTGTATGGCAACTTCGTACTTATTACAGGAGTGCATTTCCTACACTAAAGAGACGCACAGTAAATTATTCGCCTGTTTTCTAGACGTCACAAAAGCGTTTGATTCCGTCTGGTTAAATGGTCTTTTGTACACATTGCATAAAAGAGGATTCAATGGTATTATATGGCACACTTTCAAAGCACTCCTGACGGGTATCGAATGTTGCGTACGGTATAGAAATACTTTCTCAGACTGGTTTGGCATCTTTCAAGGAGCTAGACAAGGCTCTATCCTCTCACCTCTATTTTATATGTTGTATGTAGACGACCTCATATACGAGTTGGAAAATTCTTTATGTGGCCTCCACATGCATGATATAAAGTGCACTTCGCCAGTACAGGCGGATGACATGGTACTTCTATCACTTTCAGAGTCAGGCCTACGTACTTTGTATAATATTTGTCTAGAATATAGCTTGAAATGGAGATACCTTTATAACTCATCCAAGACATTCATCATTGTTTTTAACGAAACGCAACGTGAATTCATTAAATCACAGAGGTCGTGGAAATTTGGCAACAGTGTAATACACGAAGTCGAATCTGGAACACACTTGGGAATCCCTATTGAGAAATTCAGCTTTAACTCAAAACTTGCAAACAAAATTTGCACAAAACTCAAAGGCACATATCTATCGCTGACCAATGCAGGATTATACGCAGGCGGTATCACCCCATACAGTTGTTTCAGTATCTACAAGTCCATCGTCCTCCCTAAGGCTCTGTACGGTAGTGAACTGCTCTGGAATATATCTAATGTTTCTCATGCATTCACGGAGAGAGCACATAGATTTTGCCTAAAACATATTCAAGGATTCCCACAACAAACCAGAACTTACATCGTACAGGGGCTTCTGGGGTGCGGTGGGCTTGAATCATATATTGATAAAAGGAAATTAAGCTTACTAGCAACATTATGTAGACTAAATACAAATAAGACCATAGTCATATTCTTGGAATTTCTCACCCACAATCCTTTATGGCAGATATTTCTACAGTTCTAAAGAGGTATAACTTATATGAGTACCTAGAACGCTATACGCTCGAAAGCACGTTTCCCACCAAATCATACTGGAAGAATATCGTAAAAACTGAGATTAACACTATAAATGCACTTGAGTGGAGAAAGAGTATTGAATCAAATAGTGATCTGGCACAATATGGACTTACACAAACCAAACTCAATTCCTCGTTACTGTGGCAAACATGCAGGCTTTATCCAGATGAAAAATTTACATTTCTTATGATTGCTAGACTTATCGCTCACACCGCATATAAATATAACGGGCTTTGTCTACTATGTAATACTCAATATCAATGCATTATAGAACATACCATAATAAACTGCACTTCCATATCGAATACAAGGAATAATATTTGGTACGATATCATAAACACTTTCGGAATAGATGCTTTTATGTATATGGACGAGTTGACAGGGGCAAAGCAGTTATCCATATTTCTGGGGAATATACCACCTTCTTTTTACAGTACACTTTTTCGCCAAATCAAGTCTCAAGCTATGGTATTGCTTGGCCTTGTTAAGAAATTGATTGACAATTACATCTTATTAAACATGAGCGATATATAATAAATATAGCTTCCAAGTGACTGTGATCGACAAGGCATATTGAAATACTTTTAAATATGTTTATATGTTAAAGAGTGTAGATGCGTGTGCGACAGAAACTCGAGAGTGAGTGCGAGAGAGAGAGAGAGAGAGAGAGAGAGAGAGAGAGAGAGGGCAACAGAAAGAGGGAGATATTTCACAGAGATAGAGATAGAGAGAGAGATATATATCGAATGAGAAGGGAGAAACTGAGAGAGAGGGTGCATATGTTGGTATGGGTGGACTTGTGTACGTGTGCCTAAATGCATAATACACGAATGAGTAGCGACTGTATGTTATTCCATTCCTTGTGATGTAACTTTGTTTTGTATAAACTTGTACTTGTATATATGTTGACATATTTGTGTCCATGTTTCTGTGTGTATATGTTCTGTATTCAATAACTCTTCACATATGGAGGACAATTAAAGATATATATATATATAGAAACGTGGATTCTGTAAAATGTATTCTCGTTGAAGTATTTAGAGTTTTCGCATGGTATATAAACGTTACCGATCGCATATGTTGGACCCTAGGGTCCGCGGAACTCACATCAGAGGATTTCTGGGCAGTCATCTGTGATAATATTGAAGAAAGGTTTGAGGGATTCTCTGATGGCAATGCATAGTCCCCCTGAACGATTCTTTGATATGGTTTTTCTATTCATTAACTCTAGGACATTAAAATTTTCTATTTATATAACATCTAAATTGTCGGTCTTGGTTTCTTGAAACAAAAGAATGTCAAAATTGTCTATATATTCCAAAAATTCCGGGTCTTCTAATCGTGTTTGGAGCCCACATACATTCAGTGATAGAAGTCGTATCTGGAACACTCCCGGGCCTTCCTACTCAGTGTCAGCCGTTGGTTCACCTGGAGGATCACAAATGGGGCCGTCGTTGAGCGTGGAAGTCTGCGGCTGTGTTACAGATTGAGTTTGCATTGGAGATGGAGGGTCAATGATTGCTTGCTGTATGGGGGTGGGGTTGGCGATCGGCTTTGTGGGGGGTTGAGGGAGCTGAGGAGGGGTGGTAGTGGTGGGTGGCTATTGGTGAATGGCGAGGGTCCATATTGAGGGCGGGCCAACATATGTCCTGCTTGCCGGTGGTGGTGGTGGTGGTGGTGATGGTGGGTGTGGTGGTGGTGGGGGCAGTGGTTCGCGTGCATACATATAATTGGTGTTCGGAGTTTTGTCAAAATAGCTATTGTTCATATAATCTTGAGAGTTCACGTGTGCGCCTCTTCCACCTCGCCCTCGGTGGCCACGTGCCATTCTACGGCCCCCTGTCTGTGAGTGTCCTCTTCCTGGGGTGGAATTCCCTATGTACTTGTCCGGGCTCTTTCTGCCCCTTCCCTCGAAATTTCTTGGCTTTTTTCTTTAATGTATTTTGCCTATAGTCGTTCACAACATCCGGGAAGTTCTCATTTATAAAGAAGTTTGTGCCTCTGAGAATGCCGCTTTTCGTTTGATTGCATCACGGTCTGGAAAATCGTGCCAGTATTGGTCTCAGGCTTTTACCTTTGCCAAGCCGTTTAGCGAATTCCAGACTAATATCGTGGTCGATATTGAGTTGGTCTTCCATGAAACGTTTGAGGACTACTTCGGTTGAATGTTTGGGAGTTTAGGCCTCGCATATACCTGTGAATATAAGTTCATTTCTCATGAACCTCGATTCCACGTCTGTGACCTTTTCTAGCACAAATTTAGATCGTTCATCAATGAGGTCTAATCTAGCGGACCTTTGTAAAAGTTCGACCATCTGCATTTTGCTGCTTTCCTGGAATATTTGAAGGTTGATGATATCACTGGATTTGCACTGGTCCTTTATTTCCAAGTTGGTCACCCTGCCTTTTAGATTCATAACAGACTACTGTATGTCAGAAAGTGTCCTATTCATAGTGGCCATTTCGCTCTTGAGTTCATCAATCGAACTGAGTTGAACTGTGATGTTCTGTAACATGTTTATGATGGCAGTATTAGTCCAGCTGAGTTCTCTTGTTTTCACAGTCCAATTCTGCCAGGTGGGATTTCAATCGACGTCCGAATTAAATATTTTAAAGAGAAAATCCTCTGGAGATAATACAATTTGAGAATAGACCGCGCATGTGTAGATCAAAGTATCATTCGCGACCAACGCGGAAGCAATTCTGATTAATCGATCGCCAAGCTGTGGTTTCGGTCCACGAAAACGGGTCATTCTCTCCCTGCGTATTTTACTAAACTGCCTCTGGAGATCTAAACACTTTAATACAAATTTAAGTTAGTAAAGTGTATCTTAACTGTCTCTAAATACTGAATTCAGCATATATATGTTTGTATTAGAATTTATAATCAACAGTTTAATTCTACTAACCTAATAAAATTGTATTAGTTTTCATAAGTTATAAAATAACCTATAATAATGTTTTATTCATTCCGAATGCACTGTTCACGATCTAGCGCCCTGCAATAAGATGATTTTAATCGTGACTACCAATAGTTGCCGAGCATGGTCATCGGCTACGAGCTATACATAATATGGTACATCAGGGAAATATTGAGCGCCCAAACTCTAGAAGCCCAAATATCCCCAAATGTCTAGTAAATTTAGTTCCACATTTAATTGTCTGGCTATCGGACATAATTATTATGACATCTGAAAATATATGGGGATATATTCCGTCTGTCGTTTAGATATAGTCGCAGATTATGTTTTTTTTTTAATATCAGGACCCGAGCTGTTTCAGCACTTATGGAGTATAAAGTACCAACATGTAATGTAATATGTGCTTAGCATGCTGCAGTTCCAGCAACTGGTGATTTTCCTATTGAACGTTTGAGTTATTAAAAGCAGCCCCGTAACTTCACCATATATGAAAGTTGCATAATAAAAATTAACGCTCCCAAATGACTATTTCTTTGGCTTCGGTGGTGAAAAATATTTTATTCAAGTCGAGGAACCCACAGCTCAGAGTGATCAGATATCGATTTTAGAAATTTGTTATTTCTCGAAATGTGAAGTTCTTTGTGGCCCGGATAGGAGCCGTCAAACTGATGGTATCGGACAAAATTGCGGATGAAGATGGATAACTCCAAAATCAAGTAGTAATACGGCAAAATTTCCTGCAACGCAAGTGATAATACGGCCTTATTTCGTTGAACAACATGTTGATAAATAACACGTTTTCGGAAATATTTTATACCATAGTTGACATCAGTTAGCATTATCTTATTGTAATTAATCGATTCTGATAACAAAAGCGTATTTTGAAGAAATGTTGTTGTTGTTGTTGTTGTTGTAACTTGATGATATGCGGACCGTCTGATCGGATTGAGTAATTATCTTTGTGATCGCCAAATCGCCCGATGTTATGCAAGGAAATTAGGATTTATGAGATAAGACCGCGGAGTGATTTAACAATGAATTAAACAAAATCAAATTGAACACACGACGAAAAAGAAAGTTAAAATCACAAAATTATGATAATCTTTGTGAAGAAATATGTATCCTGCGGCCCAATAACAGCGACAACCGTCGCATTGGATTGTGTATTACTGCTGCGTGATTGTTATGAAGGGGGAGCTTGGTCAGTTTTGCGAACCGGTTGCGGGAAGTTATACTTTTGGCGAACGACCAATCAGAATTGCTTCCGCGTTTGTCGCTTACCATATAATGTGTAGAGTTTGATGATAGAGAAAAAAATAAATATTTATCGCGGAATCTGGTGTCAAAAGTCACGTAAATAATGTAATCTCGAGCTGGGAACTTCACGTTCCGATGAATAAATCATTAAGCAACTGGTATTAACAAAGAAATACATTCCCCGCGTTATTTTTTCGACTTTATAAGGTTCTCTGTCAAAACTTTAAACGTTTCTGGGTTTTGTACTGGTGGAATATGATTTCTACGGGCGTTAGACAGAGTAGAGTTTCATGGCATGATCTAATTAATACCATTATCACGTACTCTACTATACAGTAGTAACGGTCATTGTGAAACAAATGTTGTTAATCGCCACTGTATGTATAAAGGCACGGTGTATGTATAAACGATTCCCATACGATTTTAACGGCAAAGTGATATAACTACAATATGGACTATACTTTCGGTTTGAATTCACATGCTATGTCCAGAATCGCGAAATTACGACGAATAACATGAACATAAATTCCGCCGGATTGAATTATGCTTCTGCATTTCTGAATACCATCTTCAGCAACAATCGAATATCAAGTCAAGATATTGAACATCGATATGAGTTCATCTTCCACAAACTGAGTTGACGTTGTCTCGAATGGTCAAAATAAAATTGCCGCGTTACGCTATAACACCGTGGGGAAATATAGTTCCAAGCTGACACGTTATAAATCTGTGATATTATGTGACATCTGTGATATTATGTGACATCTGTGATATTATGAGACCAACAAAATGTTATCATAAATTTCAATAGCATTTTTATACACTTTCACAATTCCCTCAGGTTTCATATCCCTTTGCCTCTATTCGTAATTCACATGTGCACTCATGATACAATTTGTCTTTGTATAACCATGCATATAATAATGCTCGAAAAAATAATCTTATTAAGACTGTAGGTTCTCGTGTTCCTAATATGATCAAAGTACATTCATTGCAACACGGTTTCCAGAAGGGTATCAAAGGTCTCATGGAATCAAAATAATTTCCATCATAAAACGACAGTAAGTTGTTCACATTTGATACCGTATGGATACATAGTCTTCTCTATAAACTGCATCTCCTTGGTTTGATGAGAGAAAAACCTGGCTTCTGTTTCGTCATATTTTACATGACAATAAGTTCTTCGCTCAAACTGAGCCCGCTTGCGATCGGCAAATGTGCATGTACAATACATGCTTACGTTTATAGCTCCATTTGAGCGAAGAACTTATTGTCATGTACAATATGGGCATTGTCAGTCCAGGAAATTTCAGATAGAGCAGGGAACAAATAAGGAGGCGTTATTTCACCTCTGTCCTGCATGATCTTCATTGATCAGCTCTTAATATCGCTTGCATATTCGGGAGCAGGACTAAATATGTTCTCTATAAATTGTTCATGCCGACACAAGCCGATGATATGACAACGATCTCTGTTTCAGAAAATGGCCTGCGCAAATTACAGTCGCAAATGGAGATATAAATATAATGAACAAAAGTCAGTAGTTATTGTCTTCAATGAAAGCAAAAATGAGCACACTAAGGCTAGCTGTAAAATGGCATGGACACTTGGAGAAAACAAGTGTCTGAGGTCGATATAGTTTGGTTCACTTAGTTACAAAAGTGCAATCACAAAGTTAACGCCATAGACGAAATAAAAAAAGTACTCAGATCAAACTATTTTTCACTGTAGAACATAGTCATGTAATCATGTGCTTGTGCGCTCTCAGTACAGAGAGTGAAGCCAAATTTGTATCTAAGTATTCATGCTTTTCCGACATTGTAGATATCCTAGAGAGCCACCAGTTGTAGATATTCTAGAGAGCCACCAGTTGATGCCATACCTCACCAAAAGTTATTATGTATCTCATAGTGATTTCCAACAAAGCAGATTTGGAAATGTATAGTGCGCAAGGCAATAATTTATTTCCGAATTTTTCAGAATCCGAATGGGAAAGCTCAGCGAGCGACGAAACACTCAGTCGCTTTCATAACGTACAGCCAACGTTAACTGTCGAAAATTCTCAAGACACAAAATAGCATACCTCACTGTGTCTGGAATCATAGCTTGTACTTGATCCGTATCACTAACTTGTAACAAGTGTGGTGGGGATTAACACAGTGGATAAACCGTACAAACATATAATCGGAAGTCGCTGTCGCCAAGACGAATTTTTTTTATTTTTAGAACATAAAATACTACAGAAGGATCACAACAACACCATACACAACAGTTTTCAGACCGGATAGACGGTCTCCCCACAGCTATAAACGTAAGCTTGTATTGTACATGCACATTTGCCGATCGCAAGCGGGCTCCATTTGAGAGACGAACTCTTTTTGCTTGATACAAACGGCATTTGATCATGCATTTCAGAACATAATTTTCTCGCAAAATTCCCTCTTCAAATGTCATTTTAACACATATACAGCATCTGTCGGAATTCCCACTATATTGCAACGGAAGGCCGTTATGTGTGCATTTATATTGATATTACCTTGGTTTGGTCTGAAAGTAGAGACTATCTATTTGGACACCCCACTCGTCAGTCTCTGTACGCCTAGTTGTTTAAGTTGCTGATCACAAGTTGTCAAAAATATGTACGTCAGGTTGTGGTGATGGGATGTGTTTGCAAAGACGAAACCATGAATTAGGTTTCCATGTTAGACATGTTCCTCCTCCCGATTGTCATTATTAACCTTCAATCACACGACGAAGTCACTGTTCCGTTCCACGTCCGTTTTCCGATTTCTCGACAAACTTTGTTCTTATTCAAGCACCGAACGAAACTATGTTTATCAATAGATACCGTGCTGAAACTTAAAGTATATTTGAGCTATATTTTAAAAGGTATTATGACATTTCTATTGAATTACATGATGTAGTTCATCGAAAAGCATTGCACGCAGTTGAAGACTTCTGCTCTACATGTATACATATCATGCATATTACTTCTCAAGTTTTCCGGTGACACAAGAGATGAAACTCTATCTTTTCAATATAAGTACCAAAAGAATTGCAAATAAATTTAAGTAAACATAATATAATAATGTAGAATTAAACTTGCTGAAAAACATAAAACCTCAAGGCTTGAATGTTCGTTGTCAGTGAAGCGATTTGTTGATTTAATCGACAGGAAACTGATATATGCAAGTACAACCAAAATCGACATCCCATGACATCTCTCTTAAATGGGTTCTTCCGTACATAACACACACTTGTTCAGATCGATATTATGATCAGAAGACATATTTAGGCACAGTGAGCCATGAAATACAGTCTATCTATTTGTTTCTTCAGTTAACGAACATAGACAATTGCAATATTATTCCAATTGTGACACAATATGTCTTATCCACACATATCTTAGCCAAGTCTACTTATGTGGAAATATGTGATTTTATTGGAAACACTGTGCCAAAATTGGGGCCACCAATAACGTAATATATATTTCAGCTGCGCTTAACTTAATCGTTTGTCTGGGTGTCTCTGCCGGAAAATTCCAACCCAAGAGGTGCAACTCGAAGATAGCACTTGTTTGACTTTTCGGGACTGGCCAGTCTATATTCATGTAGTGATACACAAGAAGGCACTCGCAGTCACGACCGCAAATATAAGGCGATGGTGCACATATACAACCTGTAGTTTGTGTTAGTAAATTCCCACGTAAACACAATTTCATCACAGAATATATCATACAGCCGCCACCCCCAAATACAGTTTTTTACTTGCGGAGTCGAATAAAGTCGCTATAAATATTAATAAGAATGCCTAGTTTGATTCAGACAGAGTATATAAGTTCAATGGCGTGACATTCCGAAGACATATAGTTATGTTTAAATGGATCGAAAGGAACATATAATTACTGTACGATACCTGTACAACGTCGCGAGTGGTGATTCTCGTCGTACACACCTAGGCGTATATACAGAGACTGACGAGTGGGGTGTCCAAATAGATAGTCTCTACTTTCTGATTGTGAATATACCCAAGCCAAGGTAATGTAAATATAGGTTGCATAACATAACGGCCTTACCGTTGCAATATTGTAAGATTTCCGACAGTTGCTGTATATGTGTTAAAATGACATTTGAAGCGGGGGGGGGTAGTAAAAAATTTGCAGGAAGGTATGCCGGGGTGGTGGGTGGCCCGAGGGGCAAAAAACGCGTTTTTTACAACCTCATGCAATTTTTTTTACCAAAGACCTTTTGTGCCCTTATTTTACATTTCTAATAGTTTAAAACATATTGTAAGAATCTATAACTGCAAAAACACCATATTAATGTTTACTGGGACCTCATGTGGGCCTTAGTGGAGATGACATTAGCTATGGCATGTTGCATATGGGGCGGTGGGGTGAACAAAAATCCTTCCCGACACCCTTTGGAAAGAAGCTTCGAGAAAAGTAAAACTGAAATAAATAAACTTGTCTTGATGTAACTAAAGCCTAGATCATTGTGTGCATGGAAAAAGAGCGAGCAACTGTCTCAAACATTAATGTGACTATCAATGGTTAGAATATATCAAGCCAATCAGTGAAATATTTGCATGTCTGTCAACTCATATGACCGGTTACCGTCTCACAACATCTAAAATATCCAAGTCTGGCATAGTGACTGTTTGTCATTTATTATAAAAGAGGTTGCCCCAGTAGACTAACAAAGGTGTTAAGGCATAATGCTAGATAATGTGCTGGTTGACAGACTAATCGGGAAATGGTTAGAAATTATGGAATTGTGTGTATCCTGTACAATGACCTAAGTTTGCATATACATGAATAAGTAAACTTGTCCTGATGTAACTATTACGTAGATCATTGTGTGCATGGAAAAAGAGCGAGCAACAGTTTCAAACATTAATGTGACTATCAATGGGTAGAAAATATCTGTCATTAGTGCATCAAGCCAATCAGTGAATTATTTGCATGTCTTTCAACTCAGATGATCTCTCACAAGACCTAAAGTATCCAAGTCTGGTATAGTGCTGTGACTGCTTGTCATCTGTATATATAAACGAGTAACATCTGTCTGGATTTTTCTCTCAGACACCTGGACCGAGTTCAACCAAATTTGGTGTGGTGATTCGGGGTACCCTGGCGGATGTTATAATGGTATTAGTTTTTCAAAATTGTTAATGAAAAAAAATAAAATAAAATTGGTTTTGTTAAATTGAGCAAGGAATTCAATCATTAAAAAAAAATATATTAAAACAATATATATAAATCAAAATGTTTCAATGACCAAATGTGCTTGAAGCGCACGAAGTGGCTGCTTCTAAATGACGGCTCTGTCTAAGCCTGTTTCAGCTAGTTTAGTATAATAGAAGTAAGTTGCTCGAGTAGACTAACATAAGTGGTATGGAATATGTTAGATAATGGGCTGGTTGACAGGAAATAGTTAGAAATTATGAAATGTTGTGTATTCTGCCCAATGACCTAGGTTTAAAGATGATCAGCAATTTATAAAACATTTTTTTTCAATTAAAACAGCTTCTGAAACAGGTTAAACTGTTATTTGAACTAATTGAGATCATTCCCAGTCATATGAGTGATATCAGTAGAGTTTTATGAGATTTTAGACCAATTTTAGTAAAATTTGGGGGGTGGGTGTAGAATTTTTTTTTTTGCAGGTTTGGGGGTGGTGGGTCCCCGAAAATGCCAGATGCAAAAAAAACGGCATACCTTCCTGCAAATTTGTACTACCCCCCCCCCCCCTGTTTGAAGAGAGATTTTTTGGGGGAACATTATTTTATGAACTGATCAAAGGCCGTTTTTATCTATAAAAAGAGTCCTTCGCTCAAATGGAGCCAGCTTGCGATCAGCAAATGTGTATGTACAATATATTTGTACGTTTATAGTTTACAGCTGTGGGGAAACCGTCTATCCGGTCTGAAAACTGGTTTTTATGGTGTTGTGTTGAACCTTCTGTAGTATTTATGATCTAAACATATAATATTTCGTCTTGGCGAAAGCGACTTCCGATTATATGTTTGTACGGTTTATCCACTGTGATTAAGAGTATCTCCCTTTACATGTTATTATGAACTACCCAGGGATTGCGGAATACTACATTACAACGATATAATTAATGGTATGAACTAATGAATAAATTCGATAAAACCGGATAGCGTCAGTCCAGATATCAAATTAAATGTTTTCCTCACGGCATGTCCCAGAGAATTATTTGATATCGCTTGTGACGCGAACTCGTTCACTGACATCATAGTTCATAATCCTGTAGCATGCTTACCACACAATCCCAACAAGTCTAATCAATAATGCTGGCGATAAGTTATAAAGAACAACAGCCAAGAAACTTAACATGACATTGATTGTATAATACGAATACATTTGTCTGAATGCTATTTTATTTCAATGACTCTATATAATGCATATATGCATCATTGTTGTATATATACCTGTCTGATGTGTCAGAAAAAGGAGCGTGAAGAATTTAAATTTAAATTCGTGAAAAATGCAATAATGTAACCATGTATATTGCTAGTATATGATAACACCCTTTCAAGTTGAAACCAACTTCAGCTCAGTATATGTCAAATTGTGCCCAGTATTAGGAGAATTACTTACCCCTACCCAACTAAAATGTACAATTTAGACACCTACATAGGCCAAAAACGTAAAAAGTGCCATAAAATTCGAATGCGACACTTCTCATGTCGCAAATAAGCTTCAAAATATGCGGAATGTTATGCTCTATCATAAAAATCGGGTCTTCAAAGTTCCGCAGACGGGAAGGGTTTCCATAATACTGGCTCAGCAGTGTCCACTTTAAATTGAACGTTAATTCGGAAACTCATTATAGTGAGTCAATCGACGGTGAGTATTGGTTATTCAATTATATAATTATAAAGTATACGCATACCTGTTTCAAAAAGCCCGTGAAACATCATTACGAATAAAATATCCATGAAACAAATAGATGACCACATATTCCCACAATATGGTTCCGTATTCACTTCACACGGCACTCTTGGTAAGTATGACTAAATGCACAGCGCGAAGAAGTTATAACAAAGTATACGTATAAACACTTCACGAAGGGCGTATCAAACGATTTTAAGTGATACTCACACAATTTGTAAGTATTTCGCTTTGGTTTCTGAACCTGGCGAAAACAATCACGCTCCTTATATATGTCCCACGGGTACACCCCAGTGAGACATGTGCTCGCCACAATTTGCGTCAGTTGTACGGGCTTTCTCCTCATTGTACGAATCGTAAATTCGCTAATGAAGTGAAAATGTTTAGGTCGTTAGGTTTATGACATCACCGTGCCAGCGAAATGCGATAGTAACTGAACGATTTATTTACGATTCATCGAATTTAAAATAAACAATCTTCGCTATTACCTCCGTATCTCAAACAAGGTGGGGAATCACATTGTTTCGGGTTGATGAGTATCACGCATTCAAAATGGGCAAGGCAATCGCAAACGCAACCAGAAACGAGGAAAAGGTAATAAACTAGGATACGACATATTACAGGGTCCGTGAAGTTAGCACAACATTCAATATTCAACATTCGTTCAACATTCGCGTGGCATTATACCCTGATGGTACTTTAATTCTCCATAGGGCCCACGCCTAGCATGTGTGGTTTTCGCTGGCGAATGTTGAACCGAAAGAACATGCAACATTCGTTCAACATTCGCGTGAAGTTGGCACAACATTCAACATTCAACATTCGTTCAACATTCGAATTGTCTTGTACATTTGTTTTTGAACGTGAATGGATTGAGTGGGTCGTATATATAGAACCCCTATCAAAATTAGAGTATTCGATACTTCGATGCTCATTTTTGAGCAATTTTAACATTCGATTTTTCTTGTACATAAATTGTTTTAATGTGAATGGATTTAGTGGGTCGTATACATAGCACTCTTATCAAAATGATTATTGGATACATCGACGCTCATTTTTGAGCAATTTCAAATCACGCTCATTTTTGAGCAATTTCAATTCCTGGGGAGAGAGGGGGCACATCATATACGCATGATCGGATCGGGCCCATATATGCAGGCATTATACCCCGATTGTACTTTAATTCTCCATAGGGCCCACGCCTAGCATGTGTGGTTTTCGCTGGCGAATGTTGAACAGAAAGAACATGCAACAATTGGTTCAACATTCGCGTGAAGTTGGCACAACATTCAACATTCAACATTCGTTCAACATTCGAATTTTCTTGTACATTTGTTTTTGAACGTGAATGGATTGAGTGGGTCGTACATATAGAACCCCTATCAAAATTAGAGCATTCGATACTTCGATGCTCATTTTTGAGCAATTTTAACATTCGATTTTTCTTGTACATAAATTGTTTTAATGTCAATGGATTTAGTGGGTCGTATACATAGCACTCCGATCAAAATGAGTATTGGATACCTCGACGCTCATTTTTGAGCAATTTCAAATCACGCTCATTTTTGAGCAATTTCAATTCCGGGGGGAGAGAGGGGGCACACCATATACGCATGATCGGATCGGGCCAATATATGCAGGTATTATACCCTGATGGTACTTTAATTCTCCATAGGGCCCACGCCTAGCATGTGTGGTTTTCGCTGGCGAATGTTGAACAGAAAGAACAAGCAACATTCGTTCAACATTCGCGTGAAGTTGGCACAACATTCAACATTCGACATTCGTTCAACATTCGAATTTTCTTGTACATTTGTTTTTGAACGTGAATGGATTGAGTGGGTCGTATATATAGCACCCCTATCAAAATTAGAGTATTCGATACTTCGATGCTCATTTTTGAGCAATTTTAACATTAGATTTTTCTTGTACATAAATTGTTTTAATGTGAATGGATTTAGTGGGTCGTATACATAGCACTCTTATCAAAATGATTATTGCATGGATACCTCGACGCTCATTTTTGAGCAATTTCAAATCACGCTCATTTTTGAGCAATTTCAATTCCGGGGGAGAGAGGGGGCACATCATATACGCATGATCGGATCGGGCCCATATATGCAGGCATTATACCCCGATGGTACTTTAATTCTCCATAGGGCCCACGCCTAGCATGTGTGGTTTTCGCTGGCGAATGTTGAACAGAAAGAACATGCAACATTCGTTCAACATTCGCGTGAAGTTGGCACAACATTCAACATTCAACATTCGTTCAACATTCGAATTTTCTTGTACATTTGTTTTTGAACGTGAATGGATTGAGTGGGTCGTATATATAGAACCCCTATCAAAATTAGAGTATTCGATACTTCGATCCTCCTTTTTGAGCAATTTTAACATTCGATTTTTCTTGTACATAAATTGTTTTAATGTCAATGGATTTAGTGGGTCGTATACATAGCACTCTTATCAAAATGATTATTGGATACCTCGACGCTCATTTTTGAGCAATTTCAAATCACCCTCATTTTTGAGCAATTTCAATTCCGGGAGAGAGAGGGGGCACATCATATACGCATGATCTGATCGGGCCCATATATGCAGGTATTATACCCTGATGGTACTTTAATTCTCCATAGGGCCCACGCCTAGCATGTGTGGTTTTCGCTGGCGAATGTTGAACAGAAAGAACATGCAACATTCGTTCAACATTCGCGTGAAGTTGGCACAACATTCAACATTCAACATTCGTTCAACATTCAAATTATCTTGTACATTTGTTTTTGAACGTGAATGGATTTAGTGGGTGGTATATATAGCACCCCTATCAAAATTAGAGTATTCGATGCTCATTTTTGAGCAATTTTAACATTCGATTTTTCTTGTACATAAATTGTTTTAATGTGAATGGATTTAGTGGGTCGTATACATAGCACTCTTATAAAAATGATTATTGGATACCTCGACGCTCATTTTTGAGCAATTTCAAATCACGCTCATTTTTGAGCAATTTCAATTCCGGGGGAGAGAGGGGGCACATCATATACGCATGATCGGATCGGGCCCATATATGCAGGCATTATACCCCGATTGTACTTTAATTCTCCATAGGGCCAACGCATAGCATGTGTGGTTTTCGCTGGCGAATGTTGAACAGAAAGAACATGCAACATTCGTTCAACATTCGCGTGAAGTTGGCACAACATTCAACATTCAACATTCGTTCAACATTCGAATTTTCTTGTACATTTGTTTTTTAACGTGAATCGATTGAGTGGGTCGTATATATAGCACTCCTATCAAAATGAGTATTGGATACTTCGACGCTCATTTTTGAGCAATTTCAATTCCGGGGGAGAGAGTGGGCACATCATATACGCATGATCGGATCGGGCCCATATATGCAGGGATTTACCCTGATGGTACTTTAATTCTCCATAGGGCCCACGCCTAGCATGTGTGGTTTTCGCTGGCGAATGTTGAACAGAAAGAACATTCAACATTCGTTCAACATTCGTGTGAAGTTGGCACAACATTCAACATTCAACATTCGTTCAACATTTCTTGTATTGTACATAAGTTTTTTCAACGTGAATGGATTAAGTGTGTCGTATATATAGCACCCCTATCAAAATTAGAGTATTCGATACTTCGATGCTCATTTTTCAAGTGAATGGATTTAGTGGGTCGTATATATAGCAAAATGAGTATTGGATACTTCGATGCTCATTTTTGAGCAATTTTAACATTCGATTTTTTTTGTACATAAATTGTTTTAACGTGAATGGATTTAGTGGGTCGTATATATAGCACTCCTATAGTATGAAAAGTATAGTATTCGATATATACTTCGATGCTCATTTTTGAGGAATTTTAATTCCGGGGGGGGGGGGGGGGGTATCACATATATACGCATGATAGGATCGGGCCCATATACATGACGTCATGACTGCCATTCCGAGATTCAATGGTTACATGTATTACATTTTACTCTGGTATCGCCCCATTCTCAAGTATCGAAATTGAACGAATATCTCTGACATCTCTTCTCGAAACGTGTGAAATATCTCTGTCAAATATGTCACCTTTATTGCAAAAATGACCGATTTTATCATCAGATACCTCAATCAAACCAAGTGGTGATAAAAAAAAGTCCACCTATCTCACAAATCCAACATAGGCCAATAGGCCCAATACGGATCCCGAAAGTCAAGTGTTTATGTTAACGAACAATGTATATAGGTCTTATAATTTTCCTCTCGATGCAATACCTATATATATGTCCATAATTGCCTATATAGACTAGATCACTTTCATTGAGGTATATATAGGACCCCTGGATATATATGTTTTTACCCTCAATTCAGCAGGAAGTTTGAATGGTATGCGGCTGATACGCGGACCCTGGCTCTTACGGACCCTGTCTGATACGGACCATGCAGTTAATTATTTTGGTAGTTTGATTTCTCAATGAACATGGCATGTCACTGACTCACATCTTATAATGGATATAGTATCAATGATTTATAATAATTCATATATACCGGTATAAGGGGTAGGGGTTGTAGAAACTGATTTATAATAAGTCATATTGACCGATATTCCTTATTGTAAGGGATAGGGGTGGTAGTCTCTGGTGTATAATAATCTATAATTAATCTTTAATCTATCTATACTATATATTTTGAGACTTCGTATATATGTGTGTGTGTACTTCATAGAATCCAAAACGCGTGTACTGATTGAGCTCAAACGTCCTATGTAAGTGTCAAATCCCACCGACACGACCGTGGTAGCGGTTTAGAGAAGCTCAGAGCACCCGTTCTCCAATCTCAAATCACCGCAAAGGCACGGCGGGGGTTAATCAAGTGATTATTTAATGAGCGTTTGTTTTTGACGCATCTCTATAAAGAGCGTCTGTTTCACATTCAACGTTATTCGCATCTGCAGAGTTATACGGGAACGCAAACGTTATCGCTCGAAATTTATTCCCTGCGAGCACGGATGGCCCGCTTTGATTTTACAGTATATACCTTTGGTATATACCGAAATCATCCCAGATAATCACGAATATAGCATCAGATTTCTCCCCAGATATACCGTTATAAAGCTACTTGAATCTGACAATCTACGGGAAATTCCAGGGAATGCCGATTGAGCTCAAACTTGCTACCTACGGGAAGTGTCATATATATGAGTGTGTCCTTTATAGACTCTAACCGATTGAGCTCAAACTTGCTAAATAAGAAAATAGCCCCCAAGCCGTAAATATCAACAACAACGATATTGCTACCTACGGGGAGCAACGTTATTAGCATCTGCAGAATTATGCAGAGAGAAAGTGCTTTCCTATTTTTAGAACGCAACACATGTTTACGTCGCGTTGGTGATTGAGGTTCACAACGGGGTTAATTGACTGTCCGCTCTTTGCGACGATGAGGAGCCCGTGCGACGCCCGTGCAGCGCATGCGCAGACGAGATATCGGAAACGGGTGGAGCTATCGACTTGAAATTTGCTATGTGAATGTATCTTGCGCCGGGTACAAATTTTATCGGGTCGCCGAGCCCGTGCGACGCCCGTGCAGCGCATGCGCAGACGAGATCTCGGAAACGGGTGGAGCTATCGACTTGAAATTTGGCATGTGAATGTATCTTGCGTCGGCTACAAATTTTCATGCGCAGACCAGATCTCGGAAACTGGTGGAGCTACCGGGTACAATTTTTTCTTATTGAAACGCGTGGAGCTAAAAATTTAAAATATATATATATAAATGTCATGTTACGGACAAGCCGCCGGTGGCGGGCTAACCTGCTAGTCTATTATATATTTTGGAAGATCTGTGTGTCTGTCTGTGTGTGTGTGTGTCTGTGTGTTCGCGATGAACTCGAAAACGTCCCAACCGATTTCGATGAAACTTGGTATGTGGGGGTATTTTCGGCCGGGGACGAACATAGGCATATTAATTTGTCCGTGCGACGTCACCTTGACCTTGAAATCGGGTCATTTCAAGGTCAAACGCCCGAATATCACGGGATTTCGATGAAACTTGGTATGTGGGGGTACTTTCTTATGGCGAGTCTCATAAGCATATTCATTTGCCCGTGCGACGTGACCTTGACCTTGAAATCGGGTAACTTCAAGGTCAAATCGCCAATTTTGATGGGATTTCGACGAAATTTGATACGTTGGGTTACTTTTGTTCACCGATTGTTTTGGACGGGTCCAATCGTGACCCCGACCAGACCTTGACCTTCAAAATGATCAATTCAAGGTCAAATCGGGTAAAACCGGATGGATTTCGACGGGCACGTTTGTCGGGTACTTTTGTCCGGGCAGTGTTTTGGACTGGTCAAATCGTTACCCCACTTGACCTTGACCTTCAAAATGGACAATTCAAGGTCAAAGCCCGGACGAAGTCGGGTCACCTTCTAGTTAATATATATACCGGTATTACTTATTATAAGCTAGGGGTAGTGGTGGTACCACTGAGTTATAATAATTTATTTAAACCGGCATTACTTATTATGAGGGGTATAGGGGTGGTAACCTCTTATTTATAATAATTCATATATTCCGGTATTACTTATTATAAGGAACATGCAGAATGCACTCTACCGTGGTAGCCTATGATTTATAATAATTTATATATACCGGTATTCCATATTATAAGGGGTATAGAGGTGGTATATAGGCTCAGATTTATAATAATTCATATAAACCTGTATTACTTATTATGGGGGGTATAGGGATGGTAACCTATGATATTAATTCAAAGATACCGCACTCCATATTATAAAGGATATAGGTGGTATAGCCTATGATTTATAATAATTAATATATTCCGGTATTCCTTATTATAAGGGGTAGGGGTAGTAGTCTCTGATTTATAATAACTTCTGTATACCTGTATTTACATGCATGGTATTCACATATATGGCAATTGGTTGCACGATATAACATTTATTTGTAGCGCCTATTATATAGTATATTATATAACTATATATGTACTATATATATACACGTGTACATATATTCGCGCTACCATCGCGCATATACATAATTTGTACTGTATATTGGTATATATGTATAATATACCGGTATATATAGGCCTCCATATCTACGGATGACCATTTTGTGACGGTAACCGGTGGTGCACCTTTAAATAAATCGACCGATGCATTAGATTCGACGCGATGAAGATGCGTCCGTCTGAAACAAAATTGACCGCAGTCGCATCACCGACGGATTTAATACAATTATATTCGAGTCGACAAAAATCCGTCGTTTGGAACGGGCCTAACGGACCCCGTAAAATCATGCTTGAATTTTTACTTTCCAGTTATCTCATATATATTTTGAAGACCTCTGTTTGTTTGTTTGTTTGTCTGTCTGTCTGTCTGTCTGTCTGTCATTAATACAAATCTACGATTCTCGACCGATCGGGACGAAACTTGGTACGTGAGTGTAGTTTGACCAGGCGGTGAACGTTGTCGTATTGGCGAGCCCGTGCGGCGCCCGCTTCGCGCATGCGCAGACGAGATCTCGGAAACGGGTGGAGCTATCTACTTGAAATTTGGTATGTGAATGTATCTTGCCCCGGATACGAATTTTATCGGGTCACCGAGCCCGTGCGACGTCAGCTTCGTGCATGCGCAGACGAGATCTCGGAAACGGGTGGAGCTATCGACTTGAAATTTGGTATGTGAATGTATCTTGTCCCGGACAAGAATTTTATCGGGTCACCGAGCCCGTGCGACGTCAGCTGCGCGCATGCGCAGACGAGATCTCGGAAACGGGTGGAGCTATCGACTTGAAATTTGTGAATGTATCTTGCCCCGGATAAGAATTTTATCGGGTCGCCGAGCCCGTGCGACGCCAGCTTCGCGCATGCGCAGACCAGATCTCGGAAACGGGTGGAGCTATCGACTTGAAATTTGCTATGTGAATGTATCTTGCCCCGGATACGAATTTCGTCGGTTTTTGAATAGCCTGGACAACGTCGGGCTCATCGGCTAGTCTCATATATATTTTGAAGACCTCTGTTTGTTTGTCTGTCTGTCTGTCTGTCTGTCTGTCATTAATACAAATCTACGATTCTCGACCGATCGGGACGAAACTTGGTACGTGAGTGTAGTTTGACCAGGCGGTGAACGTTGTCGTATTGGCGAGCCCGTGCGGCGCCCGCTTCGCGCATGCGCAGACGAGATCTCGGAAACGGGTGGAGCTATCGACTTGAAATTTGGTATGTGAATGTACCTTGCCCCGGATACGAATTGTATCGGGTCGCCGAGCCCGTGCGACACCAGCTTCGCGCATGCGCAGACCAGATCTCGGAAACGGGTGGAGCTATCGACTTTAAATTTGCTATGTGAATGTACCTTGCCCCGGATACGAATTTTATCGGGTCGCCGAGCCCGTGCGACGCCAGCTTCGCGCATGCGCAGACGAGATCTCGGAAACGGGTTGAGCTATCGACTTGAAATTTGGTATGTGAATGTATCTTGCCCCGGGTACGAATTTTATCTGGTCGCCGAGCGCGTGCGACGCCAGCTTCGCGCATGCGCAGACCAGATCTCGGAAACGGGTGTAGCTATCGACTTGAAATTTGGTTTTTGAATAACCCGGACAACGTCGGGCTCATCGGCTAGTCTCATATATATTTTGAAGACCTCTGTCTGTATGTTTGTTTGTCTGTCTGTCTGTCTGTCATTAATACAAATCTACGATTCTCGACCGATCGGGACGAAACTTGGTACGTGTGTGTAGTTTGACCAGGCGGTGAACGTTGTCGTATTGGCGAGCCCGTGCGGCGCCCGCTTCGCGCATGCGCAGACGAGATCTCGGAAACGGGTGGAGCTATCGACTTGAAATTTGCTATGTGAATGTATCTTGCCCCGGATACGAATTGTATCGGGTCGCCGAGCCCGTGCGATACCAGCTTCGCGCATGCGCAGACGAGATCTCGGAAACGGGTGGAGCTATCGACTTGAAATTTGCTATGTGAATGTATCTTGCCCCGGATACGAATTTTATCGGGCGCCGAGTCCGTGCGACGCCAGCTAAGACCTCTGTCTGTTTGTTTGTCTGTCTGTCTGTATGTTTGTCTGACATTGATACAAATCTACGATTCTCGACCGATCGGGACGAAACTTGGTACGTGAGTGTAGTTTGGCCAGGCGGTCGTCGTTGTCGTATTGGCGAGCCCGTGCGGCGCCCGCTTCGCGCATGCGCAGACGAGATCTCGGAAACGGGTGGCGCTATCGACTTGAAATTTGCTATGTGAATGTATCTTGCCCCGGATGCGAATTTTATCGGGTCGCCGAGCCCGTGCGGCGCCCGCTTCGCGCATGCGCAGACGAGATCTCGGAAACGGGTGGAGCTATCGACTTGAAATTTGCTATGTGAATGTATCATGCCCCGGATACGAATTTTATCGGGTCGGCGAGCCCGTGCGACGCCAGCTTCGCGCATGCGCAGACCAGATCTCGGAAACGGGTGTAGCTATCGACTTCAAATTTGGTTTTTGAATAGCTATCGACTTGAAATTTGATTTTGTGAATAGCCCGGACAACGTCGGGCTCATCGGCTAGTCTCATATATATTTTGAAGACCTCTGTCTGTTTGTCTGTCTGTCTGTCTGTCTGTCCTTAATACAAATCTACGATTCTCGACCAATCGGGACGAAACTTGGTACGTGTGTGTAGTTTGACCAGGCGGTGGTCGTTGTCGTATTGGCGAGCCCGCGCGACGCCCGTGCAGCGCATGCGCAGACGAGATCTCGGAAACGGGTGGAGCTATCGACTTGAAATTTGGTATGTGAATGTATCTTACCCCGAGTACTAATTTTATCGGGTCGCCGAGTCCGTGCGACGCCAGCTTCGCGCATGCGCAGACGAGATCTCGGAAACAGGTGGAGCTATCGACTTGAAATTTGCTATGTGAATATATCTTGCCCCGGATACGAATTTTATCGGGTCGCCGAGCCCATGCGACGCCAGCTTTGCGCATGCGCAGACGAGATCTTTGAAACGGGTGGAGCTATCGACTTGTAATTTGGTATGTGAATGTATCTTGCCCCAGATACGAATTTTATCGGGTCGCCGAGCCCGTGCGACGTCAGCTTCGCGCATGCGCAGACCATATCTCGGACACGGGTGGAGCTATCGACTTGAAATTTGGTTTTTGAATAGCCCGGACAACGTCGGGCTCATCGCAGACCAGATCTCGGAAACGGGTAGAGCTATCGACTTGAAATTTGATTTTTGAATAGCCCGGACAACGTCGCCCGGACAACGTCGGGCTCATCGGCTAGTCTAATATATATTTTGAAGACCTCTGTTTGTTTGTCTGTCTGTCTGTCTGTCTGTCATTAATACAAATCTACGATTCTCGACCGATCGGGACGAAACTTGGTACGTGAGTGTAGTTTGACCAAGCGGTGAACGTTGTCGGATTGGCGAGCCCGTGCGGCGCCCGCTTCGCGCATGCGCAGACGAGATCTCGGAAACGGGTGGAGCTATCGACTTGAAATTTGGTATGTGAATGTATCTTGCCCCGGATACGAATTTTATCGGGTCACCGAGCCCGTGCGACGTCAGCTTCGCGCATGCGCAGACGAGATCTCGGAAACGGGTGGAGCTATCGACTTGAAATTTGGTATGTGAATGTATCTTGCCCCGGATAAGAATTTTATCGGGTCGCCGAGCCCGTGCGACGCCAGCTTCGCGCATGCGCAGACCTGATCTCGGAAACGGGTGGAGCTATCGACTTGAAATTTGCTATGTGAATGTATCTTGCCCCGGATACAAATTTCGTCGGTTTTTGAATAGCCTGGACAACGTCGGAGCTACTTGAAATTTTGTTTTTGAATAGCCCGCACAACGTCGGGCTCATCGGCTAGTCTCATATATATTTTGAAGACCTCTGTTTGTTTGTTTGTTTGTCTGTCTGTCTGTCATTTATACAAATCTACGATTCTCGACCGATCGGGACGAAACTTGGTACGTGTGAGTAGTTTTACCAGGCGGTGAACGTTGTCGTATTAGCGAGCCCGTGCGGCGCCCGCTTCGCGCATGCGCAGACGAGATCTCGGAAACGGGTGGAGCTATCGACTTGAAATTTGGTATGTGAATGTATCTTGCCCCGGATACGAATTTTATCGGGTCGCCGAGCCCGTGCGACGCCAGCTTCGCGCATGCGCAGACGAGATCTCGGAAACGGGTGGAGCTATCGACTTGAAATTTGGTATGTGAATGTATCTTGCCCCGGATACGAATTTTATCGGGTCGCCGAGCCCATGCGACGCCAGCTTCGCGCATGCGCAGACCAGATCTCGGAAACGGGTAGAGCTATCGACTTGAAATTTGGTTTTTGAATAGCCCGGACAACGTCGGGCTCATCGGCTAGTCTATTATATATTTTGGAAGATCTGTGTGTCTGTCTGTGTGTGTGTGTGTCTGTGTGTTCGCGATGAACTCGAAAACGTCCCAACCGATTTCGATGAATCTTGGTATGTGGGTGTATTTTCGGCCGGGGACGAACATAGGCCTATTGATTTTCAGATCCGAGGTCAACTTTTCACGTGCCGAGGTCAAATCTGTTTTTACGCTGTGTTACGGGACTTTCATTTGAGTTCGGTGCTTACAAATCGATTCGAAACAGCGCGAATAATAACATGCCAGTCATAATAATGACACTATGAGAATCTTTCGTGTTTCCTCTTTCCAACGATATATAATATGTATGTATCCGTTTTAGTTATCTGCCTCAATTATTAAGAAGAAGTGGTACGATCTTCTATCAGGGTAAAAACAATGCGTAACTTCTATGACGTCGTTAGAGGTCATAAAGTTAGATCACGTTAACTCTTAACAGGCCGATGCATTTGACTGTTTCAGACGTCTTGGCGATATCTCGGGCACCGATGGTAATTTATCTTTACGTTGAAACTTGATAATTAATGAGCGTGTGTATATGAGGCGCGTTTATATACTTCAGTGGAAATCAAATCGGGTTAAACTGGCGGATTTTTACGGACGAAATTTGATGCATAGGGTATCTCGGTATCCGCTGGGCCGATTTCCCGGTATCCGCTGGGCCGATTTCCACCATTTTTGGGGTGTTGGTGTTTGACCCCACCTGAACTTGACCTTCAAAATGGTCAATTCAAGGTCAAATCGGGTAAAACCGGATGGATTTCGACGGGTACTTTTGTCGGGTACTTTTGTTCGGGCAGTGTTTTGGACGGGTCAAATCGTGACCCCACTTGACCTTGGCCTTCAAAATAGACAATTCAAGGTCAAAGCCCGGACGAAGTCGGGTCACCTTCTAGTCTATTATATATTTTGGAAGATCTGTGTGTGTGTGTGTGTGTGTGTGTGTGTGTCTGTGTGTGTGTTCGCGATGAACTCGAAAACTTCCCAACCGATTTCGATGAAACTTGGTATGTGGGGGTATTTTCGGCCGGGGACGAACATAGGCATATTAATTTGTCCGTGCGACGTCACCTTGACCTTGAAATCGGGTCATTTCAAGGTCAAACGCCCGAATATCACGGGATTTCGATGAAACTTGGTATGTGGGGGTACTTTCTTATGGCGAGTCTCATAAGCATATTCATTTGCCCGTGCGACGTGACCTTGACCTTGAAATCGGGTAACTTCAAGGTCAAATCGCCAATTTTGATGGGATTTCGACGAAATTTGATACGTTGGGTTACTTTTGTTCACCGATTGTTTTGGACGGGTCCAATCGTGACCCCGACCAGACCTTGACCTTCAAAATGATCAATTCAAGGTCAAATCGGGTAAAACCGGATGGATTTCGACGGGCACGTTTGTCGGGTTCTTTTGTCCGGGCAGTGTTTTGGACTGGTCAAATCGTTACCCCACTTGACCTTGACCTTCAAAATGGACAATTCAAGGTCAAAGCCCGGACGAAGTCGGGTCACCTTCTAGTCTATTATATATTTTTGGAAGATCTGTCTGTGTGTGTGTGGTTGTCTGTCTGTGTGTGTGTTCGCGATGAACTCGAAAACGGCCTACCCGATTTCGATTAAACTTCGTATGTGAGGATACTATCGGTCGGGAAGTGGCATAGGCATATTAATTTTCAGATCCGATGTCATCTTTTCACGTGCCGAGGTCAAATCTGTTTTTACGCTGTGTTACGGGACTTTCATTTGAGTTCGGTGCTTACAAATCGATTCGAAACAGCGCGAATAACAAAAAGCCAGTCATAATAATGACACTGTGAGAATCTTTCGTGTTTCCTCTTTCCAACGATATATAATGCGTATGTATCCGTTTTAGTTATCTGCCTCAATTATCAAGAAGAAGTGGTACTATCTTCCATCAGGATAAAAACAATGCGTAACTTCTATGACGTCGTTAGAGGTCATAACGTTAAATCACGTTAACGCTTAACCGGCCGATGCATTTGACTGTTTCAGACGTCTTGGCGATATCTCGGACACCGATGGTAATTTATCTTTACGTTGAAACTCGATCCAAATGAGCGTGTGTATATGAGGCGCGTTTATATACTTGAGCGGAAATCAAATCGGGTTAAACTGGCGGATTTTTACGGACGAAATTTGATGCATATGGGTATCTCGGTATCCGCTGGGCCGATTTCCCGGTATCCGCTGGGCCGATTTCCACCATTTTTGGGGTGTTGGTGTTTGACCCCACCTGACCTTGACCTTCAAAATGGTCAATTCAAGGTCAAAGCCCGGACGAAGTCGGTCACCTTCTAGTAAATTATATTTATGACTTCAAATTGGACATATAATTATGATTTCTTATCACAAGGTAATAACTCTAAGCATTTCGGTGATGTTCTGGCTTTATAAGACAGTTATCGTGTGCATGCCTTATCGGTAATCAAATGTTTGTATAAGCACGCGCGTGTGATCCCTTCATATATATCGTTGTATAAACAGACACGCGGTGATGAATGGTCAGTGATTGGTATCAGCATGAATCCACTGAGTTTGAGTTGTTGTGAAAACATGTTTGTGTAAATATACAACTGGTAAATATTCAACTGATTTGTTGTTGACTGATTTGTTGCGGAGCTCATAAGAAACAGTCAGAATCTGATAGCAGAAGTGCAATACCACAGCATAAGTGGTGAAATGGGTTAATAAATACATTTCAATTAAAGGTACTCAATCCGATAAAACTCCTCTCAATTACTATTTCAATGGCTTCGGGGGTCAAAAATATTTGATTCGAGTCGAGGAAGTCACCCATCAAAGCTCAGATTTGTTAGATATCGATTTTCGAAATCTATTATTTTTCATTATCGGGAATACTTTCTGGCCCAGAACTCAGTCAAAATTGCGTTATTATTACCACTTGATTTTAGAGTTATCCATCCTTGTCTGTTTGAATGGTGTTTTGGTGTACACATCTCGAGCAGGATACGAAATTGACGGCAATTATTATTACTCATCTCGAGAACATAACAAATTTCAAAAATCAATATCTAATAACTCTGAGCTTTGTTTGATGGGTTCCTCGACTCGAATCAAATATTTTTTACCCCCAAAGCCAAAGAAATAGTAATATAGGATCCTCTGATCGGATTGTTGTTGTTGGAATCTGTTGAGATGGGGACCCTCTGTTCGGATTGAGTACGTTTAAGATGAACGTGCAGAGCTCCAAAAAGTATTATACAGCAACGAGAACAACAAGAACGTGAACTTCTCGCAGACAGACGGAGAGAGAAAAAATAATCAATGTCTAGATCATATCCATCATCATTTTCATCGTGTCTTGTACTGTAACATGCATGACCACATTCAAAATTTCACAAATGGGTTGTAGGCGGAAGGGGTGTCGCCCCTTCCAAATCCTCCCTGCATGGTATCGGCCTAACCCCCAATAAACACGAGCTACGCTGGGCGTGAAAAATACGCCCTCTCTGGGAAAAAAAGGGGCATAACTCTGGTAAAAATTGGTGGACGGAACTCAAATTTGAACTTGACCTGTGTTTTGGTGGGAGAAAGTAATATACCAAATTATCATTGAATCCGATAAGCTCTAGTAAAGTTATCATCCGGACAACAAATTTCAGGGATTTTCTAAGTCAAATTACATCAAATAAGGGGCATAACTCCGGTGAAAATTGGCGGACGGAACCAAACTTCGAACTTGAGCTGTCTGTTAGCCTAATACACCCACATACCAAATTTGATTGAAATCGGTTCACTCTAACTAAAGTTATCATCCGGACAACAAATTTCAGGGATTTTCTAAGTCAAATTACGTCAAAAAAGGGGCCATAACTCTCGCAAAAATTATCGGATTAAAACGAAATTCGGACTTGAGCTGTATTTCGATATATGTAATCCACAAAAAAACGGGTTTTGCGTATAAACATTCCAAAATCAGGTTATCATCCGGAAACCAAAAAACATAAGAAAAACTGAATTTTCTGAGTCGAAAAAGGGGCATAACTCTGCCAAAAATGGTCGGACAGAACCCAAGTTCGAACTTGACCTGTGTTTTGGTGGGAGAAAGTAATATACCAAATTTGGATTCATTCCGATAAACTATACTAAAGTTATAATCCGGACACAAATTTCAAGGATTTTCTAAGTCAAAAAACGTCAAATAAGGGGCATAACTCCGGTGAAAATTGGCGGGCGGAACCCAAATTCGAACTTCAACTTACTTTTCGGCTAATAAACACACATTCCAAATTTTATTAAATTTGGTTCACTCTAACTAAAGTTATCATCCGGAAACCAGGTTAACGGACGCCCGGACGCCCGGATGGACAGACCAATACTATAATACGGCCGTTTTTCAAACGGGCGTATAATAATGACTGGCATAATTTATTTTTATTTCCACAATGTCTAACTGTACTTCATGTGGATATATCAGTCGGATTTTCAGGAGGTCATTGGCTGAACGTTCCAGTATTATGTCTATGTGATTATAAATCGACAATTTTGTAATTTCATTTATAATTCCGGTGGTGATCTGAAGCAGGTTTCTGAGGGGAAGATGCGTTGAAAATAGGAGATGAAAACGAGGGAGACGACCGGGAAGTTGATGTTCTTGTGGATAGACTACTCGTCAATGAGGATTACTGACAATAGATTGTTGAAAGAAGCCACCAAGCTGTACAAGAAAATTCGAATGTTGAACGAATGTTGAATGTTGAATGTTGTGCCAATTTCACGCGAATGTTGAACGAATTTTGCATGTTCTTTCTGTTCAACATTCGCCAGCGAAAACCACACATGCTAGGCGTGGGCCCTATGGAGAATTAAAGTACCATCATGGTATAATGCCTGCATATATGGGCCCGATCCGATCATGCGTATATGATGTGCCCCCTCTCTCCCCCGGAATTGAAATTGCTCAAAAATGAGCGTGATTTGAAATTGCTCAAAAATGAGCGTCGAGGTATCCAATACTCATTTTGATAGGAGTGCTATGTATACGACCCACTAAATCCATTCACATTAAAACAATTTATGTACAAGAAAAATCGAATGTTAAAATTGCTCAAAAATGAGCATCGAAGTATCGAATACTCTAATTTTGATAGGGGTGCTATATATACGACCCACTCAATCCATTCACGTTCAAAAACAAATGTACAAGAAAATTCGAATGTTGAACGAATGTTGAATGTTGTGCCAACTTCACGCGAATGTTGAACGAATGTTGCATGTTCTTTCTGTTCAACATTCGCCAGCGAAAACCACACATGCTAGGCGTGGGCCCTATGGAGAATTAAAGTACCATCAGGGTATAATGCCTGCATATATGGGCCCGATCCGATCATGCGTATATGATGTGCCCCCTCTCTCCCCCGGAATTGAAATTGCTCAAAAATGAGCGTGATTTGAAATTGCTCAAAAATGAGCGTCGAGGTATCCAATACTCATTTTGATAAGAGTGCTATGTATACGACCCACTAAATCCATTCACATTAAAACAATTTATGTACAAGAAAAATCGAATGTTAAAATTGCTCAAAAATGAGCATCGAAGTATCGAATACTCTAATTTTGATAGGGGTGCTATATATACGACCCACTCAATCCATTCACGTTCAAAAACAAATGTACAAGAAAATTCGAATGTTGAACGAATGTTGAATGTTGAATGTTGTGCCAACTTCACGCGAATGTTGAACGAATGTTGCATGTTCTTTCTGTTCAACATTCGCCAGCGAAAACCACACATGCTAGGCGTGGGCCCTATGGATAATTAAAGTACCATCAGGGTATAATGCCTGCATATATGGGCCCGATCCGATCATGAGTATATGATGTGCCCCCTCTCTCCCCCCGGAATTGAAATTGCTCAAAAATGAGCGTGATTTTAAATTGCTCAAAAATGAGCGTCGAGGTATCCAATACTCATTTTGATAGGAGTGCTATGTATACGACCCACTAAATCCATTGACATTAAAACAATTTATGTACAAGAAAAATCGAATGTTAAAATTGCTCAAAAATGAGCATCGAAGTATCGAATACTCTAATTTTGATAGGGGTTCTATATATACGACCCACTCAATCCATTCACGTTCAAAAACAAATGTACAAGAAAATTCGAATGTTGAACGAATGTTGAATGTTGTGCCAACTTCACGCGAATGTTGAACGAATGTTGCATGTTCTTTCTGTTTAACATTCGCCAGCGAAAACCACACATGCTAGGCGTGGGCCCTATGGATAATTAATTACCATCGGGGTATAATGCCTGCATATATGGGCCCGATCCGATCATGCGTATATGATGTGCCCCCTCTCTCCCCCGGAATTGAAATTGCTCAAAAATGAGCGTGATTTGAAATTGCTCAAAAATGAGCGTCGAGGTATCCAATAATCATTTTGATAAGAGTGCTATGTATACGACCCACTAAATCCATGCACATTAAAACAATTTATGTACAAGAAAAATCGAATGTTAAAATTGCTCAAAAATGAGCATCGAAGTATCGAATACTCTAATTTTGATAGGGGTGTGATATATACGACCCACTCAATCCATCGAAGTATCGAATACTCTAATTTTGATAGGGGTGTTATATATACGACCCACTCAATCCATTCACGTTCAAAAACAAATGTACAAGAAAATTCGAATGTTGAACGAATGTTGAATGTTGTGCCAACTTCACGCGAATGTTGAACGAATGTTGAATGTTGAATGTTGTGCCAACTTCACGCGAATGTTGAACGAATGTTGCATGTTCTTTCTGTTCAACATTCGCCAGCGAAAACCACACATGCAGGCGTGGGCCCTATGGAGAATTAAAGTACCATAAGGGTATAATGCCTGCATATATGGGCCCGATCCGATCATGCGTATATGATGTGCTCCCTCTCTCCCCCGGAATTGAAATTGCTCAAAAATGAGCGTGATTTGAAATTGCTCAAAAATGAGCGTCGAGGTATCCAATACTCATTTTGATAGGAGTGCTATGTATACGACCCACTAAATCCATTCACATTAAAACAATTTATGTACAAGAAAAATCGAATGTTAAAATTGCTCAAAAATGAGCATCGAAGTATCGAATACTCTAATTTTGATAGGGGTTCTATATATACGTACCACTCAATCCATTCACGTTCAAAAACAAATGTACAAGAAAATTCGAATGTTGAACGAATGTTGAATGTTGTGCCAACTTCACGCGAATGTTGAACGAATGTTGCATGTTCTTTCTGTTTAACATTCGCCAGCGAAAACCACACATGCTAGGCGTGGGCCCTATGGATAATGAATTACCATCGGGGTATAATGCCTGCATATATGGGCCCGATCCGATCATGCGTATATGATGTGCCCCCTCTCTCCCCCGGAATTGAAATTGCTCAAAAATGAGCGTGATTTGAAATTGCTCAAAAATGAGCGTGGAGGTATCCAATAATCATTTTGATAAGAGTGCTATGTATACGACCCACTAAATCCATTCACATTAAAACAATTTATGTACAAGAAAAATCGAATGTTAAAATTGCTCAAAAATGAGCATCGAAGTATCGAATACTCTAATTTTGATAGGGGTGCTATATATACGACCCACTCAATCCATCGAAGTATCGAATACTCTAATTTTGATAGGGGTGTTATATATACGACCCACTCAATCCATTCACGTTCAAAAACAAATGTACAAGAAAATTCGAATGTTGAACGAATGTTGAATGTTGTGCCAACTTCACGCGAATGTTGAACGAATGTTGAATGTTGAATGTTGTGCTAACTTCGCGGACCCATATTACATAGTATTATATTTGGCTACGATCATGTGTTATTCTTTTTTTTTCTTTTTCAAACAAGCTGATACCTCATTTGTGTCCAAATTCGTAGTTGTTTGCTCCAACATTCTGACCAAAGTTGTCAGTCGAAGCATTATGCATGTCAGATGTATAGACTGGCAACTTTGGTAAAACTATTATAGAAAACTACTGAGTATTTCTGGGTGTATTCCGTGAAGGTGTTATTTCATAGGACATATAGAAGCTATGGGTAAATGTGACTAGAAATGTATTTGGGTATCGTCGTACTCGAACCATGTAACGAAGTTCGATAATTGTGGTCTGATTATTATTCTGCATGCTATCTCATGGCATTATTCAGTATCATGATGTAGTGTAATGATGGTACTTTGGTATACAACCCCCAAACAAATCGGTATTATTATATGACTTTAATAACAAGGGACGTATACTCGCAAAATGCATACCGTATATATAGACATTTTGCAGGATGTTTGTATTCGCGCGCGGAGCTATCTTTGCAGATGTCTCATTGTTGCAGTATCTAACTTTTATGAACACGTTAATTGCTTTCGATATTTAGGTGTGAACAATGGCTGATGAGTATCAATAGTGTGTGTAAATCATTCGGTACATGACATTCTGCGGAATGGGATGGAATGCTGAACAGAATGACAATCTGCGGAACAGAATTTGAAATTACGTTGGACGGCCGATATCCCGAGAACTATAGCTCATAGAGGGCTCGTTTTTGTGCCTAACGAAAGGCCGATATTCGCCCCAACCAAATATATTAACCCCGTAACTACCTGAAACCAGGAGTTTCATTATTCGCCCATCGAAAACTGCGTTCGACATCAATGTCTAGAATTTAGATTTCTCGATGAATACGTTAGCAAACAACAAGTAGTATGTATCACATGCGCAGCGGAATACTATACGCATTCGTTTTTATATACGACTAGCAGGTTAGCCCGCCACTGGCGGCAATCGTCAGAAACATGACAATTTTTAATATTTTTAATTAATTTTTTTAATTAATTGTTTTAATTAATTATTTAATTTAAAATTTTGTTATACAATGAGTTAATTTTTTAGTTTTTCAATGAGTTAATTGTGCCTTTTTAATTTTTTAATTGAATTTTTATTTTTTTTATTTTACCCGATTTTCTTTGGGTTTTTCAATGAGATAATTGTGCCTTTTTAATTTTTTAATTGAATTTTTTTTTTTCAATTTTACCCGATTTTTGTTTTCAATGAACCCGTCCATGACACTTCCCGTATTTAGCAAGTTTGAGCTCAATCGGTTCGAGTCTATAAAGGACACACACATATATATGACACTTTTTTAGCTCAATCGGCATTGCCTGGAATTTCCCAGAAGACCAATTTTGAAATTTGCTGGTCGCATTCGTCTGTAGGTTGTGCACCCCCATCACCAACGCGACATAATTTTGGTACCATGTGTTGCGTTCTAAAAAATATGTCGATTGCAGTGGATTCGTAGATGACGAAATATGAGTGCGACAGAGAATATTGTTTGATCGAAAGCATTTTAATTAATACGTCACAAGACTCGCCTTGATGCTGGCTAATAGATATTTGTCCCTGCTATGTGTTGGGAATGTGAATTAAAATTGCCGTGGGGGTGCCGTGGTGGTCTAATCCGATGTTCCAGATAACGTAAACAAACCCCGTCCCCCGTTCAGTATGCGAAATCCGAAGGGAATAAAGAGCGTTACCCGGTTAACGAACCCAAATATGGAAGATGTTTATCAACGACACTGCGGATAGGAACGCTCTTTAACTATCAACGCTATTAACCCCGAAGTGCCGTTTTTTGTGAATGAGTGTGGAGAACGGGTACTCTGAGCTTCTCCAAAACCATTCCCGTGGATTTTTAACCTTAGATGGGAAGTTTGAGCCCAATCGGTGCAGCCGTTTTCGATTCTATAGAGTACACACATATATATATAAGGAGTTCTCAAAATATATAGTAGACTAGCAGGTTAGCCCGCCACTGGCGTGGTTGGTCACAAACATGACATTTGTTTTATTATTTTGTTTTTATTTAAAAAAAAAATTAATTTTTGAATTTTTGAATTTTTTAATATTAATTTAATCTTTTTAAAATTTAATTTATGTTTTTTTGAATTTTTTAATATTTATTTAATTTTTATTCTAATTGACCTATTTATTTAATTTTTATTCTAATTGACCCGATGAAATCCCCCTTCCTAGGAACGAGACAACGCATTCTTTGTTTTTCAATGAGTTAATTCATGGTACCGTCCTAAACTTCCCCGTAGTCCCCGAAAAGAGCGGACAGTGAATTAATCCCGTCGTGAAATCTCTCTGCATAATATTTCGAGCGATAAGGTTGCGTTGAATTGTAAACAAACACTTCTTAGATCAATTCTGCCTTTTTAATCGAGATAATTTCATTTCGTCCCGCATCCGTATTTCGGACGCATGGGGCTAGTCGTTTAGCCACGTCGATTGTAATAAAGAGCGTTCGTCGTTAACAACTCCGTATATGGTCAATATAAAGATCGTTGATGCCTTAACCCCCGAAGTGGCGTTTGCGGTGATTTTGATGATTGGGAGTGGAGAATCAGTGCTCAGAACTTGTCCAAAATGCGACGTCGACGATCCCCGTGGGTTTTTACACTTATATACGAAATTTGAGCTCAATCTTTCCACGCGTTTTCGATTCTATGAAGTACCCACATATATACACACATATATACACACATATATACGGAAGTCTCAAAATATATAGTAGACTAGCAGGTTAGCCCGCCACTGGCGGCAATAGTCAGAAACATGACAATTTTTAAGTTTTAAATAATTTTTTTAATTAATTTAATTTTTTGTTTTCCAATGAGTTAATTTTTATGTTTTTCAATGAGTTAATTGTGCCTTTTTAAATCGATTTTTTTTGGTTTTTCAATGAGTTAATTGTGCCTTTTTAATTTTGTTTTTCAATTTTACCCGATTTTGTTTTGGTTTTTCAATGAACCCGTCCATGACACTTCCCGTATTTAGCAAGTTTGAGCTCAATCGGTTCGAGTCTATAAAGGACACTCACATATATATGACACTTCCCGTAGGTAGCAAGTTTGAGCTCAATCGGCATTCCCTGGAATATGACACTTCCCGTAGGTAGCAAGTTTGAGCTCAATCGGCATTCCCTGGAATTTCCCATCTGGGGAGAAATCTGATGTTATATTCGTGATTATCTGGGATGATTTCGGTATATACCAAAGGTATATACTGTAAAAACAAAGCGCGCCATCCGTGCTCGCAGGATTGGTCAGAAACAAATGTTTTTAAAATTTAATTTATGTTTTTTATTTAATTTTTATTCTAATTGACACGGGCTCGCTATAACTTCGTTATCACTAACGTACGCGGCATTGGAAGGGTCATGTTAACTTCCGCCTGGACCCACGTGGCGTGACGTAATTCACAACCACGTGTATTTACCTCGCAACCGCGACACACACAATGGCCCGATAATGGGCACACGTTCCCTGGCATTTCCCAGAAGATATTCATGGGGAGGTCAAGTGACCAATTTTGAAATTTGCTGGTCGCATTCGTCTGTATGTCTGAGGAATTCTCGGCTAGATATTGTTACCAACATGACATATTTAAATTAATCCCGCCGTGTACCCCATCACCAACGGCAACGCGACATGTGCTGCGTTCTAAAAATAGGTCGATTGCAGTGGATTCGTACAGATGACGAAATCTGAGTGCGACAGATAATATTGTTTGATCGAAAGCATTTGAATTAATACGTCGCAAAACTCGCCTTGATGTTGGCTAATAGATATTTGTCCCTGCTAGATGTTGGGAATGTCGTCACACAACACGCTCATGTCTGCATACAGTCTTACACGCACACGCCGAGACCCAGACGTAAGAATGACATTAGGCATATACGCTCTTTATCAACTACAATGCGATAGGAACGCTCTTTAACTATCAACGCGATTAACCCCCGCCGTGCCTTTGCGGTTGTTTGGGAGTGGATAAAGGGTGCTCAGAGCTTCTCCAAAACACGACTACGGCGGTATCGGTGGGATTTTACACTTACATACGAAATTTGATCTCAATCTGTACACGCGTTTTGGATTCGATGAAGTACACACACACACACACACATATATATATATATACGAAGTCTCAAAATATATAGTATAGACTAGCAGGTTAGCCCGCCACTGGCAATCGTCAGAAACATGACAATTTTTTTTTAAATTTAATTAATTTTTTTAATTAATTTTTTTAATTTAATGATTTAATTTAATTTGTTGTTTTTCAATGAGTTAATTGTGCCTTTTTAATTTTTTTATTGAATTTTTTGTTTTTCAATTTTACCCGATTTTTTTTTTCAATGAGTTAATTGTGCCTTTTTAATTTACTGGCTTTTTTATGTTTTTCAATGAGTTAATTGTGCCTTTTTAATTTTTTTATTTAATTTTTTGTTTTTCAATTTGACCCGATTTGACCTTGAATTGATAATTTTCAAGGTCAACGTCAGGTCGGGGTCACAATTTAACCCGTCCATGACACTTCCCATAGGTAGCAAGTTTGAGCTCAATCGGTTCGAGTCTATAAAGGACACATATATATATATATATATATATATATATATATATATATATATATATATATATATGACACTTCCCGTAGGTAGCAAGTTTGATCTCAATCGGCATTCCCTGGAATTTCCCAGAAGATATTCATGGGGAGGTCAAGTGACCAATTTTGAAATTTGCTGGTCGCATTCGTCTGTACATGACATATTTAAATTAATCCCGCCGTGCACCCCCATCACCAACGCGACGTAATTTTGCGTTCTAAAAATAGGTCGATTGCAGTGGATTCGTAGATGACGAAATATGAGTGCGACAGAGAATTGCTGGCTAATAGATATTTGTCCCTGCTATGTGTTGGGAATGTGAATTAAAATTGCCGTGAGGATGCCGTGGGGGTCTAATCCGATGAAAATGTCCCCGTTCCTAGGAAGCGAGTTCCAGATAACGTAAACAAACGCCGTCCCCTGTTCAGTATGCGAAAGCCGAAGGGAATAAAGAGCGTTAACCGGTTAACGAACCCAAATATGGAAGATGTTTATCAACGACACTGCGGACAGGAACGCTCTTTAACTATCAACGCTATTAACCACGAAGAGTGCCATTTTTGTGACTGAGTGTGGAGAACGGGTACTCTGAGCTTCTCCAAAACGCCGCGACGACCATTCCGTGGATTTTTAACCTTAGATGGGAAGTTTGAGCCCAATCGGTGCAGCCGTTTTAGATTCTATAAAGTACACACATATATATATAAGGAGTTCTCTCAAAATATATAGTAGACTAGCCGATGAGCCCGACGTTGTCCGGGCTATTCAAAAACCAAATTTCAAGTCGATAGCTCAACCCAGCGCTATTCAAAAACCAAATTTCAAGTCGATAGCTCTACCCGTTTCAGAGATCTGATCTGCGCATGCGCGAAGCTGGCGTCGCACGGGCTCGGCGACCCGATAAAATTCGTATCCGGGGCAAGATACATTCACATAGCAAATTTCAAGTCGATAGCTTCACCCGTTTCCGAGATCTCGTCTGCGCATGCGCGAAGCTGGCGTCGCACGGGCTCGGCGACCCGATAAAATTCGTATCCGGGGCAAGATACATTCACATAGCAAATTTCAAGTCGATAGCTCCACCCGTTTCCGAGATCTCGTCTGCGCATGCGCTGCACGGGCGTCGCACGGGCTCGCCAATACGACAACGACCACCGCCTGGTCAAACTACACACACGTACAAAGTTTCGTCCCGATCGGTTTAGAATCGTAGATTTGTATAAAGGACAGACAGACAGACAGACAGACAGACAAAAAGACAGACAGATTGTATCAAAATATATAAGAGACTAGCCGATGAGCCCGACGTTGTCCGGGCTATTAAAAAACCAAATTTCCAAGTCGATAGCTCCACCCGTTTCCGATATCTGGTCTGCGCATGCGCGAAGCTGTCGTCGCACGGGCTCGGCGACCAGATAAAATTCGTATCCGGGGCAAGATACATTCACATAGCAAATTTCAAGTCGATAGCTCCACCCGTTTCCGAGATCTCGTCTGCGCATGCGCGAAGCTGGCGTCGCACGGGCTCGGCGACCCGATAAAATTCGTATCCGGGGCAAGATACATTCACATTGCAAATTTCAAGTCGATAGCTCCACCCGTTTCCGCGATCTCGTCTGCGCATGCGCTGCACGGGCGTCGCACGGGCTCGCCAATACGACAACGACCACCGCCTGGTCAAACTACACACACGTAGACAAACAGACAAACAGATTGTATCAAAATATATAAGAGATATGGCTGTGGTTTCGTGGTACCTTGGCATGTATGGGTTAATCGGTCTCTGTGTGTACAAAAACAACACCATCGGTCGAATGAATACATTTATGTTGTGTAATAGATGCTACACTTCAGTTAAATACAACGTTTGCTTTTGGACATGGTTTTATCGCTGTAAAAATACAATTCTTGATTTCGACAATTTGATGGTAGGTCAGTCGTCGACCGAATAATGAAACTCATGGTACAAATACGTTATTAGCAAAAGACATATTGGCGAAATTTGAGGAGTAAAAGTTTCATCTTTGATGACAACGGAAAAGGAATTTATAAATAACTCTCACTGTCATTTAAAAATTAGGACTGTCCTATTACCAACTAAATGGACAAACTATTGAAAAATTAATAGCTATGTGATTGGAAATTTGTAAGATCATTAAAATTCACCATTAAGTCTAATGATATCAAGTATCAAGTATCGTACACGGTATAGTTTCAGATTGGCCGTGTCTAAGTCGGACAGCAATCCGATTTCGCGAAATGAGTAATATAAATTTATGTTACAATAAATAGAAAAAGAATAGTAGTTGAGTAGAAATCCTACAGGGGTGACTATCGTAAAATAGTTTAGCAGTGTGCAGCCAATCATAACGCGAGAACGTCACGTGAGATATGATATTTGTCTATAACATATGTATATTATAGTGTATGTTTGTTTTGCTTGTTCCATATATGCTTTGACTTCGCAATAAATAAATTCATTCTTTAATGGCATAGTTCACGCGCATTCACTACTTTAGTAGAGTCGCTTATATTCGATTTTGGGCTCCCGTGGGAAAATCATGAACAAATATAGAGACTATTCTGGTTGGTCTGACGACGTCACAAAGATGGCCGCCATGCTAATTTTCTTAAGTTCGCTATTGTTGGATTTCATGATAAAAATATAATTGTGATAATTGTACAGTGTATGGTGTGACGTCATGTTAAATTTTTATATAAAAATTTGTCCTCTCGATCTAATATTGGATCGAGTTAAAAATTTGTCCTCTCGATCTAATTGGGACAATTGATTATTTTCCATACATGTCGCCTACATAATTTCCGATTGTATCGAGCTGGTGACGATTAGGAAATATACTTCTCTTCAATCTTCATAACAAATCACTTAGTCATCACAATAGTTTATTTATTGGATAACAACGTTGATTTTCTTCTCCAAATGCGATGTTTTAAAGGAAGTGGTATGAATTTCCGCAAAAATATACTTTCTTATTTTCTGACTGTTTCCTCAAATAAATTTAGAAATAATCGGTGATGGAAATGTATAGGATCATAACATAAGGTATTTACATCTAACTCGATCCATAAACTGTCAACTTAATCCAAGATGGCTTCCCAGATGGCGACCATAATACGATAATACGCATATTTTGCACTCATTCACCCTATTACGTTTCTGTCACGTAGAAGGTGAATGTAGCAAACTAATTTGCTTCTTCCAAATAAATAATCGCCATGTTATGACACATTCATATTAGTTTTCTTACCGCAATGACTCAAAATGCGAGGCCTATGACATTATTTTCCAAATAAGCATCGTGAAAATTTGCCAAACATTATATTTTGTATACGTCAAATAACATGTCCACCACAGGAGAACGATATCTCGGTGTTAGATATATGAATTAATGTACTCCTATTTAGATAATCCGAAGTTATTAATATCTTATTGTAATCGAGAAGACCGCCAAAGTGACGGAAATGTCGAAATTTTACATTAGAATACATATAATTCTGCAATATATCTGAGCGTGTAAGAATGACACATATGCATATCATTATCATACGTGGGCTTTCGATGAGAACATACCATTTACTATATAAAACTGAAATATATGTTCAAGCACTTTACGTATATGGACTTTAGTCCAGGAGATATTGGTAGACCTCTGCACCCCCCCCCCCCACAGGACTCAACTTCCCCCACTAATTTTCTTTCTTAATGTCTTCTCTAATTTTTTTCGGTTGTTAACAAGAAAAACAAGTGGCCGCAGAGACTCCAGACAAGATGGCGTCCATCATGGCGGCCATTTAAAAAAAATGCACCAGGTCTCTTTGATCGCCGTTATAGTAAAGATGATGCCACATGCGGTCTTGTTTTCCGTTCGATTCGTTATGGTAATATACAACCCTTACAAATTAGCTAAAAATCCGACACAAAAATCCAATATGGCGGCCAAGAGGGTCGCCAAAAATTGAACATTTGCTATTTTTAGGGCATTTCACCACATTTCGTTTGTCTCTGTGGGAAAATATTGACACCTTGACGCGATTTTATACATTTATCGCCCAGAAGAGTCATTGGCGAACACAAGGAGACCATAATATTCATTTCTTGCCGGATATTTTTGTCCGATATCACGTTTTCCCAAATGCCGGTATAATCCGGTCAAAGCCAAATCGACACTAATGACGCAATGTCTGTTTCGAATCAATGAATTTTATTGCTATCATAACAAAACCCATGCGTATATATGTGCAGGAGATACTCGAGCTAGGATTCCTGAGTGGAGGAATATTCACCCAAATCCAAGATGGCGGCCAAAATGGCCACCAGAAATAGAAATATCGCCGAAAATCGCTTATTTTAACATCAGTGAGAGTTATTGTCACGACGACTCCACACCTGCTTACTATTGTGAGTTGGGAACACTGAGGCGAAGAATTGTCCTTATATCACATCCAAATAAAAGTCCCCCAAATCCAAAATGGCGTCCACAATGGCATGAAAATGACAATTTTAGAAAAATCACCGAAATTCACTCATATTCACATCATTGGGCATTATTGTCGATAAAATTCCACACATGCTGACAGTTGAGTTGGAAATACTGAGGTGAAGTAATTACCTTGCATCTGATGAAGGAAATTATTTTCCAAATCGAAGATGGCGGTCAAAATGGCGTCCGAAAATTGAAAACAAGCTTACATTCCTTTACTTTCTTACTATGGGCGTTATTGTTACACGAATTCTGCCCACAATTACATGTCCATATGGAACATTGATATGAAGTATTCATTTGAGTTTGGCCAACTCTCACCGTCAAGATGGCTGCCAAACATATTTTTATTTCCAAATCCAAACATAATACACATAATACACAAATGACATAAATATACAACATATAAGAGATAATGTATGGAAATGAGGATCAGACAACAAGCCCGAGGGCTTATATGAAGTCTTCTCCTCTTTGGCGACATGCCCCTCCCCCAATAAGTGAGGGAGGGGTATCGATCAGACGGGAAATAATAGAAATAATATTTTTTAAAGGAGAAGTAACTAAGTTTAAGTTGGGATGGACACAGCGGGAAGATAGTGTTAGGGGTATCAGGAGGCAGAGAGAGAGAGAGAAGAGAGAGAGAGAGAATGAGAGGGAGAGTGAGAAAGTAGAGGGGACAGAGTTTTCAATAATTTAGTTGCTGCGTGATGAAAATTATGCTCGTAGTAATATGCATGCGTCAGGCTCCATGGGAGGGGGTCAATCGCAATGGCCAATTCCTATTTCAATGGGGTTCACTGTGAATATCGCTGCATTCTTCATGTAGAATCATTTCACGTATATACAGGATAGTGACAAGTAAAGTAACTTACAAAATAATCGTTATCGGAAGACATTTAGTACTACATATATAATGGAGAACATCGTGCTGCCGCATAACGCGGCCGGAATCCAAAGCAATTTGTTACCCATACAGATCATGGAAATCTTTTTGTTCTCATAATATGTCTGTACTGCATTAAATATTTGTTTGTTTTCGCGAAGACTAAGCTCTCTTGACCCCCGCATTAGTGTATTCTCAGATAAGGCAACATTTGGTAGGGAGTCATATAGTTCTCTTTTGGGCTCTTGATAAAATGTACATTCAAAGAGATAGTGGTAAGTTGTCTCAAATTCCCCACATAGACAGAAGGGGGAAATTTTTACATGGTTATCTGTCAGGTCACCACTTAGGTGGCTGCAGTTCAATCTTAACCGGGTATGGAGGATATGAGATTTACGACATTTACTATGATAAAAAAAGGCAGGTGGACGTATATTGTCACTGTTCAGTTCCTTTTTGAAGTCTTCGATTGTACTGCTGCTCTTTGTAGTTTCTGACAGTTTGTTCCATTCGGTAATTGCGGATGGTAAGAAAGAATCCATATAATAGTCATAATTAATATTCGAGGGTAGTCTTATATGTTCAAATCTTAAGTTATATCTGGAATTATTTGCCTGAATTGGTCGTACATAATTTCTTAAAATTGATGGAGCAGTTCCTCGTATCATTTAAAAAAATTGGCATAGCTTGTGTTTTCTACGGCGTGAAGAGAGGAGTTCCCAGCCAGTCTCTGACAAAAGGCACGCGTTACTCGTACTGATGGTTGAACCTGTTACTATTCGGGCCATTTCATACTGAACCTTTTCAATGTCATCACTAAGATAATCAGGGCAGTTATCCCAAACAGGGGAGGCATATTCCAGTATTGGTCGGATAAATGTATAATGTATTTTTTCAAGCGTTACTCTGCTTAGCCTGTATCTGTGTTTACGTACTAGATTTACTCGACTCCATGCTTTGTCAAGCATAGATCTGATGTGGATACCCCAAGAGCCCATGTTGTCGAAAGTAAGTCCCAGATGTTTATGGCTGTCAACCTCAACAATTGTCGCGGTTCCCATGGTCAAATGTGGATGATATACTGGTGTTTCTTTCCTGGAGATTAAGAGAGATTCCGTTTTCAGGGGATTGAATTTTACAAGCCATTCTGATGCCCAACACATGAGAGTTTCGAGGTTATCTTGATTAGTTTTGCGGCCATGGTGGGGTCTTCGATAGTAAGAAATAGAGAAGTGTCATCGGCAAATAGACGAATGTTGCACCGTATATTTTCGGTTATATCATTAATATAAATTAAAAACAGAAGTGGGCCTAATACTGAGCCTTGAGGCACACCTGCTGTTACATCTTGTAGTCCCGAACGTGTGCCGTCTATGACAACCTGTTGTTGTCTACATTCTAGATACGATTTCATCAAGTTATACAAGTTTCCTCTTATACCAATTTTTGTCAGTTTGTTCAAGAGGCCACGGTGCCAGACTTTATCGAATGCTTTACTTATGTCACAGAATATACACCGGACCTCTTTTCCGTCGTCTAATGATCGACATATATTGTCATATATTTCGGTAAGTTGAAAAACTGTTGAATCGTTGCGCATGAAACCAGCTTGATAAAATGATAGGAGTTTGTTTTCATCAAGAAATTCCCATAGATATTTATAAATACATTTTTCATAGACCTTTGAGACGCAGCTTAGTAGAGAAATTGGTCGGTAATTTGATATAAGACCGGGATCACCACTCTTAAATATAGGTGTAACATGTGAACGCTTCCACTGGTGTGGGTAGTAATTGTTTTCGGTAAATGTTCTAAAATAGAATTCAAGAGGTTCACAGAGCGAGGAGGCACAACTTTTCAAAACTCTCGGACTTATTCCGTCGGGCCCACTTGACTTAGATATTTTAAGACTTTTAACGCTTTGTAAATGTCAGGGGCTGTGATTTTTATATCGCTTAATGTGGATATGGAGTTATCCGGTTCAAGGACTGGTAGGCGTTTCCCGATGTCATCAACTGATGAAATTTTACAAAAATACGAATTGAAAGCATTTGCTTTTTCAGTTGGTGAGATCAGGAAGTCGCCGTTGGTGTTCAAGGGGGGTATTGATCTATCACTGGTAGCAAATACTATTTTTTGAAGGGTTTTCCACCAGGAAGACTGGTAATGTGATGGGCTATTCAATGTGTTCTCATTCTTGGTGTCATAATCACGTTTGCTTTTTCTAATAGCCGATGTAGTTTCATTACGTTTAGATCTGAAGTTTGCCCATGTTTGTGGTGTGTTTTTCCTTTTAGCTATCTTATGTAATCGATTTCGTTGCCTCATCAGTTTCCGTACATTACACGTAAGCCATTGGGGACTACCTTTCCGGATAAGAACTATCTTATTGGGGATATTGTCACTGCATACCTTTTGAATTTTTGCAGTCAAGTTATCTGCATGAGCTGAAAGTTCAAATGGTATATTATCATCATAGTTCCAGCTCAAGAAGTCTTCGTTCATGGTATCGAAGTCAGCCAGATTATAATTCCAGATACGTCTAGTGAGAGTTGTAGCCGATTTATTTTTCAAACGTTTTATCTGAGCAACAGTGATACCTAATTGTGTTGTCGAATATGTTGCCAAGAACACAAGGGGAATCAACAAGGTCAGGGTTGCTAGTCATGAGCAAGTCGAGAATGGATGAGGAATTTTCAGTAAAATGCGTTTTATCAGTGACCAGTTGGGTCAGACCTCGTTCGCTACATATGACGTTTATTTTACCATTACCGTTGCGTACATAGTTTTCATTGAAATCTCCACCTATTATGACATCCAGGTCGCTATCGCGCGCAAGAGAAATGTTATCATTAATTTTTGTCCACCGGCTTGCGGGGGAGTTGGGAGGGCGATAAAAACATCCTACAAGACAACGTTTTGTGTTAATTGTAACCTCTATCCAGATATTTTCTACTTCGTCACTGTCAAGTTCATCGCATATTTTGAATGGTATAGTGTCACGAACGTAAATACACACACCCCCTCCTGTTCTGCCATCTATCCTGACTTTGTGGGCAGGATCATGGTAGCCAGGAAGATGGATTTCTGAATCCGGGATAGAATGATCGAGCCATGATTCGGTTAATAGACATATGTCGTACTCCCCACTTGATGTTTCGGCTGCAAGTATATCTACTTTATTTCTGATACTCTGTGTATTCAGTACAAGTACCGAGTGATTGTGTTGTTCGGTTGAGGGGCCTGGGTTAGTCTCCACGTCTCCTGCCAGGATCAAAAGAGCCTTTGCTAAAGATACCGCTAATACTGTTAGAAATGTCACGCATGTGAAGAGGAATACAGTTGTGTGTGACATCGCAAATTTAGTGTTCAACTTCGTCTTTTTATCATCGGAATTTGGAGAATTAGATAGTTTCTTGCCTGCCAAGATATGTTTGAGAGCGCAGAATTGTTCCATCGGGAAGAAAATGAAAACCAACAGTGTCAATGTTAAGGCAGTTATAAGATCCAGTCCACGTAAGCGTAACATGATATAAAACAAGCATGTTTTTGATTGTTTCACACAGAGACGCCCCCTCCCTGACAGCCTGACAGCAAGATTGTGAAATGCACCGATTCTTGCCCTATGTCACATTATGTCACCCATTATCAAAAGTCATATCAAAATCCTGAGAGCAGTTCTGTTTTGGGCATCCTCGGCCTTGGCCAGATATTGGCCAGATATTGAAAAGAAGTCGAAATTGTCACATACTAATTTCAACTTTTTTGTCATAATATAAATATGTATGGATTGGACGAAACGGTACATAAATCATCTATTAGTTCCAACATAGGTCGTCGCCTTCTGAAAGGATGAAAACCAACAATAATCGCGATGTGGCATTTCGAAATCCATTCTCCGCTAAGCTCCCATAATGGCCGTAACCGTATATGGGTGCGCCGAATAGTCATGTTATGACTTCTAAGAATAAAAACAACAGTACCTGAGCTAATTCTGATTTGCCACATTCAGCATTATCTGGACCAGCATCCGTCTCTTCGTCACATTAATCTATCTCGCTCACACTAACACAGTTTTCTACACTTCTTGGTAGAAGGGTCCCACTAATCGGAATGTTTTAAACAACACATATGCCGGTTTCAAGCTCACGTGTTTGTCTCGAAAGCTGGGAATTCTTATCCTTATTCTTGGCGAGCTTCATTCGTGGTAGCTTATGGTATAATTCAGATGCTACATATGGGATCTGAGCGTTATCTTGCGTGAAAAAACTAGAATGGTATGCGGTCGATGCGTATACTAGCTTTCAGAAGGACCTCTCTATCTGGTGATCTTCCCATCCAGCCACTTCTCAATATATGGTTCATCAATGAACATATTCACGTACTGACGTAGCCGGACAACTTCTGTATATGGCTTCGAATGTTGAAAGCCTAACATTTGACGGATGCCTTTCTGCTAAGACTCCGTAAGACAATTAAGGCATAGGAGACATAGAAGACCATAATGCATAATATACACACACTTCTTGACCATGATCACAAGAACAGCCCTGCTTGCTTCCAGCAATCGTCTCATAGTACAGATCCAAGCAGATAATAACAATACACGCGGTGCTAGTTTGTGGGCATGTATCATGATAGTGGAAATGAAATTGGACCATGACTGCACCGCCCTTCTTTGGGTATGTTTTAGATTCAGACATGATCTCATGTGGTTTTGCTTTCCTTGTATGCTAAGATTGTATCTTCAAATCCGTTTGGAAGCCCTTCTTAATCAACTGGACTAGTCGTGTACCATTGGCTACTACAATATAAGCCCCACCCAGACTGGGATGTAGTCATAAGGACGATGCATTTGATAGTTGATATGTCATACTCCTCACACTGGTTGGTGGTCGGTATGGTTCAAGAAAGTACAATGCCATCAACACAAGGGTGAAATGTTCAACGCGAAGAACATCTAGAGGAATGTTACTTTGATGAGATCTTGCATTCTGTTTAACCTACGTTGGGTACACGAAGTGATTTCTTGGTAACATCACCATTCAAAACCATTGTCCTGCATGAGACATATTAAGTACTATATTCTAAAGTTATATAACATAAAGCTATATGATCATAAAGGTTACGTTCACCAACGTCCACATCCATTGCCGTCGAGACTATAAATTGTTCTATAAACACACAGTGAAATAAATGCACCAGTTCCTTACAATTTCTTGAATAATAATGCCCACATACTAACACTAACCCTGAGAGAGGATAGGATAGGATAGGATATTTTATTTCAATATACACACATTAATGCATGATACATTTGACAAATATTACATTGTATATTCGAGGGGGTGGCATAGTCAGGCTAGACTGTCTTACTGTCGCCCCCTTAAAGATGAAAAGATGTTACGATAGGCGGTCAGGATTCATTGTACAATGCACGGCTAAATAATTATGTATCTCACAATGGTTGCATTTAACTGGATTATATGCATGGAGGGTATACGTCTAGATAAATCGATTATTGGTTACTCGATGGTTTGTCTCTTTCTTGTCAGTGGGATGTACCTGGAAAGTCGAGTAGGAATGTGTTGAGTGAGGTTGTGGATTGCGATATAGGGAAGTCACTTATTGACGAGCTACCACACAGTCGGGACATCTTTGATTGTTGAATTTAATTGCTGCAGCATATTTTTTAATGCAATCGGCATGTAAACGCCGTTTGAATGTGTGCCTGGATTGGTATGATGTAAATTCGTTATCTAAGTTGTTCCAGATGGTTGGATAAGAATGGAATGGTAGTTGTTGGGACCAAGATGTTCTTGGTTTTTTTTAAATAGTGGGTGCTTTTGTCGGGTGTCTGGTCCGGTTTTGCGTTTCGTAAACATGTCGGTGAATGATTCTATTAAGCGCATATAATACCAATCATGCATGAAAACAAAGCATACCTTCATTCTATAAAGACATTATCCTTTAGCCCATCCGACTGTTCTGGGGAGGCCAGGATAGTATTATCGAGTAAAAATTATACGTCTGGTCAAATTGATTCAGAACGGCCTTGAAGCGGATGTGGAAATATATTCTTACCACACCAAAAACACCAACACGCATGACATTCTATATCTGAAACATACACCTGGTGTAGGGGTGTATACCGTGGCCCATTTCATTCCCACTGTCATGGCGCATGTCCACAAACTAGCACCGCGAGTATTGTTCTTCTCTGCTGGGAGCTATTCGACGTGACGATTGCGGGACGTCACACAGTTTGCTTAGGATCATGGTCAAGAAGTGTGGGTAGTCGGTACATTATGGTCTTCTCCTTATCAGATAGGCATCTGTCCAAGGGAATGAGACAGCTAGCTACCTTCGAAACACTGCCGAAGTTGTCCACGTATGCTAATACGTTCGCTAAGTTTGTGAGTTGAACCATCTATTGAGAAGTGACTAGATAACTGGGAAGTTCGCCAGGTGTACATGTCGTTATCCACATGGGGTATGAGAGAGACATACATAGAGATGACTTTCTGTAAGCTTGTATACTTATCGACCATATGCCTTTCTAGTTCAAGATGACGAACAAATCCCATATTTAGCAAGTATATAAAATCTTAAGCTAGACACCGGATAATTAATTGTTTGAAACGTTATGATTAGAGGGATCCTTCTCCCAGGAAGTGTTGAATACTTTATCGGTGTGAGCGACCTAGATTTATCAAGCAAAGAAATTGATACTGGTCCAGATCATTAAGGACGTGGCAAATCAGAATCTGTTATCAGGTAATTGTTATAATATGGCTATTCGGCGCACCTACGGTTACGACCATTATCGGCGCGAAGTGTTGAATGGATTTCGAAATGCCACATCGCGATATTATTTGTGGGTTTTCGTACTTCCAGAAGGATACGAGCAATGTTATGCTTTTTGATTCGTTTTAAGTTGAACTAATAGATGGTTTGTGTATAGTTTCGTCCATACATATCGATATTATGACAAAAAGTTGAAATTTGTATGTGAAAATATCGATTTCTTTTCAATTTATGGCCTCCGGTTTAGCTGCCATCTTGACCTTGAGTATCAATTGCCAAACCCAAATGAATACTTCATCTCAATATTCCATATCATCATGTAATGGTGGGTAGAATTCGCGAAACAATAACGCCCATCGTAAGAGAGTAAAGGAATGTAGGCGTGTTTTCAAATATCGGTCGCCATTTTGGCCGCCATCTTAGATTTGGAAAACCATTTCTTGCATAGGATGTAAGGTAATTACTTCACCACAGTATTTCCAACTCAGCTGTAAGCATGGGTGGAGTTGTCTCGACAATAATGCCCAATGATGTGAATATGAGGGATTTTCGGTGATTTTTCTAAATCTGTCCGCCATTGGAGTCGCCATTTTGGATTTGGGGGACTTTTATTTGGATATGATATAAGGACAGTTCTTTGACTCGGTGTTCCCAACTCTCACTGATGTTAAAATCAGCAATTTTCGGCAATTTTTCTATTTCTGGTGGCCATTTTGGCCGCCATCTTGGATTTGGATATATATTCACCAACTCAGGTAAAAGGAGAATCCTAGCCCGGGTATCTCCTGCGCACATATAATCATGGCTTGAGTAATAATAGCAATAACACTCATTGATTCGAAACAGACATTGCGTTATTAACGTCGTTTTGGCTTTGACCGGATTATACCAGCATTTGGGAAAACGTGATATCTGACAAAAATATCCGGCAAGGAATGTATATTATGGTCCCCGTGTATTCGACAATGATCCTTCTAGACGATAAATTTATAAAATCGCGTCAAGATAACAATATTTTCCCACACAGACAAACGAAAGGTGGTGAAATGTCCGAAAAATAGCAAATTTTCAATTTTTGGCGACCCTCTTGGCCGCCATATTGGATTTTTGTGTCGGATTTTTAGCTAATTTGTAAGGATTGTATATTACCATAACGAATCGAACGGAAAACAAGACCGCATGTGACATCATCTTTACTATAACGGCGACCAAAGAGACCTGGTGAATGTAAAAAAAATGGCCGCCATGATGGACGCCATCTTGTCTGGAGTCTCTGCGGCCACTTGTTTTTCTTGTTAACAACCGGAAAAAATTAGAAGAGACATTAAGACAGAAAATTAGTGGGGTGAAGTTGAGTCCGGGGGGGGGGGGTGCAGAGGTCTACCAATATCTCCTGGACTACTTGTGCCAATTCTGATATATAAATCTATATATATAAAACCCGTCGTCTGTGTGTGTGTGTGGTGTGTGTGTGTGTGTGTGTGTGTGTGTGTGTGTGTGTGAGGGTGTGTGTGTGTGTGTGTATCTGTGTATCTGGGTGTGTGTGTATAACTCGGTCACGCTTTTGACGCGTTTATAACTTTTTAACAACTTGCTTTGCTATTGTATGCGAACTTCCATGCGCTCAACCAAAGCGTTGTTGGAAATTAAACGCTAAATTAATGTGTCAGTTCAGGTTCAATGTGAATTTAGATAACGAATGTTGATTTTGTCGCGGAAGTGCATGTATAGTGGGGTGTAGTCAAGACTCGAACGTTCTACCGTCGTTGGGAATGGGTGCTAATATGGTATTTTAATTCGCCAGTTGGGTTTGAACATAAGTAAATAATGCTGTCTTTGATACTAAAGTTGTGCATTGAGTGTGGTATCGAAGGAGTACCGGTATACACGGAAGATGGCGAATGGACAGTCTGACCTCCCGCCAGTGTGTATATACCGTGAACTCGCCAAACTCAGTTAGAAAAATCACATTCACGGGACAGGCCTAATAACAGGGCCTGCAGTGTAAACAATACTGCCGACGCTAATTAATGTTCTTTTAATCTTTCGGTTGAGTGCAAATCTGATAAAAGAATAAATGTTTAAAAGATCACAATGTGCGCGAAGCGCACGCAGTTTAAATTCATATAATGTGCGCGAAGCTCACTAAGGGGCTGCACCACCCCCCCCCCCGCTAAATAAAGGTTCCGAATAGAGCCTGCTTCAGTTAGTAGGCCCTATAGATAAAGGAAAATATCTTGATTGTTGCGTTCCATATGTGCCTGCATATACGTGGGTTGGGGAGATGATGGTGGGGGCAGAAATATAGTTTTATTGAAATAAAGTGTTCATACAAATGGGCCGCGCAGTGCAGGGCGTGTGATCATTATAGGCTGCATGCCGAATACAGCTTCCAAAGGGAGTCCGTTTAAAATGTGCTGCAAGCTCCCTATATATATGTGCACGAAGCTTACGCAGTTTAAGATCATATAATGTGCGCGATGCGCAGAAAGGGGCTGTAGACCCCTCCCCGCTAAATGAAGTCTCCCGAATTGAGCCTGTTTCAGTATAGATAAAGTACAATATTTTGATTGTTGCGTTCCATATGTGCATGCATATACATGGGTTGGGGAGATGGGGTGGGATAAAAAATACAATTTTATTGAAAAGTGTTCATACAAATGGACCGCACAGTGCATGCGCGTGATAATTAGGCGGCATGCGGGATACAGGTTCCAAAGTGGGTCCGTTCAAAATGTGCAACAAGCTCCCGAATGAAGGCTCCTGAATTGAGTATGTTTCAGTCGGTGCATAGTAGTATTTAAATAATATACTGATTTTGTTTCGTTCAATATGTGCATGCGCATATGTAGACTGTGTGCGTAGAAATACAATTTTAGTTAAATAAAGTGTTCCAACGTTCATCCAGTAACAAAAAAAAGAGAAGCATGACCATTCCATGTGTCCATGAAAGCGGACACTACAAAATAACAAAGCACATTTATTACCCGTCATTTTGTGACGGGCAACCCCCTAGTATTGTAATAAAGACCAACATGGTTTGTGGAGAGAATAGTGAAGTTGTCAACTTCAGGCAGTCTCAGGTTACAATACACCAAATACAAATTAGTAGAGTGATTTCCCCTGGCACCCCAAGCTAGGATCAGTATAAAACAAATTCTGGCAGCTGAATGGTCAATGATACATGGATGAAAAGTGCACGAAAAAATGCACAAAGGTGTTTCCCGTCGAGAAACATCAAATCTAGTATAGCCACATGGTAAACGGTTATGGCTGTGCAAATGGCGAATAATTTATGGGAGGTGTTTGTGTTTTTTTCGATGTAATTTTTTTCTCAATTTTAACGGTAGTGTGACGTTTGTCAAGCTGCAGTGTGATCCACCACGTTTACAAGTACTATTGTGCACATTTCCGTGTGTCTAAAAGGACTTTCTTCAATTTTAAATACTCATGCAGGGTCAAAGCTTACCTGCGAATACAGGCCAGTGGGATTTGTTAACACTGAGGCCTATGTAAATCATTTGGTGTATTGTGACCTGTCAGCTATAGCCATACGTTCTTGCATATCGATAACGGATGAGTATGAGTGACTTCGAGATCGGCTGCAGCTTCGGTCACAGCCGATATCGGAAATAAGTCTGCGCATGTCCATATCCGAGGAATCTCGAACGACTATGACCGCGGCTGTAGCCGCAACGAATGTCAATTTCAGATTCCAATACAAACAACATGAATTCCCTGTAATTTAATCATCGAATTTGAGGGTATGGTATCATAAACTATATAGGGTTATCTGTTGATCAGACCCAATGCTGTATATTTTATACTTTAAGAGCATTAATTATACATGTATATGCATATAAATAAACATTAGTTTATATAGGCCTAGGCGTGTATATACGATCGGTTATATGGTCTAGGCATATATAAAAAAAAACATCGACATTCGTAATTAAATACAAACTCCACCTTTCCAAAAATAGTTTCATAAAATTAGATAGATAAGTGTTTTCCTAAAACAACCATCGAACCCAAAGATAAAAATCTACACGTATCAACTACAGATTAATATTTTCATCCATTCAATCATTGTCCGCCTTTTTCATCTATTCAGTGGCCGCCATTTTGGATTTGATCGGTAGTACGGGCACTCGCAACCAGGATTTGGTGGCAAACGTGACGTCACATATCCTGGTCATGGTAACTTCGAGGTCCCAAACCCGGCTGTTACTAGCTGCGACCGATCTCGAAGTCATTCCTTATCTACTCGTATAATAAAAGGTCTAGCGACGGACTCAATCAGATTACTGTATATAGCTAACAGTGACTGGCTTTGAAGTCTGAACTTGGAAATATAAACCAGGAGATCGCCTTGTTCAGATATTATAGCTATATTTTGATCTTGTTCATTTCACCATGGTGCATGTACCGTCGGTATGTCAAGGTTACACGGAAGTTTTCTGACATAATATCAAGTAACATCCATAAAAATCTTCGTAAAATGAATCCTTGGTGTTACCATGCAAATTTAATTCAAGGTTACAGCGCAACTAACAGTGAGAAAAGAAGACCAAATGACAGCCATGTAAGTAATTCTACTATTGTTTGTGTTTTATTAACAAGGATGTGTTGTTTCTTGCTTGCCAAGAAGAATCGTGGTGTAGCTAAGAATTACAATCCCCACTTCATAGCTATCACAATAAACAGTTGTGTATTGCTACATTATATAATTCACTATAGGCATTTTCTACTAAGGAGATGTCATGAAAATAACTAACACCAAATATTATCTGCGTCAGCAATTGTCATTTGATATTGTAAGCACCAATATTTCTCAATTAGTACTCCGGCTTAAAGTATAATACAGAAGGCAGCTAGGCTAGACACGTGTCCCTCAAGCTAAGATGGAGGTCTACACATACTTTCTAATTTCACATAGTGAGTTGGATATTATTTTCAATTCCCTCCCCACTTAATATCAGTAAATTTGAAGACATGACAGGTATGCAGTATATGACATCCGTTAATTTGTATAAGAAATTAAATCTATGCGCATTTACTTAAAAGTAGCCGATTAACCTAATTCCCCATGATGGAATGCCAGAGCGACATTTGGTGGCGAAGCGAACACTGACTTTTGTATTTTGACTGCCATTTTGAATGAAATTTAACAGTTCTGTTGAAGTGTGATAATAATTCCGTACGTGGCACGAATATCTCTTAAAATGCTCTAATTCGGTTGTCTAAAGTGGATATTTGACAGATCGAACATGTTTTGTACAATTCAATTGGTGTACTACATTGCTGACGAAATAAATAAACAGTAAATTGTCACAATTCGCAGTCGCTACCAAACGGACGGTCATTTACATGATATTCTTGAAAATGGCAAAATTGTTGAATTTCTTGTGCCATTTTGGCAGCCATCTTTGATTGGAATGACGTTTTCCCGTGACTTTGGGTACTGCACTTTGAGAACTACTATTGATGAATTGTCCTTACTGATAAATATGTATAACAATTAAGAAATATGTGTAGAATTCGTCAGTCCTTAGGACAACCCTACATCTGAACTTAAAGGGGTACTGTACCCAAGATGTTGTTGTTGGTTTCTATAATCCCCGAGTCGGAGAATAAGGTAACAACTTTTCCATTTTTTGAAAGTCTGTTGAGTACGAAGTATTGTTACGGATGGCAAATTTACCGGAATGCAAAAATACAAATTGTCGTTGTCGAGTAATTTTTGTACAGTTTTCAACCAAATGAATCAAATAAACATTATATTATATGCTTAGCAGTCCCATATACTCATTTAAGTTAGTGTATGGTCACTAGTCAATGAGTGGCTTGGGTTTTCTCCCCGTATAAGCATAATGTTTCAAACGATCGTGTGTGCAATTGTTTTATTAATCCAGTATCCCTCAATTATAATTTGATTACGTTTTGTACACGGAAATTCCAATTTTAAGAGACGCCATTTTATGGCTGGAGCCATAAAATCAATTTATATTAAATTATTAACTTTTAAATTATTAAATTTTAAGATAGCCTATTAACCTGAGCGTTTACAGAATACATCTTCGACTCAAATTACTTATATTTCTATATAGTATCGATAATAGATCGTTGTTATCACCGGGAATTTATTGAACATGGCGTACAGTACCCCTTTAACTGACAACAATTTTACGTCATCTTAATAACTCCCGCCAGTCGCGGACCCATGAAGTCTAACAAACTTTTTCCGACAAAGCAAGTTATACCCTATCATAATATCATAGTCTCTACATTTGTTCAAAAAATTCCCACGGAAGTACATACGCGACTCTACTGCGTACACGATTCGTGTTAATGGGCGTGGTTTTGTTCTCAGCTGATGACTATATTGTGTACATAAAACGTTCTGATATGTCTCATTTATCGAGATTTATCAGAATATTTCATCGGTACGAAAATATAATTCATCGTTGTATATTTCAAACTTGTGTTTATTCCATAGACGAGCGACTGGACATTCGGAAATTAGTTTCCGACTGTCCAGTCGCGAGTCTGACTTAAAACTACTATGCACTTTCTCAGCTTTTGTTAACCAGTGTCGGTTCAGTCGACAGGTGCTTTCGTTCTTTTTTTTTCAATTCGTTCGTGTGTGTTTGCTTCCTCGAGCGAACGCATTCACACGGGCGTCATCAATGGAGTTTATTTTCAACCAGCCGGGTAAAATGCTATTGAGCACGTATTTAATTTGATCACAAAGACTAGAATGAAACAGCCATTGTTGTAATCACAAGAAGTGCGAAACAATAATGTTCGCTTTTTCTGAGCGGAATTTACGAAAAATATTTTCGGTGGATTTTGTATTGTTTTCTTCGTCGTTAACAATTCCTCTGGTACACGGGACACGGAACTGGCATGTATAAGATGACAATGTATACGCATATTTTCTTCGTCCCTGTTGTATTTCCTCGATAAACTAAATATGTCTGAGATGCCCCTGTTTAGCAGAATGTGTCCTTATGTATTGCCTCAAGATTCCGAAAACGACCCAATTAGTGACCCAATCGGCCATTCAATGTCCCAATGCACCAAACCATGTCCATAGCGAGTGTCAAAAACAACCCAAATGGTGTGCCAAAACTACCCAATTGGTGTCCCAAACCATACAACTGGAGACACAAATCACACAGAGTCGTTATTTCGTGGGAGGATCTGGATTCAGATTACGGATTACACTCCGTGCGAAGTGGTTCGCTAAAAGAACAGACCATAATCAGTAATCGAACAGAATCGTTATTTCGTCGTAATCTGGATTCAGATTCTGATTCCGTAATCGGAGTCTGGACATGCATAATGTAAACAAACCATTATTTCCCCCACCTCGGATTTTATAAAAACAATAAGATTGTCTCCGTTAACCCATGTTGCAATTTTCACTGATTCATCTTCCCACTTTACTAAAAATTGGAGCGTGTGATCGTAGGTCCGTGATATTAGGACTTTCTCGGCTATCGGGCCTTGTTTTTCAGATATACGAGCCATGAAACAGGGCGTTTTATCAGTTTGTGACGTTTCAATTGAACTTTCGATGATTGTAGGCGCAGGAAAAGAAGGAATTATAGTTTCAACAGTTGACACAGTAGCGGAAGGCGAAACCATTATTGCAATGTCCTGAATATAATTGGATGTTTGCGAGTAGCGTTGGGTTCTACGTGGAATTGCATTAACACCGAAATCTGTTTTGGAACACATGCTGGTTCGGGTACTTACAGTCTCCACAATCGGTATTTTCTCCAATTGGGTTGAAATCGCACACATTATGGTATCATCCCCCTGTCCACGCTGTTTTCTTTCGTTAAAACAATCCATTCTATCTTTGTCCCTTGCTCTGTTCGATGGTGATTTGTTCTTCGGTAATGTTGATTTCGTTCAATTCAAAATTAAGTTGATATTACCGTTGGTCGTATTGAAACTCCAATTCAAACTGTGTTGTCCGATATCAAATGTCTTTTCTTTTTTTTTTTAAGAATTTTTTTATTTAGGTCACAAAATATAGCATATCAAATACAGTGTACATAGAAACATGTATAATTTATACAAGTAGTATTATTCAAGTTCTTTTTAATTTGATTGAAGTGTCAATGGCATAATTTTGTTCCCTTATAATATGTGGTCAACAGGAATGATGTTGGGATATGTAGGTGAAATTTTGCGAGTTATTTGTAATAAATGATTGAAAATAATTAGCCTAGTGTTGTTGTTCATCAATCCAAGTATGATATATTCTGGGGTGAGGTTCCAGGGTGATATCGCATTTACTTCTGAGATTATCTTTAAATTGAAGGAGTAAGGTCTTTGAGACTGAACATTCAAAAAGGATATGCAAGACTCTTTCTCTTTCATTCCCACAAAACCCGCAAAGTTCAGTTTCAGATAATTTGCATTTGAAAAGTTTTGAGTTGGTGTAGATTATATCTTGGGTAATTTTATATTGGAAAGTTTGCAGTCCTGTGTCGTCTGTTATTTTATGTGGCATTGAATAGATTATTAGCCAATCTTTATCACAGATTGATTTATTAAGACGTTTCTCCCATTTATTATGTGACAATTGAGGTATTATTGCATTATTTTCTATGAAAATTGGATAACAAGTTTTACATATTTTAATTGAATTTTGTACAGTCTCAATAGATCTCATAGTAACCAAGCTCAATTTTCTATTATCCTTCACATATGTCTTCCATGAAGATGGAAGAGCGCTTATCAACCCAAGATCCAGTTGCTAATAAAGGGTCGAGCATTTTCTTTACCCATGATAGTTGTAATGCTTTGTCATATGAATCAAGATGGGGAAATCTCAATCCACCCAATTCTATTTGGTTTACAATTATATTGCGTTTAATCTTGTTATTTTTCCCAGACCAAAGGAAGTATAAAACACCTTTTGGACCATGTCCTTTATGCATTGTGAGGGTGATGGGAGAACAGTTAAACCGTGTGTTAGGATAGGGAGTGCTAATGTTTTGATAACTGTTGTTTTTCCAATGAGACTGAGCTGTCTGAACGACCCATCATTTAATAACTTTTCTATCTTTTTTACTTATCAATACAATTCTTTTTAATATAGATGTCATTGAAAATGTTGAATTCGATACCTAATATAGTTACTGCATTATTCTGATTCCACAATATTCGCTCATCGGTGATCGATTCCTCGCCACAGCCCCGTTTGGATCCAATCCATATGACTTCAGTTTTATAAAAAAAAAAAAACTTTCAAACCAGAGATTTTTGCAAAAGTATTAATTAATTTGAGTGCTGTCTTCAAAGAATATGAGGCACCCCGGAGAAAAAGGCTTAGGTCATCTGCATATTGATATCAAATGTCGCCAGAAGATTTAGAATGTTGTTTGGTATCATCTTGTTTTAGTTCCACCAGGATCGTGTATATAACAGCGAGCCAAAAGGTCACACTCCCGAATTCTCCAACACTTTGGTAGAGCTGATTTCTGGTTGAATCAAGGTTGTGTCTTTCTGGGGAATTAGCATTTATTTTTACAATAGAAACATACGGACATTCCGGTATAGTTGGAAGTACGTGGAAGTGACGGAACGGCGGAGTTCCGGAACATAAAGTAACATAACACAATTTTACAAATTATTATATACAAAGCATGTACAGGTGTGAATTAACGACGCGGGATTCGATTAACAGATTTGAATTATAAAATATCCGATCACCAAAGTGGCATTAAAGTGATGTCAAACACTTCGGTAGGGTGATCAGATAGAAATGGAAGATAATCTTGTTCAAAGTAGTAATTTTTACAAATATTATATCCAAATTTACAACACATACCGACATTCTTATAGATTGATTAAATGCAGTGACTCTCGATGGCGAAATCGTTTTCGTTAGTTTATTGCCAATAGATACGTCCCGATTCGAGTAATAAATATTTACATTTGAGCGTAGTTCTGACGATGTTTTCTATGGAGTGGTACGGTCGATTTGCTTCAGATTTTCGGCGATGTTAGTAGAATGGTACATTCCTCCAGTTGGCATAGCGCACGGACACTAACTGATCAGATTCACGCACCCGAACAAGTACATAATATGTCTTTAACAGTTTGACAAATAAGTAATTATTAAAAGTAAAGCTTAGAATACGTGCGATAAATGGTAATTAATGAGCACCCGCTTGGGCAAGAATTGACAAGTTGCATATGAAAAGCCAGCTGATTAATACAAAGAAAAGGTTGGAATTGCGAGAAAGCCTAATCTAACAAGAAATCGAACCTAACGCGAATACTAAAGAAACGAATCACACATCTGACACAGTCAAACCAATGTAGACAACAGTGAAATAATTGTCAAAAAATTAACACTCTGACATTACACTCGTGAAGTCCGAAATTAACAATACCACAGATGGTTTGGAACACTCGTTTGGGCTGGAATGGACACCATTGGTATAGTTTGGAACACTATCTGGTGGACTGTATTACTTGTTGTGGACTTTTGGAGACAATTTGGCTGATATTGGGACACCCGTTCTATGGCCAAAGACACCCAGTGGTTAAATTAGTATATTATTAAGAAGGTGGTTTGAGAAACATGTGTAGGTTTACGATCCTTAGATGGTTTGGGACTCTCGTTAAGTGTTTTTTCACACTCATTTGAGGTATTTGGATTATAGTATAGTTGCTTCGTCTGATGGCATATAGGACAATTGGCTATAAGTGATATTAATGAAAAATTATATTTTTGACTTTGGATCGTCGTGACAAATTCTAGATAACTAGTTCATTATTGTGGGATTAGAATTGGACATCATTTGCGGTGGAGCAACTATCCCATTACGTCAGTGGTTTTCGTCTATATGGAAACAATATGGTAAAATTTAGCGAATATTGCCTAATTTTATTACTTTCGGTAGCCATGTTGTCTCTATTTTGGGAATTGATGCCATCAGTTCTGCTAAAATGGGCACTGGTGGTTTATATCTGAAATCTGATTAGTATTCAGTATACTGTGAGTTCGAAATTTAGCACATCTATTTGGAATTTGAGGAGCACAGCACCAATTCCCTTGATATGGACCAATAGTTTTCTTATAAATGGAAACGATCTTGTGAAACTGAATTTTGACAATCGAATTGTACATGAAATGACATATGTCTGTCATGATAACAATAATAATTAGTTTATGTTGCATGTTTCTACCATCTTTATGACTTAAATTTAAATGCCATTCAAGTGTATATTCCATAAGGAACATAACAACCATAAATATGACCTTTTTTTTCAAAACGACATGTATAAGAGGACAATGTATCCGCATATTTTCTTGGTCCCTGTTGTATTTCCCCGATAAACTAAATCTGTCTGATATGCCCCTGTTTAGCCTAATGTATCCCTTATGTATTGCCTCAAGATACTATGGTAAAATAAACCGCACTACATGGATGATGCTGTAACACACACCGAGTGTCAGGTACATAGGCATTCAATATGTACCTCATGCCACATAACTAGCATCCCAAGACATCCGGGACTGCCATATGCCATACAACATGCATCTGTCGTCTCAATCCATTTGGCTATATAGTGTCACAAAACGACCCAATTAGTGACCCAATCGGCCATTCAATGTCCCAATGCACCAAAACCAGTGTCTCATATCCATAGCTAGTGTCACAAACCACTCAATTGGTGTGCCAAACCATAAAACTGGAGTCAAAAATCACCCAGCGTGTGACCTAAACCATAAAACTAGCATCAGAGACCATCCAATCAGTTCCCAATCCGCCCAACTGGTGTCACAACGCATTAAAACATTGCCGCCAGCAGCCATCTTGGATTTCAAATTTAAATTTGTAAGCGCACCTTGCAATCCGCATTTAATGCAGAATTGTTTTGAAAATGTACAGGTATGTTTGGAACACCTATTGATTTGAACGATTTTCGATGAAAAGCGTGGCCGCCGGCATCCACCTTGAATTGTAACCATTGCATCACTAAATCCTTTGGCACACCCTACAGTCCACATCCCTCATCATATCGTCACCAAACTTCGTATGACCACTAAATGGGAGCCTTCGATTTATTTCCCGAAATTCGATGAAATTCGTTGAAAAAACATGGCTTCCAGCAGCCATCCCATCTTGGGTTTCAAATTTTAATCTTGAAAATTCACCGGCAGTCATCTTGGATTTTACTCTTTGCATCATTTAATCATTCGACACACCCTATAGGCCACATTTCTCATCCGATTAGCACTTATCTTCATATGGATATCGTGCTGACCACTAGGTGGGAGCCCTAATTTTTTCCCCACATTTTGCTAAAAACATGTATTCTCATTTCAATTCCCCGACACATCATGCAGCCGACATTTATTGGAGAATATTTAACATTTTACAAGCATGTTCAGAAATCAGGATCACTTCTAGATGGGAGCTATCGAAGTTGAACGATATTCGATCAAAAACATGGCTGCCGGCAACCATCTTGGATTTCAGTCTTTGCATCCATGAATACTTAGGCATGCCCTACAGCCAACAGTTCCTACAATTGATCCCATACCTTCATATGTCTCTTCGGGATGACCTCTGATATTACTCAAACATTTAAAGTTTTTCCGCATTCCTTATCGCATTGAATGTAATGTATGACATTATCCCCTCACCAAGTTGAGCTACAGTGTCATTGACAGTTTATTTGTAATATGGGACAGTTCTGTGAGTGTTTCTCGATTGTCCCGGTATCCAGGCTAGACTTACTCTACCCCAACACCGACCCCGGAGAATGCCCAGGAATTGTTGAGAATTTTGCGCATAACTATAATTGAAACAGAATTTTGCTACAACGCTTGTTACATGTATGTCAAGAACAATGTATTGTTCTTAAATTAATTTCACATGGCAATAATATAACGGATATTGAACCGAAAAACACCCAGAAACATGACTTTTTTTATTCTCCATGTAAGAACAAAAATAAACTATACAGTTTGTTTAACCATGTATATATATCTGAATAAAGATATTTCGAAAGGGGGTAATCGCTTAACAATGTTGATTTTATTCCCGGTAGAGCTGTTTCTCAGCTTTTATTGACTAGTGTCAGTCGACCCTACAGTGTATGCTCTTTTTTTTCAATTAGTTTGTGTACGTTAATTTGCTCCTCGAGTGGATGTCACCAATGAAGTTTGTTGTACACTAGCCGCGGTTAATATGTGATTGAGTACGAACTTTGATCATTTAGGCTAGAATGAAACAGTCATTGTCGTAATCACAAGAAGGACGAATGATATTCGTTTTATCTGCGCGGAATTTACAGAATCTATATTCGGTGGATTTTGTATTGTAGTTTTCTTCGTCGTTCCTCCGGTACCTGGGACACAGAATTGACATGTAAGGGGACATTGTATACGCATATGTTCTTCGTCCCTGTAGCATTCCCCGATAAGAGCCCGGTTCGGACATTTGTCATCGATATCCTCGCACAGGTGTGTCGTCGGCGGTGATGACGCAATCGATGTCGTCGAGTTTATTGACATCACCCTTGTCGTTGTCGTCGTCGTTGTTGTTGTTGGTGTTATTGGAGGTGTGGGTGTCATTGATTTTGTTGTCGTTGTTTTTGTTGTCGTCGTCCTCGCTGTTGTTGTCTTTGTTTCCCTCGGCGTTGTTGTCGTTGTTATTGGCGGTGTGGGTTTTGTTGTCGTTATCGTGGTTGTGGATGTTGTCCTCGCTGTTGTTTTTGTTCTCGTCGTCGTCGTTGTAGTTGTTGTTGTTGTTGTTGTTGTTGTCGTCGTTGTTGTCGGTGTTTTTGTTGTCGGTGTTGTTGTTGTCGTCGTCGTTGTCGGTGTTGTTGTTGTTGTCGTTGTTTTTGTTTTTGTTGTTGTTGTTGTTGTAGTATTTTTTGTTGTTTTTGCTGTTGTCACCGACTTCTTAGTGGTAGCACCGTTGCAAAAGCGACAACTAAAAGGGCAACTCATTCGCATATAATCTTCATGGCTCTGGCACGTGCCAGCGTTTGCCCAAAACCCACAGTTCTTATTACTGTCTTCACAAGGAGCAGTGGGTGTCGTCCCTGGAGGCAGCGTTGTCCAGTCGATTGTGCCTCCATTCGCCGTGCAAAAGTGACAAGACTGATTACAATTAATCTTCATATAGTCCGCATGTGCCTCACAATACTCATAACCCATCCACAATCGACATTTCTCACTCAAATCCACGCATGAACCTGTCTGAGTAGGAACGATTGCCTCACAATCCATCTTCAGGACTTGCGCAAATTCGGAACCTGAAAGATTAGAAGTTTACTGTCAGCAGACTCATATCAGAGACCCGTGTTGTATATATAAGGCTTCCTAGTCGTAGGGGCCTGTGCGTTAGGGATATATGGCCCCTGTGTGCGCTTGGCGCAATGACAGACAGATCCTACTATTTTATATATATCGATCATATTATTATACTACTTCAATATATCCTCGGCCAAATAGGTTCATAATGGACCTAAATATATTGACATTGGTTCATAATGGACTTACTTGGTTATGATATAAGCCCATAGTGGACTTATACCCGTTATTCTGTTGGATGGCGCTGGCCACAGTGAAAACACATCGATAAAGAGCATGCATCTGTTGCTGAAATGGGCCCATAGTGAGCGTATTTGTGTTTTTTGTTTTTTTTTACCACACCACATTTGGTTGAAATCGGTGTAGGGGTCTGGGAATGAAATCCGAACAGACAGACGGACAGACGGATATATCCTACTCTTTTATATATTACCCGCAGATTAGCCCGCCGCTGGCGGGATTGGTCCCATGGCTTTGGTCGATCCATTAATTTTGTTTTTCAAGGTAACCCCGTACAGGCACGCCGACAAAAATATTCCCCGTCCCGAGTTGACCATACATAACAAATTTCACGTCGATATCACCGCTGACGACCGAGATATCGCCCAATGTCATTTGTGGGTACCCGTTTCAAGGTCAATGTCACCCCAGGCGGACAAACTGACCCGACGAAAATCCCCCCGTTCATTGCATGGAAGCCCTAAGTAGGAAATTTAGTCTCCTTATCCTCAGTTTCCGAGACGGTCGAGTGAGCCGTATTTATACTCGTGTATATTTATAAACGCTTTTTAACAACAACACCGCAGATACGAACGCTCTTTAATCATTAACCCATTAACCCATCAATTCCAACGACGGTGGCAGGGCGAAGGGTGATGGAGTGCTCAGACGTTCTCAGCAGCGATGCGATGACACTTCTCGTGTTTTTTTACCCTTATATAGCAAGCTTGGGCTCAATCGGTCGAGCCATTTTCGAGTCTATAAAGGACAAATATACGGAAGTCTCAAAATATATAGTAGACTAGCAGATTAGCCCGCCACTGGCGGGATTGGTCCCATTTGGTCGATTTTTTCAAGGTAACCCCGTACAGGCACGCCGAAAAAAATATTCCCCGTCCAGAGTTGACAAATAATTATTTTGTTTTTATAAATTTTAAATTGTTTTAATTAATTTTTTTGTTTCTGGCGGAAAAATTTACCCGATGAAATCCCCACTTCCTAGGAATGACAGACAACGCATTCTTTGTTTTTCTTTTTTTTAACCTGCCCGTACCCGTCCTAATGTCAAGGTCAGGTCGGGTGACAATTTAACCCGTCCATGACACTTCCCGTAGACACCAAGTTTGAGCTCAATCGGTCCGAGTCTATAAATGACACACACATATATATCATTTGTGGGTACCCGTTTCAAGGTGAAGATCACCTCGGCGGAAAAACTTACCCGATAAAAATCTCCCCCGTTCCTTGGAACTCCTAAGGCTAAGTACGAAATTAAGTACGAAATTTCGCCTCGAGACGGTCAATGGAGCCGTATTTATACTCGTCGTGTATATAGACGCTCAGTACGATAACATTGTATTGAAATCATCTCTCTGCATAATATTTCGAGGGATAAAATTGCATTGAATTGAAAACAAACGCTTCCCGTCGTGAAAATCTCTGTGCATAATATTTCGAGCGACAGGCTACAATCTCTCTGCAGATGCTAATAACGTTGAATGGTAAACAAACGCTCTTTATAGCGATGCGTCAAAAACAAACGCTCATTAAATTATGACTTGATTAACCACCGCGGTGCTGATTGCGGTGATTTGGGAAGGGAGAAACGGTGCTCTGAGCTTCTCCAAAACGCCGCGACGACGATTCCCGTGGGTTTTTACATTTAGATGGGAAGTTTGAACTCAATCGAGCGAACCGTTTTCGATTCTATGAAGTACATATATATATATACGGAAGTCTCAAAATATATAGTATAGAAGACTAGCAGGTTAGCCCGCCACTGGCGTGGTTGGTCAGAAACATGACATTTAATATTTATTTTTTTTTTATTTATTTTTTTAATGAGGTAATTGTGCCTTTTTCTGGCGGAAAAAATTACCCGATGAAATCCCCCCCCCCTTCCTAGGAACGACAGACAACGCATTCTTTGTTTTTCAATGAGTTAATTCATGGTACCCGTCCTAAACTTCCCCGTTCCTAGGAACGACAGACTTTTTAATCAAGAGAAATTATTATACCCGTCCCTAAAAGAGGTATAGGTATATTATATTATGGCAGTCTAGCTATTCACAAAGAATTGTAAATCAACTGCGTCTGTTCCCGTATATCTCTGTTGCGTTGAATTGTAAACAAACGCTCTTTTACAGCGATGCGTCAAAAACAAACGCTCATTAAATTATCACTTGATTAACCACCGCAGTGCCGTTTTGTGACTGAGAGTGGAGAACGGGTGGTCTGAGCTTCTCCAAAACGCCGCGACGACGATTCCCGTGGGTTTTTACCCATATATGGGAAGTTTGAACTCAATCGAGCCAGCCGTTTTAGAGTCTATAGAGGACACATATATTTATATATATATATACGGAGTTCTCGAAATATATAGTAGAGAGACTAGCAGGTTAGCCCGCCACTGGCGGCGTTGGTCCGAAACATGACATTTTTTTTTGGTTTTTAATGAGTTAATTGTGCCTTTGTAATCAAGAGAAATTATGGTAGCCATCCCTAAAAGAGGTATGATTTTAGGTACATCGGGCGGAAAAAACTGACCAGATGAAAATTTCCCCCATTCCTAGGAACGACAGACATAAGAATCACACAACACGCATTTTTTAATGAGTCAATTCTGTCTTTTTAATCAAGAGGAATTATAATACCCGTCCCAAAAAGAGGAATGCCAACGATGTCGTTGTTGTTGGCATTCACGGCTGCGGGTCGTTGCGGGAAGATTATCATATTGCCGTAAAGAGAAAATAGGATTGCGTGTATTTAGTAATTTTAACTAATTATTTTCTCGCCAACAATGTCGTTGTTGTTGTCATTCACGGCTTGGGGGTGACCCCACCTTTACGAAATGGTCAAAGGACAAGGCAGTGGAAGTCCCGTCAGATTCGGGGACGTATCACAGTGCCTCGTATTTACTTAAATTTCAACAGCCATATAAGCTGCGTGAGTTAGCACGAATTGAGGGGTGTAAGTTTATAGCTTTAAAATCTGAATGTATCGGAAATAGACTAAGATTTTCAGCAGTAACAAAAAATGTATATATCAGAAAATGTAAATTCTATATTTTGCGAGGTATTAGCAAGTTTTGGCTCAACGGGTTTAGCAGTTTGAAGTGAATATGGATATAAAAATATACATATACAGATATAAAAAATGTAGAGTTACGCCACTTGGATAGCGAAACCCATGTATCCAAACGAAGGTCGCACTTTAAGGGTAAATGAGTGCTCAGAGCTCGTCCAAAATGCGACGTTGACGATCCCCGTGTGTTTTTACACTTATATACGAAATTTGAGCTCAATCCGACCAGCCGTTTTCGATTCTATGAAGTACCCACACACACATATACACACATATATATATACATATATACGTAGTTCTCAAAATATATAGTAGACTAGCAGGTTAGCCCGCCACTGGCGGCGTTTGTCAGAAACATGACAATTTTTTATTTTTTTAATTAATTTGTTAATTAATTTTTTAATTAATTTTTTAATTAAATTTTTTTTTTCAATGAGTTAATATTAATTTTTTGTTTATAATATGGGTTAATTGTGCATTTTTAATTTACTGGATTTTTTAATTAAGTTTTTGGATTAATTTTTTAATTTAATTTTAGAATTTAGAATCAGACAGCACGCAGTACCCGTCGCTAAAAGATTCCGATGAAAATGTCCCCCGTTCCTAGGAACGACAGACATAACAATCAGACAACACACATTTTTCTGCATTTTTTAATCAAGATAAATGCATTTGGCCGTTGCGGTAAAGAGAAATTAGCATATGTCGTTGTTGTTGCCATTCACGGCTATATTAACTAATGTACCCGTCCCTAAAAGAGTTGTTGTTGTTGGCATTATGTCGTTGTTGTTGGCATTCACGGCTATATTAACTAATGGTACCCGTCCCTAAAACTTGCTAAAAGAGTCATTGTTATTGGCATTCACGGCTTGGGAGCAATTTTCTCGCCAACAAAATATTTTAAAAATGTAGAGTTACGCCTCTTGGATCGGTCGTGAATCGATAGCGATGACTATAAAGAGCGTTAACCGGTTAAATCTCCCAATATGGAAGATATAAGGATCGTTGGCGTGTTAACCCCCACGGTGCCATTTTTTGTGACTGAGAGTGGAGAATGAGTGCTCATAGCTTGTCCAAAATGCGACGTGGACGATCCCCGTGGGTTTTTACCCTTATATACGAAATTTGAGCTCGAACCGCGCCGCCGTTTTCGATTCTATGAAGTACCCACATACACACATATATATACATATATACGGAAGTCTCAAAATATATAGGAGACTAGCATGTTAGCCCGCCACTGGCGGCGTTCGTCAGAAACATGACAATTTTTTTAATTTTTTTATTAATTTTTTTATTAATTTTTGATTAATTTGTTTATTTAATTTTTGGTCTTTCAATATTTTACCCGATTAGACCTTATTTTACCCGATTAAGGTGAAAAAGTCATAAGAATCACACAACACGCAGTACCCGTCCCTAAAAGAGGTATGATTTAAGGTACATCGGGCGGAAAAACTGACCTGATGAAAATTTCCCCCATTCCTAGCAACGGCAGACATAACAATCACACAACACGCATTTTTTGTTTTCACACAACACGCAGTACCCGTCCCTAAAAGAGGTATGATTGAAAATTTCCCCCGTTCCTAGGAACGACAGACATAACAATCACACAACACGTTAATTCTGCCTTTTTAATCTAGATAAATGCATTTCGCGTTTTGCATCCGTAGTTTCGTACGCATGGTTAACCGTTTAGCAACGTCGATGGCAATAAAGAGCGTTAGTCGGTTAACAACTCTAAATATGGTCGATATAAAGATCGTTAATGCGGTGATTTTGATTAGTGGGAGTGGAGAATGAGTGCTCAGAACTTGTCCAAAATGCGACATGGACGATCCCCGTGGGTTTTTACCCTTATATAGTAAATTTGAGCTCGATCCGACCAGCCGTTTTCGATTCTATGAAGTACCCACATACACACACACATAAACATACATATACGTAGTTCTCAAAATATATAGTAGACTAGCAGGTTATCCCGCCACTGGCGTGGTTGGTCAGAAACATGACATTAAAAAAAAAAAAAATATTAATTTAATGCCTTTTAAATTTAATTTATGTTTTTTTGAATTTTTTAATTTAATTCTTTGTTTTTCAGTGAGTTAATTGTGCCTTTTTCTGGCGGAAAAATTGACCCGATGAAATCCCCCCTTCCTATGAACGACAGGCAACGCATTCTTTGTTGTTCAATGGTACCTAGGAACAACAGACTATTTAATCAAGAGAAATATGATACCACCGCAATGAGCGGACAGTCAATTAACCAGAATGTAGAGTTACGCCTCGTAGATCAATTCTGCCTTTTTTAATCGAGATAAATGCATTTCGTCCCGCATCCGTATTTTATGCATGGGGGTAGTCGTTTAGCTATGTCGATTCAATGAGTTAATTCATGGTACCCGTCCTAAACTTCCCGATCCCCGTGGGTTTTTACACTTATATACGAAATTTGAGCTGAGTTAAATCATGGTACCCGTCCTAAACTTCCCCGTTCCTAGGAACAACAGACTTTTTAATCAAGAGAAATTATGATACCCCGGACAGTCAATTAATCCCGTCGTGAACCAGAATGTAGAGTTATGCCTCTTAGATCAATTCTGCCTTTTTAATCGAGATAAATGCATTTCGTCCCGCATCCGTATTTTACGCATGGGGGTAGTCGTTTAGCTATGTCGATTGCAATAAAGAGCGTTCGTCGTTAACAACTCCGTATATGGTCAATATAAGGATCGTTGATGCCTTAACCCCCGAAGTGGCGTTTGTGGTGATTTTGATGATTGGGAGTGGAGAATCAGTGTTTGAGCTCGATCCAACCAGTCGTTTTCGATTCTATAAAGTACCCACACACACACATACATATATATATATATATATATACGGAAGTCTCAAAATATATAGTATAGAAGACTAGCAGATTAGCCCGCCGCTGGCGGGATTGGTCCCATGGCTTTGGTCGATCCATTAATTTTTGTTTTTCAAGGTAACCCCGTACAGGCACGTATAACCCGACAAAAATATTCCCCGTCCCGAGTTGACCATACATAACAAATTTCACGTCGATTTCACCGCTGACGACTGAGATATCGCCCAAGGTCATTTGTGGGTACCCGTTTCAAGGTCAAGGTCACCTCAGGCGGACAAACTGACCCGACGAAAACCCGACAAAAATATTCCCCGTCCCGAGTTGACATGCATAACAAATTCTTCACACGACATGGATAGTTCAAATATCAACTTAACAATCGTTCTTCACAGACATTAGTTCAGGACAAACATAATTATGTTACATTGAACGATCGGCCCAACAGCGAAATAGCGTACGATGATAATATAGTATGTTTGCGCTCTTGCGTATATCGCGACGTTCCGTAAACTTTGAGGTTTTTGGCAGGGCGAAGAGCGAAGGAGTGCTCGGATGTTCTCAGAAGCGGTGCGATGACACTTCCCGTGGCTTTTTACCCTTAGATAGCAAGTTTGGGCGATATCCCCAGTTTCCAAAAGCAAAAGATATCAGGTTGAACTGGTCATATGGACCATGGTGCCCAATATGTAGCAGCTCAGAAAACATTCGCAGAGCCCTAAAATTTATTAACATAGGATTTCCCATTCAGATCGATTTATGTCGATAAAACTCTTATTTTTCGTGTATCTGCGTGTAATTATGTTTTAGATGGAAGAAATGAAATTGTTTCGATGCTAAATTTCCAGCGTGGACTGTGCGTTGATATTGTAAACAAACTTTTCTCAAGTTCGTTTTGGTCCAACTGTCACTTTTTCGACGGGGAGAGCTGATCCGAATAATAGCTAAGATGTATTTAGATAGAATTATCGAAAAAAATTGACCGATTAGAGTGCATTTTAAGAGAATCGAGTGCAGAAAACTTGGTAACTTTTTCATCAGAAACACGGTTTAACAGTGTATCGAAGATAATGTTTCTGTATGATTTAGGCGAAGTAACTCTAAAATTTCGACAAGTATTTAGCCCATCAAATCCAACGACGGTGGCAGGGCGAAGTGCGATGGAGTGCTCGGGAGTGCTCGGACGTTCTCAGAAGCGGTGCTATGACACTTCCCGTGGCTTTTTACCCTTAGATAGCAAGTTTGGGCTCAATCGGTCGAGCCGTTTTCGAGTCAATAAAGGATATATATATAAGTCTCAAAATATATAGGAGATAAATAATAGTGGATAGGAGGGCAAAATAAAAGAGAGAACAATGTTTGAATGATTGGTATTGAAGAAGTAAGAGAAATTTTATATTTTCTATTCAGTTTACATGTGTTTGTACCTCGGTCCTTGTCGCATCGTTTTATGTAGGAGTTGTTACATGGGAACAACTCTTCGATCAGCCCGAATAACTGCGGGTCGTATGTCTTCAGCTTCTCTCGTGTATTAACGTCATTGTTCTGGCCATTGGGTGGGTCTGAGTATGCGTTAACATTGAAATAACCTTGGGTACCTTCTGCCTAAAAAAAATAATATATATTCGAAGGCGTTATTTCGTGGTTTGATTCCAATAATCATTCTTGATTACCGATTACACTCCGTACACTATGGTTCCGTAAACGAACAGACCGTAATCGTTAGTTCGTGGTAATCTGATACTGATTCATAATGTAACCAAACCGAGATTTCGCCACCTCGCAGTTTTAAAACACATTAGTATAAGAACCCGTCCCTTGGGGACAAATTATTGCAGATTATAAATGATCCATATCGAAGTTTTTAAAATACGGAGTCAAATTCGTGCTGGCGAGTGTAAACGGGGATAGTTTTACTGAAATTAGTCATTATTGATAGTAATTGACGCCTGTGGAGCACTTCGCTTGATGGCGAAGCTTTTCAATTTCATCATGTTCATTTCATTATTTCCATCCACAAAATATCGTCCCAACGCATATTGCCGATTCCAACGAAACGAATAACTCCATCATTGACTGACTGCACACGAACCTGGTTGTAATCTTTTACTTTGTTCGTTATTATTTGTTACTTCTTATTCAAGAAATTGTATATATGCTATTTATGGATTATCGGACACATAGAGGATATCTAGTGTTATAGTGGATACCGATAAATTATCTCATGAGTGACCGAGACAAATTACAAATAGATATTTGTCGCGGTCACCAATGACATAATTATCGGTATCCGCTCAAAAACACTATTGTTTCTTTTTATTTTACGCGTGCTGTGCATATATACTCATTATAACCGGGTCACATTCAAATCTATTACTTCATAATAAAATTATACTAATGCTACTATACAGAGGATCTACACCGAGTTAAAACTTTACGAGTTTATATCACAATTTACAGAACGAGTCCAGTAAATTAGGTCTGAGTCTGACCTAATTTACTGGACGAGTTTGGTAAATTCCGCTATAAACTGGGACGAGTTGTAGATTCTAATTATTACATGATCCAAACCTCGATAAAACATACTTAAATCAACAAATGGGACGTAAAACTAACATCGGCTTATATAAGACCTCCGATGACATTTCACGTCATACGTTGTTTGTCTGCGTAAAGAAATAGTCCCAGATAAATAAAGATTTGTTTACGTATATAATGGCCTATATTTAATTAAATAACTTTTCAAACTTGTCATTTTCATTAGAGTTTGTTGGGAAAATATTGGAAGTCATAGTATTTTGAGACGGAATATACGGAATGTAAACAGACGACAAACGGGAAGTCAAAGGTCACCCGGCACTATTTCCTGTATGGAATGTGTGTATTGAATGGAATAAGGATAGAGTCATGTAATAAATTAAGTTACGTCATAGACGTCCGTATGGTCTGACCATCAAAGCTACAATGAAAGTGTAATTTTCTATATCTTCACTGCTAGTATAGCGGTGGATAACGATTATTATCTGTCAGCGATTTCTTCTATTGTCTATTGTTGATATAATATATGCACGCACTACTAATAGTCTTATAACAATTCGATATTTAAAATGCTTTGTTTCGTTAAATGCAGTTGTTTCCCACAGCAGTCTCTGTGGTGCCGAAACACAGGCAATGTTGTGGCCCAAGTATTGTGCATTAGTTGTAAAATAAATAAGGCTTTGAAGTAACCTAACCAATGTTGTGGTCTTATGATTGCACGTGAGCTGGATCTCCCAATCGCACAAACATAAAAGTAAAGCTTATTCTAGGGTCACGGGACTATATTCGACATGCCAGTCTATTTTATTAAAAACCCACACGTATACATGTTCAAGGGACGTGGCTAGAGTGTTCCCATGGGGGTGTCCACACTCAGATGTCCAACTTCACACTCTTGAACCAGACACGAAACTCCCAGGTTCGCATAATTCTATTTGCAAACACACCCTTTAGAAATATCAAACCTGACACCCAAACGGCGTAATCGATCCGAGGATTCGCTGTGGTGCCAACGAGGGTTCCAAAGTTTCTGGTGCTTTTTTTTATTAAATGGTGGTAACTAACACAACGATGTTCACTGCTGGGTAATAAACATGCAAATGCTAACATGTGGTCGTTTGTCCAGTGGGGAGACCCATCTCGCACATGTATTGGCCGTGTAGATGGCGCTGGGTATATATATACCCTGTTCATTAGCCAGGTATTATCAACGAAAAAAACAGTGCACTTGATAAATCGTTCGATAATTCCAATAAACTCTCATATATAGTAAACCGCACATCGGGCTATAACAGTTAGAGTTCTTCGTACCAGGGCTAGTCTAATTTGGTAAAAAGGAGTAAATTTAGAAGTTGTACCAACCAATGGAAGACATATATGATAGGCATTGCCTAGTTATGCTGTGACAGGAGTATATCAGTTCTCGAGAAAAACACAATCTTAGTCGAGTGCATTCGGAATTTCGGGGTAAATTTAAATTTCATTCAGCAAAAGTTTCACTGCAAACACTTCTCGAGATTTTTTTTGAAAATGTGGATAATCTATATGGGACACTCTACCCGTGACGTGTTTTGATAATAAAGAAACCCCAAATTCCTGGCCAGTAGCTCGAAGACATCTTTCCAAACATACCGTGCATCGATAAAGTAAAACATAATGCGGACAGAAGTAAACTGCGACGCGGGAAAAATCATGGAGTATCACATGCAATTGTCAATATTCTCCTACATAAATGCAGCACAATTCCAATGTGAACTATCTATAACAATGTCACGTTGACAACGATGTCCAAATTTTTCACCACGCACTTATCTTGGAGCTGAAAGCACAGATTTAAAAATTGAAAGCTTATTCTCACAATACATCGAACATTTCGTCACTTTATGGAGCTTTGTTCATCGAACTGCATGTTGCCATTTGGCTGAAGATGGATTCACCAAGCATCTCGTGGATCCGGACTTGTGTCCGAAGAAAAAAAAGTTAAGAACAAATTTTCCTTCAAAACAAACCTACATGTAGTCTTCCCTCGTGTCCGCAACGGGAGTTACTCAATATTTGCCCGCAGCGGATATTATAGTATGACCAGTGTGGTGATTTTCAGCTCATAATTCGTTGTGATATCCGATATAATGAAGTGAGGCGAGGTGTAAACACAAATGTCAACGCGGAGGTGTTGTGATCGTCAACGGGGATGGCACTGTGACACGTTGTCGTCTGGCACTGCATGGAGCTGCATGCATATAGTTCCATTTTAAATGTGTCTTTCCATGTTGTCAAAATTGTTCAACCACCCTTATCACCCATATTTATCTAAGAGTCAGCACTAAATACCCAATAATTGAATATCATAATTATATTCCAATTACAAAATAATAAAGTTCCGGCATTGACATCGACATCATTGCGCTAAGCTCTTACTAAATATATAAGGCTTTAATGGACGCCATGTTGTTGTGAAATAAAACATGTGATCGCCACATGATCATATTAATAGTTGAATGTGATTGGCTACTTCGCATAAATTGCACGACTCATTGTGGTCAAACATATAGCCGCAATGATTGGGTTGTCAGTGGACACAAATTACATGTCTGCATGATCAATGTAAAACACCAAATACACGATATTTACAGAGAATACATGCATGTGTGTGTCCACCCTAAGAACTGAAACTGTCGTCAAATAATACTTTTACGAAAGTTTTTAATTCGCAGAGCACCGTGTGTGAATTCAAAATGCGCGAATATTCAAAACTGAGCGAAAACTAGCACTGCGCAAATTTAAATACGAGTAAGGTAGTTATATTGTTAATGGCTTGCATGCATGTTTATTTGTCGGCAAACATTGATAATTCATTTGAATCAAAGTTGCTGATACTCCAGGATATATACTTGGAAAGAACAGAAAAGCGACTGCTTGCTCTACTTACGAAGTATTCTTTGATAGTTGTTTCTGCGTATGTATTTGTCCACAATCCTTCTCGTTTAATATTCACATACGCGTTCTTGAGGCGGAAGCCCCATCGTCTGAGAGCAAACCGAGCTGTTAATAGATGGAGCGCATGCGCAGTCTCATGAAGTAGTATATCCTGTTCACGATATGGGTCTGATCCTTTACACAAAATGTTTTCTTCGGCGCCTGTCGAGATGGGGACCTGGTCTGTCGCACCAAGACCCCTGGCGCGCGTATCCATGGTGTCATCGTAATGTCGATGTTCCGGTATGTCTGTCGTCTGCTCAAACTCGCCGATTACACCGATCCTACCACCCATCTTGTAGAACCACGTGCGAATTTCTGCATTGTCAGCGAGAAGAAACCGCAGCGTGTAGCATGCTCTTTGTAAAGCAGAGTCACTGACGTTCTTTGAAGCTATAAAACAAAAGGAAATTGGTTGTAATGAAACACGAAATGATTTTTGAAACGGTTAGATGGATATGTAGTCAAAATAGTTAAAAACATCCTTTAATCATTTGACCTAAACACCTAAAAAAAAGAAAGTCCCCCCTAATATATTCGGTAATATTTGATTAGATATTGGATGGATTTTGACGAAACTTTACGCAAATGTTTAGTGGCATCTGATACACAACCTGTGTGAGGCACCGTTCTGTGAGTTATGTTATGGCCGACTGAGCATGAATTGAATGGAAGAGGGGTGCTTTTCAAAAGTTGTAAAACACTGTTTAAAGTGGACAGTCACTCCATTGTTCACACAAGTTGTTACTGACTGCAAATGTGGTCTAAAAGTGACACTGTGCGTCCACGATAACATGCGTGTCATCATCGGGACACAATGTTCCTGCTGCATGCCCAGGCCATTCAGTCTAACCACATTCCTTTGGAATGACACCTTGAAGGATAGGATAGGATAGGATAGGATATTTTATTTCAATATACACATATTAATGAATAATACATTTGACAAATATTATATTGTATATTCGAGGGGGTGGCATAGTCAGACTAGACTGTCTTACTGCCATCCCCTTAAAGAAGAAAAGATGTTACGATAGGCGGTCAAGATTTCTTGTACAATGCACGGCTATATAATTATGTATCACACAATGGTTGCATTTAACTGGATTATATACATGGAGGGTATACGTCTAGATAAATCGCTTATTGGTTACTCGATGGTTTGTCTCTTTCTTGTCAGTGGGATGTTCCTTGTAAGTCGAGTAGGAATATGCTGAGTGAGGTTGATGATTGCGATATTGGGGAAGTCACTTATTGACGAGCTACCACACAGTCGGGACATCTTTGATTGTTGCATTTAATTGTTGCAGCATATTTTTTAATGCCATCGGCATGTAAACGCCGTTTGAATGTGTGTCTGGATTGGTATGATGTAAATTCGTTATCTAAATTGTTCCATATAGTTGGAAAAGAATGGAATGGTAGTTGTTGGGACCAAGATGTTCTTGGTTTTTTTAAAAATAGTGGGTGCTTTTGCCGGGTTTCTGGTCCGGTTTTGCGTTTGGTAAACATGTCGGTGAATGATTCTATTAAGCGCATATGATACCAATCATGCATGAAAACAGCCGCTTGTACTTTGTGGATGTCGTAGATTTTGAGTATATTTTCTTTTTTAAAGAGAGGTTCTGTGTGGCTTCTATATTTCTTATTACATAAAACTCGCATCGCGCGTTTTTGAAGCATGAAAATTTTTTTGACCGCAGGGACATGTCCCCATATTTGAATACCGTAAACGAGATGGCTTTGTATTAGAGCATAATATAATGTTTTAAGTGCGCTACCAGGAAAGAAGTGTTTAACTTTATTGATGTGGTATATGGCATTCACCATTTTAGAACAAACAGAGGACACATGTTTTTTGAAAGTCAGGTTTTCATCTATATGGATTCCTAAGAATTTTGTGGAGGATTCGTGCTCAAGATTTCCTACCTTGTTTAGTTCTGTATTATTTAAGTAAACCTTTATAAAGTTCCATTTGTCATCATTGTTCTCTGGGTGTATTAGCATAAAGTTGCTTTTTTTAGTATTGATCACTAACTTATTGCTACAGCACCAAGCAAATATGTTGCGTAACTCATTATTCACATAACTTTCTACAAGGATGCCATCTTTTCCACCAGTTACTAGAGTCGTATCGTCCGCGTATGATAAGATATCCATGGTTGTCGAATTTGACATATCGTTAACGTATATTAAGAAAATTATCGGTCCCAGAATAGATCCCTGGGGCACTCCACACGTCACTTCCGTTAATTTAGATTTAATACCATTGAGTTCAACATATTGCCTTCTATTTTGCAGATAGCTCTGAAACCATGAGTATGCTGTGCCTCGTATACCATAGTGATCTAGTTTATGGAGTAAAATATCGTGATTTATCGTGTCAAATGCTTTTGAGAGGTCGAGAAATAGAGCTAAAGTGGAATCTCTTGTCATTTTGTCATTATTTGAGACAACTTGATCGAGGAGGTGTAATACAGGATGGAAGGTTGAATGATTAGGACGGAAGCCGTATTGGTGTTTATAGAGTATGTTTTGTTCATTTAAGAAGTCTAATAATCGTTTATGCATTATTTTTTCGAGAAGTTTAGAGATAGCTGGAAGAATGCTGATAGGTCTGTAGTTGGAAATTTCATGAGTGATATTATTTTTTGGGATCGGGACTACTTTAGAAATTTTCATTTTGTTAGGGACTATTCCATGCTCTAAGGACAAGTTGAAAATATGCAATAATGCTGGGGCTATCACCTCAATTGTTTCCTTGATAAGTTTAGTTGATAGACCATTGAAATCCCTTGATACTTTCCCAGTCATAGAGAAACATGTGAGGATGATCTCCTGTATAGTGGTCGGAATTATTTTGAAATTGATGTCGTCTGGTTTGCGGTTATGAAGAAAATCTGTAAAATGAGAGTCATTTTCATTTTCATTGAGTTGGCTAGTTTCCCGCCCAATTTTGGAAAAAAAGTCATTGAACTTTTCCGATATGAGTTTGGAATTTTCAAGTTCTATTCCGTTTTCAGTAAAGGTCTTTGGGCTATTATTTGTGTTTCCATTTATCTTCAATGCACCCTTAAGTATTTCCCATGTTTTCTTTAAGTTATTTTTATTTACTTCTAGAATATTTGTATAGTATATATGTTTACTCCTTCTGATTAGTTTATTATATAAGGTACGATAACTCAAATATTTATTTACGTTCGTTTCCGTGGGTTTATTCAATTTGCGTAAATATAGCTGGTTCTTAACAATACTAGACTTAATCAATCCAGATGTCATCCAAGGTTCGCGTTTTATGAATTTTTTGGGTATATGTCGACTTTTGATGGGGAAAGCTAGTTCATATGCATTCATATAGATATCTAAGAAGATTTCATATGCTTGGTCGACACTTCTACAAGATGTAACGGAGTCAAAGGTACAAGATTTTAAAAGATTTTTGAATCTAATTATGTTATCAGGACTAAAACTTCTTTGATTAGTGATAGTTTCGTTATTATTGGGGCTGTTTTGTCTCTTTTGGTTAGATTCTGAATAAAATATGCCGAAGTGATCGGATACATCGCATGTGATTATACCAGATTTACATTCGCCTTGTAGATTATTGGTATATATATTATCGATAAGAGTTGCTGAATGATCAGTCATTCGAGTGGGTTTAGTTATCCTTGGCACGAATCCTCTTGTGAAAATGTTATTTATGAAATCATTCGTTTTTGTATGCGAGTTGAAATTGAGGAGGTCAATATTAAAGTCTCCTGATATATATGATTTGTGGTTATTAATTTTTTCTAGAATATCGTCAAATTTTTTCAAAAATTGATCAATGTTGGCCTTTGGTGCGGTATTTGGTCTGTAAACGCAGCCGATTATCCGAGAGTCATTTTTTCCTGGGTTAATTTCCACGAATATTGTTTCTATCACGTGTGGAATAAATTCACTAAGGTCGGGTCGATTTTTATAGTGGATTGATTCTTTTATGTAAAGGCATACACCACCTCTACCATCATCGTCATCATCTCTACACTTGAATTCCATAGGGTGATATCCCGGGATTTGAAAGTGTGATGCTTGCCGTATTTTGAATGTTTCCGTTAAAGCTATAACGTCGAATGAATTGTTATTCGACTTTAAGTCGCACAGGAGATTACACAATGAATCGAAATTCGCGTTAATGCTTCGACAGTTGAGGCTGAATATTGAAAATTTTGATTTTTGATTTGGTTGATCTATAGCATGTGATGGTGAAATGTATGCACATTCATTGCAGGTATTAATAGCAGAATTAAAATAATCGTCATGTTCCTGTTCCGTGTCGTTCCATTTCATTGTAAAGTTATATTCATCAGAATCCCGAACCTCACTCAGATTTACGTTATGTGTAGCCATGGATATGACCTATAATGGAATGAATGATATATATGCCCTCCACTTCAGAATGAATTAAAAATGCAAGTATGAATATGTATAATCCGTGCATTGTTACAAGAGCTAACCGTAATATGAAGTACATATTATTTTAATGATGTGTTGTATTCGGCGGGTATATATATGTTTCAAGTAAGTCCTCGAATACGATTCAGTCGACGGTTAATTAAAATTATAAGTTCCACGTGTTATTTTTTCATGCGAGTATTGCCAAAAAAAGCATATTTGTGACATGACGTGTAGTCATCTTGACTCGCAACGAGGACTTACGGCATGATAGAAAGAGATAACTCCATAAAATGATAAAACATAGGCCTTTATGGCTAAATGCATGAGGGTATAAGCCAATATATTGAAAATACATAAACAAGAACGTATTAATACAGCACGAAAATGCATACATGAGTGTATGTACATGTATGATATACCGACTTCTGATTATCTTTGAAAAAGTCTATTTTGTCTTCAAAAGAAGTCTAAATTCGTTAATTAATTCGTCTTAATGGAGTGCACATAATTGTGCTCAGAATGTTTCGGACCTGACTGTACCACAACATGACATAGTTATTTCAATAACAATAAACGTCACAGCCTGCAGGTCAGATCGACGACCTCGCATTCGGGAATTCGCTGCGTTCTCTCGTGAGTCGTGTGCAAGGAAGACATCAAATTTGAGTTAATTTCTATTCTCGTTTGTTATATAAATTATTCTGTGTTTACATTCATTCATTCGGATTGAGGAAACGTGAAGCACTTGTTGTTCAAAGACATGCCTTCAATGCTATACGAAAGGATTCGACTAAAACACGTGGTACCGGTAGCTACAATATGCATCCATTGCAGGTGGTTAACAGGTTAACCCATTGACCCAGTATTGAGTTGACTGGCAAACATCATTAGTTGAAGGCGTACGTTTCAGTCATGTCCATTATGAACAAATGCAATGTACAATATGTAGGCTACCATAATGTGAAGTAAGTATTAATAATTAATAATTGATAATTACTTTATATACCGGTATAGCCAATTTGAAGTTGTGTATGTTTATATACCTCTGTACATGCACATGAATGCATATATTCTGTTTTGTCCTTTTGACATATTATAATACATTATTTGTGGTTATCTATATAGTATATACAAAAATACAACAAGTAATGTGGAAAGATAATAATACTGACTGATATCATGATTCCAGTAAATACAAAGAGGTATACAGTACATGTATGTGTAGGCCTATATGTGTGTAGTAAGGCCAAGGGGTAAGGTGGCACATGGCATTTTTCTATATTAAAGCAGGGTTCTAAGTCTGACATAATGCTTTGAGTGTTATTCCAATTCAGTGACACATGTCATATATAAACTTTTATGACACATCATGGGATGTATGTGCTGGTTAATCCGCATATCTAAGGGTATTTAAAGTGGCCTACAATGCCCTACATGCATGCCATCATGAGACATTTTATCTATACATTGTAATCTAAACACCAGTAAATACAAACAAATTTGGTGCGTCAAATAATTTGTACATACATTAGTTATAGTACGTATGTGTCAATTCATTCATACATTCACAGTTAAAGTGGCACATTTCATATCATGGGTATTTTTTCTATAATAGAGCACCATCCAGTTTAAGTCTGGTATACATGGTGTGTTGTGTAATAGTCGAGTAAAACAAAAGATTTTGTGACCCATCATGGGATTTGTAATTATGTATATGTAGATTCATTTGTACTACGTACATGTAGATATACAAAGGTAATAAGCAGTGTATGCCATTCATCACGATTCATGAGTGTATAGTGGTAGGCCAATATGGAAAATTCTAGATATCTAGTGCACGTATAAATAAAGAACCTATATATAAATTATAATAGAGCATTGAATATCATAGTTATGTATAAGTTCAAGGTAGTCAGATAAAGGATCATCTTTTTCAAAAGTAATCGAATAATTTCATATTATAAAGAGAGCAAAAAAACAAAACAAAAAACAAAAAAACAAAAATTAAATTAAAAAAAAATATATTATTAAAAAATGAATAAATAAATAAATAAAATAATAATGATTATATATGTGCAAAGTGTTAAGGACCTGACTGTACCAAATCGACCATTGCAATAGACCTCGCAACCACAGCAGAACCACGAACGAGCAACCCCTCAGGACCCAGTCGGAAACATGGCCCGCCGCCACTCATCGGGAAGCTCTCAGCGAGAGCTTTCAGATGAATGGCAACAAGCCATACCCCCAACCAAATCACGTGAAGCCTCCCACAACTCTGCCGTGTCTATGGAGTCGATTAATTAGGGCATTACTGTATATGATGATTCATTCGAGCCACCCATAACTCTGCCGTGGCTATGGAGTCGATTAATTAGGACATTACTGTATTTGATGATTCATTCGAGTATCCAGGATTAAAATCGACGCATGGCATTCATAGAACTTTTTTCTATTTATGCGCAAGATCTTAAATGTCTGGAATGGTTCTCTGTGTATGATTCCAGCATTAAATTCATGTATATATTTTTTTCCATCTAGCACGAGCAACCCCTCAGGACCCAGTCGGAAACATGGCCCGCCGCCATTCATAGGGAAGCTCTCAGAAGAGCTTTCAGATGAATGGCAACAAGCCATACACCCAACCAAAGCCCGAGAAGCCACCCACAACTCTGCCGTGGCTATGGAGTCGATTAATTAGGGTATTACTGTATATGATGATTCATTCGAGTATCCAGGATTAAAGCGACGCATAGCATTCACAAAACCTTTTTCTATTGATGCGCAAAATCTTAAATGACTGGAATGGTTCTCTGTGTATGATTCCAGCATTAAATACATGTATATTTTTTCTATCTAGCATTAAAGCGACGCATGTCATTCTTATAACTTTTTTCAATTTTAATGCAGAAATCTTAGACGTCTGTAATGGTATTTTGTGTCTGATTCCAGTTTTGAATACATGCATGTTTTTTTTATCATTTGCTCCTACAGCCTGGGTTAAAGCAGCACACGACATTCATAAAATAAAAAAAAAAAAAAAAATAATAATTAGATATGTGCAAAGTGTTAAGGACCCGACTGTACCAAATCGACCATTGCAATAGACCTCGCAACCACAGCAGAAGCACGAGCAACCGTCAGGACCCAGTCGGAAACATGGCCCGCCGCCACTCATCGGGAAGCTCTCAGCGAGAGCTTTCAGATGAATGGCAACAAGCCATACTCCCAACCAAATCCCGAGAAGCCACCCACAACTCTGCCGTGGCTATGGAGTCGACTAATTAGGGCATTACTGTATATGATGATTCATTCGAGTATCCAGGATTAAAGCGACGCATGGCATTCACAAAACCTTTTTCTATTGATGCGCAAAATCTTAATTGTCTGGAATAGTTCTCTGTGTATGATTCCAGCATTAAATACATGTATATTTTTTCTATCTAGCATTAAAGCGACGCATGCCATTCATATAACGTTTTTCAATTTTAACGCAGAAATCTTAGACGTCTGTAATGGTATTCTGTGTATGATTCCAGTTTTGAATACATGCATGGTTTTTGTTATCATTTGCTCCTACAGCCTGGGTTAAAGCAGCACAAGACATTCATGAGACGATTTTTTATAATATTATTACATGCCATCTTAAGAAGCATCTGGCTCGGAGCACTTTGCAAGATTCCAATAACACATATGTGTTATGCAATGATTCGCTTTGTATGATACGATAATTCATATGTGTTGATTCAATCTTGCATCAAAAATTAAAGTGACACATTCCATTCGTGAAACTTTTTTCTATTTTTAACGTATACAGGGTATGATATTAATTATTTTAAGGGAAAATATGGTATTTGAGGGGCGTGACATTCTTGTAGCATGTGAAATACCTTAAAGGGACATAGAGGGACAGGTCAAGCAATATGTAAGGACATATGCTATTTAAAGGAACTCACACAATCGTAGCCCATGTATGGTACTAATTTATAGGGTCATTGAACATGTGTGATTCCATTAATAAATACAATTTGATTTTTCATCATTCCTTCTTACTGGTAGGTAACTTAAAGCGGCACATGGCATTCATGAGGCAATTTTATTTAATAACGCGCCGTCTTAGGAAGCTTATGGCATGATTCGCTTTGTATAATTCTGATCATACATATGTGTAAATTCATTTGTGCATCAGGGATTAAAGTGACAAATTATATTTGGGAGACTTTTTCTATTTTAACGTATATGATATTTAAAGGAAAAATATCTTATTTGAGGGGCGTGACATACTTGTAGCATGTGAAAAGTGTTAAAGCGACATCGAGGGACCGGTCGAGCATTATTTAAGGGCATATGATATTTACGGAACTCGCACAATCGTAGCGCATGTATTGTATTGAAGGGTGATTGAACAGACAGGTCGCACATGCATCGAACACATATCAAACTTTTGTGACATAACATATATCTTTATAAATTTATACATATATATATATATATATACATATATACATATATAGCTATATATATATATATATATATATATATACATATATACATGTATATAAATACATATACGTACATACTCATATGCTGAGTATATCTGTTTTGAGACAAGAAAAGTGAAATATGTTTGTTTTTGGTGGAATTAATAGAATCAAAAGCTCATATTGATCTATTCTAATATCACAACTTATAACATTCAAGCTATTTCAGTGAGTGTGCTGAATTTATCTGTTTTGAGACAAGAAAAGTAAAATATGTTTGCTTTTGGTGGAATTAATAGAGTCAAAAGTTCATATTGTTCTATTCCAATATCATAACTTATAACATTCAAGCTATTTCAGTGAATGTGGTATTAATTGGTAGACTATGCTGACAATATAGAATATGCAGGGACTGAATATATATGTGCAATATTGAAAAATTCATAATTTATACGTCACTTAATTTTGAGATCTGTTTGATGTTTTTTGATTTATCTGAATATTTAACATAAATTTTCCCACCAACTGACCAGGAATCTTCGACAGCTGATGATTCTTTGGCACTTTTCAAGAGTGAACTGTTAGTATCAGTCAGGTCTTCTTTGATAACAATTCCTTGACCCTTCAATGCTTTCCTTTCTCGAATAATGTCGTTCTTTGCCCTCCTGGATATAAACTGGCATATAACACTTCTGGGAAATTTTTGCTTTGTATCAAATTTGCCAATTCTGTGTGCGATGCTTATATCGCGCTGTTCAATAGGGAGATGTAATTTGTCCTGAAAGATTTTCACTAACTTCTTTTCGCACTGGTCTACTGTCTCTTTGGCACTGTCATCCCCCACCCCGAATACACGTATGCTGTCTTTTCTGGTTTGCTGCTCCAAGCGGTTATGCTTGTCTTTCAACTGCTTAATTTCATCTCTCATTTGTGCGATATCATTATCCCTGTCCTGAACTTCACTCGCGAGTCGAGTCATTTGGTCGTCCATCTGGTCAATTCTAATTTCTGCGTCAAACACCTTACTTTCACATTCATCTTTTACTGTCTCTAACTTTCTGTCATACTCCACTATCAGGTTGGTAATAATGGTATTTAAATTTTCAGTGGTGACTAAGGGCTCTATACTTTTTGCGAGGTCAGATTTGGTTACAAGTGTGTCCAATTTGGAGTTGATTTCTGCAAGTGCTTTGCTTATAGAAGTGTCAGATTTATCACTTGATGTTATTGAATTGAATGGTAGCTTCTGCTGACTCGACTTTCCAATGTCTGTCGTTTTAGATTTCTTCCCTGGTCCAGGTTTACTTTTACCTTGATTGGGATCTTTGTGCAGTATGCTGTCATCACCACTGGCGCTCGAAGTAGAATCCATTGGTCTTTTCTTATCGTTCAGAGACATGTTGTATACAGTACAAACATGAGTCCAATGCCTCGAAATTAGGGAAAAAGTTTTTCAGAAGGTTTTTTTCTGAGAAGAACGTACTTTTTATACCATAGAATGTCAATACTTGTAAATATGTATTGGTATCAGCTCATTTGTTGTAATGTTGAAGCCGATCGGCCAGTTATTAAAGAGTTTGTCAAAATAATTTCCCGCCGAAAATATCCGTCTTGTCTAAGCCGCCATTACATCACATTGTTTCATGCTGTGAGCAACACAGAGTTATTCAAATCAGTCTCTTTGAAGCCATTTTCAGTAAACCATGTTTCCCACCATGTAGGCCATTGAGGTACCAACAGATAAGGATGTTCCCAGCCTTTGCGAGAAGTGGTGACCAAGGCACAACTGAATGGCTGTGATCACTCCACCTGTGTTTTTGCAACTTTTGAAAAGTGCCGCTCTTCCATTCAATGTGTACTCACTCACCCATATATCATCACACAGCACAGTAATTAGCACACGTGATGTCTTTGGTACCACAAAACATTTGTGGAAAGTTTCATCAAAATCCATCCACTATCTCATTAAATATTACCGAATGTATTAGGGGGGCTTTCTTTTTTTGAGGTGTTTATATACTGCCGCTCATCAGCGGAAGGCTATAATTGGTAATGAATGTGTAATCGAGCCACACTTTAAATGTACTCAGTTTGTTATTCGAGTATGCAAACCTCGTCGATAATTGTATAGCAAGAGTTATTTGTAAACTACAGCGCTGCATTGAAAAAAATGGGACGCGATATGGGTGAAACATGCTTCATTTCTACATGTTAAAAATCTAAGTCAAAAAGTGGATTCAAAACCCCCCAAAGCACGGTTGCAGCTGCTACAGCGCTACATTGAAAAAAAAATGGGATGCGATATTTGTAAAACATGCTTCATTTCTACCTGTTAAAAATCTAAATCAAAAAGTGGATTCAAACCCCCCCCCCCCCATGAACATTTACAACACGGAGAACGAATTGGGGATTGGGTTCTCGTGCAATTATCGTAGAAACATGTACATCAATCGTGTTTCGGAGCTTTGTTTTTGGGCTCTTGGTGCGCTCGCCGCTCAGTCGACGTTTTCTGACAAATATGTCACGAAATCTCAAGGCGATTGCCTCCTTTCCTTTGGGACTAAGATGGACCCCTGATGAGTCATCTTTATCAAATAATGCTTTCCTAACAATCACTTTCTGTGTGGATATATCATCATTGTCAACAATACTAAACATTGTCATTGGTTTTATATGTGTATAAACCGATCTGTATATTGTTATCAAAAAAATCTGAAATTTACCAATGTTTTCACCATCTACATTAATTTTACATGCAGTTCTTCACAGTTTGAAAATCAGAAGAGTTTACGCCACCAATTTACATTCGTAGTCAACTGCATGGACATCTTGTTATGATCTATATTATGCAAATCGTTGTCTTCCAAAGGGACTCGTGGATAATAATTAGGTGACGTACGTGCAGTGCAGTGGTGAAATATAAAGAAGATCATAAAACTGAAAGCTAAATTAATATCTTTATCTAGTATACTCATTGTTTTCAGTTCAAATAGAAACATTTTGGTCTTGAAAATCAGGAAGTGTCGTTTTTTGAAAACGTATGTCAATTGCACAATTTTTATTTCTTTTTCGAGAAAATAAACCCATGCGTTCACTAGTTATGTACTATAAAGTATTAACTGCATTCACTAGTTATGTACTATAAAGTATTAACTGCGTTCACTAGTTATGTACTATAAAGTATTAACTGCATTCACTAGTTTGAGATATTTAGTATTTGAAAAATTGTATCAGGGCTATATAGAGGATATCTATACTTTTTGGTTGGATACGGGGAATTATCTCATGAGTGATGACAAAAATATGAATTTCCACGAGTGGCTCTGACACGAGTGGAAATTCTTTCTTTTTTTGTCATCACGAATGAGATAATTATCATATCCCACCAAACAGTGTAGATGTTCTGTTTATTATATGATCCGCTCAGTTGACACATGGCTTAACTCGAAAGAAAAGTAAAAAGTGCAACTTTGTATGCCCAAGTACGGCCATGGTAATGAGCTTGTGCATATAACAATAGTTCCATTCCTCAGACAGATTGGTTGAGGGATAAAGGGGCTAACACTATAGTACGTTTAAAAAAGTTTATCACATATTATAATTTTTCAACCTGAACACTCAGTGGCGAAGCGATGTTAACTCATCTAGTACCGAATCACTTTTAATTTTAGCGCGGATGGATACGAGTGACATATCGATATCTCACTCGCGGATAAAGGTTTTTATTTGATGCAAAAATATCAATGCTGAAAAATCATCAATGTGGAAACGTATGTATAAGTTTATAAACCATTACCTACAACAGGTATCCCATATGCCTCTGTGTATTTCTGGTAGTAAATGTCCAATCCGGATGGTTTCAGTGAGCTTGGATCCCTTAGTTCATCGGGTACATCTCTTACATTCTGGCAAGTATTACCCGTCGTTGGGTTGCCAACTCTGCTGTTACCTCCATAATACGTACATCCCACTGAAAGTATTAAAGGATTGCACCGGTGTGGTCTTTCTCGGTCTTTTTCGATGCCCGCTAATCCACTGATCACGTTGCCGAAAAGATGTTTGTGATAGGCCGCCCGTAAATGTTATGCCGATTTAATATTTCACCATGGATTATGCAGTCTGAATAGTTAATCTCCCCCCACATGACGTCACATGAGGGACTACTAGCAACACGCAGTGTCAAACTTTAAAGGATGTTGGTTTTTATCTACCGGAGCTGAACATGTATACATAATGGTAATTTGACCTGGGGAATATTATTAGACAGGTCCCATTGACACCATCAGCTGTCTTAAAACGACACTAGTGATTAATTAAATAAAATAATTAATTATATTCCCAAAATTGTTGCAATCTAATCGGTGAAAATTGAAACAAGGGGGATAAATTGACCCGTAGCGTATGCGATAGATACGACTGACCTTAGATGACTTAAAGGGGCAAATATGAGCAATAAAGAGCGTTCCTTGTGTAGAAACATTGGTACAGATCGGTCAATCTGTAATACTGGATATCATACAAATAACAAATAGACATTCATTTAGTAGTTTTGAACATGATAATATATGTTTAAGATTTCTGAAACTCCATTCCTTCTTATGTTGTCTTCTTACGACTCTCAAATTTGAATCAGAAACAATTTAGGGAAAATATACATATACATATACATATTTGTTCAAGTTCATAATTAACATCACTGATCTCAAAACCTCGACGTTCCTAATTATGGATCGCCTATCGCAACAACATTTCTTGATGTATTCATTTGGCTGTCGATCGCTGAGTGGGATGGATTTCTCAACCATAAACAACGAGGGTGAACTTTTTTAGAATGTTTTTCGTTCATATGCATGTTTGCCCCTTTTAGTCATCGTGTCTGTACACACGTGCAGCGAGAAACATCACTGTTGTTATTGGTATAACACGCATATATAACGACATGTTATCCTGAATATCACACTATCGTATTGTCTCTATAGTATGTAATTGTAGAGTTGAGGAATAAACAATCTCTCTCTTTTTTTTCTCTCTCTCTCTCTCTCTCTCTCTCTCTCTCTCTCTCTCTCTCTCTCTCTCTCTCTCTCTCTTTTTCTCTCTCTCTCTCTCTTGAATTTTTTTTTTCACATTAATGTTCTAATTTAATTTGGACACGCCTTAGTAAATTGGTGGACACATATATATGTATATCTGATTTCGATATGGTTGCCTCTGTTCGTGGCTTTTTGCATGCTAGTTTGGTATAGTAGTGGGCTAAATTTAGAACGATATTATACAAGTATAGTGCACACCTAAATATAGCACAACACTACACAATATAGAACACAGCTCTCGACCAACCAGACGGCGCCATTTCTGGGTGAGGTGAAATATAATGCTATAGATATTATCAGAAATGATATATGTATGTGGCATTGGTGCATATAGGTCAATGCAGTTCTAATTATAGGGTCACAATTTTAAGAAAATATGGCTGATCCCCAAAATTTGGGTTCAGGCCCTTAAAAATGGAACGTTTGCCCTTTTTTTTATATTAAAATTCGTTCGGTGCCGCTGTATTCCTCGTCGAAAAGTTCTCTAGAATCAGTATCAAACAGAAATTTATAGAATTGTCCATAAAGAGCCCAGTTATGGAGCCGGCTATATGATGTTATGTCATGCAATTAAACATTTAACTCAACAATGTGACACAAATGCAGCTCCCTCTCATAGAGCCGGGACAATAACTAAATAAGCTATTTGTATTTGGTGATTGGATTGTTGTGTGAAGTTATTAATTACTAGCAGGGTGAATCGGCGTTACACATGTTAATGTGACACGAAACCCTCCACTGTGGACATTTAGTGAAAATAGACAATACTCTTGCCCAAACTACTAATCTCATCATTTGTATACCCAACACGGGCATCACAAAACGTCATTACCACACATAGATACAAGAAAACCATAGTCAGAAATGGTAACGCCACCAAGATCGTATTATTAGCCATAAATATAAATCATAATATAAAATATATTGGTTACATGAATGGACCGCCTCAGAATTCCGTTAAGATAAGTAATTCTTCAAATTATTACAATGAACTACGGCTTATAAATTACTGCAGGTTTCTCATTCGCCACACCAGAATGCTTCTAAATGCGGATCAAAGCTAAGAGTGCGTGGCACAGCCATTGTTCATAGACATTTTACAGATAGCGAGAATGATCCATGCTGGGAACGAAAGCATCCACAGCAAAGCCATGTGCTTACGGGGGCATGCGTTTATTATAGGGGATTTATGGTGGGCCTATAAAACTAATTATAACTTTGTTATCTGTCATAGTTTATGCGTGAAATTTTAAACATATATACCTGGACATCTACCCCTTCCAGAATGTTGAAAAACATTTTCAGTTGCTCATCGTATTTTTATAGACGAAATAGTCCGAAATTCCAGAAAATTGCGCTAACTGCTCAATGTTTTAATGTGTTACAAAACGTCTGATAAAAATAGTTCTATCGGGAATATTCACACCATTTTTTTTCAGAGAACATAGTGTAAATATAGTCCTATCGGGATATCGTAAAGGAGATTAATTAAACCCCTCAGACTGCCGAAACTGACGACATTAAATTCGCTTTTTCGTGTCCCGCGGAAATGAAACTTGTCTGTCCATTGATGACGTTATTTATTTGACATAGTATTTTTTTCTTCTGTTGTATTTGAACACTTGTTGCACGCGCAGGCTGCACGATCATAATAACTTCAACCGATAAGCGCCGACTGATACCCGCGCAACAGTTTGTCTCAAATAAATTGTTATCAAAACGCAGGTTTATGGCCGCGGACATAAGCCGATTAAGTGTAATGTAATTTATCCATGAATTTGACTGAAAAATTGTGATTCTATCACCATTAGCCACGAAAATGGGACCTCTAAACAGGCAAGTTTGATTTTCGGCGGACACGAACAAGCGAATTTATTGTCGGCAGTTTCGGCAGTCTGAGGGTTAATTAATCCCGAATTAAACGGAACTACTTTACGATAGTCCGATAGGACTATGTTTACTCTATGCATGTTCTCTGAAAAAATAGTGTGAATATTCCCGATAGAACTCTTTTTATCAGACGTTGTGTAACACCTTAAAACATTGAGCAGTTATAGCGCAAACCGAAATGTGTTGTCTTGCAAGATATCCCACCGCTTTAGCTAAATTTACCTTCCTACAATATCCATAAAGAGGATCATATATTATATACCCACGGTTTTAATTATAGAATATAAAATATATTGGTTTCGCGAATGACCAACTCAGAATTCCGTTAAAATAACAATAACAACCAGCACCTATAACGAACCGTTTTACTGGACTTGGCCTACTGGTCGCGTAGTTCCGACTTTTAAATAAACGGAATTTCCAACTCTATAAATAAAAGCCCCACAATGCATTCGCCCTGTCCACCACGCAATATCAAAATCTCAGCAGCTAGATACACCACAGGTGGCGTAATAAATGCTCTTTATTATTTCCATATCAGGAATACAGTAACAAACAAGACAGCAGTAAAATAAATGGGGACAAAAAGTTAGTGTAATCATGTATGAAATTTCCAACTGTTAAAATTCTTTATAACAGTTGTGACTCCCACCCCCTCAAAATACCTCCATCATTCGATCCCCGTCCCCATCATAATGGGGACAATAATTACTAGTTGGGATACCAGGCAATGGTAACCATGTATTTTAACCTTTATGTTGTAGTGTAATAATGTATGAAATTTCCAACTACATGTGCATTAACTTTTTTTTACAAAAGTTGTGAATCATACACACTCAAAATCTAACTTCCACCCCCACCCCACTACACTGTCCCTTCCACTTAAAAACATTCTGGAGATCAAGTTGGCCACAGGTGTTCAGTTATTTTATACCATGACTCCCTATTGTACTGTGTACAAACATGCTATATAATATATTTGTGCTGTACACCCTACTGTGTGTGAACAGGAGTCCGACCGTGGGTAACACGTTTCTACTGTGGGTAACACGTTTTAATGGCATTTCAATGGTTAAAGTTTATACCCATAGTAGAACTACATCCGAGTTGACCTTTCATTAACCTTCCATGACCTCGATCAAAATCACTCTATTTTTAAAATGTAGCGCCTCGCGATGAAAACAATTTGATACTTTCGATTCAATTGAATATTATACTCACTAATGCGATAAAAACGAACAGTTATTTCCGTGGAAATCACATCCAGATCAACAAATTGAACATATATTTCAAGAAATAGACGTAAAAAACTCGAACAACAAACGGTGGATTTCAAAATGACTTTCGTGGTTTCCTGTTCACTGTACGGCGGAGAAAAAAAAGTTCCCGCAATGTGTTATATTTATATTCATTAAATTCGTATTCCCATATATATATTCATGTTGTTTATTTATGGCGGTTTCATCATGATTACAGTTTATTGTGAATTGGCTACAATGATACCATATTCGTACAATTGAATGTTGACCTAATTCAATGTATCAATACGCCTGATCAGCTGTGATAGTGTACGTCGATGTACGGCCAAGTGTGGGGAACACAACGGGGATGATTGTGAATGGTGCGACAGAATCATCTTAATTTAAGTGGGTTTATTTCGATTTCATAGCAGTTGTTGCTCCTGTACCGGTCATGGTATAAACAAAATACACACGTAGTGTTTCTGAATACCAAATTTACACCACTCGTGGGATTGATGATTTACCACACTCGCTAAAGCTCGTGTGGTAAACCATCAATCCCACTCGTGGTGTAAATTTGGTATTCAGAAACACTACGTGTGTATTCTATATATACCCCACGTGTCTTGGACTGTTGCCAAATTCACAGTGCTCCATTAGAGGGCCTGCTTGGACTGTTGCCAAATTCACAATGTTAACTGCAGAGAGGTTGTATGTTATTGGAGACGTTCTAATATGACAATAGGCTGGCCTAATTAACGAACCATGCACAGCTAAATACACACAAGCAACTTTTAATCTTCAAATAGATACAATTGTCGGCCTCCAAAATTCAATATACTTTCTTATATACAAACAAACATTGAACTCATACCATTGTTTCACTTAACCAAAATAGCGAATTTCCCCAAAAGAACGCATATAGACTGCGCATGCAGAAACTAAAAGATGGCCGTTACTACAAAAAAAACAGACATGCGCACTCCAATTAAAATTACCCATAATTCAGTTCACTACACCAGGGGCTCCCAACAGGTTATACAATGTTTTCAGGCTATCAGATTATTTATATTTTCGACTTTAAGTTTACAATTTGAGCCTGTCCTCACTCTATCGATACGATTTATCATAAACATATTATACACCAGTGGCGTTAACTTTACAACTTCGGCATCTACGTGATTATATCGGCACGATTCAGTAAGGTACAAACAATCTCCATAAAATACAGCAGGGGCTCCCAATAGGTTATTCCCATTTATTATGGGCTCCCAATAGGTTATACAATATTTTCAGGCTATCAGATTATTTATATTTTCAACAACATATTATTACACCGGTGACTTTAAGTTTACAATTTGAGCCTGTCCTGACTCTATCGATAGGATTTATCATATTTTCATAAACGTATTATACACCGCTGGCGTTAACTTTACAATTTCGGCATCTACGTGATTATATCGGTACGATTGAGTAAGGTACAAACAATCTCCAAGAATACATTCGCCCTGTACTCCATGCGATATAAAAAAACCAAATGCAAGTAACACCACACTAGGTGGCGTAATAAGCTGTGGCTCACCTTGTCGGAATGCTTGCCATTTGTTTGTCAAGATTAATTCGTCCCGCGAATAAAGAAGTATTTAATTACATATACGCGTACTTCAGACGTTATCAAGTATTTAATTACATATACGCGTATTTCAAACGTTATCAAGTATTTAATTACATCTACGCGTACTTCAGACGTTATCTTTTTTAAATTGTAAAATCGAACGTGGTTGGAATTATCGGCAATAGTAGATTATTGTTACATTACTGTTTGCCTTTAAAAAGTAACCAAACATTCTATATGTTAAAAAATTTCTTTGTTTTTATAACCATATAATTCAGAGGGTGTTACGTTGGCATCTTCAAGCAACACCAGTAGATTCCTGGTATCATGTAAATGCCAAATACAAATTTAAAGGCAATTTCGTAATCAAAACGGTTTTTATCTTACTTTATTTTGGTGTCCATAGCTCCCCGTGCCCAGAGTCACTCGGGGCCAATTTGGCGTCTTTACTTGAAACCACACGACTAGATTCCTCGTATCATGGAGAAGAATATGTAAGTATACATTTGGTGAATATCGCCGCGAAAAATATTTTAATGTTGGTGCCCATACCCCAACACTGACTCGAACGGCGCCACTTTTTGGCATCTTTGAACCGCACGATTTGACTTTTTATATTATGGAAATGATTATGTATAAGTTTGGTGGATATCGGCGACAAAAAAATGTCATCGATTTTGTTGCCCCTTCTTATGTCCCTGATACCACCAGCGTCACTTTAGAAAATTTGAATCTGCTACTCGTAATAAGTCACCCAATTTAGACCCCGTTAATTTATATAGAACACAGACAAGCAGCCATTCACAAATATCTAATTATATAAACTAGCAAGGTTACCCGGCGTTGCCCGAGTTAAAATGATGGGAAACCCTCTGTTGGGAATATAGAATACTCTTGCTCAATGTGTTGCACATATTCTAATAAATTGTGCATCCAAATGGCATCACAAAAATCATTCGTATAGATCGATTATAAGAAGTGGCTTACCTTGTCGGAGAGACTGTAATATTTTTGTATCGCGATTAACTCGTCCCAACAGTAAAGAGGTAACTGCGCGGACTTCAGACGTTATCATTTTTAAATCGTACAGTCGACGTGGTTGGAATTGACGTTTTTGTTTTGTTTTGTTTTTATAAATATTTTTATTGGGATCAAAACAAGAACATCATATACACATAAATTCGCAAAAATAAAAGACAACTTGGTTTTACATAGAGACGTATAAATCAATCTAGTTGGTTAGACTAATATATAAGATTTTGAGGGCACATCGTAACATACCTCCATGAAGATACAGATGTTTTAAAGAAATGGTCATGTGCTCCTCTGTTCGTGGGGCTATACTGAGTAATTATTCTTAGTTTAAAAGAAATGTTGCTATATCAGCTACATCTGCCCGACACAGAGCGAGATTTTAAGTTGTTTATGTTAGGCTATATAAGAGTCTATTCTAAAAAAAAATAAAGAAATCCTCTGTATCGGGCAGATGCTCCCTTGTCAGATGCCAGTGTTGGAGGATCCTGAAAAAGTCATGTGCTACTATCTGTTTTTCTTTTATCTCAGAAGGAACAATAAATGACTGCAGTGCCCCCATCTTTCACCCAAACTGCACAAATTTGGCGTCTTTAAATTACATGATTAGATTCTTCGTATCATGGAGAATAAGTATCCATTTCGGCGCTAAAAATTTGTTTTATCAATTTTGTGGACACTCTTCCGCTGCGTGCACCCCTAACTCGAACAGCGCCATATCATGGAGATGATTATGTATAAATTTGGTGGAAATCGGCTACACAAATTTTTCATTATTTTACTGCCCCTCCCCCTTTTCTGCCCTTGACTGACACCAACGGCGTTACTTTAGAAAATATTAGCCCCCCCCCCACCATTATGTTCCTCGTAAAAAGTTACCCCCTTTAGACCATGTTGGTGCCATCTAGATGGTCCACCGTCACGTGAAGTTATATATAGAACACAGACAGACAGGCAGACATTTGCTTTATATGTTATTAATTCTTTCAGCCACCACATCAGGTGCAAATATTGACACCAAATGTGGCGTCTGTATAACCCACACGATCTTATTCCTCGTATCCCTGGAGAAGAACGTATATTAATTTGGTGCCATGGAAACATATTTATATCAGTTTTAGTCGCCCTCCCTTCGCTATTTCTGACTCAAGCGGCGCCACTTTTGACATCTTTAAACCACACAAGTACTAGTAGACTCATTGTGAAGAAAAATAAATATAAAATTGGTGGAAATCGGCGACCAAACAAATTAGTATAAAATTTACTGCCCCCATATCTCACATAAAGGGCACCAATTTGGTCTTTAAAGCTCACGGTTAGATTCCTTTATCATGGAGAAGAATGTGTATCAATTTTTTTAGGAAATCGGCGCTCAAGTAGTTTTATCAATTGTGGTACCCCTCTTCCCTTCCGTGCACCCCTGACTCGAACGGCGCCACTATTTTTATCTATAAACCACATGATTAGACTCCTGATATCATGGATATGATTGTGTATAAGTTTGGTGGTAATCGGCGACTAAACAAATTCTTATCAATTTTGGTTCCCCTCTTCCCTTCAGTGCACCCCTGACTCGAACGGTGCATTTTTGACATATTTAAACCACACCAATAGATTCCTCATATCATGGAGATGATTGTGTATAAGTTTTGTGGAAATCGGCGACAAAATGTTGCTGTCCCTCCCCCTTTCTGTCCCTGACAAGAACAGCGTCACTTTGGAAACATCTAACCCGGACCATTATCTTCCTCGTAAAATATTACCCATGTGAAACCACTTTGGTGTCATCTAGATGATCCCACGTGAATTTATATAGAACACAGAAAGGCAGAGACATACAGACATTCGCAAATATAGATATAGATTTTAGCAGTTCTTGGTGTACCTATGGACAACGTGGACGATAAAGCAACACACTATATTATGTAGGTGTGGCTTCGGCGATTCTCAAGTCTTATGGCACTATATATTTTTCGAAAAGTTTATGATGTTGGAACCCTGGCTCAATTTCGGACGAAACATCCGACAGCGTAATTGTGCTCGATTCATTATCCTGTGTAATAAATTATTTCATTTACCTGAAGAGATGACTGCTGAGACAATCCATATGTATAAATTCATTCCAATCAAGTCCCTCCTTGGCGAGATCGTCAGGTAAAAAGTCCACAAGTCTTGGACATTATTTACTACTAAGAATTAATCCACCACATAATTATGTATACCATACATATATAGTTATCGGACAAATGGACCAATATGAACGGGATTGACGACTAGTTTGTATGTGAGTCATTTGTCGATTAAAAGCATGAATACAGTTCAATACACAACAATAACGATTAGTGCAACAGACATATAGTCATATACGCCAACAAACCACTTGTGCTTATGTTTAGAATTGACAAGTGTTCCCCTACTGTGACGGCAACTTTGAAAGATTCACTAATTAACACTTCAAGAGAACTTATTAGTTGTATGAGAGAGTGTATGCTATCTGTCCTATCTATAAAGCCGCTGGTGGCTCGTGATCGGATGAGTGCCAGATAACATTGGGTGTGTATTCATAAAATTAAACTAATTATCAATACAAGGGAGGTAAGAGTTGAGAATAGTGTCCTACACAATATGTTCACTACTCGTGAGTTTAATTGATCTTAAGTATAAATTGTTGTTTTTTCACCCACTGACCAACGCGCGAAGAGCGTTCAGTGGGTGTACTATTATCGTAGGACTCATGCGTTTCTGCTGAATTGAAATAGTGCCTATGCGTTTCTGCTGAGCTGCACTGACGTTTGATCGCAAAATAAAATTATAACCATTATCAAAGCACACGTTTGGATAACACCGCCATAAACAGTTTCATATTATGATGTTGACCTCATATCGTCAATAAAATTATAGTTATAATTGATAAAACTAAATTGTACTGCTAAAGTAATTCTACCAATTGGGTAACTAGATTCAGGTTGAGCTAGAACTTGAGAAATTTTTAATTTCAACCAATTGAAATGCCGCTGGAATTGGAAAGGGTTAAGGTTGTGGGGCAACGCAAATGACGTCATCGAAAACAAGGCGACTCAAAATGAGTCAAAAATCGTACACAGTACATGTCTCGCTTCGTCTCGGAATCGTGATTTAAATTCATTCATTTTGACTGTTACTGTGTCCTAAGATATTAGCAACTTGTGGAATGTGCTTAGGAAGGATTGTTTTGATATCTAATAAGTGGGATTTACCTCCCAAAAAGGTGAGTTTCAGGCCTGCATTTGTTGTCAATCTGATTCTGACAGCGCTCGTCTGCAACTGCAATTGGCAGAATTCGCGTGTTTGACTAAACGTTTTCTCCACTCGATTCTCGAGTCAAAATGCACAATAATCGGTCAAATTCTTTCAATAATTCTATCTAAATACATCTTAGCTATTATTCGGATCAGATCTCCCCGTCGAGAAAGCGATATGTTGACCAAAACGACACTTGAGAAAGTTGTTTACATTTTGAGCGCACACTGCCTGCGGCACACGCTCGATTTTTATCATGGAAACAAATCAATTTCTTCCATCTAAAAGATAATTACGTGCTGGACCCTGTCATTTTAGGAATATATAAGTATTCCACGCAGACATACCTCAGTCTCAGCTTAAAATTTTGAAAAATAACAGTTTTATCGACATAAATCGATTTGAATGGGAAAATCCCGTGTTAAAATTTATCATTGAACAAAAATAATTTCTTCCCTCTAAAAAATAATTACGTGCTGTACCCTGTCATTTTAGGAATATATAGGTATTCCACGCTGACACACCAAGTCTCAGCTTAAAATTTTGAAAAATAAGAGTTTTATCGACATAAATCGAGTTGAATAGCAAATCCCATGTTAAAATTTATCATCGAAAAAAATTAAATTCTTCCATCTAAAAAATAATTACGTGCTGTACCCTGTCATTTTAGGAATATATAAGTATTCCACACAGACACACCAAGTCTCAGCTTAAAATTTTGAAAATTAAGAATTTTATCGACATAAATCAATTTTAATGGCAGATCCCATGTTAAATAATAAATTTTAGGGCCCTGCGAATGTTTTCTGAGCTGTTCCATATTGGCCAACAGAGTCCATATTTGACAGGTTCTACCTGATAATTGTGCGACAGTACAGTCGCGTTACTTTATACGTCAACATTGGTCATTATCACCCGACAAATTTATTTCGGTCTATCGTATCAACCCCCATGTAGCCTGACTAAGTGTCAACATTGGTCTTTATCGCTCCACTAATTTTTATCGTCTCATCGGTATGAATTCCATATCCAATTATCCACATATAACCAACCGAACCTCTAATCCCGGTCCAATTTTTTTTTTTTTCATCGCTATAGTCAAGTTACGTAATATTTTATCACGTGATAATTTTACTTATATGTCTATGGTATTACTATAGTATACGGTATACGTATATCAATTGCTATTCCTTTCTATATAATCCTGGTGCCATCTATAGAGTAAGAGATAATTTCAGACCCCCCCCCCCCCAATTTTATATCATTGCCGCTACAGTACAGTCGCGATGCATCACATGGCAACATTGATCGCTATCGCTCTACTAATTTATGTCAGTTCATCGTTCCCCTTTTTCTCCGAGTCTATTTAACCAACCCAACATCTAAACCCGGCCTAAATTATTTTCATCAGTATACCGTAGTTGTGTTACATACATATTTTTATCATTTGATTCCAATTTGCATTGTACCACTATAGAAGTCCATAAATGACTATTCTGGCACTATATAGAGATAACGAAGATTATTACAACCCCCCCCCCCCCATTTTATAGCCTTGTTGCAACAGTAGAGTTGAGATGCATGATATGTCAACATTGGTCGTTATCGCTCTACAAATTTATATCGGTTCAACCCTTAGTTCCCTGTATCGCCCACTCCTCCCTCAATTTATTTTTTCATTTGTATTATAGTCTCGTTACGTACATATTTTATCTCTTGTAACTTTTGCTTCAACATGCCGAGTTCTGCTGCAGACGATACAAAACTGACAACATTTCGAAATGTAAGCAGGCTTCAAACTCATCTTATCCAAGAAACTTGTGTATAAGGTGTACTCGCATTTGTTGCGTTAAAAACCAAAGGTCCCAAGTCAAGGTCCAAAATCCCCAACACACTGATGTGAGGTTTAATGATAACTCACATCTACATAACCTAATCAATATAAGGATGTGAGGTGTAATGATAACTCCATCCACATACAGTAATGTCCAAAGTAATTGACCACTTAACCACAGCAGAATTATGGGTAATTTTTCAGGATTTTAAATCCTGAAAAATTACCAATAATTCTGCTCTGGTTAAGTGGTCAATTACTTTGGGCATTACTGTAACCAATATAAGGATGTGAGGTTTAATGATAACTCTATCCACATAATCAATATACGGGTGTGATGTTTAATGAGAACGCCATCCACATAACTAATAACTATGTGTGAAAATTAAATAAAAAAATTAAATTCCATGATGGCGTCCAATATGGACTATCTAATTCTGCTCCAAAAACATGTATATTCAATATATGGATGTTTATTGGATGGGGGGGGGGGGGGACCGATTATTTCAATGATATTTTAATTCACTGGGATACAAAACCCGACCTACGGGAGCACGCTTCGCGCACGACTGTATTTTAAGCATATGTGCATATTTAATAAGCCAACAATTGGAATCCCAACAGAGAAGACTGGCGTAGGTCCCTTGCGCATAGACATCGTTGATGATCTCGATGGGAAACCAACTTGACATTTAATAGACAATTTCGATTAACTGCAATAACTTAAGGAATCTCTAATTGAGCTCAAGCCCAATAAGAATATTCCTTCAGTTATTGTGCTTAAGCGCAGTTAGAGATACCTTATTGCGCTTAAGCACAATGTGATATTCCTGTGCAATAAGGAATATTCTTATTGCGCTTAAGTGTAATAAGACATTCCTTATTACACGTAAGCGAAATTACATCAATATTGCACTTAAGCGCAATTAATATCTCTCATTAGATCACCCTTGTGCAAATAGTAGAATAATCCTATATTTGTTCCACCCATTGTACCATGGAGATGGACCACACCACCTGAATTATAGGGAGTTTATGTACTATATATAATATATTCCTTATTAAGAGATTCCTTATTGGGTTTTATTATATAAGCGCAATTTGTAAATTCCATTATTGCGCTTAAGCACAGTTAAATATATCCTTATTGCGCTTAAGCACAATAGAGATTCCCTTATTGTGCTTAAGCACAATTAGCTCTTCTTGCGATTAATAAAAAAAAAAATTCTAATTGTATTGTAACTATTGTTTTGTCCTTTAATATTTCCCATACATCACGTACACATATATTATGCTAGAATGGTACTATTATTACTAATACCACTCGTAGTAGTTAATACCACATTACTGTCAATATCCTATCATGGTTAGTTTCAAATCATAACGTTAATTGTTATTACTATGTGTGTACTGTACATGTACATCAGTCATCAATTAATAATATTTTGCTATTTTGCATGCGAAGTGGAAGACCCTCCAATAGCTTATCAATACCACTCGGGACAGTGGGTGTTTTTCCTCAATTAATTGAATTTCTTGTTTAACATATATGCCGCCGATGGCTCAATAGAGAATAGGAATTGCCCCTCAAAATACTCTCGAAACTCGGCAGAGAACCAAATCGCCAGGAGTAGTTCCCCCTATATATACATGGGGTCTAAATCGATTATACACGCCGATGCGCCATGTATTTATTTCTTAAAATGTTGTTCTCATTTTGATTTGCGATAGAACGAGAGGGTATCTGAGTAGAATGTTGGGAACTCGATGATTCAGCTGCTAAGATGCATTGCACATTAGGCCAACATAAGGCGTCCCGCGATGGTGAAGCTGGTTCTAATCCCATTAAGCGCGAGTTTGTGATCCAGACATTTTAGTTTTAAAATTGTAATATTAAAATTCCATTTTAATAGCAATATTTTGTGAATCAATATATTATTTCCAAACCAATGGTGTTCATTTCCAAACCAATAGTCTGTCTTATATTCAATACTATCTGAAACATGCTCCCTTCGTGGGGGGGGCGCCTTATTCAGCATCGGGGGGGGCTGCGGCCAATTTGTGCGTTAGGTTCCTGCTGTTTTGCATGTAACCGGGACCCACCGCTCCTGCAAAATCCGTCCGAAATTACATAATCGTCCAGTGCGCAATCTTCGCGCACATTTGGACCTAAACATTCACATAGGTTCATATTCGACTTATTTGATTCTGAAATAAGCCAAGCCCATAGTGGACTTATACCCGTTATTCTGTTGCATGGCGCTGGCCACAGTGAACACACACATTTAAAGAGCGTTCATCTGGCCTGAAAATAGGTTCATATTGAACCTAAATATTCACATTTATTTTATTCTGTATTAGGCCCAAAGTGAGTTTATTTTAATGTGTGTGTTTATTTCGTTTATTTAATTACATTGTTTTTTAATAAATATTTTGAAACACTAACGCCGTTTCAACCTCCGCCAGAGTACCCCGAGTCACCACACCAATTTTGTTTGAAATCGGTCTAGGGGTCCGGAAGAGAAATTCAAGACGGACAGACAGATCGTACTGTTTTATCATTCGACGTTTCTGTTGTGCAAATGCAATAGAAAATTAAATAGAATAGTACGATTATCACATTAATCAATATATTAAAGAGCGTGTATTTAAAGGTACTCAATCCGATAAAAACTCCTCTCAATTACTATTTCAATGGCTTCGGGGGTCAAAAATATTTGATTCGAGTCGAGGAAGTCACCCATCAAAGCTCAGATTTGTTAGATATCGATTTTAGAAATCTATTATTTTTCATTATCGGGAATACTTTCAGGCCCAGAACTCAGTCAAAATTGCGTTATTATTACCACTTGATTTTAGAGTTATCCATCCTTGTCTGTTTGAATAGTGCTTTGGTGTACACATCTCGCGCAGGTTACGAAACTGACGGCAATTATTAGTACTCATCTCGAGAAACTAACAAATTTCAAAAATCAATATCTAATAACTCTGAGCTTTGTTTGATGGGTTCCTCGACTCGAATCAAATATTTTTTACCCCCAAAGCCAAAGAAATAGTAATATAGGACCCTATGATCGGATTGTTGTTGTTGGAATCTGTTGAGATGAGGACCCTCTGTTCGGATTGAGTACCTTTAACATTGGACCATAGAAAATGACACTTATAATATATAAATCATTGGTGATTTTACATAGAGTTAATTAAACGCCATTTACTGTTGTAATCAGTTGTTTAGTTCGCACAGCACACATCATGACATAATATAAAATAAGATAAGATGATTTATTGCAATACACCAATGGAGGCAGTTGCAAATAACAGTTAATACATGAAAAGTTACACATTAAAATAAAATACATGTAATAGGCATATGTACGATAAATAATCATTAGTATTATAAATTAATACTATCAACGTTTATTTCCCCATATTGACATTCTGTCTTTTTAGAATGACATATGCCCGGCCTATATGCCTACTGATTAACCCTTTATTTACTGGAGCTTCTGAAAAATTGCGAAAACCCTGTGCCAATGCCGCATATGGCGGCACGAAATTCAATTCAATTCGTTTAATCTTGTCGACCCATAATACATATGGGTATTAAGATAACATATAATACATTTATGTACATGGCTTACATAATAAATATTCAAATGATATACATTATAATATATGAACAGTATTTACAATATAAATAATATACCTGTTTGTCATAGGTGATTTCCGTTGACACTATATACTATGGTGTCATATGATTGACCAACCCAAAGTGCATAGACACCTTCCATTATATTATCAGGGAGGTAATATAATTACTTGCGCCAGTCCATGCTGGACGCAAGTAATGGTTTCGGTCCGGATATCTGTTTATCTGTTTATTTGTCTGCTTATCTGTCCTTCCGTGAATATGTTACGTCATACCGGAAGTACATAATGTAAAGAACGCACATGTGCTAACATGAAATGGTTGCACCAATTGTAAATTAAATCCACGTATATACTTAAATTGCATGTTATCTGGTTTGATTTTGGTAATAAATCGTTCATAAAAGAACAATATTGAAAGATTTCTTTCTGGAATCCGGTAAATACCCCATGACGTCACGACGCACATCAGGACGTCACAGTGCGCGCAAAACACCCGACATGATTGCGTCGATGTCCAGACAGCTGAGACTCGTATTACACGGACAGGCTAAACCGATCCATCTGCCAACAGCTTCGTGTTTTATTATTATATATATCTTTATTTCAGACAATTGTGTCCATATTATTTGTGTTTACATAAGTTATTAAGGTATATACAACATGTCAATTATAGTGTTACCATGAAATATTGCTGCAAACATTTATAATGTTCAGTGGACTTATGTATACAATAATTCGTTCCAATATATTATCAGTTCAGAAGTGTATAATATATCTGACCTCATTATTGTAGATAAAACACAGTTATTCGACTTGCTCACCCTTTCACGAAAACCATACACAAACATTCGTCTCAACATTGGCATAGACAACACTGTATCATTTACGAACATGTTCATACCACTAGCACTGCATCTTCTGTCATAACCCATAGGCATACATAGTCTATATGCATTATTGTAACATACATTTAGCTTATTTAAATTAATTTTCTTGAAACTAGACCATGTACAGCTGGCAACAATACAAAGGAGAAATATATCTCTGAAAAAGAAACGTTTATAACGTGTCCGAGATAATATTATAAATATATGTTCCCTGCATGGAAAATAAAAGTGGGCAATAGTACTGCCCATTTGAAGCCTATTTTATGTAACTTGAAACTCAGGAAATGAGTTGAGATCAAGTCTAAAAGCGTGCTGAATCTTTATTTTTCCGCAGAGACAGTGAGGTGCGAACATATTTCTGGAAACTTTCTTCGAAGTTCGAAACATTTCCGAAAGATCCTGGTGCATATTTATAAACCATGTCCGGCCAAACAGTCGAGCGCGTGGTTCAATTGAGAAACAATTACACTGAAAAATGTGAATGTGGAAACATGGATTATTAAAATGCCTTATTTATTAACTGGGGAAAACAAGCTTTCTCATTCTCAACGCAATATTAATTTTGATGATATGTTCCCGAAGACTGTAGATCAGTCGCAAAGGGCATCTTCACACTTTTAATCAAAGACTAACGTGTCTTTTATTTAAATGGGAACTGTTAAATGTTTATCATTTCAATGTTATATGGCTAGTTTGGTGTGAATAAGGTTCAAATATAACATCCAATAAAAAATTAGATATAATTTTATAGATAAACGTGTTTTTAGCGACTTTTAAAAATCGATTATTATTTCTTAGCTGATTTTGCTCGAGTCACGTGACCGCAAAACCCGTGACGTCAACGTGGGACTTACCCCCCGCAGACGAACTGTTTACGAAAAATGGCTTCTGCACACAGCATTTCCGCGTTTGAAAGTGACTCTGATCACGAAAATGACGACGAGTTACGTGTTGCGGAGGATACTGCATCTATGGCAGATACTGAAGATGCCTTTGATGGCTTGCGTTTGAATATTGGCCCATATTTACACGAACCATCCGACGAAGATAGTCCCATTACTCATTAGTCGCAAGGACAGCGAATTTAAATTCACCAAGTCAACAGTGTCAACAATCATTGAATCGATTAAATTATCAATGTCATTCATTTTTGACGACGATTGTCATGATAATTGATTGTTATTCTACAAATGAATAATCTACATCTAACTCTAAAAAACAAATTCCAAGAAGACAATGAAAATAAAGCAACCAAATTTGAGGACTGCATCACTTATTATTCACTACCACCACTGTACCACTACCAGTACCAGTACTGCAGTAGGCTTGTCCAAAATTGACTATATCTTTAGTATCCCGTAGATTTTCGACTACCAGTAGGCATATCCACTCATTCACTGTCAGTGTGAGTGTTAGTACTGTTACTGTCCCCAGTGTGGCATGGGGTGTCTGTCAAAATCTGGGGGAGAACTTAGGAGGTGTGTAACAAGTGCTAACAGCACCATCAGAGAATCGTTCGATCTACTGCGTACTAGCACTGTACATTAGTCATTACGATGACTTCTTAAAAACAACCATTGAGTGGAACCGCCTTGAACAGTCAGTTGTTGATTCTGGAGATCGGTAACACTGAATATCTGAAGGATTTATAATTATATTAAATATGGATTCTAAGTTCTAGACGCTTCGTACCAGTGTCGTTGGATTATCAATGGATAGGATTCTGAACATTGCCGGAGTAGAAATTGAGTACACCTGAAGTCGAACAGAACAGATGTAATATCAACTTTCACGTTGCATTATATTATTGTGACCATATAAATGATAAAAATTGATATACAACTATAGTGACTTCTTCATTATTTCACTATCCGATACCATGGTCGTTTCATACCATATTTTTTGGTTACTTTTTTTTATTTCGTACTTATGGTGTGACATACATGTACATGTATAGTGATATGGTATCATTGGTATGAAAAGACGAATTGATTTCCAACATGGTGCGAAACGACCAAACAATATGGTGCGAAACTACAAAATATATGGTACGAAACGACTTAAGACGATCCAAAATATCGTGTACCCATTTATACATGTATCTCCTCTGAAAGGGGGACAACCAGACACTGACCCTTTAGACTATCAGCATCTAACATCATCGGACTCCACCAAAGTGCCTACTCTTGTGTGCCAAATATTTGTACCTGTATGTTTATTAATTTTATGAGAAAAATCCACCCTGCACGATGCTTAAGCCTTATTACCATACATGTAGATCTGCACATTTAAACAAAATTATGGCTCTGTTCTAAATTTAAATAACAAATGCTATACAAATACCGGTAGTTTAATTACAAATACTAGTACAAGAGACTGGATTTTTCATTTGAGATGTTGCGCACACGGGGCATGTACGTAGACAACGATGGTTACATTTCCCCATGCATATATCAATTTTAAGCATGTCAATTGCGAAAACTTGCTTTATAATCAAGTCTAGACACAAAAATAATTGTTTAACGGTACTCAATCCGATCAGATGCTCCTAAATTACTATTTCTTTGGCTTCGGGGGTAAAAAATATTGATTCGAGTCGAGGAACCTACTCATCAACACTCTTGAGTGATCAGATATCAATTTTTGAAGTTTATTATTTCTATTGTTTGTGGCCCAAAAACACGCCGTCAAAAAGGTGGTCTCGGTCAAAATTGTGGATGAAGATGGATAACTCTAAAATCAAGTTATTATTACCACTTGATTTTAGAATTATCCATCTTCATCCGCAATATTCCACCCTGCAGTTGTATTTGGCACACAAGATTATACCGGTAGCTGTAAACAGTAAAGTCTGAACAGTAGAGTCTAAAGGCTTTATACCGAATCACAAACACTGATTTAATATCAGTTTGTGATCAGCATTTGAAGATGGATTTATATCTATAGCTTCCTAAATATGTTTTCTATAATTCCCAGGGTATAAAATAATAAAATTAAGTCAAAGACACATGTCATGAAATGCTTATATCAATTATCGATATTCATACCCCCTTTTAAAAAAAGGGGGGTATACTGTTTTGCACCTGTCTGTCCATCCGTCTGATGTCTGTTCAGGGCATAACTTGAACAGTAGTGCTAATAACTGCTTGGATCTCAATGAAATTTGGTATACATGTAGATGTTCACCACTATGAGGGCATTCAATTTCTTATATAATGTGATTATCAATTGGGACATATTTTTCGTTACTATTTTTACAACAAACCGTCATGTCATAAAACTTTCAGGCGATCTCATATAGAGTTCTCCCACTTGCTACACTCCAAACATTTTTGCGAGCTGTAAAATGTCCCAAATTAGTTGTACATGTGTATGTATCTAATATACCAGAAAATATAAAATAAAATCAATATTGTCAGATAGAAGCATTTCCGGACAGGGGTTTTCAATTCATATTTATTATTTTTAATATTTCATACATATTTCAGGAAACTGCTGCATATAAAACTTGGTTTAGGGAGAGATAGACCATCTTTAAACTGTAATCACATTAAAAACCAAGATTATTCCTTAAATGATAATTTTGAGAGGGGGGGGGGCACTGATTTTCTAATCTTTCAACCAAATCATATCAACACATGTCTACCGGTATCAACTTATCAAGCAATACTACCGGTAGTATACCGGTACATCTAAATTAGAAGGTGGCACAAGTTTGAAGTCAGAATCTCTGAGTGCATTCTATTTACAACCACAGGGGTCCGGGAACTTCTTAAAAAATCTTTATCTATACCTATATTTGTGAATGTCTATTCTATATTAATTCACGATTCACGAGGGACCTTCTAGATGGCTCCAAAGGGGTCTAACAGGGGCAATTTCTTACGAGAAAGATAATCAACATAATTGTGCAGATTAGAAATGTATACAGCACATGACGGTATTGGGGTAAGGGACAAACAGTGGGAGGGGCAAAACAATACATGTACCACACTGCATTAACATGGGTAACGACCCTGCTAGTTACATAATATTTAGAGGATATTACTTGGTTGGTTTGATATTAGACCAAATATCGGCCTGGGGTAACCTCATATCTCTATCAGCCTGACATCGAAGGTCGAAGGCTGATATGAGGTTACCGAGGGGGCTGAAATCAGGCCAATATATTCAAACCAACCAAGTACATGTAATACCCTACACATAACTATTAATTTGTTATTTCTTATGAGAAAGATAATCATCATAATGGTGCAGATTAGAAATGTCCTACAGTGATGGTATTGGGGTCAGAGAAAAAAGTGAGAGCATTAACCTGGGCAACGACTGGTCACCCTGCTAGTTATATAATAATTAGAGGACATTTCTTGGTTGGTTTGATATTAGGCCTGATATCAGCCTAAGGTAACCTCATATCACTATCAGCCTGACATCGAAGGTCGAAGGCTGAAATGAGGTTACCGAGGGCTGAAATCAGGCCTATAATATCAAACCAACCAAGTAATACACTATCCATAACATTAATTAGTTTGCCTCTTAGTAACAGTAAACAGTGTTCTATTGACAACTCTTTCAAATGAGTGACATCACAAAAAATCATTGTCTTAGTATGCATTATTTAACAGTGAAATAGAATTGTGCCATGTTGTAAAGCCATATTACTCGGATCCGTGATGTCATGAAATCATATTACTCTGATTGGTGATGTCCTAAAACTATATTACTCAATTTAAAGGTACTCAATCTGATAAAACTCCTCTCAATTACTATTTCAATGGCTTCGGGGGTCAAAAATATTTGATTCGAGTCGAGGAAGCCACCCATCAAAGCTCAGATTTTTTAGATATCGATTTTAGAAATCTATTATTTTTCATTATCGGGAATACTTTCTGTCCCAGAACACAGTCAAAATTGCGTTATTATTACCACTTGATTTTAGAGTTATCCATCCTTGTCTGTTTGAATAGTGTTTTGGTGTACACATCTCGAGCAGATTACGAAGTTGAAGGCAATTATTAGCGAGTTTGCGATACCCGTACGACGGGAACGGGTACGGGTAAAACCCGGTAAATCGGCGAAAATCGTCACGGTAACTTGGGTACTTTCAATGCAGCTCATAAAGCGATAGCGATTTGGAACGGGTAGATGTGTCACATTGACCGGTAACATTTCACTACGATTTTCTCACTCAAAGGTTCATGAATTCAACGAAATTCCAGTCAGATATGCGTTAACCTATTTATTGAAGATTTCATGGGCAACAATCATGGATACAATTGTCATTTAAACCCAGATTTCACGTTCATATTCTCGAGGCGGCTTCTGGCACTTAGATAAATACGGAAGGCCGATCTCTTCACTAACATCTTTGTTCACTGTATTAATGACAGGTTGTGTTAATAGAGTGAGTAGATGGTGCTATAGATGCAGTCTCGACCACCCATTGCAGGGACGTGGCTATAAATGGTATCCGCATTAGGAAGGGTGCCCACCTTCGAATTTCTAACTATATCACTTGAACCATATCAAATTCACATGTTTGCGCGTAATTTCATTTGCAGCACCCCCCCCCCCCCCCCACCCGCTGGGCTTTGATTTTTCCCCAACTGGTTCCTCACAACCGCTTGGATAGTAGCATATATTCTAAATGAATCAGTAGTCTCTTTGTCACCAGCCGGGATGGGCATATATATAATCCACTGGGCCGACATTGCAGTACACAATATGTGTAGACCTGAGTCTGAAAAATCCGAATATCTTAATATCCAGTGGTCTAACGCCATACAAATTCACCCAGGGGCGCCGGAAGCATCCAAGGGCAGGGGGGCAGAGCCTACAAAAAGGGCACTTTTCCGCAAAAAAGGGCATTTTCTCCGCAAACTCGAGAAATTAACCATAAATTCATTGTGGCAAAAATCCCTATTTTAATGGTATTTGTCGATTGTTATGGCCGTTTTGTGATAAAATTGACAACAAAAATAATATTCCTTGTGAAATTGGTGGTATTTGGACCCAAAAAGTCACATTTTGCTATAAAAACACGAGATTAAACACACACAAAACATTTTCTGTCTCCAGAAAAAGGGCAAGTCCTGCCCCCGCTCGCCCCCTTGGTCAAGGGCAGGGGGTCAGCTGCCCCCTCTGCCCCCCCCCCCTTCTTCCGGCGCCCCTGAATTCACCCCCGATTTTTGTTTCTTAAACTAATTATCAGTTTATGACTGACACTGGGAGGGACCGCAACACACCCTATCGACTATTGTTCGGCACGGTGTGAGAAATTTTTGAAATTTGATAATGTAATTTGCTAAATCGTAGCATCCAGATTGGCATCAAGCTTTCCAATTGTTAGAAATTTTGAGACCTGACACACCCCCCCCCCCCCCCCCCCCAAGGTGGAAAATTTCCAAAAGTTTCTGGTAGCCATTTCAGTCCAAATTGCTTACAAAAAAAAAGGAATATATGCAAATGTTGGTCTAAAAACTACAAATAATCCATTAATAAATTGTTGAAAAATCAAACTAGGAGAACCCTTGAACATTTTACCAAAGTTGGGGGGGGTGAGACACCCCTGCTGTCACGTCCCTGTGTCAACCCTTTGTACAAGGGCATCAATATATCGTGGATTTATCCATATATTGCAAATTTGAATACAACCGTTTAGTTACTTTATCGTATGACTGTACTAGTAGTAGGTGGGGACTGATTTCTCATTTTAATATAGGCCTATATTAGAAGAATAGGGGTCTCGTTGCCTTCACATTTAAAATAGAATCTTTGGGGTCTAAAATTGGTTGTACTAAAATATTCCCAAAATATCAAAAACCCAAAAATTATTTTTCCAAAAAAAAAATTTCAAAACTTCCAAAAATTATTTTTTCCAAAAAATTTCAAAATCCCAAAACTTCCAAAAAATTTTAAAACCCCAAAATTTCAAAAGAAAAAATTTCAAAACCCTCAAAATTATTTCTCCAAAAAAAGTTTAAATAAAAAATTTATAACGAGTTTTCGGTTTCTGATAATCTCGATATTAAAAAAATGTCGAATGTTAAATTATTTGCGCGTAATATCTTTCGTTATTTTTTTTGTTCAACCAATGTTTCAATGTATTTATTAATCGATGTTTAGAAATAGCTTTATTGGACATTGTGACCATCGATATGAATGCATACATTCCAGTGTTTTATCGGACGCAGCTCATATAATTGTCATACCTGAAAATAGACACCATTACTTTTACATAAATAATAAAGAGCGTTTATTCTTTACACTCTCTCTATCCCATATGACAGGTGTGTATTATCGTGAATTATTGGAAGTTTTGAGATGTACTATGTTGAATCACGAGCGGACAACCCCCAGAATGAATTGTCATATTCGCTGTACACGCAATCACACACGCGACATTGGTGGTAACAATGTGTCTTTCACACCTTTGCTTTACCAAATGAATTATATTATTTCCCCGTTCACAGTTATATGCTATTCAGAAAACATATCGATTTAATGTCTGAACAAACGGGTTAGTATCAATTAAGGTTGATAAACTGTGTCATTCACACGATAATTAGTTAGGCAAAACATGCAAACGTCCAGGACACTCAATTATAGAAATTGCTTTGATGACATTGTTATAACAACATTACGTAATAACCACTTATCACTCCAGTCACACTTACGATCATATACCGAAACTACAGGTAGCACCGATGATGTAACATTATATCACTGCTATTGTACCAATGATAGGTTCAGACATGTTCGATGTTTAGAAAATACATAATGTGCAGGTGTTCACTTGACAAAAGATTTTGTACACTCAATCACAGACCAACGTGATAATACCAGCCCACACCCAACCCCCAACATCCACCAAACACCTTCACATCACTTACCAAAACCAATGATGTTATAAGAACTGTAGGTTTTTATAATATTATAGCTTGCAGTGTCATCCTGGTAATTCATTTACAACAGCCATAACAAATGTTTACTTATGATGTATATAAGAACTGTATAGCTACTAATAAATAGGACACAGTGAACACAAAAAAAAAATGGGTCCAATTAACCATAGCTCCATACCATTTGAACCTTGTTCTAGTATTTGCATCACCGGACCAACTGGTTCTGGTAAGACGAGATGGGTCTACAGATTCCTGCAAAATCTTAATGGAATGTATTCTAGAGATCCACCTAAGAAAATAATGTACTGTTACGGTATTTATCAAAATTTCTATGATGAAATTGAATCATCAATCGAAAATTTGGTCATGCATCAAGGATTACCTACCCAAACAGAAATCGAAGAATTTGCTGACGGTAAACATAATATGTTAATATTAGACGACTTGATGCTTCGCATTATTGACCAAAAAGAGATTGAAACACTATTTACGCAGCAAACTCATCATCGCTGTCTTTCGGTGCTGTTTATTTCACAAAATTTATACGCACAAGGCAAGGCTGCGAGAACTATAGCCTTAAACACAGGATATCTAATTTTATTCAAAAATTTGAGGGATGGATCACAAATTTCCACATTGGGTAGACAATTGTATCCCGGTAAATCTAAAGTACTCATTGAGGCATACAAGGATTGTATGAAGAAACCATTTGCGTATCTTATAATAGATATGTCCCCTCACACTGAGGATAAATACAGGCTACGAACAGACGTGTTTCCCAACCAAGACCCTATAATTTACGTACCTACTACGTAATAAGAAGGGGACAGTATCGGAGCTGAGTCGCGACGATAAAATGAGTCGATTATTACGTAATGAGTTGAATTTTGTCAGACTATTGACATCAACCCAATCAAGATCTCAACGAAACGCATTATTGACATCGATAACTAATAATCAGTTGAAAGTTCTGGTTGAAATTACGATCAATTTACTACATGATAGTTTAACAGTTACAGTTCAACAAAAAGCTAAATTACGGCGATATAAATCATTTTATATATTCTTGGGTGATAAATCTGTGAGTTTGTTGAGGAAAAGAAAAAGTGTGAATAATCACTCAACCGCCATTACTTTGATGTTGAACATCGTTGAACCTAAATTGAAACAGTTTTTGTGATGGAGTCTGTGAATAAAACTGTTTTGATCCCGTATGAAAGATATATGAGGTACACTGAAAAAAGTGAACACAAAAAAGTTTCATCGGAGTCTAACATTGAACACAGCGACATCTCGGCAAACAATAGTAGCCATTCCGATGAAATGGATAAAGAAATGGACCCGATGAATAATCAGATTGTTAATACAGTTCAAACGACTGAACCTCAGGATGCAATCCAAAAATCAGAAGTTAACACATCGAAAAAGACACATACCAAGCAAAGAAAAAAGAAAATAAGAGGGGTTAAGCGTGAAATATCTAGACCTCCGGGTATAATCGCCGGTAAACTGACCAAGATAAAGAACAAACGCTGGATATCACTGTGAACAATATGGCCGATTGGAAAGATTATTTGAGTTCAATTTATTTTAATCCGGGTCACCCCGCATCGTACTCAGGAGCTACAAAGTTGCATCAGACTGTAAAATCTGAAAATAAGCACAACATTTCCAAGCGCGAGATTGTGGCGTGGCTACAAAATCATGAAAGTTATTCCCTGACAAAAAGTGTTAGACGAAAATTCCCGAGGTCTCGTGTTATTGTAAACGCTTCTGACAGTCAATGGGATGGAGACCTCATGGATATGAATGATGTTTCCAAAGACAACGACAATTACACCTACGTGTTAGTAATGATTGACATTTTTTCTAGGAAGTTATGGTGTGAAGCTATAAAGAGGAAAACTGCAATTAATGTGATCAATGCTATGAAACATATATTTGAAGGTGGAAGAACCCCTCGCGTCCTCCGAACGGATCGCGGTTCGGAGTTCACAAACAAACGGGTCAAAAGTTACCTTAAGGGTCTTCATATATCTCAAATTTTTACGCAAAACGAAATGAAAGCCAATTATTCGGAACGGGTCATAAAAACTATAAAGCAGAAGATTTCACGTTATATGATAAAGCATAATAATGCTAGATATATCGACATTCTACAAGATATTGTGAAAAGTTATAACCATACAATACATCGTTCGTTAGGCACCACCCCTGACTCCATAACTGTTGAGAATGAAGATGAGTCTCGTCTCGATCAGTGGTTAATAAGACAGAAGGGAGGTGTTAAAAGTAAATTGAAGAAAAAGTTCAAATACAATGTAAATGATATCGTTAGAATATCACACACCAAAGCAGTTTTTGACCGAGAATATTCTCAGAAATGGACTGGAGAGTTGTTCAAAGTGACTAAGAGGTTTTACAGGCAGAACATACCCTTGTATACATTGACAGATTTCTTGGATGAAAACATTGAGGGTGCTTTCTACGAGTCAGAACTTCAAGGGGTGCGCGTTGATGACGAAACAGTTTACAGAATAGATAAAATTGTCAAAAAGAGGAAACGAAAGGGTCAAACTGAAGTCCTGGTGCACTGGCATTCATGGCCTGACAAATTTAATTCATGGATTTTAGAGTCTGATGTCGACAGATATCAAAATTAATAAGAGCAAGCTATCCGAGGGGAAACCATTACAATCATGAATAATAGAACAGATACCTTGACGAATATGTTTCAAACAGAACGCGGTCGTCTACATATGAATCTCCTTAAATGGATAGGAATTACTATTATGGTAATAACTCTGTCACTACCGGTTATAATAGTTCCAAAGAAGATACCACGTCAGACGGGGGACTATGAATTACGTCATACGAATGAGTCACGCCCCCATGATTACGAACAACACCCCTGTGGGTTCGTGAAAAAGTGGACAATACGATCAAACATTACTGTTACATTATGTAATAATCAAGGGCGCATTTATACACGCATTAGGCGAGTTGTGAATAACACTCCCGCGATTATAAGTATTCCGTATAACCAGTGGTCTGCCTTCAAGTATATATTCAGTGATGTTGATAAAACTATAAGAGAAGAGATGAACATTGATTCTCATTTGAAACAAAATAGAAACTAGTCATATGGATAATTATTATCTGTACCTGACTAGCGACGATTCCATAGATAAATATCCAGATAATCGTCCTCTCGACTTCACAATAGAGTTACCTGGTGTATTAATATTGGAAGGGGCGTGGTTATGTTGTTTGAAAGACATAAACATAACTGACCATATAGACACGGATTTATTATATATTTGTTCGGACATATGTGGAGAATCAATAGCCTGCGACACATCATCCCCCATCCTCCGGGTTATAAAGAGAGACACACGTGATACGGGTCATTGGCGGAGTTTTGAGGACTCATTCTACATAAACGTAAGACAGGATAAACTTCAGCGTCTCAGGATTTTTATAAGAGGCGATAAACTTTCTAAAATAAATGCAGAAAACAGAGTGACCTGTACACTACATCTGAAGAAACATGTCGATCACGTATATTCCAACCGATATTGAAAAGTGGAGAAAACATTTCAGGGACATGATTAATGGGAAGTTAACGCCAGATAATGAGGGTCGCTACTTTATTGACAAAACTCAAAATAGCGATAGTGAAGAAGAAGACGTTCTAAAACCGCATATTAACGTAGTGACACCCATAGCGCAAGCGATTGAAATGGCCAAAGCCGAAGTTGCAGAAAATAAGTTGACACAAGCACGTAAGGCGTCAAAAAAAAACAATAAGAGGGTGTTACCTAACGATTTGGCTCATAACCCTAAGAAAGTGAAAACCACCTGGTTCGATAAACCATGAATGAATACAGAGAGTACCATACCTCTAAATTGGCATTATTTGAATCGCCCGCGGTTGACAGCGGAATACAAGCGACAGAATGGATAAACTACAGACCCGTGAATCAGCTGACAGACACTGCAGCTTTAGAGTTCAATATTCCCACCATGGCCACAACCTACATGGACCTCAAACGGACATTGCTACTCCTCAAACTCAAAATAACCAAGCAAGATGGTTCGGCTCTAACCGTTAATGACGATGTGGGTCTGATAAATGCACCCCTACATTCAATATTTTCGCAGGTCGATTTGAATATACAGCAAGTTCCCGTGAGTCAAGTCGGGCCGAATTATCCATACAAAGCATATTTCGATGTACTCTTAGAAACTGAACGTAAGGAACAGCTACATGGACAAGCGTTCGAAAAGGACACGGCAGGTGGTATGGACCTGGCAGATTCGAAAAGCGGGAACTCTGGCCTGTATTACAGGTCCAAAACAACCCGTACTAGTCAAATAATGGATATTATGGGATCAATTCAGCTTGACTTCTTCCAACAGGACAAATTACTACTAAATGGTCTCCCACTCACGTTAAAATTCTGGCAGACGAGAGATGTTTTTAGACTGATGTATGCGGGAACCACTGAGACATACAAGTTGAAAATACAGGAAGCTAATTTGAGACTAGCCACTGTGAAAGTTAACCCCGGTGTATTACTCAGTCATACTGAGTCACTCAAGAAAAAGAACGCGTGTTATCCTTTTTCAAAATCTATCATAAAGACGTATACAGTGTCAAAAGGTGCATTCAGTTTGGGAGAAGATAATCTATTTCAAGGAAACGTACCCAGTAGCTGTATTATTGGCTTAGTATCATCAAAGGCTGAAAGCGGTTCACGCGATAAGAACCCGTTCAACTTTGCGACTTTTGGATGCAACTTCGTCGGATTTTACGTCAACGGGCAGTCTATGCCCGCCCAAGCACTCCAACCGAACTTTACCAGTAAGGAATATGTAGAAGCTTACAATACGATAATAAAAGATGCGAAACGAAAAGCCGTTCATATTACTTATGAGGATTATGCGAAAGGTTATTGCATATATCGGATAAACCCACAAGGAATTAATCACGACAGGGTCATACCGCACAAAGGTCACACACGCCTCGAGATTAAATTCTCATCGGCTTTGAAAGACAATTGTACTGTAATCGTTTACGCAAAATTTCCTGCCTTTCTCAAAGTTGACGAGAGTCGTAAAGTTTGCATTGAATAATGAATACACGCGGACTCATGAGGGCGATAAATAGTTTCACAAACCATAATGAGATAGATGTTTGTCCCATAGACAAATTACCTCTTTATATCCAATATCCCCGGATGTATATAGTTAACACAGACGAGAGTAGCCAACCTGGACGCCACTGGATATTGATGACATTCCAGGAACATAACGCATCAGAGTTCTTCGACCCTATGGGATTAAAACCCGAGTGTTACAACGGACGATTTAAACACGTGTTGTTATTGAATGGACCTCGTTACGAGTGCAATGCCTACAGATTACAGGGTTCTAATATATGCGGTCCCTATTGCATATACTTTGCATTCTATAAACTGTGTGGATACCGTCTAGAAAATATAATGAGACGTTTCAGTGCCAATAATTATATGTATAATGATTTAATTATTAAGGATTTTATGTTGAAATATATTCTGTAAACGCTCTTCATTAGCGACAACGAGAGAAACACTCTTTAAATTATATTATGTATATAAATAAAATATTGTAAATACAATCATTTATCGTTCTTATATTATCATATGTATGACTGGGAAAATATATATATATATATATATATATGTATATGACTGGGTTGAGAGGGTGGGGGTGGGGGGTCTGTGGAGAGAGTCCGGTGAGGTGGTATTAGGTCTGTTGTCAAAACAAACAAAAAAATCTATTGTTTTTGTTTGTTTCGTCAAAAGCCAAAAAACAAAGGTATGTGAGCCATCCCCCCGAATGAAAAAAATAGATAATCGATACATATATATATTTATTCTGAAAGTAATTCAAGTTCACATATGGTAGGATATACAATATTTAACATCTGCTTTTCACTTTTAATGCCCGTAATCACAATTTTTCCATTATGAAAGCATGTAAAATGTATTTTCTCACGTCTGAACATTGCCGCAGGGAACAGCTCTAATTCGTAAGAACATTCCATAAGTTTCACTAAAACGTTTAAGTCAAGTTTTCCATTTAACTGACAAAATGCAGACATTGTCAAAATTTTTATGGAATTTAATCTCACTCGCCAACCACATTTTTGAATATGTTGAGCGTACCGACGCAATCGAACTCGTGTCTGTTTGACACTATCAGAAAGCCCGTTAACAACGATTTTACCCGTGTTAAACACGAGGCAACATCCACCGAATTTAGAATGTTTCCATACAACTCCGCTAAACTTTTTGGAATTGTATTCAATGTTCGAACAGCCGAGTGTCAAATCCCTTAGATTAATAGAACAGTTCAAATCTGCAGAACATACGACATTAGTTATTCGTAGCATCATAGGAGTAATGTTTAGATCAATGTCTGCATCCGGTTAATCAAACACGTTCTATCGCCGTTGGGGCAGCATTCCATACATCTTAAAGATCCTTCCTGGTTTTGGTGATCGTCGGTCAAATAGCACTGCACAGTCTGATCAATTTCAGGAATATTAGCACACAGGACGAATATAGCTCCAACTAGTTCTTCAAATTGGTCGAATGTCAGAGATATTCCGTATTTGGTTGCACACAAATCATCTGAATGTTCAGGCAGCCAATACCTGCGAATGTCAACACGCGGGATGCCGCTCTTTATCGTAATGAAGAAATTCCCTCCGATATGACGTCTCATGAATACATCGTCTTCACCGGTACGATAACTGACCACTTCTTGATGTATATCTGCTAAGTAAGATTTCAACTCTTTGAATCTCCTTAGATTTAATGTTATTCCAGATTTTGTCGAAAATTTTTGGCCCGCAGAACTTTCACCGCACTCTCGTATGTGTATATACAGATTTCCCTGGAATCGGCCGTCAAATAGGAAAATGTCATTTCCTAACGGGGCTAAGCATTGTGGATGGAACGCCCTCTCGTTGGTTTCAGTCCGTTGGTTTCCTTCAACATCGGGTTGATCAGTCATTGTTTTTTATTTTGAACCTGGAAAATAAGAAAACAAAACATTACTTATCAGTTACACATCGAGAATACAAAAGTCCGAAAGGAGTCCGCTCATGCGTTTGGTGGATGTTGGGTGTGGGGGGAGGCCCGCCCGCCCGCCCGCCTTGGGGAGGGGAGGCCCGCCCGCCCTGGGGAGGGGGAGGCCCGCCCGCCCTGGGGAGGGGAGGCCCGCCCGCCCTGGGGAGGGGGAGCCCCGCCCGCCCCTGGGGGAGGGGAGGCCCGCCCCGCCCGCATACTCAATAAGAATAAGAAAATTGAGTCATTGAGTCAGTTCATTATGGAGAGAATACTACCCGCAGAAATACTGGAGAAAATATACAATCAGCTAATTGAAATGTCAACTATAAATCCAGAAATAAAAAAACAACTACTACACAATTGGTTTATAAGAGAAATTAAAATAATACTGAAGAATATAGATGAAGGATATTTTCCTGTACAACGATTGAAATCTTTGATTGCTAGGTCTGAATTTGAAACTGATTTCTTACAAGATATATTGAATCAAATGTTTTCAAATCGCTGGGTATTTAGAGGCGTTCCTAAAAACAAAATACATGACATTCGTGAACTTGTTGGAGATAACTTTGTGAGATTTGCAGAATACCGAGACTGGGTTTTCAATCAGAGAAGTTTTGAAGAAGTGACAATAATTCACGGATATATCATTCTCCGTGAACCGTGTACACTGTTCACGATTGAACAAATACTTAACAGCGGCGTGATTTTGGATTACATTTCTACAAGTAAATCGAAATATATTTCAGAATTAGAGAATGAATTAATCTGGTCATTCGGAATAATCTGGAATTATGGTGACTCTTCGTTGAGAAAATAAATAAAAAAAAACATAGTTGTTTTTGGTTTAAGTATAAACCAAAATGAGATTGTACAGGAGGTAAAAATGTAATGATAGAAAAAAAAAAAACTAATTCATAACTAACCTGTATAGAATATTTCACACGCACAGTATAGGACTACCGAATTTGTAATTGTGAACTGGATCGGGTAGCATTTTATAGATCGAAAAAATGGACACCTTGGATAAATTGACCAATCACGGCCATACGTTTATAGTAATACGTGTTCATACACGCTCGATGTTATCTAACATCGAACGTGTTTGAACAAGTCTTAGTATAATCCGATAACTACCATCGATCGAATGTTTACACTCTCATTACAACCTTGATCAAATATAGACGATTAAATTATATATATTACGTACCTCGTTCAATATCCATATGGCAGTGTATCCATGTTATCCAATCGTCTGCGTTTGGTATAAACAACTCGGTACTCTTTGTCCTCAGATCTGTTATATATTTTTCTTTTTCCTTTCGATCTGCATATTTTCCTTGGATTGGTTGTGGTGATGGGCACTGTGCTTCCAGATTCTAACAGCTCTTTAATCGTCTGGAAATTGATGAACTGTGAATTTTCAAAGTTCAAAGAGAACCCCCGAACTTTACACGTCTCTTTAGCTTTATTTGTTCGATAAGCGTAATTCTTGGGGCCTCCAGAAACAAATTCTTCGATGTATTCATCAGGATCTAGCTCGCTGGTCAGTTGTCCCAAATAGTCGCCCAGTGGGGGATTAATTTGATCCTCAGTGCTGCTAAATACACAACTATCCGTGTCGTAATATAATACTCTTCTGTCCAAGGAATGAATAACTTCATATAGCATTAATCGAGCGTGGCACGTCGTGAATGTGGCCAAATATATGTTATTCGCTGCTCCACAAGGCACACAGTCTTTTCGATAGGTCCACTCCATTTGAAGAATGTCATCAGTTATGACATGAAAATTTTCCATTTGTTTCATTGGATTTGAAATGAGCTGGAATAGATTGTCTTGTTCCGATTCATGGAAATACTCGGTCTGTTTGAAATTCTGGTTTTGGCCTAGCTTCCCCCAAAATGAGTTGAGCATGAGCTTACTGATTTGCCTCAGTCCTGGATTCTTTTCGATGCTTTCTCTGTCCAGTAATATACCTTCGTTGTCTTTATACGCTGTGATGTATTTATCCATGTCTTCGTTAGATTTTATCCAATCCGGAAGACCGCTAGCCTGCTGCTTGAACTTTAAGAATGTGTTTATATATTCCGTGAATAATCCATTTTGTTGGCTATAGTCTGACGTTTCGGTCCAATGGTATATTTCATATATTTTGAGAATCTTGTATCCCACTTTGACAGCTGTCTCCAGTTCAGGAATACACCAAACACCGGTAATAGCTCTCTGTTGGCACGTACACGTGCAAGGTCGTTGATTTTCATTATCAGCACAAGTCCTGCACAGTGGAAACTTCAGTTTACCTTCGGATCGATACGGTAATACGGGGTGATAGAGTCCATTAGGTGGTAAAATCTTGACTTGCGCTATTCCGAAGTAATCCTTAAGCTCGGTAATGTCATCGACCAAAATGATTTTCGGGTGTCCAATCGGGTAGCGAGAGTATTTGAGCACACTTGGATACAGCGACGTGAAGTCAAAATAATGTATTTTCTCACCAACGGCAGTTTTGTAGTGTAATTTAGTTGCATTCGTTCTGCCGCCGAAGAAACTGTCTCTAGGCTCTAGCCGTTCAACAATGTCTAAGCTAGCGATGAAGTCACGAAGCTCCGGATTAGTCTTTCGAGCAGCGACGAACTCGTGTTCCCAAATGCACACATATTTCATGCCTCGACTTTCTATAAACTTCTTTTTCTGTGTGAGTCCGTATAATTCATTAGGTGTCTGGTTGGTTATCGGATTCTTGACTACGTCTCTATCGTGACTCAGACAAAGTTCACATCCATGGAATTGACATCCGTGAAATTCGAATGCCGTGTTTAATTCTTCGCAATAGCCATCCAATCTGTACTTTGCATCATCGAGTTTCTTTTCACGACCGTTCAATGCGTGAGTTATGTGAACTTTGTCTTTGAACATCATCCATTCCAGCCATTGAATAGAACTTTTGCTGTATTGATCTTTATATGTCTTGGGGATTCGAGCTATCTGTGATTTGAGAAATTCTTTGTCACGAATTTGGACGCCGCGTTCATCTTCAAGTTTTGTTTCTTGAACCCATTCACCTTTGTATAAAATAGACAAAGTTCCATCTTTACATTTAGCAGGAAGCCACGTTTTCCCTTCGGTACTTAGACGCACTCTCCATTCCTCGTCGACGAATTTCGTTCTGAATATACCCATACATACCGATGCGATTGTAACGTATTGGAATGGATCAACCGCACCAACCAGTTTGAACTTCATATCGCCAGAAAACTCGTCAATTACGGGTTGTATATTTCCAGTCGCATTCATGATGTGGGTTCTGAATTTTATGCAAGCTTGTCTCAAAATATTGACATCACTACGACAATAATCCGATAATTCTTTCTTGAAGATGAAAACTGCATTTGTTTGAGCAGCGTGCCATTTCGTGAAGTCTTTTCGTTCAGCCACACTCATATAATCAGCGCCGTAATATTTGGCATCCGGATAGGGTCCTTCATAATTCTGGTTGGCTGATTTATTGAAAAAGTGCGGGAACCATCCTTTTTTCTCGCCATCCAGACCGAAAGTTTTCGGTAACAGTGCCAACTTCATTGGTAGAAAGCTGAGACTGTCCAGTACTTTGATATGAAGATCTTTTTCCACGTATAGGTACATCAATTTGGATCCATTATATATAACTTTGGGTCTCAATGATTGATCAATGAGATATTCCATGAGAAAATATCCATCGTAACCCTTGAAGTTGTGAGCCAGTGCTATGAATCCCTTGTGTTGTTCCGAGAATAACCATTTTCCAAACTTTTCACCGGTATCAGGACCGCTAAATATAACCTCTCGGAGTCCGCATGTATCCGAACATAAATTTCGGTCACTCTTCTTCTTCTTCTTCGCATCACTGTCGATACACGCATCACATAGAGGTCCGCAATTTCTACAGTTCGGTTTCACTTCCAACGATTCATGCATGCATTCGTAGCAAGCTGTTTGGGCGACGAGGAAGTTCGGTGTATGCTGGACTTTTCCGCACCATGTTTTTAAACAGTTCTGAAAAGTAATAATTGAACGTTTTAACCTCTAGCTTTATCGATAATAAAAAACAAAATAAAACGTCTACACTTTGTTCAGATAATTATTAAAAAAAAAAAATGTTTTGGTATGGGTTCAACGTTAATAAAGAGCGTTGACGTATTACTATTGTTCGTTGGTTGATCCTAAAAATTACTCCTTCCAATCTACGTGTCAATATTATAAATGTATATCATGATCCGACATATAGCCTGTATAATTGCCGATTCAAGCACGCAGATATCAAGTTCAATAAAGTAAAAACAATTATATATTATGTTAGTTTACTATATAACAATTACAAAATCTCTTTTCACAAAAAAATATGGTACACATTTTTTCAATGTGTCAAGAATTAAAAAAGTTAATTACTCGGTTTAACATCTGTGACTCAGTTGAATTTTAATATTGAGACCCCCTTAACTTTGGTCGAATTCAAGTATGTTATTGTTATATGGTAATCTCACACGCGAGGTAACAGCTAAAGAGCGTTCAGCGATAATCTAATATAATTTTTAAAAATGAAAGAGCGTCTCTACTTATGCGCGCCTTTAATAAAGAGCGTTACGTTATCGTGATTTCGACTGTAATGTGTTACATATATATATTACAATTAGGTTAAGACTCACCTGACACTTAGCACATTTCTTGCATATATGATCCTCTTTACAGTCCTGGCAATCCTTTGTATGTAAAGGTGCATATCCTTCAGAACATTCCAATATATCGCGTTGAATGGTTTCGAAGTCGAAGAAACAGAATTTAGCTCTTTCATCATCAGTAACGGGAGGTATGGCCCTTACATAACATTCGTGTGCTCCCATTGTGTATTTGTCACACGATCTACAAAATGTTTCTCCGCACACGTGTTGATTCGGACGTCTTTTCCCTCTCTCCATGACTTTTGTACAGTCCAAGCATTTCCACCATTTTTGACAAGGAGCTGTCGTTTCTCCCGAAGCTTGATTAATAGGTTTTGCTTTATGACGCACGAAACATTGATGAGACATACACGTCATATTACAATCTGAACAATGTTCTTTGTTTTCACTTTGTTCACATTTATCACTTTTACACACGAAACAGGTGTGTTCACAATAATGCTTTCCTTTGGTTGAATAATGTTTTAAACAATGCACACAGAAATATATTGCGCTAAAGAATCCCGTTATGGATTGTATAGCGTGGAAATGTTCATTAGCAGTGAGATATAAATATATCACGGGTCTTTCTATACCGTCTGTAGGCGCGCTGGTAATGAATTTATTACCCAGTCTAGCACTGACGACTAGTATTGTCAAATTCAGAGTGTCCTCGAATGCTTTTAGATCTGCTAAACTGGCTGGTCTGTCTGTTGATACACCTGCGATGACACTAATTGCTTTGGCTAATTTTCCTTGTTCAGTACGTTTTTTGCACAGCAGATTGTTGTAATAATTGATCGGTACTTTTCTGTATTCCATGATGAGTTGTAAATTATTTCTGGTTCCTCTATTCTGTGTTATTTCTAGCCATTCATCAGGACTGCAAATATTTAATTTACACCAACATGTGGCGATAGCCCGAGCCATACACATATTGTCGGTATTTTCAATCGTAACGATCGATGTTTTATTTCTTAGATTGTCACTTTCATTATGTAAAGCAGTTATCCTCCTCCGTGCTCCGCCTTTAGGTAACTCGATGGTGCCTATATCTATGCGGAAACTTTGATTAACAGTCAGTGTTTGGTTGCTGTTCAAAACGAGTTCGATTCTGTCAATCACAGTGTTAGCATTTAACGTTTGCAACGTTTGTAACGGAACTACTATAGGGTTGTCCAAACTCTCATGGTGAATGATAACTCTGCCAAGATCATTGTCAGCCAAATTTCCACGAGCTCTTTGAATAGTGTCCTCGAACATTGAATGTAGATTCCTGTATATGTCGATTAACTTTTTCTCTTTGTAAATTTCATCTAATTTGATCTCATATGTTCTCTGTGTTGCCAAATTGTTTCCGAAGGTTCGTTCACTCCTTTTGCGAATGCTATATCCGGTTATTTGAATATCAGAACTGCCGGCTGTTTGATTGTCTGATTTTACAGCTCCTTCTTGATGAGGTGTATGTTCGTCTTCTCGGTTTTGTAATCCTGATGGTCCAGCTGTACCGGGTTGTGAGTTGTTAACATCATTTTTAGGCGCATCATGTTCTCCGTATCCGATTTGGTTCGGCCATGGGTCATCTCCTGAACAAAGCGTAGATGCTTCAATTATATCTTCATCCAGTTGATAAGCTACGATAGCCTTGTCGTATTCTTCGATGTCTTGCAGAATACATTCTATTTCATAAATTTCCTCCACTGTCAGAGGTGTCATTATTTCTTCAGCCATTTTTCGACAAGTCCTGAGTAGTGATTACAACGGCGTATATTCACTATATGGAATACAGCTTAGTAATCTATATTTTTATACCATAAAATCCCGAACATATGCAAGCCCGGATGATGTAACATTATATAAGATTATATATATGAACGTAATGTATGAATAGGCCGATAATTGGTTTTGTACGGACGAGGCAACATTAGTTGTTTAACTGGTTATTATTACATAACCCTGTGTTCCCCCCGCTGAGAACACCTGCACATTTAACAATTGTTAATATCTATTTCTAAACATCGAACATGTCTGAACCTATCATTGGTACAATAGCAGTGATATAATGTTACATCACCGGTGCTACCTGTAGTTTCGGTATATGATCGTAAGTGTGACTGGAGTGATAAGTGGTTATTACGTCATGTTGTTATAACAATGTCATCAAAGCAATTTCTATAATGGAGTGTCCTGGACGTTTGCATGTTTTGGCTAACTAATTATCGTGTGAATGACACAGTTTATCAACCTTAATTGATACTAACCCGTTTGTTCAGACATTAAATCGATATGTTTTCTGAATAGCATATAACTGTGAACGGGGAAATAATATAATTCATTTGGTAAAGCAAAGGTGTGAAAGACACATTGTTACCACCAATGTCGCGTGTGTGATTGCGTGTACAGCGAATATGACAATTCATTCTGGGGGTTGTCCGCTCGTGATTCAACATAGTACATCTCAAAACTTCCAATAATTCACGATAATACACACCTGTCATATGGGATAGAGAGAGTGTAAAGAATAAACGCTCTTTATTATTTATGTAAAAGTAATGGTGTCTATTTTCAGGTATGACAATTATATGAACTGCGTCCGATAAAACACTGGAATGTATGCATTCATATCGATGGTCACAATGTCCAATAAAGCTATTTCTAAACATCGATTAATAAATACATTGAAACATTGGTTGAACAAAAAAAATAACGAAAGATATTACGCGCAAATAATTTAACATTCGACATTTTTTTAATATCGAGATTATCAGAAACCGAAAACTCGTTATAAATTTTTTATTTAAACTTTTTTTGGAGAAATAATTTTGAGGGTTTTGAAATGTTTTCTTTTGAAATTTTGGGGTTTTAAAATTTTTTGGAAGTTTTGGGATTTTGAAATTTTTTGGAAAAAATAATTTTTGAAAGTTTTGAAATTTTTTTTTTGGAAAAATAATTTTTGGGTTTTTGATATTTTGGGAATATTTTAGTACAACCAATTTTAGACCCCAAAGATTCTATTTTTAGATGTGAAGGCAACGAGACCCCTATTCTTCTTATATTTACCATCTGAACGGACATGGTGCATTTGAACCACAATACTGGTGGGGATAATACAGGTCGCTAAAGACACGAAGTACCTCTACAAAATCAAAGCATAATCAGAGCGAGTTTCAGCTGTTTTCTGTGTTTCGCAAAGAAGTGAAGCAGACGCTCTTTATTCAATCCACATAATAAAAATACTACATTTTAACACATTTTATTGTTACAAATTAAGTTTAACTTATCAACATAACTCCGGGTTTAGATCCCGACAAAAATCCCAATTCTTGGGATAAATATCCCCTTGCCCCGAAGGGCCGACCCTTCGATCTAATTAAAGATTCCAAATCAATGTTACTTAAAGGTATTCAATCCGACCAGACAGTCCCCATATCACCAAGTTACATCAACAACATTTATTCAAAACACGCTTTGTTATCAGAATCCATTAATTACAAACAAAATAATGCTAACCGCTTCAACTATGGTATAAAATTTCCCAAAACGTGTTATTTATCAACATGTTGTTCAACGAAATATGGCCTTATTATCACGAAATTTGGCCGTATTACCACTTGATTTTAGATTTATCCATCTTCGTCAAATTTGTCAGAGACCGTCGGTTTGGTGACTCTTTTCTGGGCCACAAATAATTACACATTTCAAGAAATAACGAACTTCAAAAATCGATATTTGTTCAACCTGAGCTTTGATTGGTGTGTTCTTCGACTCGAATCCAATATTGTTACCCCCACCCCCCCCCCCCCCCCCCCCACCGAAGCCAAAGAAATTGTAACTTGGGAGCGTTAATTCGGATTATGCATCTTTAATATGACTTAATATTCCCCAACTAAAATGAGGGACAAATTCGGTCTTATATCTGACTGAAAGTACGCGTAATACATTATTAGACCCTGGGTCTAAAACAATACATTTTACACCGAATATTGGTTGGAAAATTTAACTATAACATAATTTTTTAAGTCTAAAAATTCCAACCGATTTATAGTCAACACTCGATCGGTCTATGACTTGTAGAATCCTAATGTTTTAAATGTTACCAAGATTATGGCAAGATAAGTGAAAGAAAAGCACAACCCCTTCCAACTGCTGGCCTCGTCCTTGATGAAAGCAACCGATTATCCTGGTGCCCATCTAATCTAAATACACATTTCCAGCAATCCATAACGCTAAGTATAACATCGGCCAATAATACGAATAGCAATCTATCTATATCATAATATTATTTTTGTTGCAGTTGGCTCACCATACAATACCAGTCGATGTGATGAATTCTACCCGTAAAACAGTTTGCGATTACAAAACGTGTACCGGTACGGGTAGCTACCCGTACGCGTACCGGTACCCGTACCGGTTTGAAATCGCAAACTCGCTATTAGTACTCATCTCGAGAAAATAACAAATTTAAAAAATCAATATCTAATAACTCTGAGCTTTGTTTGATGGGTTTCTCGACTCGAATCAAATATTTGTTACCCTAAAAGCCAAAGAAATAGTAATATAGGACCCTCTGATCGGATTGTTGTTGGAATCTGTTGAGATGGGACCCTCTGATCGGATTGAGTACCTTTAAGGCAAATTGAAGTGATATTCACCTACGGTAAGTACATGTACAAATGTAGTTTGATAACAAGCCATACCGGGCAAAAATTTGAATTTTTTTTTTTACCGATATAGCCATCAGTAGGAAACTTTCTTCCAAGTGGTGCTGTCGTAACATACATGTATCAAGGTGGACCCCCTCCCCAATAGGGAGACTATCTAGCCACGTCTCTGATTTCAGTGGTCACACAATGAGTGAACAAGATACCCAGAGCTCTTTCGCAGATAAGTCGTGGCTTCCTATACATGTACATGTACTTAAACTGAGGCCACAGGGGCTTGTTAAGAAAACAAGTAAAAATATATATACAAAAACATGCGTTTGTAAAGCATTACATGTACCGGTATACATATCAATAGAATATTGATGCATTTATAATGTTTGATAAAGTGGCATCCTCAATTTTACTTGTTTTCTTTACATCAAGTCCGTGTGACTATATCACATGTACAATTAAGATTGAACTTAACTCTAAACACTGCTTTAATATTTAGTATTACCTTTATTTGGAAATAAATTATAATGTGCAATGGACTGAACAGCCAATAGGTTGCTGGACATTTCGTGCCATAGAAGTTTGACATAGAGATGTTTCGCACCAGGGTTCTGGACATTTCATACCAGTACATGTATCATTTCGACGATTTGTACCATTGAGTATACCGTATTATTTTTTGGAAATAACATTAAAGGTACTCAAACCGATTCGATGGTTCCCATATTATCAGATTCCAACAACAAACATTTTTTTGAAATGCCGCTTCGGTTATCAGAATCGATTAAATGCCCAAAAAAAAAATATGCTAACCAGTCAACAATAGTAAACAATTGCCAAAATTTTCCAAAACCTGTTATTTATCAATATTTTGTTCAACACGGGTGGGTTCCTCGACTCGAATCAAATATGTTTACCCCCGAAGCCAAGGAAATAGTAATATGAAAGCGTTAATTCCGATTATGTATCTTTAACTTTGTTGCCACAATTTCAATTTGTTAAAATTTTTTCGCAAAAAAGAAAGAAATATGTTTACATGTAATTGTCTGGTTGTCATCATCACGTAACTTTAAATCGTAAACATGTTCGCTTTCATTAAGTTAACAAAATTAAAATAATTTTTCACATGGTACGCTGCATACGCATGACCAATTACCATTTGTGGGAACCAACGAAACATACAAATGTATATGGTGTGAAATGACAAAACATATGGTACGAAACAATCAACTGTGTGGTTCAAATTAAGGGTATATATAAACCGGCCATGGTAGGAATTTCTTAGGAAACATCGTTTGAGCCATCGTTTGAGCCATCCAACGAACCTTGGTGAATCACCGAGTGATCTACATGTATAATAGCCCGGAAGTGCTTAAATAGACCGATCGGTCTTCCACAGTCAGCATGCATCTGGTAAGAGGGGAGTCAATCTAAACTGTTCTATAATTATCTTTCAACCAATACTAGTACTTGCAAACAATAACAATTATTCGGATTTCTTTTGAGACAAACAGAATAATTATTTACTGAGAATATTCAATATAAACATCTACAAATTCTTAAACAAACGGAATTTCAATGTTCAAGAAATTTAGAGGTCTCCCCTCTTACAATACAGCAGTGAGCAATATGCCAGGAAGACCGATCAATGAATCTATTTTAACTCGATCAGGCTATTATTGTACAATATATATTGGTTGTTCACCTACACTTGTCCAACTGATTTTGGAGAATATATACAAGCGAAATGATTAAAAAAAAAAATTTATTAATTATAATAAATAATCATCAAATTGGAAGAGTTCAGCATCAGCTCCTAGCTGGCATTGTTGAATACGGCCCACGTCGGATTACCATCGAAAATAGGTGATTTACTTCCCAAATTGCCATCGTAGTTTTAGAATCTTTTTCCACCAAGAATGTGTTGAAAACTGCAGACAACTGTTCTATGCACATTAGGCCTACAGTCCAATAATTTTGACTCTTGGTTGATAAACATTCCTCTAAAACATAAATCTGTCTATAAAAGTGTCAATTTGTTTCAATTGCGAAAGGTCAACCTCCAGTCCAGAATCGAAAATCCAATTTACAATATTCATCGAAAATTCTCAAAACAGCGTCCAACGTAGCACAACTCCGTGATATTATATGATTTACACACTTCAGTCATCAATACTTTCTAAATGTCCAAATTGTTGAAAATAGTAGATTTGTATCGTAAGTCGCCATTAACAAAACAAATGAGAAAACACGTGGACATGTTTACGTCTTATTCCCTCATCCGAAAAAAAGTTGCGTTCCCACGTTGACGTCACGCTTCTTTGTGCACATAAAACTGGCTTTTTAGTTTTTCCTTATTATTATCGACGTCAAAAAGTCATTAAAATCTCGATTTTTACGCTATAAGTTGGTGTTTTCGAATATGATTCGTTTTTAGTAACCTTAATTCTACGTTATGACACTGGTATAGTTTATTTTACTGAACAAAAAGTTTTATTAACAGTTCCCTTTTAATTGTGTCGGTATTTGTAATTGTCTTCGATGGTTTTGCCGCTGACTTGCAATGGCATACATAAATCATTCTAGTCAAACTAGTAATTTAGTTCATTGGTATATAATATATAGCATCATCGACAACCAATCGTCTTCACACCCTTCATATCAGCGATGTCTATATTGTTCTATAAATATGTTAAACAACTCGTATGGTAATTAATGTAATATAGATCAACTGGAGATAACAGAGATATTCTGTCCGTACACACAAATATTTCAGCGATGGATGAACTGAAATTTGATATCCATATTTGTTATCGATCTCTCAGAGGGGCCATGCAGCACCCGTGGTTAATACTGTTGTTGGCAAGACACCGCAAAAATAGGCAGCTCCAGTGAGTGCATTCTAGTTAAGGGTATGTATTCACTCAGGTTTAGTCGCTTGCGCACGTTAGTTCATGTTAGCTTCGTATGAATGCAGTGTCATTTACTATCATGTTCAGTATCTACCCAAGCTTAACCGAATTTATAAGTTCACGATTAATTATTTTAATAAAATCGCACAATTTCCGTATGTCTGTTGAATTGTTCTGGTTCAGTATTTCACTCATTGTGATAGTAATTTGTTTTTTGTTAGTAAATTTTGATAGTAATCGCTGTCGCTCGGGTGACAATCTGTCGCATTCGAGAAGATAATGAAATTCATCTCCAATCTTTCTGGAGTTACATAGTGGACATAGTCGGTCAGTTTGTTCAGGTTTTCGCCAGCGTCCTGTTTCAATCGGTAAATGGCGATTACTGGTTCTAAATTTACATAATGTAATCCGGTTTACTACTTTCAACGTTAGATACCTTTCGAAAGATGTCATGTTTAAAAATTTGGTATGTCTTACCACGACTGGAGTTGTTATTCCCAGTTATCTGTGAATTGTGAAATTAAACTACTACACTTTATATACGAAACGAATTGGCCAGTATCCGGTATGCGGTCCATGTGCCATGCATGTAATTGGTTACAGTGTTCTAATCAATCGTGGATTCTGTGTAACAAAGGGAAATTATTAGCGTTGATATCAAACATAGTCTGTGCTAATTTCAGAAGTATTCTGAGATATTTTACCTCCGCACTGTTCATAATTTTACACCAATATTTTATTATTCTCGTGTTTGTATACACGTCAATTGGTAGCCTCTCGCATTCCCCATACAGCATGAATTTGGGAGTAAATGGTCTGAGGTTAAGAATATGCTTCATAAGTTTTCGATGAACTTTTTCCAAAATATCATTGTTACTGAAACCCCAAATCTCGCAACCATATAATAAAATTGGCATAACGTGCAGGTCGAACAAATCAAGTTGGTTTTGATCGAGAGACAGTGCTTTCGCGATTTTCCAATAACTGAGTACATGGCTTTGGTAGCTTTTTCTGCCAGGGCCTTTTTTGACGTCGTGAATGATCCAGATTTGCAAAATATTATTCCAAGGTAATTAAATTTGTTTACTGTTTCGATTCTTCTACCTTTGAACAGAAATTTTGTCTTTTTTTGGGAGACTGGTCTTCGATAGGTTGACACTTTTTGTTTTCTCGATATTCACTGTTAATTTCCATTTATTGCAATATTTTTCAAAGAGATCCAATTATTGTTGTAATACTTTTGGGGTTTCCGCCATGAGTGTCGTATCATCGGCGTAAATAATTATGAAAATGTTTACATAATAGTTGAGTTGATTCTCTATTTCTAGGTCTATTGTTTTTAAGCCCACTACGTCGTTATCGAGTAAATATTCTTGCAAATCGTTCAAGTACAGTGTGAATAGTATGGGGTAGGTTCACTCCTTGCCTAACACCAGCATGGCAGGGGAAGTAAATGGATGTGTCCCTCTGCTTGAACACAGGATTTAATATGATTATACATGTTGGCAATAACCGTGAATATTTTCCCATTGATCCCATATTTCAAAAGTTTCACCAAAAGTCCTTGCCTCCACACTACGTCGAATGCCTTTTGGAAGTCATGAACGCGCATAACAATTTCTTGTTCAAGTTTCTACTTATCTCAAATAACAGATTAAAAATATATATAAGAGAATACATTGGCCTAACAATATTTACATTGACATTGTTTGCCAGTGCATTATCTTTATATGCGAGGCTCCCTATGGGAGACTTGCATATATAAGAGAATGCATTGGCACATGATCTTTAATGCTGCACCAGCGCCGATCCCGTAACGAAAGGGTTAAACGCTCTTATTAGGGTATAGGGCCGATCACTATTAATTAAATACAAGGGATGATGGTAGCATAAATAATTAAGTTAAGGAATGAACGCTCTTTATTCAGTGGGCGCTAATTATTTTATTAGTCGAGTTTTTTTCCAAAACTCGACTTAAAGTTTGATGAGGGACGGTGGGCGGCGGACGGGCGGGCGGGCGTACGGGCGACGTGTTTTGCTTATAACTCAACCGTTTATTGACGGATTTAAAAAAATCGGGTTCGTCCGCACATTTATTACAGAGTTATGGCCCTTTGAATTTTCAGCTCGTTAGCGCGAAACCAAGAATATCTCGGATGAGTTCGAAAACCGGCCTGGTCCGATAAAATTTGATAGAGTTATGGCCCTTAATTAGTCATGTTTCACGAATTTTCAGCTCGTTAGCGCGATAACTTCAACAAACGTTATCCGATTTGATTGAAATTTAGTATATAGGTGTCTCCCAAGAATATCTCGGATGAGTTCGAAAACCGGCCTGGTCCGATAAAATTTGATAGAGTTATGGCCCTTAATTAGTCATTTTTCACGAATTTTCAGCTCGTTAGCGCGATAACTTCAACAAACGTTATCCGATTTGATTGAAATTTGGTATATAGGTGTCTCCCAAGAATATCTCGGTCGAGTTCGAAAACCGGCCAGGTCCGATAAAATTTGATAGAGTTATGGCCCTTAATTAGTCATTTTTCGATTTTACCTATTCATTAGTCTACCGATACTGATGCACACCAATTGGCGGTAGCCACCGGCGGTAAGCCACCGAAAACGAGACACAGCATCTCTGATGCCACCTCTTGTTAATATGTCAACTGATATAAAATCTAAATATATCGGCATAAAATAACCGAATATAGGTTTACGATTCACAAAGATATTATAAAATAGTAAACGCTCTGCATTGTAGACGTCAGCTAGTGTTAGTGATAACCTGCACATATAAATATAGGCTAATACTGAGACTCTCTTTGTTAAATTGTGACAATGAAATTCACCAAAATAGCATGAAATAGGTTTATATTCCACACAAAATAAAATTTATAGTAAACGCTCTTTATTATGCAAATATTCTGGCAACTTCAATATTTATTTCAATAATTATCTTTGTCAAGTTAATTCAATATTTGACTATGTAATTGTTGGATTCGGGTACCAACATTAGCTATGTTGATCCACATATATTCTAAGCTGATAATAAACGCTCTTTCCACAATTTTTCCACAATAAATTATCATTGTGTCGTGCCTATATTAAAAGCGTGTACATCAAATCATTAAGCAGAATTTGCGACAAAAGTTAACACAGATACTATACCTTATGTAGATTATTAGTCAACTTTCTGTTCCAAAATAAAACAAATCTTCCAACAGAAAATATCTTTAAACCTACCGCTCCCAAGTGTTAAGAATATCGGTCAAAATATTGCACGGAATGCTAAAGGTGATCGATGTTTCGACCGCAATAGTGTAACAAGGGGGAACTCTACTCTATCTTGCAGGTAAGGTAGCAATGGTCAGGTTGGCGGACAACTCATTCAATATAAAACTTCCTGCCCTCCAACTATGACGCAATGCTATCTTACGTCTGTCTGATTTTGTCCATCGGTTTTAAATCTCGACTGATTTCGCTCTCCGGGTGTATTATCAGCTACAGTTTCTTGGTAATCTATGGGCACATGAGGGTTTTATTTATAGAAATTGGGATTTTTGTGACGCATTAAAAGTTGTACTGCGACCCCGAGGCCGAGTCCGGTAAAAGGTGCAGTTGGGAATTTCAATTTTGTTTATTGTCGTTTACATTATTATTTCTAGTGCAGCGGCCAAACGCCAAAAGTGGTCGGGTAGAACAAGTTGAAACTAGTTTTTTTTTTTATGCAGAATTATATTGGGCTATCGGAAACGAAAATTAATTTTTTTTTAAATGGTGGTGGCTATGGTCAAATTAATGATTGATGATACCCGCTGGTGATATTTTACAGAAATTCGCGATTTTGGAATATTAACCTCTTCGCTGCTATGACGTCCGTATCTATTACGGACGTAAAAGTGCACGCCGTGTGCTATATGGTCCGTAGGTACTACGGACCTACTTCAACACACTATAAGTAGGCCATTATACATAAATGGAACTCAGAGATTAGTGCATCGGAATAATTGTATCTCGACGTTTCAAACAGTGTATGATGTTCCACGATTGTGATCGATAATAGCCTTTCAGACGAGTCACTTTTATGGTTCTTTTGACATTCCCGCTATATTTTCCCATTGGAAAATGGCAATAACGTCAACAGCCCAGCACACGACGTCATAACGTCATTTAGCAGCGAAGAGGTTAAGCCCTGTGGCTAATCCCTACATTATTTACTGATTATTTGGTGTTAAATCTACCCCATCAGACCACAGCTTCACTTGGAAGAAAAAAATTCGTGATTATGTGGGGTTTGGCTGTCATTTGGAGCCTAAATATGTATTTTTTACTAAAAAAAATTCCCTTTTTCACAAAAATAGTTTTTCAAACACTACAATTTAGACGAATGTCGCAATAACGCCGAAATAATTACCTCCTGTGATATATTAGTTATCCAACCATAGTATGTAAGATAAATTTGACAGAAAGTTTGAACGACCTGTGAGATATTAGATTTTAGCTATCTCTCCACCAAACACGTTTTTGGGCGAAAAAATACATGATCTTTTAAGAATGGCTGTGCATCAATGTCGAAACGATCTTAATTTAAACGGATCAGCGATCCAGTCATATGTGACAGAACGAATGCCAGTTAGCACATTTAAGGGGGAAAACATGGATTCAGGATTCCAGACACACAATCACAACAACAACAACAACATATAATGGCTCGGGTTATTTGGGCTCGAATAACTCTAGTTGACCGAGATATCTTCATTATTTTTTTAAGATAGAACTATCAAGTCTTCAATATAAATGAAACGTAGATTCAACTACCATAGCCATGTGTAAAATAAAGATCAGATTGTAACATAGCTAATCACAAAATGTGTCATCGTCACTGGAAACAACATCTTCATCGCTATCATCAACTGATGTGAAATTGGGACAATCCGCGTCACAAGAGCAAAGTTCAGTACATGATAATCCAGCATGTAGGCAGGGGCATTTGGATGCTGCCACACAACCTTTGTCTTTGCAATATAGGTGTGTCGTGTCCCTGAGATGGAGTGGGGCACACTCTTGGTCATTTAGAATTGGTTCGAGGTCACCATCTTGGGTTCTGTTCCACCCAAAGTCAGACATATCGAGATCCGGCGGATCAGGTAAGTGGCTGCTCTGCCATAAAGCTGCCTGGTAATGAGCTCGGAGAGCATGTAATCTGAAGGCCGACTCGGTTGGTGGTAGTGCGGCACATGCCGCGTCGGAAGTCGCAGCCACAATGAATCGCAACTCGTTTAAATCGCTGGCACTCTGCTTCTTTTTTCAGATACAACAGGAGAACAAAGTTCCTAGCGATTGATATTATTCTGTTGACAGACCGACAAAGACCAAAGTTAGATAGACCATTTATGTCATTTATATGGTCGGCCAGTTTACGCACAGCAGTTTTATTCCCTACCCTATATACATAGCATTTGTAGTGTCACATCCAGTTAGCGCGTGCATGCCAGGTAAGCATGCACATACCTGGGGCCCTAAACTTTCAACTATTTCGTGCACATGAATGAATCTTTCATGTGTCACCTGTTTTCCTGCGTGACCTGCGTGCATGAAGACTTCGTATGACAACATTTTAAGACTGAGATAGTAAACCAACAGTACCAAGACATCTGTATCGTCAGACCGAACGATTACCCTGCTATGAGTAGAAGCTAACTTAATGCAGTGAAATACCATTCGGGTGTCCGCTTCTTCTTGTGTAGAGGAAAGGTCAGACCGAATCTTGGATCCATCGGTTGTTAGTTCTGTCACCAGAGCGCCGTCTGTGAAACCACCAGCCAGGATAACACTCTTATCTACAGGGATCCTCTCAGGGAGAACAAAAGACAAACGCTCGCAAACAAATGCAGCAAGGGCGGCCTTGTTAGCAGAACTCTTGAGAAATACCCTGTAACTCGGCACATCACGCCATGCACCAATCACTTTGTGGCTCGGGCCCGCATTGCAATCTCCACTCGCCCCACGACGCGAACGTTCATAAGACTTCACCGAATCCACAACATCATATCTACCAAAGACCAGAACAACACAGGCGCACATATCTCCTTTCGAAAACATCCGTTCCATCTTTCGAGCAACTTGACACTGCGAGAAGACGGCGGAAAAGAACCTCACTCGAACAAGAAATTGTCTTGCCTTTGTCGAATGTAATGCTCTTCCTCATGTTGGAGAAGGTTGGAGTGCGCAATTTTTTATTTTTCTCCCAGAAAGATTCCGACTTACCCTTGGCCAGTCTTTTCTCGTATGACTTCATCATGTGACGCCTGGGTGATTCTACGGTAACTGAGCAATTTGAGTATCCCGGTACATCAGAAATACAAACTTCGTTCTATGGTGTATGATAGGGCACATTATGTGTTGTTAGTCAGAAATATTCGAGAAATGTGGTTGGTAAAAATTATTTGCTGATTATTTTCTCATTTTATCTGTTTTAGACCGTTAGTGTAAACCAGAAACGTCATTACACTAACGCATTTTAGCATCATTTCAAGCTGGCACCACATGTATAGTTACGAAGATATGGCCATTTATTATGGTTATTCGCGTTCCTTGGCAACTTCGCAATTTTCGGAGTGCCGGGGAGGTTCTAGTTCTGAAAATAAAAGCTTTATCTGAATTTTCGAGGCACAAACATTTGTAATTTTTCGCCCATTCTTCGGAACACTTCTTGAATATTCTCGGACGTAACCACTTTCATGGGGAATAATGATTCATATTATATTAAACACCCACGAAGAATAAATCGGTGGAATGAGAGATTCATTGTGTTATATATTTCGGATAACTCAGCTGATATTCCTTAGCGTTAGTGTAATGACGATTTTGTTAGTGTAATGACGCACCGTTAGTGTAATGACGTTATATCCTCCTGTTGGACAGGAGATGGCTGATGAAATGACCATGCGACACCAGTGGTGAATGTACATATTATACGATACCTATTATAACCATAGATATATGTTTTGGGGTAAGTGCGGACATTATTTTGATGGTAAGTGCGGACATTATGATGAATAAAGAGGTATATTGCTGGCAGATGTGTAACAAGCCCGTAGCTAATCCAATCCTTCTACTAATGGCCAGTGGCGCTATTGACCATCAGTAGAAGGCTTTGCTTTGGATTATTCCGTAGCCAGCTTTTATGGTGGGCGGTTACGAATCTGATGCCGAATGCGCGTAGTGTAGAGTAAGAGGTTGTGCGTGTGGCCCCATTCTGCGGATTGGGTCCGGTGCTCTCCCCCAGCGTCCCTGTGAAAATATGTGTATACTCAGTAAACCGAGAGCGATTCCGGGCCTCAATTTCGATTCTCTAATTGAGAAAAACAACGATCAGTTTAAGGTGCCAATATAGAAGCTAAATTCTTGCGCGGCCTCCATCGGGGAACTTTGTGAAAATTCACTGCTTTGATATGATTCTGGAGCCCATCAGTGTCAATTTCGATTTTCTATAGTTCATTGAAAATGGAATCAATTAAAGATGTCAATGACTCTAAATTGCGTCAGTGCATGGTGCGCGAAATAAGGGGCCCGGTGTGGGCCTTCCCTGGAATTTTCGTTGTAAATGTCAATGCTCTGACAGCGATTACATACCTCATATGAAGCGTCAACTTCGAGTTTATAACTCAGGAAAAATATAGAAGTTTAAAGGAGACCAGGGTTTCACGTTCTAAACTTATGAGTGTTCGCGATAGTTACTTTATGCGGACGCCTTCTCCCTTAAAGTGCTGAAAAATCCTTTGAGCTTCCACCCCTCTCCTCTCCAAAAAAAATCTGGTGATGAAAGGGAACAACTGAATACATAATCGCGGAGACACCCCAACCTTCCCATCATTTATTCCCGTCCCTGTCCGTCAAACACAAGTAAATTGTTAAATGATGTATCTTCGATGGTATAGGTTGTCATAACATGTTCTTGCCTTCTCCACACGTAAACAGTGATGGGCGAAATCAGATACAGCTCAGGATATTTTGGTCCAAGAAACCTTATGAAGATACAATCGAATTATTATGTGTGTTATATGAAAATAACAACACTCTTCTCTTTTTTCGAAATTTTAAATGACAACTTGTAACTATGTATATTAGCAAATAACCCGAATTATTTCTGACCGCAGATGGACCATGGCGCTGTTACATGGTGTAAATACCAGGTGCCCGTAGTTAGGCCGTGGAATCAGCTGCATATATGTATACCATGCACATTGTCTGTAGTATATCATGGATTCATAGGATGTCCATATGTACTTTAGGCTATGGACACATCGGATAGTTATGCCAAGTATCCACCTAAACATATAGATATTGGACCAATGCCCTATATCAAGATCATGGTGGTGGTCCCTTTGAATATTCCATGCACCAATGCCACCATGCTGCAGGCTGGCCATGGACCGAGGGTCATATATGTAGGTCATGGGACACAGGTCGATAAAGGTATGGTATGACATTGTACCCAAGAATGAGCAGGTCCGTATACATGATATATCTACGTCATGGACCGAGAAAAGTATGTTGACGATGCGTTTGTGGAAAGAAAAATAATTGTTTTCATCGACAAAATGCTACATGGTGCAGTTTAGTTTGTTAAAATTGCCATAATAGCAGTCATGTGTACGTTTTGCGATTTCGGGTATGTCCATAGCAACCGTTATCACCCTTGTAGGTAAGAAATAATTATGGTAATTTTCCTGTCAGATCCACACTGACTACAACTATTGTAATTGTTTTCACCATATGTGAGTGACCACTTTGCAACATTTTATCGCCAAATTGATTCCTCCAAAATCCAAAAGGTGGCTGTGAATCCATTTGGAATAGGATCTTTGATGAAGATAATATATCTTGTTTTAAGCGATTGCTATCATCTACAGACTTTGAAATAACTTTGCAATCATCATCCGTAGATGAATCATACCAATCATTCATGGATGTTTACACAAATGCTTATGACATTGCCTTTCCGCTAAAAAAAACTAACAAAAATTTCCAAAAACAACAGCCATGGATGACCAAAGGCCTATTGCAGTCGTCAATAGAAAAAGGAAAATTATATAGAAAACAATTGAGGTCTCCAACAGGCATCAATATAGAAAACTATAAAAACTACTGTCGATACTTTAATCGCGTCAAAAGATATATAAAAAAAGATTATTATAATAGTAGGCTGCATATGTATAAAAGTGATATGAAGAAAACATGGGATATTTTGAGGGAAGTTATCCAGCATTCAAATAAAAAGATGCAGTACCCCCAAAGTTTTAACATTGATGGTAAACAAATACAGAACAGATATCAAATAGCAGAAGAATTTAACAATTTCTTCCAACTATTGGATTGCGAGAAGCAGAACATATTGACAAAAAAGTGGATCATGACTTTACACATTATCTTGATGAACCAACATCTAATAGTATGTTTATGAGACCAACAAACATAGAAGAATTGGACAATATTGTGAAAAATATGAAAAATAAAACTAGTAAGGATAATTTGGGAATAACAACAAGTCTTCTTAAAGAAACTATAAGTGAAATATCTACACCTCTATGCCATATAATAAATATATCAATTGAAAAGGGTATTGTTCCAAGGGACATGAAAATAGCCAGAATCATACCACTATTCAAATCCAATAAAAAAACTCTAGTTGAAAATTATCGTCCAATTAGTATACTTCCAATATTTTCAAAGGTACTTGAGAAAGTGGTTTGCAGTCGTTTAACGGAATACTTTGATGATAAATTTTATATTCACCAATATGGGTTTCGTAAAGGTCGCTCCACTATACATCCTATAATTAAACTTTTAAATGATGTTGCTAGTAATAATGATAAGAAAACTAAGGATGGTACATTAGCTACTTTTATTGATTTTTCAAAAGCTTTCGATACGATAAACCATGATATTCTCTTAACTAAACTCGAATACTACGGAATTAGGGGCAATGTTAAAAATTGGTTTACAAGCTATTTAAAGGATAGGATGCAATATGTAGATATTGAAGGATCAGTCTCCTCAAAGAGGCGCAACACGATTGGGGTGCCTCAAGGTTCTGTACTGGGGCCAATACTTTTTCTAATATATGTCAATGATATGTACAAAAGTACAAAACTGTCTCTTTTGTCATTTTCAGATGACACAACAGTATATTCATCTCATCATGACATAAAATATCTTTTTTCCCATACCAATGCTCAATTAAATGGCTTAAATAACTGGTGTAAGGCAAATAAGCTATCACTAAACACCAAGAAAACCAAGTATATCATAATTCAACCAACAGGTGGTAAACATAATTCCAATAATCACCATCTTATAATAAATGGGAATCAAATAGAAAGAATCGGCAATAATTATCGAGAAACTACATTCAAATTCCTTGGTATTCACATTGATGAACATTTAACATTTAAACACCATGTATCTGTTATCTCAACAAGAATATCTCGAGCACTATATGCCATTAATCGTGTAAAAAATATCCTTTCACAAAAAAGTATGCACATGTTATATCATTCTCTTATTCAAAGTCATATAATGTATGGTATTGAAATTTGGGGCAATGCTAAAACCATCAATAAACTGATCGTATTACAGAAAAAAGCTATCCGAACTATCCACAATGTAAGATACAATAGCCACACAGACCCGCTTTTTAAACTTAGTAAGATTCTAAAAATAAAGGACATATACAGAATTAAATGTTATCTATTCATGCATGATTGGTCAAATAATATTTTACCCAGCTCACTTTTAGACACTTACAACAAATATAATAATCCAACAAAGATTACTAGACAAACTGGAAATATTCACGAAACTAGGGCTAGAACCACATTTACTGAAAACCTACCGCTACATATCTTCCCAAAACAATGGAAAGAAGTTGACATAAATTCACAATCCCTTATGCCACGTACTAACTTTAAACGCCAGGTTACACTAGAATTAATTGAGTCTTACCTTGAAAAAGTTGAATGTAAAAACTTATATTGTCATGACTGCTATCCAGGCGTCATGTCATGAGGTGGTAATATCATATAACATATCACTGACAAATTATAGGAAACTGATTTAGATATTTAGATACTTGTTCTGTCTCATCATCATCATTAATTCATCATTAAGTTTCATTCAATAATTTTCATTAAATGAAAAAACAGCAATAATTATTATCCAATGATATTGCAGTAGCATTATTATTATTTTGTTGATAAAAGTTGCAATGTCAATAAGCATAAGTCTAATTTGAAAGTATGACCACTGACCAGGGGAGCTCAGAGCCAGAAAGGAAGTTTTTCCAGGGAGATGGTAGGAAGACGACCAGAAGGTCATGCCACCTCCCAGTAATGTATTATCACTATTTTTTGTTTGTTATTTTTTACCGTTGTTATGTTGATATTTACATTACTAATAAACACTTGAACCATAAAAATGATACCTGGCGTATTTTAGTTTGTTAAAACTGCCACAATATTAGTGATATGTGCTTTTATTCGAAGTTGGACAGTTGCATGCTAGCAGCAGTTGTTAAGGAATGACCTGCCGCCATTGCATCCATGTCTGAAAATGATGAGTAGTGCACGAGGAACATATATACCAAGTTTCATGATTGTATCACATTTTGCACAATTGTTACACCATGAGCCTGGACTATAATGAAAACACGTTATTGCACCAAAGCAGCGTCATTACATAAACGCAAACAGCGTTAGTGTAATGACGCGTTAGTGTAATGACGATTTCGCATTCATCATGTGATAAAAAATTTGAATATCGACAACCAAACCAATCAACTAGTTTATGAACACGCTTACATCAGACGCTTTTATCAAAGCTGTGTAATGTTCAGTCAATGCATATAGTATTATAGTGTTCCGCGTTAGTGTAATGACGGTGAATAAATATACGGTACAAAATCCGGCTATTCAAATGTTAATTTCCTTCAGAATTTCACGAATACTCAGGAAACATATTTTTTTATTGTTAACATGGAAGTTTCCGTTCACGTTGCGACATATGTGATATACAACTGACACCAAAGGGAAACGTGGCAACACATTTTAGGCTCGCGTTAGTGTAATGATTCTTGATCACGGGACAACGTTTTTGTGACAAATAAATAGCTTTTTGTAGGATGCTTCTTTGGTATCTCTGTATAATTTTGGTGGCATTAGATTCCTTGCAAAATTCCACACCAGAAGGTGGATTTCGGTTTTGAATACACATTCACCAGTGCCTAAGGAAAATCGGAGAAATTTGGCGTGTCTGCTCTGGGACATGCAGTTTCGTGGTATCTTGTCGGTTGTCGTCATGCCTAAGACCCATACCGGAGTATGGTAATCATTTAATTTTGGTATCTAATTTATGCCTGGATTCTCAGTTTTAAAATGCTGGCCATTTTACTTGCTCGTGATGAGCAGTGCTTGTCTTGTGGTGAATTTTGCCCATTGGACAGTGTTTTGCTCAGTTACCGTAGAATCACCCGCCTACCAGTTTCAACGAGTGCGGATAGTCCTTTCTCCGCTTCATCGGATACAACTCGACCAGTAACAATGTTTAGAAGTCGATGTGATACGTGGTTAATATCGAATGGGTTTCAAATTGCTCTCTAACACACTCAACAATAGATGATACATCCCCAGAATCTCTTGCAAGTCTACTAGGATTGATTTCCCGGTATTCACTCGCCTCTCCTTTCGAAAACAAATTTCTAAAACTCTCTGAATATGCTGCTGTTACATGCCGGGTCATCAGCCATCTCAATAATATACAGTTATCGCCCGCGATTGAGTGAGACACGGGGATTTGTCGCCCGCTCGAGACCTGGAATGTCACCCGAGGGCCGCCAGGCCCGAGGGTGACATTCCAGGTCGAGAGCGGCGACAAATCCCCGTGTCTCACGAAAACAAGGGTGATAACTGTTTTGTTATCTGACAATGGAGAACACACGAACCTCCTTAATAGCAGGCATAAATGCGCGCATATATTCTTTAATCCAGTTCGAAAAGTTAATTTTATGTTGGAATCATCGCTATTTAGAAAATAAAACATTCATAATCTGGATCAATTAACTTACCCGTCATTTGCGCAGATATTCTCCGGTCAGTTTGCTGGTTGCATTGTGGAAATCGGTTCACGGAAAGAGGAGTAAAGCAATTTCGAAGTTGAGTAGCCATGCAGCGAAATGTTCGGTTTCGTTTCAAATGAGCGTGAAGACGCCGACAGACGTGTTAAATTCCAGAATGCTAAAATGTGGAACTAACACGTTGTAGTAGTGCAAAAAGAAATTGACATCTGTCACAGATCGTTACGCAACATACGGGTATTCTCTGAAGTCTGGTGAATGTATTGAAGAAAAGAAATAATCAATTGATAAACAGCAAAGAGTGGCTATTTGATCTAGTACATAAACGTAGTTGTAACGTATGTACATCGTATGTGCAATTGTCTGCAGAATACCAACTACATAATAAGGTTTATATATTTGTCCCACGGTCTTTATTATTGATATAAAAAGGTCCAATATGAATATTACACCTTATAACATATATGTGTCTGTGATAACACCATTTATACATAGCGTGCTCAAATTGCAAATAAAAAAACACACAATTATGCAAATTAGCAAACACCACAGTTCGCGGTTGTTGAGAGAATCTCTGCGCGCTGAGTTCTTCGTAGTTCTATGTTTACTGGTAACAGCTGAGCGGTCAAAAACTGAGAGGGTAATATGGTGATTTATCATCGCCCGCCATGTGACGCACTCTCAGCCAATCAGCAGAGAGGAAAATGGGATGAAGGATAACAAAGCTGCTTTCCGCCCGGTGAAGCCTACCAGACCCCCTGGACTCTTTGCTTCCCGGTTAACGGATTGTTCCAAGGCCTGATCAGTAGGAACGCAGTTGAATCGATGTCGACCACTTCGTCGAACGACGAAACCACCCTTCTTCAGATGATCATAAGTATTTGGTTGGTCTGTTTTCAGTTGCTTCATCTTAGCAACGTATATGGGGGCATATCTCGAATAGAGGTGTCTATCAGCCATGATGAAATACGGAATGGCCTCGCACACTGCACTGAGGTGAAGATCAAAATCTGCTGACCGATCGGCTCTAATCATTCTGGGCATGACACCCACCGTTTGCACGAAGTCGTCCCAAAACTTGAATGTTGCGGACTTTGATCTTCCAGTGGTTCTAAATTTCTCCAATGATTCCTCAACAGCAGATAGGTTATCTGATGACATTCCAATGTCTTTTGGTGACTGACCAGTGAACAATCTCTGCAATTGACGAAGTGTGTTATCTAATGTCACATCGATGAATGGGACACCGTTTGTTGTACACCAGTCTTGTGTCGAAAACACGAACAGCCGTGATAATGCCTCATACAACAGCTTCAATCCCCGAACTCCTCTATTAATATGTTTGCCTTCCAGCATCAGTCGCACGGTAGATGGCACATATAAATACATAAAAAAGTCCCCCTAATATCATGTGTAATATTTTCGGAGATATTGGTTGGATTTTGGTGAAACTTTCAACAAATGATTACTGGAGCTAGAGACACAATTCGTGCAAAGGACAGCCATGTAAGTGAATTTACGGGGACGACTTAGCACGAGTTGATTGTATGAGGGGTGCTTTTCAAAAAATGGCAAACACACAGGTAGAGTGATCTCGGCCACAGTATTGTTTCCTTGATTACACATTGTGTACTGCCTGTACTTTTTGTCAGAAAATGATTTTGTGAGTCCTCATAAATGTTTAGAGCATAACTTTGCCGAATGGGAACAGTATGTACCCGGTCCATACTCATTCCCTTCAGTCATTCCATACACCTTTAGCTGGGAAGGTTGAAATCAACCCAACCCAAAACAGAGGCATAGCTATTGGCCTTTTGGAGGTGAATTTCTCCATAAAACATGTTGCCCGCCGCATGGGGTAATGCCAAAAACATACGGAATTTAAGACAGTGAAACCAGCAGATTGGCAATATCGCAGATCGCCCCAGAACTGGAAGACTGAGGGTTACCACCGCTAGACAAGATCGTTATTTAACAAACGCTACATTGCGTAGGATGACGTCCAGGAGTGGTATGTATCAGCACCACACATAAGACTAACCTCGTCCCTGTTAATGGGAATCTGATGGTACACTGCCAAAAATATTTTCTCAATTCAGGAAAAAAAAAATCTTGAAATGAGATATTATCTTGGGAGAATAGCTAGAAAAATAAGAAAAACATATTTTCTAGGTCAAGAAATGAAAGGGTGGGAAAATTTCTTGTCTGAGAAAATTTCTTTAAGAAAACACAGTAATCTTAGTAAGAAAATCCTAGTAAAAAAATCTTAGTATAGATTTTTTTTCTTAATGTAGGAAAGATTGTTTTTCTCACATAAGTTTATTTTTCTTGAAATAAGATAAGTTTAAGATACTGCGATTATCTTGGGAGAATAGCTAGAAATTTAAGAAAGCTATACAATTAATCTAGAACAAGAAATTATATTTTCTATAGTTAGAAATATCGTCAAGATATTTTTTCTTAAGTGATGCCAATTTTTTCTAGAATGAGATTTTCTCAAGCAGGAAAATAAATCTAAGTAAGGAAAACAAGTTTTCTTAACTAGGAATATTTTCCCCAATTAGGAAAGATACATTAGAAAACAATTCTTAATTAAGAAAAACATTTAATTTTAAATTAATATATAATTTCAATTGTGTTTTAAAATATACAATTGACATTTAATCTGAATATAAAAACTTCTTTGTAAATATCATTGTTAAATGTATAATAGAGACAATAAGGGGGCTTAAAGGCACGGGAGGCCTTAGTTGTCGAAAATATTCATATTTGTTTCAATCACCGTAAACAGAAAAACATTAAAACGCATACAGTTTTGTTCATATATACCATGACCATCGCGTAAACAGCATGCTATCATAAAGACCTACTATATTTTACCTAAGCAGGAGCCTGATTGTGTTACAGAAGGCAGCACAGTGTTACTGGCTAATCACACACAAATCATATAAATGCTCTTTATTCGTTCCATATCAAAATTCAGCAACAATGAACGCTCTTTATGTTTACCATCATAATATAAACAAACACCAGGAAAGTACCTTTTTATGCTTTTGTTTACATAAGAATGGTCAAACATATGACAATAACATACTGTTTATGCGATATTTCTTATTTGTATACGGACAAAGTCTGTCTACATTTTAATATTCTTTCTGTTTGTGGCGGTTTTTGACCGGTGGAAATATTTTCACAGCATACCCACCGCCAAGGCCTCCCGTACCTTTAAACTTTAAATATACAATCAACAATTTCTCGTTACAGTTATGGGTTTCTAAAATTGCAAGAGGCCAAACAAGATACTGTGTACATTCGCTAAAATGAAACTATACAAAGTACCTGTATCTTGTTCTGCCTCTTAAAATTGTATAAACCTATATATGCAACAAAAAATATATTGATTGCTAATAATTACATCCCGACACATGATTTTCAATATATTTATAGAAAGAGTTACCTCAAATCTGTCGGTTGCTAAAAAAATATATAACAATTTCTGTTATTTGAGTATCCAGTTCAAACGATAGGAAAAAAAATCATCACACATGACAAAACAAGCACTGTATGTGCCTTAACAAACATCGTAACCCTGTATTTTTAAATGCACATATTCTAGGACGGGTGATGTGTAATAAACACAGAAAGACACTTGTATTAATGGATTTGTTGATACGGCACTTGTGCCATTGAGGAAAGATAGAACTCTAGGGTGTGCTGTTCATTCCGTCATTGTGCGCTAGCACTCGTGTCATATCAACAAACCCATAAACAAAATTGTGTAATTCTGTGTATATACAGCATGTTTTCAATAGCTGTTTCATGAATCATGCAGATTTACTGTTCAGGTACTAGCCCAAGTCTTTTCGGTATGCAACAGCTTGAGATATCGAATACAGTAATGCCCCCCGAGTATAATCGACTCCTTAAACACAGTAGAATTGTGGGTAACTTTTCAGGATTTAGTCGGAAATATGGCTTGTTGCCATTCATCGGAAAGCTCTCTGAGAGATTTCCGATGAATGGCAACAAGCCTCATTTTAACAGTGATGTTTATCGGAATTGCTAGCATGCAATGCCATTCTTTCATATAAATTACTCACAAAATATCAAAAGACCAGATGTGAGTATAATATAAATTTATCACCCCATTTTATGCAGGGATACATAAAATAAACATAACATATGTTACTAGTATGCTTTAAAGTCAACATTGACAATTAAAGGTAAACAATCTCTCCATGGTCTCCATATCATCAGATTCTAAGAACAACATTTCTTAATCAATTAATTACCAAAACATAATGCTACAGTAATGGCCAAAGTAATCGACCACTTAACCACAGCTGAATTATGGGAAATTTTTCAGGATTTAGTCGGAAATATGACTTGTTGCCATTCATCGGAAAGCTCTCCCCAAGAGCTTTCCGATGAATGGCAACAAGCCATTTAATTCTGCTGTGGTTAAGTGGTCAATTACTTTGGGCATTACTGTAACTACTGTCAACTCTAGTGTAACATTTTCCAAAACGTGTTATAAATCAACATTTTGTTCATCGCAACTTGGTATCAAGATTATTTCAATCGACTCATTGAATATTTGCTAGGCCGGGAAATATTCATGGTGGTGAAAAATAACAGATTTCAAAATTTTTTATTTTTTAACTCAGAACTTTAAAGGGTGTGTTCCTCAACTCGAATAAGTTATTTTTACCCCTGAAGCCAAAGAAATGGTAATTGAGGAGCGTGAACTCGGATTATCTGTCTTTAAATGTACATGTATGGTACATGTCTAAGCCACATTAAGCTCCTTGTACATATTACTTGGTGATACAGCAGGTTGACAAAGATAAAGGAACATCAGAATATTTTTATTCTGTGATGGATTTTAAGGCTTGTATGTGTGTACATGTACATGAATCTGATTATATTGACATGCTGCAATAATTTGTCACTTAAAGTGATGTGAAACACTCCAATAGGGTGATAAAATATAAATGGAGAATAATCTTGTTCAAAGTAGTACTTTTTACAAATATTATATCCAAATTAACAACACACACCATCATTCGTATACATAATTAAATGCAGTAACTATCAAAGGCGAACTCGTTTTCGTTATATTATCGCCGATAGATGCGCCCCGAATCGAGTAGTAAATATTCACAAATGAGCGTAGCTCAGGCAATGTGTTCTATGGAGTGATACGGTTGATTTGCTTTCGATTTTCGGCTATGTTAGTAGAATGCTACCTTCTTCCAGTTGGCATAGCGCCTTGGTACTAACTGATCAGTTTCACGCACCAGAACAAGTGCATAATATATCTTTAAAAGTTCATATCCTTCAGACAAGCTCAGAAACAAGGCTTGAGACTGATCCATGGGTACTGTTGTGCTTTGTGTAGAGATATGAAACTGGTACACCTCCAAATTCTGGTCAATGTAGTATGAAGTACGGTATAACAAAGGTTATGCATACACTGGATGCCATAGTGCACATTTTCTGAGACTCATACAGGTACATACAGAAGCATACAGGTACATGTACATGTATGTTGTAGAATTGAATTCACTAACTTCACTTGCCAAGATTTTCACCACTAAGTCTGATAAAATGTAGACGTCACTGATCGGTCTCCATCAAGGAAGGAATGGATGTGTCATTTTTGCCTTTGATGAAGACATTGGTCATCATTTGGTTATATATTAAAGCCTCCCCTTCGCTGCACACTGCACAGTACTGGATTCAGTGCATACCATTCATTGGTATACATATGGTACATGTATATAGCCAGGACTGTCACAAAGCAACAACTCACATTATGTCATGCATGGACGAATACCGATAACATCTAGATTACATGTATCCGTTACATGTACACCGAATAACATTTGAAATCCTTCCTCATCCAGTCTTGGACAGAATTAATAATATTGGTATCAAGTGTAATCATTATCTGCAAGAAACACTCAGGAAACATGATTCTATGATTGGTTATCAGATATCAGGCCTTGAATGAAATTTGTATGTCTCAATCCAATCAGGCAGCTCCTCCTGTCTGAAAAATAAGATTTGAATGCTTGTAATGACATCAGAAAAGCGGAATGACTAATCATGTACATATTATTAAGATGTACGGTCCAAATGAATCACCCGGGGGGGGGGGGGGGGGGGCAGTTATAACAGTATTGTTATCCATTCAAACGCTGCATGTTGGTCAGAATCAGCTACAAATACATATATTTACATACTAAGTGTTGTCATCACTAAATCCAGCATACTGATTGGTCCGCGCCCACGTGGCTAGTTGCAGTTATTTCTCGGTGAATGCGCAACGGCTCATAACACCAAGCTCACAACACCATCCATACGTCATTGGGTTTGGAAAGACGAACGCGTAATGTTTTGGGCGCATTTGGACTCGCGCAGGATTGACTTAATTATACATCACCTGGTTGCAATATGAAGAGAAATTGTTCCTATTAACTTTTGCCAAGGGTGCTATTGGGTACTTTGGGCTGTTTTTGTCACGATACACTATTCAATTTAAATACATTTACAAAAGTGGCTTTTTCGCTAAATATATATAAATATAAGGATTAACTGTCATGTAGACTATTTTAATGGAGATGTAACCGTGAGGTAAGTGGTCATAACTTGTATGTAAAGGGTTTTACACAAGTTATGTCCACTTACCTCACGGTTACATCTCCATAAAAACAGTCCACATGACAGTTAATAATTATGTACATGTACTAGTAGCATATACCGTTGTAACAGGATACCTCCCCTTAAATATCTCCCCACTCACGATACCCACATGAATGACTAAAATAAAATTTCACTCATTTGATATGCTACTTGAACAAACAAAATTAAATAAAAACCAAACGTAAATCTCATAAAACATCTTTTTCGAGCCATTTCATGGTTAAACGATATCAAAACTTCAAAAGGGTGAATTTTCTTTTAGTCATATATTGGGGGGAATGTCAGGGAATTACAGTAATGCCCAAAGTAAGTGACCACTTAACCTCAGGATTGTGGGTAATTTTTCAGGATTTATTCAGAAATATGGCTTGTGTGGTCTCACACCAGAAACTTCTAACACAGCAGTACTATAAGGTTACCGCTTTAACACTGCACAAAATCGGTTGATATTTATGTAAAATATACTAAGCAGACTAGGTGTTATGTATTGCTCCGCGTACCTATTTTTCCATGTACCTAAGAATAAGTCAAGCCCTGTTCCATGTGTGAGGTATGGCTACATGTATACTCAAAGTAATTGGCCACCTCTTAGTATAGTACCCCCCCCCCCCCCCCGTTAATACTGCAGTATTAAAGATATAAAGCACAGTAACCTCCAACACCTCATTATGGTTACTAGTACAGTTTCAACGCTGCATATACCGCAGTTACACCCCATATGCATGTTGTCATGTTACACCCTATATGCATGTTGTCATGTTACACCCCATATGCATGTTGTCATGTTACACCCCATATGCATGTTGTCATGTTACACCCCATATGCATGTTGTCATGTTTCGCATGCATGAAAATAAAATGCAGTGTTTTTCCTCATATCTGTGGAACGGATGGCCTTCGTTACATGTACATGTATATAGTACTCCAAATATAGGACATGGGAACGCTGATAGAAAAATTGTATTGTATATACGGGGGTTAAATGTAGCACATAATGAACTTTGAAGTTGCCAACATTGTTTCGGCTGTCAATTTATAAACTCCACCCATCCATGTTGTCAGGCTGCATTGATTGGCATTACACAAACAAGCATGAAAATATAATTTAGTGATTCATCTTATTCATGCATATATAAGTTCATTGAACAAGATCCATGTGGCTGTTTTAATTTTCAACTTTTGGTGTGATATTTGTTGGTGTATCATAACTGCATGGTGCTCCACAACAGTAATCGACTTGATACCGTGGTGGATATCATATACTGCGATCATTACCAGGTATCCCCCCCCCCCCGCGGAAAAAAAACTGCGGGACACAACGTACCGGGGGTGGGGGGGGGGGTACCTGGGCGTAAAAAATTTACACGTAAATTTTGTCCTTATTCATTTAGGGGGGGTTGCATGTAAAAAAAAATCCAAATATGTATTTTCAGACTCACAACTTCAATTTTCTCTCATTTTATAGAATATGGATTAACCTTAATATCCAAATCATATATACATGAGTAGTACAATCCACATAAAACAATTTTGGATAACCACTGTCTTGGTTTACATGTGATATTGACCCCATTAACCCTCTTAATAATGCCAACTATGTCAGTGTCTACCAGTCGATTGCAGAATTCTACCCTGCGATCGCTTATATGGCAAATTTTTACTGCAGAACTATCCCATGTATTAAACAATTTCTCCTCCAATGGTATCAGAAAACAGTTATATGCTGGTATCTCACTCATCTCATTTGCATCAGATTTTTCAAAGTCGAGGTAATGACTAGTTGTCATTTTTTAAAGTGCATACATAGCGTTGCGATCACCAATATACATGTTTGTACATGTCATGACATCACGAGGTACAAATCTGCGTTCTACTGGTAGACAATGACCATTTTAGTCATAATAATCTAAACTAAGTTACCAAGCACCTCTCGTGAATTGTACGCTCAGGTGTTTTTTTCGGTTTCCGGTCAAACCGAGTTGTTGTCCGGCTGGGGTAGATTTGATTTTTCTGGGGGGGGGGGCAAATGGTCAGTGGAAAAAAAACTGCAGTTTTGCTGTGGGGGGGGGGGGGGTACCCAAACCGAAGAAAACAGTTTTTTCCACCCTGTGTCTGCAGTTTTTTTCCGGCCCCCCTGCCCCCCCCCATTTTTAAGGTCCATGATTTTGAGGATAGCGGTATATACATGTATTGGTGACAATGTACAAATATTCATCTGCATGGTAGCTATAGATATAAACTCACCACTGGTATTTTGGCGAACAGACTTCCAGTGATATTTCACCTGTCATTTGTTCATTGCCACGTGTCTAGCTAGACAGGACCGACGCTTAAGACTAATCATGGGCGAAATCAATCTTCATATGTTGAAGATGAGAGGGCATGATGCCGCATCCACCATGGCTAATGAATCTGGTATTTCTGTAATTGAAGAAAAAATACATGTACATATATATGTGATATGGATGCATGTATTTTCATAATTTGCAAACATATTCAAAAAACAAGTGTAAAGTTCATTCTTCCAACAATATTAGCATTTTCGGCGATTCAGATGTCAGAAGACCATAATTCAATCGTAAGTGGAGGAATCGGGCCTGACAAAATCATGGATAGTTTGTTACGATGTCATCGCAGATGAGTATATTTAATATCGGTGGTTAACCACGTGATTAACTATCCTATGATATTTCCATTTACTTTGTACGATTTTTACGTACACGCAAATTTCATCAAGTGGAGGTAACCAAGGATACGTCACAATTTTGCAATTCTGCATTGATATAACTCGTGATCATGTCGTGAGCATGCGCAGTCCAACTATCGGTTATTACCCAAGATGGGAATCTGTCCACTTACAATTGAATCGTAGTCATATGAATCATGAATGTTCACTCAGTGAACGTACAGATGAAAGATACAATCTTAAGTGGAGGAACCGGGATCGACGAGATCGTGGATAGTTTGTTCACATGATTACGATGTCGTACATGATGAAATCACAGTTTTTTTGTAAAGCATGTGATTGACTATCATGCGATCCTTCAGGCCACAATTTTTACATACACATGACTGATTAGTGATTACGTCGCAAATGGGGATAACCAAGGATACGCCACAATTTTGCTTTTAAATAAAACAGTGCATGATATTATTTTTTACCTACGATTTTGAGGTGAGCATGCACAGTTGAGCGGTTACTTCCTACGACAGAAATATTTCCACTTACGATTGTATCGTGGTAATCTGAACGTTCACTTAGTGTTAAATTGGCCATGGCATGACAATATTAAAGAGATTGTGGGAATTCTATCAGGTTGACATTTGTTAGAATAATGGTATGAAGTACCGGTAGTCCGGTACCGGTATAACTGATCATAACTGACAATTTCCTTATAAGCTACATGTATATTTTCAATAACTGGGACCTTTTAATATTCCAACTATTGTCATATTAATGTCGACCGATAATACACTGCATTTATGGCAGAATTTGATTTTGCAGACGAAAATAGCCATTCCCGGACAGTTTTTCCTTTTATGAAGCATCAAATTTAGGCCAATTTATAATTCATTAAAAATCGTTTTTGCAGTTGGGAACACAGTTGGGAATATTGTGTAGGGCTACCTTTATATATGATTCATAAATGCCATATAATCATAGTCCGTCAGAAGTTACTATTTTGACCAAAAAAATGTTCATTTATCAATGACGGATTCCATTTTCTGAAATATTTAACGGAAACAAAATTAGGCCGATTTACTATCAAATTTCATTTGAATAAAACAGGATAAGTCGTGAATTTTTAATTGTAGTTCGATTAAGTATTTTACTAGTAACAGTCTGTTCATAATGAGAAATCACTTCAAGTGATGACTAATTAGTTTCACTTACCTAAAATCCGATCAATTTGTATCCTATGAAAACGTAAGTTGGACGTCCAGCCTCGATCTGCGCCGGTAGGTTAAAAAAATTGGAATCATTGTGCCGCTGTTGTAAAGTGGAACGAAATTACACGCTTCAAGAACTTTTACCTCAAATTTGCAATAATAAAAGTTCAACGAAGCAATAGATTGATAAGGCCACCACCAACAGGAGCGTGAAGACAGGGTTATTGGGGTGTATATATCCCAAACAGTTCTAATAATTAAAAATTTCATGACTGCCACATTAGTTGTAAACTTCACACCATATAAGAGCACCCCACCCCTTGGAATACGGAATAATACCACTTAACACAGAGGGTGGAATACGAAATACCAGTTAACAGCCATATGGATAAATTCTCTATTGCCGTACGAACGCCGGTCATCATGTCCATGTCTAAATTGATATAAATTGATGATCGACGATCTGTATGTCAAACCGTGCATTTATTGTGACAAACATCGCATTTGTATTATTCTTATGATCGTTTTATTGGAAGGTTGGTATACGAATACCGGTATTTTTGGAATACCGAATACCTCCTAACAGAGGGGCCGGAATATGGCGTACCTCATAACAGGGCATGGAATACAGCGTACGAAATGGGGGGGGGCTCTTATACCGGATATGACATATATTACATAAAAAACACACTCACCGCGCTGTTGAAGGGGGGATGTCTGTGTAACCTTTGTTTATTAATTTAACCCTTTCATAACGGGAGTTAGGCTGGTGCAGCATTAAGGACGCTGTTTGTATTAAACATTTATCATGGTCAGTGTATGCATTTTAAAACACAGGACAAGTTAGATTACATCATTTAATTGATATTCTAGTTAAAATAGTCTGTGAAACTACTTTAAAACCACATGTTATGCACCCTGTTTTGCCAACTAAACTATGAAATATAGATATGTTATTTGTTTTATTATCAGAGAAAAGCATTCTGCAAAGATATGGCCTTATACATGTTATAAACATGCAAATAGTGGCTTCATTTGGCCTTTCTTCCATCATTTAGAGAGTAAAATCTGAAGAAATTCCCTTAGTTTGATATTTATGATCCCATAATCCCATGAAATGGTATTTAAAACCTCAAATGTCAGTATTTCCTATCAGATGGACATATCAACTAATAAATTAAACATTTCCCATGGTCATTACATGCATTTTAATATACAAGGCTATGTAGAAAACATCAATTGATGGATATTTTACTTAAAATAATCAGTGGAAACTACATAAAAGCAATATTGTATGCATCCCTGTATAGCCAAATCAAATTAAACTATGGATGTTGTATTGTTTATTTCACCTGAGACATGTATTCTGTTCAGATATAGCCTTATATATGTTATAAACATGCCAATAATGGCATAATTTAGGCTTTTTTCCCATAATTTAGAGGGTCAAAGCTGAATAAATTCCCTTATTTCAAATTTGTAAGATGCCAAGCCAGCTGAAATGGTGTATCAAACCTCAAATGGCAGTATTTTTTATCAGATGGACATCTCTACCAATAAATTAAACATTTTTCATGGTCATTGCATGCATTTTAATATACAGGACAAGGCCGAAAACATCATTTGATGGATATTTTACTTAAAATAGTCTGTGGAAACAACCTAAAAGCCATGTTGTATGCATCCCTGTATAGCCAAATCAAATTAAACTATGGATGTTGTATTGTTTATTTCACCTGAGACATGTATTCTGTTCAGATATAGCCTTATATATGTTATAAACATGCCAATAATGGCATAATTTAGGCTTTTTTCCCATAATTTAGAGGGTCAAAGCTGAATAAATTCCCTTATTTCAAATTTGTAAGATGCCAAGCCAGCTGAAATGGTGTATCAAACCTCAAATGGCAGTATTTCTTATCAGATGGACATCTCTACCAATAAATTAAACATTTTTCATGGTCATTGCATGCATTTTAATATACAGGACAAGGCAGAAAACATCATTTGATGGATATTTTACTTAAAATAGTCTGTGGAAACAACCTAAAAGCCATGTTGTATGCATCCCTGTATAGCCAAAACAAATTAAACTATGGATATTTTATTGTTGATTTCATCAGAGACATGTATTCTGTTCAGATATAGCCTTATATATGTTATAAACATGCCAATAATGGCATAATTTAGGCTTTTTTCCCATAATTTAGAGGGTCAAAGCTGAATAAATTCCCTTATTTCAAATTTGTAAGATGCCAAGCCAGCTGAAATGGTGTATCAAACCTCAAATGGCAGTATTTCTTATCAGATGGACATCTCTACCAATAAATTAAACATTTTTCATGGTCATTGCATGCATTTTAATATACAGGACAAGGCAGAAAACATCATTTGATGGATATTTTACTTAAAATAGTCTGTGGAAACAACCTAAAAGCCATGTTGTATGCATCCCTGTATGGCCAAAACAAATTAAACTATGGATATTTTATTGTTGATTTCATCAGAGACATGTATTCTGTTCAGATATAGCCTTATATATGTTATAAACATGCCAATAATGGCATAATTTAGGCTTTTTTCCCATAATTTAGAGGGTCAAAGCTGAATAAATTCCCTTATTTCAAATTTGTAAGATGCCAAGCCAGCTGAAATGGTGTATCAAACCTCAAATGGCAGTATTTCTTATCAGATGGACATCTCTACCAATAAATTAAACATTTCTCATGGTCACTGCGTGCATTATGCTATATAGGGCAAGGTAGAAAACATTATTTGATGGATATCTTACTTAAAATAGTCTGTGGAAACTACTTAAAAGCAATATTGTATGCATCCCTCTATAGCCAAATGCAATTAAACTATGGATATTTTATGGTGTATTTTATCAGCGACATGTATTCTGTTGAGATATAGCCTTATACATGTCATTAACATGCAAATAGTGGTTTCATTTGGGCTTTCTTCCATTATTTAGAGAGTCAAATCTGAAGAAATTCCCTCAGTTTGATATTTATGATCCCATAATCCCATGAAATGGTATTTTAAACCTCAATTGTCAGTATTTCTTATCAGATGGACATATCAACTAATGAATTAAACATTTCCCATGGTCATTACATGCATTTTAATATACAAGGCTATGTAGAAAACATCAATTGATGGATATTTTACTTAAAATAGTCTGTGGAAACTACATAAAACCAATATTGTATGCATCCCTCTATAGCCAAATGCAATTGAACTATTGATATTTTATTGTGCATTTTATCAGAGACATGTATTCTGTTGAGATATAGCCTTATACATGTTACTAACGTGCAAATAGTGGCTTCATTTGGGCTTTCTTCCATAATTTAGAGAGTCAAAGCTGAATTAATTCCCTTAGGTTTCAAATTTAAAAGATGCCAAGCCAGCTGAAATGGTGTATCAAACCTAAAATGTCAGTATTTCTTATCTGATTGACATCTCTACCAATAAATTAAGCATTTCTCATGGCCATTGCATGCATTTTAATATATAGGACAAGGCAGAATACATCACTTAATGGATATTTTACTTAAAATACTTTGTGGAAACTAAATAAAAGCCACATTGTATGCTTTCCTATATAGCCAAATGAAATTCAACTATGGATAAATTGGATATTTTATTGTTTGTATCATCAGAGACATCCATTCTGCTAAGATTATAGTCTTTTGTGTGTTATAAACATACAATAGGTGCATGGCCTCATTGGGCTTGCTTTCATAATACAAGAGAGTCAACTCTGAAGAAATACCATCGGTTTGAAATTGGTAGCATCTTCCATCCTTATATAAGAGGGGTATATACCAGCTTGAAGTACCGGTTTAATTAATAGGTTCAATGCAAGGGGCCACCAGAGCGGTTTGTCTAGTTCAGGATGGTGTGGCAAACCACCAACTGGAGATTTCAAGGGAGGCCTCCTCAATGGCGACCCACTATATTGTGCAAACAAAATTTTATTAAAATTGTATAAAGGTCAGCATGCCCTAAGCGCATTGAGAAATAGATAAAAACACTTACTGACAGATTGCCAATAACAAAATTACAGCTGTTGAAACTATTGTTATGTAAACAAAACTGTTACAGTGATTTGTCAACAAATATATAATTCTAGCTGTATTATTAGTTCAAATATTTAACTATGAATAACATTTTCAGAATATTTAATCAACAGGTTGGACCTTTTCCAATGTTATGTAAACAAAACTGTTACAGTGAGTGACTTGTCAACAATTATATAATCCTATAGCTGTAGTATTACATGTAGTTCAAATATTTAAGTATGAATATGAATTTCAGAATATTTAATCAACAGGTTGGACCTTTTTCAATGTTTACCATAAAATTTTGATCACAATTTTGCTATCGTTGGACTTTTACAGTTATTCTATTACAGCAGTAATTTGTACATAACAATTAATTCTTGGATTAGAAATATTTTCTTTAAGTATTTCTTAACTTAGAAAAAAAATCTTGAAACAAGAAATATATATTTAATTTTTGAAGCTATTTTCTTAGTAAGGAAATTTTTTCTTGTTTCAAGACTAAAATCTATCTTTTTTGAGAAAACTATCTTTTGTCTGGTGGGAGTTTCTTAAATTTTCTTGATGTAGCAGACTTTGGGGGTATATTTCTCAAAATAAGATTTATTTTCCTGTTTCAGGAAATAGTTTTTCTTGTTTCAAGATATTTTATCTTATTAAGAAATTATTTTTGGCAGTGTAGGGGAAGCTCAGAACATTTGTGGGACCAACTGAATAGAGCTGTTTATCATTGTGTCAATGACCACACCATGCTCTGTGACATGCACTGTCTGTTGCAGGACGAATGGAGGAACATTCCAAAGCGTAGAATCGCCCCTCTCATCAACAGCATGCTATCCCGATGCCAGCAGGTTATCCCGCGACACGTGGCTACACGCAATATTGATTCATTGAATAAAATCTCATTGTTATCTTTTTTGTCATTTTTAAAATCTACCCCACTCCCATTCAGCCGTAACACCACGCGCACATGGCTGTCCTTCGCATGGATTGTGTCTCTAGCTCCAATAAGCATTTGTGAAAAGTTTTATCAAAATCCACCCAATATCTCCGAAAATATTACATATTATATTAGGGGGGGACTTTCCTTTTTTGATGTGTTTATATTAGCTGATACCAACAGTTCAGCGACGCCACCATCCCCGAATAACTTTCCGATGCTCGCAATCAATGCCATCAACATATGCACCCCCCAAGACGCATGGTAACTTTGCCACAGAGGTCGCGTGGGTCACTCCAAACTATTTGTACAGCTTTACTATAAATGCCGAGATCAGCAGTGATAACAATGTGATGTTGGCATTTGGCTTCATCCACAGCAACAAGTTTCAGCAGAGCAGTATATATTGTTGATAAGTCAGTCGGGGGCGCCCTGACGAATGGTAAGTACCTTACTGTTGTGGTAACGATGGCTTCCGTTGTAAGTTCCGCAAGTTCCGCAGTAAGTTCCGCAGTGGTTGCAGCATTGAACGCCGTCCATGCAGGTACCTAAGGCTATCAGTTCCCCGTGCTCGAGCTAATGTCCACTTTAGATCTTGAATAGCTGCCTTTGAAGTGGATTCGGTGTTCACAGTTAAGACATTGTCAATCGTAACTAAAGGTGGCTCTGGTTTGTTGTGTTTCAACGGAAAGCGAACTAACTGTTCCTCGTTAAAGTCGGAGACATTCAGGGCTTTGATTTTCGAGCGCGGGAGGCGACAACTCTTACTTGTATTGTTCACCGTGGAATCCGAATGTTGGTATATTACTGATGCCATAGAATGTGTGGAGTTCTTTCCATCTAACGTTTCCTCGTTGGTGTCGAAATTGTCAATGGCAGCAGTTATGAGTGTATTACAGTTCTTAGTGTTCACGTCGATAATACCCTGTGGTACATATGTCGAACCAGAGCGTGATATTTGATCTGAGGCTGCCGAGCAAAGGAATCGTCTCACTTCGTCATACGCGACACACTGCCCAAAGTTACACATCATGTCTATAAGCTGCTTGCTACCGGTATTATGGTGTAAGAAAATAGCTGTGGCGAGCGTCAGTGGTGTTCTGATTGTTGTGGATATTGATATTACACTGTGGCATAGCGCTACCACCCTCATGTCTGGTTCGTTTTTTGTTATCTCAACTTGTTGATATGCACGCTCACAAGTTATCCATCGCATGAAATCGTATAGTTGTTTGGGCACAAAATCACGACATTGTCGGGGATCTATTTCGTAGCACGAAAGATGTGTATTCGTGTCCTCGGTCGTTTGAGATATAGCTCTCCTCAGAATACTAGAAGCCCTGTGAAGCACCAATCTCTCATCTCCGCCGGAATCTTCGGTTATCAGTTGGGAGCTATGCATGCTATCCTCATCATCGTCGCGCGACTTCATATCAGCTTCCAATTTAGATGCTTTCCTGAGGGTGTCACCGACTGTAATAGAACTGGAGCACACCAAGTCTGATAAGCCCGACCGATCGACAAAAGAAATCGTCAAGGAAAATGTTTTTTTAGTTTTTGTTTCAGTTTCCAAGATTTTATGAATCGATGGTCGTTTGTGGAACATCCAGCCAACGAAGAAGGAGAAGAAACTTGGAATATAGTTCAGTGGGTTCATGTGTGCGAAGGATGCTGTCTTCAATTTCTTTAGTCAGAGTGGAAAAGGCTTGGTCGTGAGCCGACGGCAATGATGGTTCAGTATGCTTTTTTGAGAAGGCTGCTTTTATGTTCCTCTCCTAAATGTAGTGCGAATAACATGCGCGATGATATTTTGCATCACATGCAAATAAATCTCTGTGTGCCATCATGCGACATTCTACAACACTGTCGAATCTGGCTTTAGCAGCATTTATCGTCTTAAGACATGTAGACTCCCCAGTCCCAGTGCATACCTCAATCAGACGTTCCCTGCTATTATTAGGAAGTCTCTTTTCGGTTGCCCCACATACAAAGCAATGTTTTCTTATGTCAAAATGTTTCGCCGACCTCCTTGGCGTTGTGGCTTCATCCTTACTTTATGTCGTCCGCCTTGCGTTTCGAACCGGATGGTTGCTCCCCCTGCAATAGAAATAAAGATAGGCGATAGAAAGGTGTGATGGCACATCTGATTAGAAGTCAACATACCATACATTTAATATGATGATCGTATTTATACCTTGCATCACATGGCTTAAATACCCACAATGGACAATTTATGGTTAATATACTTTGCCATAGTTGTTCATATATTCCCTCTCCCCGACAATATATAGATTTACATAGTTTTGTGATTGGTCAACTGTCAATTGGGTAACCCTGTTTACATCCCAATAATGAAAAGAGTGTATCATGAGCAGGAAGATACAAACTGTTGACCTAATCTGAACTATTCACTAAACGCGGTCAGCTGAATAATTGGGCGTGTCTTTAAAAGTTCAGCCGAATTGCATCTGAAGCCAGTTATTTATATCGATCACGTTATTGTAGCTAAATGTTTTGAAATCTTATATTGGGCTGACTTAATGTGCTATGTGGGCAATAGTATCAAATCATCCGCATATTTCGTTAAAATAAATAAGATACACTCAGCTTTGTTGTGGGAATAAATCATCAGAAAGTTATATAAATATAAAAAAATGAATGTATCCGTATCCCCAATACCAGACACCCCACTACGTTCATTTCTTAAATACATGTGTAACACAAAGCTTGAAACGATGCATATACATGTACGTTTAATATCTAGCATTAAGACTGGTTAATTTAAAAAAAAAAACGATAACGCTAATTATTGTTAAATCGGCTTTCCGTACTTTTTTCGACGGTCAGCACCCCGTGCAGAACAAATTATTTTGCTTTTATTTCCGGAATTCGTGTATAAGATCATAAAACGCATATAACGATTTAAATGTAGGTTCATTCCGTAATATTACAATATGTTTAGATACAATAACTACATGTGACATTCTTTATGCGCCTTACTAGCAGAAAAGGTCAATAGAAGCAAAATAGTAATATATTTGTTCACATATTTAAATAGTGTGCGTAATTGGACTTTTTGCGAGAGTTGATTATGTCCCTTGATTATTTTATGGAAACAGAATTGGTAATTAGTGTATACTATGAATGTTTTTAGATTTTGTGAAAGGCGATCTCCTATCCCAAAATATAAAAACATTATATATATATATAAACTCGTTAAATCATAATATCAGTCGACTAAAACAGACCAGCCATATTCTACTATACATACCTCTCCGACATAGTCTTCAAATTCTTCTCAATTCTTCTATTATATTCAAAATTATATTAAAATTAAGTTCGAGTCGACTTGAATATGGCGGTATAACTGGAGATAGCGTGTTCATCGCAGTGAGATCAGTTTCTGGTATATATATATATACTATTTAATATCCCGTTATCTTTGTAGGGCCCTATATTTTCCTCCGATTTATAGGGACACAACAATCGATCCGACAACAACAATGGCCTTGTTCTGTAATTGTAAGACTATTCATGTATAAGGTGTGGCTTGCAACAACTCTTTCAGTTCTACAAGGTTGCTGCCAATGATATATTAGAAGTTCTCAATAAAATGTGTTGTTGTTGTAATTGGCGGGTTTGGAAGCCTGAATACACCTCTAACCACATAAGTAGTGTCTGCATGACCCCTTTTCACCATATTAGTCATTTGTATTTAATTGGGATAGTTTAGAAAATATGTAACAGCGTTTTCAAAAATAAGTATTTTTCCATGATTTTTCGCCCAAAAACGTGTTTGGGGGAGGTGTAGCTAAAATCGATTATCTCCCAGTTGGTTTACAATTTCTGTAAAATTCTTGATTCTCGTCTAAATTATAGGGTTTGAAAAAACTTTTTTTCGTTAAAAGTGGGAATTTTTTTTGCAAAAAATACATTTTTCGGCTCGCAATGACAGTGAAATCCCAAATAATCGAAACTTTTGTTGTTCCAAGTGGTACTATAATATGATGCAGTTAATTTAATACCAAAACCGTTCATATATAAGTGCGGATTTAGCCAAAGGGGTCGATTTACCGAACTCGCGAATTTATGTGAAAAACCACTGGTTGGTACCATTCATCGTTGATTTGACCATAGCCACCACCAATTATTACTGTCATTTTCGTGAACCATATATATTTCTCCTTCAAATAAATCTGGTTTAAACTTGTTCTACCTTGGGTAGGGGTATCTCGAAAACTACAGGCCTTTTTCGATTTTGCCGCTGCACTATTCATGCAGCGGGTGTCAGTCGAGACATGTTTGATTGGCCCATGGTTTGTTATTCGCATGCCAATAAGTGCAAGGCGATTAATTATAACGGGAATTCGAGCGTTAACCATTAGCGCGCTGCGCTTTATGTGTTTCTATTGTTCTTTAACCTGCCTTGTTGCATTGTCATTTTAACATCTTTCGTTTATTTTCACGTGACATAAATCGGAATGTTATCTACTATTATACGACACGGGGATTTGACGATTGTATAAGAAATTTAATTCCAACATGAATCCTTCGAGGTGTTTGTTTATATCGGCGTTTAACATGTTATTTAATATCGTTTAGTGAACTTTTTAATTTAGCTCTACGCGACAAATATCGGCATGTTATATTCTAAATGAATTGGGATGGTAATTATTAACCAATTCCCACGTTATTCCTTCGTGCTGTTTGTAAATGTTTACTTTTCATTTCTTTGTATGCGGAATATATCGGAGCTATGAATAGAGATCTTAATAAGAAAAGTTCCAACACCAACCTTTCACATTGGTTGTTTAACATACAATGTGGCCTAATTCTAAACATCATTTTTATTTATGTGTACCGAGGATATATCAGAATGCTATATGAATTGAAGAATGTTCAGAAATTACCCCCCCCCCCCCTTTCATGTGACCATGTTTTAATTGATCCTCATGTGGGATGGGGCATATGGTAATTAGTCCTTATTGGACCATATTTTAATTGACCCTCATGGGACAATATTGTATTTCACCCCAGTGGGACCGTAGTTTAATCAACACTGATGACCTTAATGGGACCATATTTCAATTACCCCCCCCCCCCCCCAATGGGTCCATCTTTTTATTAACCCTCATGGGACGATATTTTAATTAACAATCAAGGTACAATTTTAATTAACCATCATGGGACCATGGTTTTTATTAATCCTCATTGGACGATATATTAATTAACCCTCATGGGACCATATTTTATTTAACCGTGATGTGACCATATTTTAATTTACCCTAATCGGACCATATTTCAATTAACCCTCTCTGGGTGTGACCATATTTTGATTTACCCTCACGGAACCATACATGTATTTTAATTAATCTTTTTGAGAGGTCATATCAGGAGTGCATTACATGAGGCCATTCTTAGATCAGTATTACGCCCTCCAAGGGTGTATATTGGCAAGTATATCTGACCCTGTCGCAGGAGGTGGTGGACTAATTGTGACTAAAACATTCATGCGCTACTCAGACCACTATTTCAAATGTAATATTGTATATATGGCTAATATTATGATCTTGAGGGCGTTACCATTTCTGACTATGGTTTTCTTGTATTAGTTCGGGCTTTGCCAGTTAGATTTTCATGCACTGATGTTAGTTTCGTATTGTCGTATATTGATAGAAATGCTATTAAATGTACGATAGCTGTACGATAAAATGTATAATTGCTGTACTATAAATTTTGTTACATATTGGTTGGAATATAAGTACTTTTGAATTGAAATATAACATTAATTGTGTATCGATCACCCACATTGATTAGAAAACGATATACATTAGAATGAAATTGCCCCATAGTTAATATAAGAAAGACTTTTGGTTTGGAAATGAACGCCATTGGTTGGGAATCCACAATTATTTTTTTTTTGACGTATTTTCCGACACAAGAGCCTGGCAAACATTCCAGTTAGCATTAAATACCGGCAAATTATCTCAAAGTTTACCTTAATAATGGGTATGAGCATAAAACGGTGTGACTATCAAGTTGTGATCCTAAAAAATAAATGGAACTAAACATGTGATACATTGGATGGCTATGCTATATGAAGGTATCAGCGAAAATTATTCTAAACAGTGAGTTTAAACATATATAATTGGTAAACAAAATTACAGTAAAAACTTATAAAATAGTAGAACACTGGCGTAGTGGGTCCTGAAAGTGGCCAAAATGAAAACAAATTGCCTACGTGTCTGCAATATTTCTATAACACATGCACATATCACCCGCATTACACCTGTCTTCTTGTGGGGGGGGGGGTGAACATATGGGGTTCCTGAATATGGTTCGAATAATTAGTTCGAAATATTAAACTGATGCTACAAGGATGACAATGATAACAAGACATTTCCGTCATTAAAATGGACAATGAATACACTCCGCTTATTTATATATATTTACATACTAAGTGTTGTCATCACTAAATCCAGCATTCTGATTGGTCAGCGCCCACGTGGCTAGTTGCAATTATTTCTCGGTGAATGCGCAACGGCTTATAACTGCAAGCTCATAACAACATCGATACGTCATTTGGGTTTGGAAAGACGAACGCGTAATGTTTTGGGCGCATTTGGATTCGCGCAGGATTGACTTAATAAATCATCGTGTTTCAATTGTTCCTGTTAACTTTTGCCAAGGGTGTTATGGGATATTTTGGGCTGGTTTTTGTCACGATACACTTTTCGATTTAAATACATTTACAAAAGTGGCTTTTTCGCTAAATGTATATAAATATAAGGACTAACTGTCATGTGGACTGTTTTTATGGAGATGTAACCGTGAGGTAAGTGGTCATAACGTGTATGTAAAACCCTTCATGACTCATGAATTTCATTGTACATCCTGTTCGCTAATTGGTTAATTCACAATTGAGTCACATATATACTCACACCTGGTAGTTTTGAAAAGTTGTTCAAATTATGAATGTTCTATTAAAATGTATACTGGTACAATTAAGTATAACAAATGACTTGCAGATCGAATGGGGTCATTGGTTTTGACCGATACAGTAATTAAACACAGTTCACGTGAACCCTTCGGGGGTCACACACTGATCTGCAAATCATTTCTTAATTAATAATTTCATGCCGGTTGAGATGGGTCATGAATTAAGTCTTGGTTGTGCATTTTTCAACTGAATAGCTCTGCATGTTTGCCTTAAATAAACTGCATGTTGATAAGGTACACGTATCTTGTCCAAGATTTTCCCATGCTTCTTGAAACTATGCAACTCGGGTTACAAAATTATGTAACATGCGGGTCTCATATTATGATATATATATATATCATATTTACAAATAGTTGGGAACTCGGTAGTCTAGTGGTTCGAGTGTTCGGCTGGTAGCGATATCAGTTCTCCACCCGCCGGTGGCCTGTTGGGTTTCAACACAACAGTGACTTGATCGGACAAAGCGACGTTTGACTGTCGGATCATAGGTTGTTCAAATCTCGCGCCTAAGTGTGACCCTTGAGCCAGGTAGCTCGCACCTATGGGTTAAACGAGTGCCAGCCAACTTGTCATACTGGTGAGGATCAGACCATGTTCTGATAAAGCCAGAGCTTTAACCCCTGTACGAAGGACTGGGACAGGTGCATTGGTTGTACATGTGACTGGTATAATAGTGTAATGTTTACAAGCGTCTCAGACAACGTAATTGGTTAAGCGCTATATGAACCCGTCAGTAATAAATCTAGCTAATATATAGATGTATAATATACGTGTAATTTCAATTGTAATTCAATTTGCCGTTACAACTAAAACAAAACCACAATAATTTTAAGAACTTTTAAACCAGAAATCTTAATCTATATTTTTAGCACCATTTGCGAATTTTTCGATGATCAATCACGGCGTGTTCTCCAATGAGTGTCTGACAAACTGCCCTCGATTACTTTCATGAGGATACCCTTCACTGAAACCTCGATTACTTGTATGAGGAGACCCTTCACCGAACCCTCGATTACTTGTATGAGGAGACCCTTCACCGAATGGTTTCATGAACTAAGATGATTTTCCACAGGTAAATCATCGTGATTGTTGATATTATGTCGGGTGTCAGGTGATTCGATTGCAAATTGTTTGTTTAGTTTCTCCGATATAATGTTTATCAGGGCAACGCGAACATTTGAGGTTGAACATTGAACTAATGCGACAGTTGAGATATCCTCTCGACGTCAGTGTTGTTCAGTCAGCTAATGTTAATTGATCGTAGGATAAACGTTTACATGTGCCACACATGGGAACCTTACATTTCGCTGTACCTGCATGTGATTGGGTGATGTACTGCACTGGTATGTGTATATAGCATAATGCGCTCTCTTGTTACTTCTTCCCTGCATCTCATGATTTATTTCACGTCACCAGTTCAATTGAGTGGTTTTTCTGCGTATTGTACAATTTGTATTACACTATAAACATCTGATCCGCCAAAATTCCGAACTGTCAGGTCATACTTTCAGGTTAACGATATCGGTCCGACCGTGACATTGTCGGATCGGTTCCGGCCCAGCGTGCAAATTGCCATCGGATCGATGCTGGTTTACCAGCATGTGCCATCATAGGTGAGCGGAGCTGAACTGATACCAAACCTATACTGTATTGTGTGTTGGGTGTTCGTGGATGTGTTGGTCACTCATCGTGTTTTCTGGGATTTTCTCCACTGATGTGATACTATAATACATCATGTTTCGCCTTGACAGAAAAAGTGGCTACCATAAATAAAGATGGGCGTCAAAATGGAGAGTATATCGCCATTCATACATTTACATAATACATAATTGAATAATAGATATATTACTTCATATATTTACATAGTACATAATTTAATTGTATTCTAGATTATTAATTATTATTGAAATAAATATATGACTACCTATATACCATGTTGAAGCGGTATCCAATTCAATATCGCTGAAGAAGGTCACGTGGCCAATTGACTTCGAAAAAGATTGTTTATTTCTTTCTATATATATACCATGCGAAAGAACCGTCCCAATTAATGTTGTTTCATGTCTACTGGTGGTGGGGGTAGATCGTGTAAAGTTTTTTCTCTACTATATGATGGAGATATGCTTTAAAGTATATATACGAACTGACAATGGCCGGAATACCGCTGCATCTGGTACTCCACCAACGAACCCGGTGAATTCGTCGTGTAATGTTGGCGGACCCTGGTGATTTAGCTATGATGTTGGTGTGTCCTGTCGATTTAGCTATGATGTTGGTTGGCCCTGTCGATTTAGCTATGATGTTGGTGGGCCCTGCCAAATTTAGCTATAATGTTGGTGGGACCTGCCGATTTAGCTATGATGTTGTTTGGGCCCTGGTGATTTAGCTATGATGTTGGAGCCTGGTGATTTAGCTATGATGTTGATGGGCCCTGTCAATTTAGCTATGATGTTTGTGGGCCCTGTCAATTTAGATATGTTGGTTGGCCCTGCTGATTTAGCTAAGATGTTGATGGGCCCTGATTATTTGTCTATGCTCTTGGTTGGCCCTGTCGATTTAGCTATGTTGGTTGGTCCTGTTGATTTAGTTATTATGTTGGTGGGCCCAGCTTATTTGGCTATGCTCTTGGTGGGGCCCTGTCGATTTAGCTATGTTGGTTGGCCCTGTTGATTTAGCTATGATGTTGGTGGGCCCTGTCGATTTAGCTATGTTGGTTGGCCCTGTTGATTTAGCAATGATGTTGATGGGCCCTGCTTATTTGTATATGCTCTTTATGGGCCCGGTCGATTTAGCTATGTTTTTGGCCCTGCTGATTTAGCTATGATGTTGGTCGGCCCTGCTTATATGTATATGTTCTTGGTGGGCCCTGTCGATTCAGCTATGTTGGTGGGCCCTGCTGATTTAGCTATGATGTTGATGGGCCCTGCTTATTTGACTATGCTCCTTGCTGGGCCCTGTCGATTTAGCTATGTTGTTGGGAGCTGCCGATTTAGCTATGATGTTGATGAGCCCTGCTTATTTGTCTATGCTCTTGGTGGGCCCTGTCGATTTAGCTATGTTGGTTGGCCCTGCTGATTTAGCTGTGATGTTGCTGGCCCCTGCTTATTTGTCTATGCTCTTGGTGGACCCAGTCGATTTAGCTATGTTGGTGGAAATTGCCTATCTATATATGTTGATGGACCCTGCTTATTTGTCTCTGCTCTTGGTGGGCCCTGTCGATTTAGCTATGTTGATGGGACCTGTCGATTTAGCTATGCTCTTGGTGTGCCCTATCGATTTAGCTTTGGTTGTCCCTGTTGATTTAGCTATGATGTTGATGGGCCCTACTTATTTGTATATGATCTTGGTGGGCCCTGTCGATTTAGCTATGACGGTTGGCCTTATTGATTTAGCTATGATGTTGATAGGCCATACTTATGTGTCTATGCTCTTGGTGGGCCCTGTCGACTTAGCTATGTTGGTTGGCCGTGCTGAGTTAGCTATGATGTTGATGGGCCCTGCTTATTTGTCTATGCTCTTGGTGGGCCCTGTCTATTTAGCTATGTTGGTAGGACCTGCCGATTTAGCTATGATGTTGGTGATCCCTGCTGATTTTGCTATGATGTTGGTGAGCTCTGCGTGCTGATCTAGCTATGGTGTTGGTGCATGGGTACTGCTGTGCTGATTTAGCTATGGTGTTGGTGCATGGGCCCTATTGATTTAGCTATGATGATGATATCGTTGTTGATTTGTTGATTATACGTTGAAAGTTACCGTTCTTGTTCTTAAGTTTGTCAGACAAATCCGAACAAAACATTAGGCCAGGGTTCATACTCTGGTGACCCGGGTTCATACTATGGTGGCCACGGTTCATATTATGGTGGCCAGGGCTCATAATCTGGCGACCAACGTATTAACGGCACAGGAAACTTCAAATATGAGCGACGATTTCGCAATCTTCAATTGTAGCTTTATAATAAGCTTCATTTCTGTATTCTTACTTAATACGAATATATATAATATACTTATCAAGTTAAATTAATGTGACTTGCAATGTACATGTTATTCAATAGTTCATAATAATAATAATCCCTAAACGAAATGTCTGAGTGTTATATGACCATGCGGCAATTAGTATACTATAGTTCAATTGATTTATATATCAGAATCTTCCATTTCACATCAGCTGTTCATAAGGCATTCAAGTTTAGATCCGTTGAATTATTCATGAAAATTGTACGTATCCAGACCATCTTTGTGCGATATCTTTGTTTCCAATCACATGCAAAGCAATGTAACCCTTCAAGTAGAATTCACTGCGTGCTGCATGGTCTACCTATTCTTGATCATCCGTTCACGTTATTTCGCTATGGAAATTACAGTTAGGGTCAGATTCGGTGACATCGGAATATTCTCGCATGTGGAAACATGATCCAGTCTTGACAAGAAGAAAGGTGAACATGAACATACATATATCTAAGATATACAAAGTTGCGTAAAACACGGACGGCACATGTCTGTCACATCGGGATGAGTTCCATTATCAGGCAAACGCTGTGTACTAATACCAGAAATAAGACAGAGTTTTTATGTGAGGTTTGATTGTTTGCACCAGAGTTTAGACGGACGTGCACCCAGTCTTTCGTTTCCGTGTTTGGTGTCTCGTGAATCGTCCCGTATGATCGACTATTTTCAGGAGAGTTGTCGAGCTGCTTAATCTGCTCTTGACTCGGACAGCCCAGCCACCAATTTGCTATATCGCGGGGGTAGTCATCCGCCACCTGGAATAGAAGAAGATATATATAACCACGGACTAGAGATGTTGCCACCTCCTATGGTACGGTGCCCTATGTCCACCACGGATGTGGCGTATTGGGCCTGTATTGAAATGAGAACTGTTTTGTGCAATACAATGGTGCCTACGTGAATGGGAGATGTCGCTTACCGTGTGAGTAGAGCTACATTTATATCTAACTTATATCCTAACATGCACTTGTTTCGGAATATCCCTTATAGGTCGGATTAATCTGGGATCGCCCCAATTCCACATGACCCGTCGTGTGTGAGTGTGTCACCCGATTACCAAACAACAAAATATTAAAGTGAAACGTGACTTAGCCAAACGAAACGTGCGCGAGTGATCTATTTTGGCTTATTTATCTGACAATGTTACGCATTTTACTTCCGTCAACATCCGGGTTCTGTTATTTATATTTGTGAAATATGCTATATATATAGTTATTGCTCTGGACCCCATCAACTCCTATTGAATGCTGGCGACTATGCGGGAGTTCTCAGCGGGTTGAAGTCCGTATTCGAAATTATAAATGGTGGCAGTGGTGATAAAGTCTCCATCTCCAAGCCGACTGCAGGGGCTGTAGGCCGGAGTGAAGTCGGTCTCCTTGTTTCCGCTGGTAATGGTGGTTTCATCGACGGTGTGCTGATGTTCCTGCTCGGGGCCAAGTCGGAGGAGGTCGCTGGGCAGCTGTCATCTATCCCCTGTTACCATTTAGACCTACTTAGACTACGTTCGGCGCCCCTGTGGCGGCGTCAAGGGATCTACTTCTTCTTTCTCTTCGACGACCCTATATTCTGGGTATTATTATATTAGCCCCAGACCAGTGGATTCCGGTTGGTTCAACCAAGCCGCGACCAGCAGAGAGTTCTGATGGAGCGACTTTGATATCCAAGATCACTTCCAGCCGACCCGAGTGAGCGCGTTGAGACCAGCTCAAACAATGGGCCGACTGGGAGCCGCCCAGTGCACGCATGCAGTAGCTCGGTGGGGAATACAGTCTATCCACCGAGCTCTGACAAAAAAAACTCCGTTTTCACGCGTTCACCGCGCAGTCAATCTGAAATGCGACCGCGCACACGCTGGCGAACCGGTAAAAAAATGAAATCGATAGGTGCGATGATCGAACTTCACTCTGCTGACCGAAGTGATAAATAACACCATATTAATGTACCATCCATGAGATCAATTCCGTTTGGAGAATGATTCCCACCCCCACCACGGATACTTTTCAGATTAACACAATGAGCAATATTTATTTTGTGTGATGTGCTCAACATTTGGCATTTAGTGGTTAGAACATTATCCGAGGGGATGTAAACATTGCCACTTCCGACAGCAAATGTCGGAAGTTTTCCAACAATTTGCAGTGAACTGATGTAGAACAGAACTAGCAGTTTTAGGGAATTTTATAATAAAAAGAACAACTATATATATACGGGTTTTGGCTAAATACCAGTCTTATCTCAATCGTGAAATACTTAATTTCCTTGTAGCCTTGTAGATAATTCGGATATTCAGCAAAAACCCCGTAAGTATCCACTATGTATCATGTGATGGACAAGAGATGGACTGTCTGATGCATACCGACATGCGGCATACCACCAGGGATGGGGTAATGGTCATTCATTACAATGAATTACTTTTTTTAAGTAATGCAAAGTAATGTGTAATGCAGCCTTTTTGTCAGTACATATAATGCCAAGTAATGCATTACTTGGCAAAAACAATTCGAACAAACTGAAGCAGCAACACTACTGTGAATAGCTCTATATCAAAGACTAACCCTTCGTAAACCCATACAAACATTGCAACCAGCGCTGGCCAGAGAATCGGTCTATTAACCCTTTGAACCCTGGCTCCCCACAAAGATCGACACCATGACCCTGGGCTCCCAGTGTTATTTTTGATTTATTGTAGACTTTGTTTAGGCGCAATGTGTGGGTTCTGTTTAAGTGGTGCCACAGATCTGAAACTTTACATGTATGTTCCCCATGGACCACTGAGTATTTTAAGAACGGGACACATTGCCACACGATCACTCCCTGGCAACGGTTGCTATGCAGCTACCCGAAATTGAATGTAAAATGCAATTATAGCTTTTATCGACGTACTTCAGCCCTAGGAAATGGCGTTTTCGATGCAGCCCATGCCCCATTGTGAAATTTGTTATATATCTGGCCGGATGAGTGAACAAAACTTTTGTTTAAGGGTAGCAACGGTTGCTAACACCAAATGCTCCAATGACACCATTGCCCTGAGCATTCAATCGTATTATGCCCCATTTTATACATTTCCTAGGCGCATGTTACGTTTTTCCGAAATCACGTGACGAGCGTTTCGGTTGGTCTCGTCGACAATCAAATGCCAGAGTGCATCATCCCAAAATAAATTTAAGTTCTCCACCTTGGGGTGTACTGTCCATACTTATTGAAGTTGGTACATGCTTTGGTCACGTCTTCTCTTTCGGTGTAAAGGTACGTATAACAAACGAATTTGCGTCCCCTTTCAACGTATGGACATTATGATCACCGTGACTAATTGCAGGTATGAAGCCACGCCCACAGCCACGCCTCTACCTCAACATAAGCTCCGCCCACTTTCACAACACCTCAACTACCCCATACAATGATCTGTTGTCGTATCTCTACTTGAAACAGCGCCACCGCTCCTGGGGCGACTGACGTCTGAATCTCTCCCAGTGTCACTGTGCTTTCGTTCTCCCATTCTAACTCACATATGGCGTAGTCATCATCATCGAAATCTTCCGCGTCCGATTCCAAAATTTGCCGGACCACCTCGTCTACCGACACTGTTTTAGGCTTCATAATTCATGATGTTGTGTGCTTAAACACAATAGCAATTAGATACAAACAAAAACATAATTATTGGAGAAGCAGACGATGTATGTAAACAACAAACGCGTGGCGGTCGATATGGCCGGTCCAGCGGCCGGTATACCGGCCGCTGGGGTATTTGGAGGTTCACGCTGCGGCCGGTATACCGGCCGCTCGGGTTCAAAGGGTTTTAAGGATGCTTAGGGGTACATCATGGGGGCTCAACTCAGTAACCAAAATTAACCTTTGCAAGCAATGTTGAACTACAAAAATCAAGACTTCACAAAATACAACTAATACAAAACAAAGCCTTGAGAATGGCACTTCAAGAACACATTAGAACTGCAACCAGGGCCTTACATAATGCAACAGACATACACAACTACAAGATATACTTTGAATTCTAGCTGCTGAAACCCTATTTAGATTAGAAGTCAGTACACTAATAGAAGAATTAGAACTTAGGAAAACTGGTATCCAAAATCAAAACACACCAACTAATCACTAAATAAATACTAATTAAATCCAAACTAATACAAAATAGGCCATCATACTCAGAAGACGATAAACACGCGAGGTCGATTGGGCTACTGACACCAGAGCACATTTCATACAAACGGTTCCCATGATCCAGGGCTATATTATATACGACGTTGCCAGTTTTATTGGTGGATGGACATTCTGTGCACTGAGGTAAATATAGCAGTGATTTCATTGGCTGGAAGAATGATGACCCATTGTGCCCGGCGAAACCACCGATCATCGCCGAGAAACTGGCAACTCCCCAGATAGCGATATGGGATACAAAGTCAGCGATGACTCCACCGGGAATTGAACCCATATATGCTCGGACAGACAAAAACCCAAAATTTCCAGATAAAAAAAGATGAAGAACTCTAGAACGGAAAATCCGAATAAAA